>OX940961.1:23804764-25004764 GCA_954870475.1 Euphrasia confusa
GTGCCTTTCCCCACATGAACTCCACGTTCTTCTTGATCACGGCGGTTAACGGTGCCGCCATGCTGCTGAAATTAGGCACAAACCGTCGATAAAAGCTGGCCAGACCATGGAAACTCCGCACGTCTCCAATGTTCTTTGGCGTTGGCCACTCTTGGATAGCTCGTATCTTTTCCTCGTCAACCTGTACACCCTGTGCACTAACAACAAAACCAAGGAAAACGACTCTATCCGTGCTAAAGACGCACTTCTTACGGTTAGCATATAATTTCTCCTGCCTAAGTGCAATCAAAACCATCCTCAAATGAACCACATGCTCATCATGATTTTTGCTATATACTAAGATATCATCAAAGTACACAACAACAAATTTCCCAATAAACGCACGCAAGACATGATTCATTAAACGCATAAAAGTACTAGGTGCATTAGTAAGTCCAAAAGGCATAACCAACCACTCATATAAGCCCAGTTTTGTTTTGAAAGCAGTTTTCCATTCATCCCCTTCTTTAATCCTAATCTGATGGTACCCACTACGTAAATCAATTTTTGAAAACACGCAGGAACCACATAACTCATCAAGCATATCATCTAGCCTAGGAATGGGATGTCGATACTTTACCGTGATGTTGTTGATAGCTCGGCAATCGCAACACATCCTCATCGATCCATCCTTCTTGGGTACGAGAAGTACAGGTACCGCACAAGGACTCAGACTCTCCTTCACGTGCCCTTTGGTCAATAACTCGCCAATCTGCTTCTCCAACTCCTTTGTTTCCTCCGGGTTGGTGCGGTAAGCCGGGCGATTTGGTAGCACAGCTCTGGGCACAAAGTCAATCTGATGCTCTATCCCTCGGATGGGTGGTAAACCAGGTGGTGTATCCTCCGGAAAGACATCATCGAATTCCTGCAAAACAAACTGAATAGAAGGGGGTAGAGGGGGTAGATCGTTAGTAATAACCAGGTTCCCCTTCCACAACAGCACGAACATCTGCCTCTTCTCATTCACTGCTTCTTTCACATCACTAGCCCTTGCAAGGTAGGCTCTGTGAAGCAAGGCATTCTCCTTCGTATGTAAGGACTGCTCTTTGGTAGATGCCTTGTCTGCCTCCCTTTGTAGCTGCACTTGGTCCTCGTAAACCTGTTTAGGAGTGAGAGGAACAAGTGATACCTTTTTACCGTTATACTCAAACGAGTACTTGTTGGTGAAGCCGTCGTGTATGTCTCTCATATCGAACTGCCACGGTCGTCCCAACAAGATGTGACTCGCTTGCATAGGGATGACATCACATAGCACCTCATCTACGTACTTTCCAATGCGGAAAGGTATCTTCACTTGCTTGGTCACCCTGATGATACCGCAATCATTCAACCACTGCAGACGGTATGGCTTTGGATGCTTCACCTCTGGTAACTCCAATCTCTGGACCATGTTTGCACTTACCACGTTCGTACAACTCCCACCATCAATGATCACACTACACACCTTATCCTTCACATGACATCTCGTGTGGAAAAGGTTCTCCCGCTGCTCCCTCTCCTCGGGCTGTGTATGTGCACTCAAGACTCTCCTAGCCACAAACAGGTTACCCTCGATGGCTAATATCTCCTCCTCATCCTCGGAATCTGCTGTAGTCGTAGGTGTCGGTTCCTCACCTTCACCATCAGTCACGACCTCTCCGTCGTCTCTCAGGATCATGAGTCGTCTGTTAAGACACTCACTCATAATGTGCCCAAATCCCTGACACTTGAAGCACTTCTTGTCTCGGTTGCGACTATCAGGATTTGATGGTCTGCCCTGAGTCGTTGGACTTGCTCCCTCCGAACGACCTTTAAAGAAGGTCTTCTTCTCATCTCGAGGTGGAACCTCTCTCCTCCATTGGTTCCCTTTAGGTGTAGAACCACTCGGACCTTGAGGTGATCTCCAAGAAGACTGAGTCGGCTTTGCACTGCTAAAACTGCCCCTCCTCTTGTGCTGGTTCTCAATCTTGATCGCCATGTGAACCATGTCCTCCACTTCGACGTACGGTTGCAACTCCACGGCATTCCGAATCTCCCAATTCAGTCCAGCCAAGAACCGAGCCATGGTAGCTTCCCGATCCTCTTCAATGTTGGCCCGAATCATTGCCACTTCCATTTCCTTGAAATATTCATCTACGCTCTTCGTCCCCTGTCGTAGAGTCTGCAGCTTGGTGTATAACTCTCGGTAATAGTGAGAAGGAACAAACCTCTTTCGCATCACAGACTTCATCTCGGCCCATGTTTCAATAGGTTGCTCATAGTTTCTCCTCCTACTGGCAATCAGCTGATCCCACCAAACTAAGGCATAGTCAGAAAATTCGATAGCCGCCAATTTCACCTTCTTGAGCTCGAAATAGTTGTGGCAGTCAAACATCATCTCAACCTTTCTCTCCCATTCGATGTACAACTCTTGATCGTTCTTTCCCATGAATGTGGGAACAGTCATCTTGATAGTGCTCAAGTTGTTATCCATCTCGTCAGCCTCATCGTCTTCGGGGTTGGCATCCCTGTGTCGCCCATTACGACGATGCTGGTTATCTCGCCCGACGTTGCGCATTGCGACTCTCCGAGTCTCTACATTCTCTCGACGAGATTTATCCTCTAGGGCAAGGAGTCGGTCATGTACCAAATCCATCTCCGATGAGAGGATCTTTGCCAGCCGCTCCTCGCTCTTTGCCATTCGCTTATCTACCACATCCAAGATGGACTGTAATTGGTCGTTGTTAATAGACCCCTCAGCTATCTCCTTATTTTTCGGTTCTCCAGACATACCTGCACAGAAAACGTTAGTAATAAAAGCAATAAAAGTAAAAGAAACCTCACCACCTCACAACGCTCGTGTATCACACTCAAGATGGGATTCACTCAGCACTCGTGTTTCACTCAAGTATGGCTTTTTTCACTCTAATATTCTCACACACTCTGCCTTTTACCACTCAAATTCTCCCTCAATATATCGAACTCCTCGATCTACCAGACGAGATCAGAACCGACAAAATCCCAAAAAACACACAATACGACGTAGAAAGGAGCAAAAATCGGAAAATTTTGGAACGAAAAATACGATAGCACCAAATTGGCTCAAAACGATGCCGGAAAACTCAGAATTTTTTTTTTAATGGCTGAGTATTCGACTTACTACCAGGAACGAGACTCCCAAAAAATAATTTCCCGAAAAACGGAGTAGAAATAATTTTTTTAGAATTTTTTTTTTTGTGCTTACGGATGAAAGAGATCCGATTCAGCAAGAAGAAAAGAAATACGGAAGGAAAAGAAGAATCGAGGTCACGTAATCAGAAATTAGAACCCTAACCTGGGCTCTGATACCAGATGATACGTACCTCGTTGATGGATTGAGCGGAAGAAGAAGAAAACGATAAAATTAGATACCTGGCGGATGATCCCAAACCTCTGAACCTGAAATCGTGAAATCAATTAAGGACGGAACCCTAACCCCCAACACGAGATCGATGCAGCAACTCGGAAATCGATGTATGACACACAAACGAAGTATGTATGCTTCGTTGATTCGTCGGGTTGATCTCTTTTGGCACAATCGAAAAGAGAACGAAAAGAGTAGAGAGAATTAAACTCACAAATTAATCAATTATCATAAAGGTTGTGTTCTAAAACAAAAAGGTTCAAGGCCTTTATATAGGCTGACCTAAAAAGACCACAAAATAAAAGGAAAATATGTAATATGTCTTCAAAATCGCGAAATCGCGATTTGGCATAAAATCTGGACTCTTGTCGGACGACAGGAAATGGTGTCGTCCGACATACTCTTGTCGTCCGACAGGAAATCCTGTCGTCCGACAAATCTTCGTCGTTCGCAGGCTCAACCTGCGAATCCTGTCTGTCTCGTCCTCCCTTTTTACACTACATGTCGTACGACAGCCAAGAGGTGTCGTCCGACAAACCATTTGTCGGCCGACAGCTTTCCATGTCGTCCGACACACGCTGTTCTGGCTTCGTCGTCATGGTTCCAGCTTCGTCTTCTGTTGGATTGGCCTCCTCGTACGCAATCAGGTTGATAAGGCTTGGCTTCTCCACATCACCAATGGGTTTCTTCAATAGCTCTTGCGCCCATACTTCTTGGATCATCGCCATCAAGCTTGCCTTGAACTTCTTGGCTCTCGAGCGCGTAACTGGTCCAGCTGGAACATGCACCGGGTCTTGTATCAACGACGACTCTTGGGCTGCATCAGCACTTTAACTTATATTGGTATCTTGATTTTAAATTGCTTATAAAATATATCATAATTGTTTGGTCATATTACATATTTACTGCTCTATTCGAATCAATCTTGTCCTTTGTTTTGTGTTGTTCGACTTGCATAGTTTGGTCAATTAGTCGAACAGTTCGACTGTGGTTGTTGATTCAAATATGCATGGTCTATTCCCACATTCTTGGTCGGGTCGGAGACAACCATGAGATTGTGTCGTAGATATTGAGTATATTCTGAAATATGACTATCCCTGGGTTTAACCCATAGCTAAAGGGACGTCGAGTCTACTATGAGGGATTAGGTGACTTGTGGCTTCGGCCTAATTTGGAGTGTCACCTTTTATGGTGAGTGGGAGAACATATAAAAGTTTTTGATGTTTGATCAATTCTAACCTTAATCTGCATCCTAATTTTTAAGGGAAGAAAGTGATTGAAATTGTGAAACCTAAATTTTGATTTCGATTTTCCGATTTTGTTTTTTAATTTTTTTAATTTAGAAATAAAGAATATGTGTTAAAAACAATTATGCGTTCATACTTAGAGCTGGAGTTGGCCGAAATAGCAAGTTAATTACACGCGTCCGGCTAGAAAAGTAGGTAAATGTTAAACGGCATAAATATAGGATAACTAATGGTATCAATTTTTTTCGTTTAGGTAGGTGAGTGTAAAAAACACCAAACCTTGTGTAGGTAGGCTTATGTAATATTAATTATAATATTTATCTATTAAACAATAAATATTTGTTGAAGAAATTCAATTTGATATAAAAAATTGAATGAAGATTTTTAATAATATGTGATTAATATTCCTCCGGGTGTAATAAATTGATTAAGAGAACATGTGATAAATTGGCATGCCTCAATCCAATCCAAAATTGATTAAGAGAACATGTGATAAATTGGATCGAGAAAGCACCGCACACCCTCAATTCCTGCTCTAGCAGCAGTAAAACTTTTATAAATTAATAATATTGAAACCGTGAAATTTTATTAATTTAAAAAGATTATTAATTTATCGAGTTTATTTTTTTTCATTTAAAAGACAGGACTGAAAGATTCTATTAATTTAAAAAGGTTATTAATGTATCGAGTATTAATTTATAGAAGTTTCACTTTAATTAGAAAAACATCAACCTAATTTCATCGATTTTCGATGCGATGAAAACACTAAATTTTTTGAGATTTAGATTAATATTTTGAATTGAGCTGATTTCAATATATTATCAACTGAAAAGTTTTGAATTTTTTAATATTGTTGGGTCGTACGCCAAAAAAAAAGGTGCATATTGCACGATATACACGCTCATGTATTATGGTATTAGATGCAATTCAATTTAAGACTATATCAAGAAACATGTAGCTTATATTCTCTCCGTTCATTTACCGTATTTCTTTAAACTAAAAAATAAAAATAAAAAATAAAAAAAAATTGATTTTTTTATTAAAAAGATAAAAGAAAAATATATTAAAGTAACGGGTAAGTGTAATATATTTTCGAATAAGAAAATAAGAATAATTAATTTTTTTTTTGAAATGTGACAACTATTGTTTAAATTAAAAAAATGAAACTAATATTTTTTTAGATGAATAGAGTAATTAATAGTGTTAAGCTAATAATTTAATTATAATTTTCAAATATAATCAATAATGATACCATCTCAAAAAATAAGAAACGTTTGTACCTTAATTTTGCATGTGAGCTCAAACTACCATTATGATTGATACAGTATTAATTTATTTGAAATATAATAAAGAAAGATTAATGTAACCCATACATTAATCAATTGTGGAAGTCATGATTCTAACCACTAACAAATAATTTACCCAAAAATTAAAAATAATTTGACCAAAATTACACATTCTAAGCAACATAGAAATATCTTAGTTTCATATAATTGAATGATGAATTTACAGTACTGTAAAATTATATGATATGATAAATCAGAAATAAAATGAAAATAAAACAAGACAAAAATGGTCAATTATAAAAGGTGAAATCCATTTAAACAAAATGAAATCCAACAAGCCATTTGTTCCCCAAAAAGACTGATAAAAGTAAATAAACATAAGTTCCGATAAACGTCGATTTATAAATCGAGACAGATACAGCAGAATGATTCAAGATACTCAGACTTGGACAGCATCAATAAACGCTCTTCCGGGTTGCCTATTTGCCAAAGGTCCATGACAGCCAAGAAGCTGCAACATCCAAAATCATAAATCAATTTTCAAGGATTACACAGCAATACACATAATAATAATTCAAAAGGTTTGTATGTAACAAAAACAAACCTTGGCATTCACACCATCAGGAAGAATCCTGTTCTCAGTTTTCCATTTGACATAATCAGTGCGATTGAACTTGGTGAATCCCCTGAAATCAGTAGCAACAGTGTATGTAGAGTTGATTATATAATAATATCAAGCTGATCAAACAAAGATTCATTGAAAATAATACGCAAGGAAGAAGAATGTCCCGTACCATTTCCTGCTCACAATAATCTTCTGACGACCTGGAAACTTGAACTTGGCACGACGCAGAGCCTCTTGAGCATGATGGCTATTTCCATCCTTGCAGCGAACGGACAAGAGTACCTGGCCAATAGCCACACGAGCACAAACACCCTGTGGCTTACCAAAAGCACCCCTCATGCCAGTTTGGAGCCTATCTGCACCAGCACACGACAACATTTTGTTGATTCTCAGCACATGGAATGGGTGAACCCTAACCCTCAAATGGAAGGCATCCTTTCCAGCAAACTTGGTCATGTACTTGTTGCAAGCAATACGAGCAGCCTCAAGTGCCTCGCTGGAGACATTCTCCTTCTCCCAGCTGACCAAATGCACGCAAAAGGGGAATTCATCCACACCCTTTTTCTTCATACCCACATCGTAAATCCTGATTTTTGGGTCGGGCACACCACGGCAGAAACGGGACTTTGGGTATGGCTTGTTTTTTATTTGACGGTAACACCTAGCAGGTCCTGAGAGTAAATAATTTCAATAAAGAACACATTTTTAAAATGATATAAACCTATTGGAAGCATTTCCACACAACTCCCCTTTCATGTTTCCTGGTCTCATCACCATTATCAGTTAGAAATGACACAACACAGATACATCAAATTAAAACAAAACAGCTTGTGATTTCATTAATATTAACGATCAGTATTACCCAAAAACAAAATGGATAAAAATAAAACAAGAATCCAAAAGATAATTTTTGTACCAATCACCATATTTCAGAATTCAAATAGAGGCGCAGCTCATATTTTGATATCCAAGATATACAAAATGGTAATAAAATCAAACAAACAGAACCACTAAATACATCGGATCCGATGAACACAACAGTCCCCAAAATGAAATTTAAGCTATGAATGGATATAAAATTAAAAACTGATTCTAAATCAACACTACTTGTACGCCCATGTCCGTAAATTTCCAGCAAAAATATTAATATACACGAAGGTAATAACTTACTCCTCCCCATCGCGAATGCTTCTCAAATCTTTTCGGCCAAAGAACAACGCAGAACCCTAACCCTAGTTGAGTTTTATATACTACTAATGTATCCGCATTTCAATTGGGCTATTGGGCCGTTCACCGGCCCAATATTGAATTTTAAGAATGGCAGTATGCTGAGTGCTGAGTATTTGTCTTTGGTATTTTTATTTTAAGATACACTTATTTAGTATTTAAATTTTCTATTTATTGTTTAACTAATCTGTTTGTTCAATTTCAATTCACATCAATTCAAACTCATTCAATTTAATAAATTATTATTATTTATTTATTTAATATAATAATAATAGATGTGTCAATTTTTACATTATTATTCATTAAATGTATTATAATAAAGTTATTTATGTGTAAAAATATATTATTAATTAAAGTATATTTTAATATAAAAAATGTCAATATAAAAAAAAGGATAATTGCATTTTGTTACCCGAAGTTTTGTTGTTTTTGCACTTTTCTACTCAATGGTGAAATTTGCTCCAACGTCTATTTGAAGTTTGAATTTTTAGCATTTTGCTACTTGACACATTACAGCAATATAATATTTCTTTCAAAAAATATTCTAAACATGTGATAAGCATGTGACTATTTTTAAAGCAAATTACAAAATTATCCTCGTTAATTAATTTTACAATAAAAAACAAAATATAAAAAGAGAAAAAGTAGAATCCGAATTCATATTCATCGCCTTCAATTTGTCAAAGCAAAAACAATAAATCTAATTTTCACCATCTTCGAAATATATCAATTTATTATCTCACAACCTTCTTCGTCCGTCTCCGAGCAGGACCACCATTTTCACTGCAACCGTTCGTGAAAATCTATTTTCATAAGCTCTCTCTCTCTCTCTCTCTCTATATATATATATATATATATATATATATATATATATATATATATATATATATTGTGTTAATTTTATCATACTGAAACGATTAAATTGAAAAATAAATGTATACAAATTATTTATTTTTATTTATTTTTATTATAGAAACAATATTAATTTTATAAAAATATTTATAATACAAAAAATATTCAAACGTTTGATTAATATTTTAAATTTTTAAATTTTTACTTAATTGAATTTTTTTGTAAAAGTGAAAAAGATTGAGGGAGAATCGAAATAAATAATACAGTATATATAAAGAAAATTAATTTTTTATTAGTATTATTTATAAGAGTAAATTTGATATTTTAAGTAAGATGTAATTATCAAATTGATACTATATTTTAGCAGTAAATTTATCTAAGAGGTAGACTTAATAAACTTATAGGTGTAAATAAAATTAAACATACAAAAATCATAACATAAAGTACAAAAAATAAATGTTCATTCATAAAATTAAAATTATTATTACATTAAACATATATTATCATTTTCAAAAGTATTCATTATTCATTCAAATAATATTTATCAATAATCATTCAAATCATCATACATTATTGTAACTTATATATTTGTTACAACTAGTAACAACTGTCCCGTGCGATGCACGTGATCGTAATTTTTTTTTATTTTTTGACATTTTTTTATTGAAAGAAGTTTAATATTTATTAAACATATATAAGAAAAAAATATATAACAATCTTAATTAATTAATATATTCATACAAACTTTTTAGATTGAATTTATAAATCGTGATCATATGTTTAAGGTTAACATATAAAAAATTTTTATCAAAAATTCCCACTTAAAAAAAATCTAATACAATTAGAATAAAAAAAAATTAAAATTTTATATTAGAATTTTTCTTATTACTTAATTAAAATATGATAGACATGATAAATTAATATTTTCCAAATTTAATAATTAAATGACTAATTTTTATAAAGCAAGTTTGAATAAAACAAAAATTATAAAAATATAGTAAATTATTATGTCAAATTTGTTTTAAAAAATTTATATAAATATAGTAAATTATTATTGTAAATTTTCAAATACTTATTTTTAAACTATATTCACGTTTTTATTTAATAGTTCTTCATTCTTATCGCAACGCAATAATTTCAAATTGTTTATATTAGTGACTTTTGAAATTGCAACGTACAAGTGTCCTTGTAAACATTGGTTTCGTAGGGAATTTCAGTTCTAAAATTAAAATTCAATAAATATGATGATTGGGCATGTAGGGCTATATTTTGTGTGTCACGTGTGCACTCCAGTAGTGCCAATAGGCCATCACGTGATAAAAAAAAAAACGTGACTCCCATGTCGAAAAAGTGATTGGAATGACATTTTTCGATACAAAAATGAGATAAATGACAATTTTGAAATCGAGCTAATGAAAAAAGACATAATGATATTCGCTCTAGATTTTAAGGAGATTGACCACGCATATAAAGAAATTATTTTTGAATTATTTTGGATAAAATGAATTGTTGGTTATAATTAATAATTAAATTTATTATTAATAAACAAATTTAATAATATTTAATCATACATTAAAAAAAGAATTATTTTTAATTAAATTCTGTACTTAAAAAAATCGATCAATTATAAAATTATATTGAGCATGTTAACATAAGAAATATAAGAGATTAAAACTTTTAGAAAAAGTATATTTTATAAAATTAATAAAGATCATTAATTATTTGATTTAGAAGTTTAAATTGAATTCTCTAATTTTTGTTATTATTATGAATTTATTTAAAAATTATCACTGTAGAAGATAATATTAAGTTTATTTTGTTTCTTATAGTAAAATATTTATTATGAATTAAATTATAATTATTGTTCAAATTATATAAAAAAACCGATAGAAAAAAATATCAAGCAGATTGTCAATCTGCAATTAGTTTTTAATTGATTTTTGTCATTAAGAAAATAGTTTTTTAATAATTTTATTGCATTTTATAATTAATATCATAACATATTAATAATCAACAAATTTATTAATTTTTAGTCATACATTAAAATAAGAACTCAATGATACAAATATAAAATAATGATCAAAACCCAGAATAAAGAAATAATGAACATTATTGTATTTAAAATATATTAAATTACACTTGACAAATAACTAAAATTACATTAGAGGAACTTAAAATTTTAAAGTACATTTTTTAATACTAATTATGTCACAATCTCCTGAATTGAATAATTGGACTTTTAAATACTTCATGTGTACAAATTTCATTCTTTTTTTCTTCGTAAACTTCAAATTTTATTGCTTTGACGGTAATAGAATATGAACAAACCTACAAAAAACAAAAAAAAAAACCAAAATTTAATGAAAACATATAATCGAATGAGGACATATAATTTAATGTGAATTTGGACATAAATTGTACAATAATACATAAACAAAAAATATATGAAAAGTAATCAAGGTGTAAAATACATACCTAAAAATCAAGTTTAATAAATCTCACCCCTGCAAAAAATAAATAAATTATGATTTATAATACAAATTTTTTAAAAAAAGAACTTACCTTGAAGGGTGCAAAAAAATACAAAGAATAATGTTAATAAATCTTAAAATATACAATAAAATCGTGAAAATAAAATACTTACGATGATCTGCAAAAAATCAAAAACATTAATCATGAAAAAAAAATATTAGAATCAAATTAATAAAAGAATGTTCACTACACAAAATACAAATCATAAGTAAGCATAAATTATAACAATCAATAATAAAAGAGAAAGATAAAGAGAATTATAATATACATATACATTTTCAAAACCTGCACACGAAAATTCTGAGAGATGAAGAGAATGAAAGATATACAGGGTATAAATAACCATGAAATTTGAACTTGTCATAAAAGAGATATAATAAGTATTATGAAAAATGTACAAAAAATTGAAATTAACTTTGATCGTGAATAATCATAATTATTAATTAAAAGACTAAATTGGGAAGTCATTGACTATTAGTTTATTTCAATTTTAAAATTTCAAATTATTAAATTTCCATATATAAATTGTTAATATTAAAATAAATATTACAATAAATAATAAATAATACTATAATAAATAATAATATACGTAAATAATAATAATAAATAAATATTTTACAATAAATATATTTTAAAATTAATATCTATTATGGTGAAATTTAGTCTTATAATTTGTTTTCAAAATATATTTGAATGCTACTATAATTAAAGAATATTTGATTGATTGATTTTATTTTCTTACTAAAATTAAAGATCAAATTTAATTTAATCAATTAATAAATTTATTGGAGAGAATATAGACCAGATTCATTCCCTCGTGAATCGATTTTACTACTACTATAATTAAGGAGGGGCATTATGTATTCTATAAAATCAATAATCAATAATTAAAGGATTGATTAAATAATTAATATTTGATTTTAAAAAATATTATAATTATTTTTAATATAATGGTTGGAATTTAAACTAATATTTGATTTTAAAAAATATTATGATTATTTTTAATATAATGGTTGGAATTTAAACGGAAAATTTATATTTATATATTAATATAATAGTTGAAATTAGTATTTTTCGGTTCAAATGTAGTCGACAGACTTTTTTTTTCAGAGTAGTTCAACAATAGTTGACACACCAAAAAAAAAATTATTCTAATTTTTTTATTTAAAAATATAATTTTATTCTACTTTATCGAATACACTTATTAGGCAATTTATTACTTGCACTCGTATTCAAGAAGAGCATCTTGAACTCGATCCACATTATATAAACATGAAAAAAGAGGCCTTATATCTTGCACACTAGGTACAAAATGTTCAACTTGTACCAAGCCCAATATATAAAAATAAACTCATTTTCAATCCAGCCCAATTCCATTGCTTACGTCATTCAATGTCACCCTCAATACACCTCCTAATTCTCTTGTCAGGTTCCACCGCCCTCAAACTCTCAAAACCTCCGTCGCCTGTTCCATCGCGCTCCGGCACCGCTGCCATCAAACCGAAACTATTCTTCACGCGCAAATATACTTCTTCCTACATGTCTACAAGATTCAATACCATCTACCCGTCGACGGTGAAACCGAATCAACAGTGCGGCTGAACAACATAATTAAAATCAAACGTCGGTGAACTACGTCGTAGCTGACCTTCAGAACGACGTCGGTGAAATCGAATCTACGCCGCGATTTGTCTGATAACCCTAGGTAATTAGTTTTTGATAATTTCATGAAATTTCTAACAAGGATTTGTCTGATAATCCTAAATAATATTAGGCTGAATATTAATTAATTAATATTGATAAATATAGGTGTTTGGCCTTTTTTAAAGGTAATCGAATGTCCTAAACTCGAATGTACTTTTCTTGTTCTCGATCTCGCAGCTAATTACTCCTTCCTTGTCTTGATCTTGCATATTGCTAAAGTTTATCTTGCATATTGTTCAACTTTCGGTGATGTGTGAATTGTTTTCGGTTATTTATGTGTGTTGTGCCATAAAAAACCACCACCGACACGTGGAAAGAGCCGTCACCCAGACGGCAGGGAAACAAGGCCCAAACGGGGCACCAGATAGTGCCGTGGGCCCCCACACCAAATCCCCATCACAGAAGATAAATAATACCCGCGCGTCCCATACACGGGGCAAATAAACCGACATACGGGACGACGGGCCAATAAGACACGGACCGCGGCCCGGCTCAAAGCTCAGGCGCCCCGCGACCCGGGATGCATGGTCACGGGAGCAACGGGCATCAAGCCCCGGAACTCCTCCAGGCCCCGGTCGCGGGAGACTACCACGTAATTGAAGCACACGGCGGAGGGAGCACGAAGGCGGAGGACAGCCGCACACGTTCCCGGGTATCCCATACCGGGGCGTGATCACGGGACTCCGGTACCCTACAGATACGACCTGCCCCAGCTCGTACAGAACAAAGACTTCTTTATCCACGCACGAGGAAACACGTGTCGATTTCAGACAGTTGGAATCCCGCACATGGCATGAAGGGATAAGGATCCCATTAGCGCACATGGCCGTGGGACCCCTTCGCGAAGCCCGGATCACTAGAGCCCAGACTCTTCCGCCATCCCGGGATCAGGCTGGGGTCACCAAGCCATGCGGGCGACCGATCACAGAGCATCCAAAGAGTGTACTGAGCTAAGGCACAAACCTACCATCGTCACGGACCCCCTACCACGACGGGGCGACTCGCAGCAGCCGACATCAGGGACACCGTATCTCGGCAAAGCGCACCTCAGAATCGTGCCTCGGCATTTAATGTATCTAACATAGGTATTCGACGTGTTTGGGGTGTCGTGGCATGAATGAGCATGTGCTCTTCGCCTATAAAAGGCACCCTCCCGTAAACGATTAAAGGGCGGCACAAATTAGCTAATAAAGCCATTAAAGAAATAAAGGATATTATCTTCCCAAGCTCCAAGCTCTTATCCTGTTTTCCAGTCTAAAGTAATCAGCCCTTTCTACATATAAATTTAATGTATTGGTACCGTTTCCAAACCCTCTAAACACAGCCCAGCCCCGTTAGTTTCAACCCGACCAAAACGTGCCAAAACATTTGGCGCTAGAAGGAGGGGGTTGTAATCTTTAGACCCAGGAAAAAAGCCAGAACGAAAGATGTCCGGCCAGGAGCAAGACAGAGCCACCGCATCTGATTCCTCGAGATCCGATACCCGACGTAGGTTGGAGCGAGGAAAGATGCCCATGGAGGATGAGCCTACATTCCACCCGCCAGCCAAGCAAGGATGTTACCCGGCTTCGGAGACCGAGGCCAGACGGAAGGATGCAAGGTCGCACCGGTCCGTCTCCCGGCAAGCTCGAAGCGGCAACGACGCACGACGACAGAGACGCCACCATCGCCCGGAACGACGCTATCGGAGATCACGGCACAGCCCGATCCGGGACCCGGAGCCACTCGCCACCCCGATCCCGTTCACCAGCGACATGCTCGACACGCCCGAGAAGATTGATGGGATCGTGGCCAGCCTAACCCAACGTAAGCACGCTGATGCGACCCGAGTTCTGTTTCAAGCTAGAACGACGAAGAAGACGGTAGAATGGAGGTCAGACGTGAGCCGAGTACGCGCCGCGGAGTTCCGCCACGAAAGTGGCTTGGTTTCGGCCGACACCAAGACCTATCGGACGACAGAGGGCCAATGATCGATACTCTGCGGAACGCGAGGATCAGCTCGAGGATCAACCCGAGTTTCGGGATAGGTGTCGGCCGACAGTATTTCCTGTCGGACGACAAAGGGCTGTCGGACGACACTCTTACCCTGTCGGACGATATCTTCACAGAACGGGCAGCAGCGGCGTTTTGTAGGGTTTTCAATGTTTTAAGTCATTTATTTCCTTTTCCTTTACGTTTTTGTTATGCCTATATAAAGGCTTTCTATTTCATTGTTTTAAAAAAGACTTTTGATAATAAAAATTATGTTTCGTGAGTTTTTACTAAATCTCTCTTGGGTTCGAATTCTACCCAATTAATCAAAAGAGTTCAACCGACGAATCAACGAGCCAGTCCAATCTCGTCTGTGTGTCTTCATCATCTCCGAATTATTGATTCAACGTCTCGTTGGGGTTTAGGGCTTTCGAACCTAAATCATTTCGTGGGTTAGGATCAAGGGTTTTGGGACTTCCGCAAGGTATCCTTTTATTTATCGTTTCCGTTCTTCGTTATTCCTCCAACTATTAATTCTATCCTAACGAGGTTCGTATCACACGCCCTAACTACTCCCGTTTTCCATTCAGGTCATAAGCAGGCCAAAGTGAGCGCCTTCGACCGATTAAGCCGGGGTCAGAGCAGCAGGGATCAGCGAGACCCCCCGAGGAGGTCGCTGTTCGACCGGGATGATGAGGCCGAGTGTCAGTCCGCCTCGTCAGAGTCCCGGGTGCCGGAAGACGGAGACCCGGATCTACGAGCGCGGGGGAGAAGGCATGATTTTCAGCCTATTGCGCGGGCCGCTCCCATCCCGGGGCCTGAAGCAGGCCTCCGCGACTTATACGAGCAAATGCTAGAAGTGAAGAAGGAGCTCGCCGAGGTGCGAGCCAAGCCCGAGCGAACCGATTTCTGCAAGGAGCCGCTGGCCCCGGAGATCGTACACGCCGCCATGCAGTACGAAATACAGCCTTTTCAGGCGAATCTCTACGACGGAAAGACGGACCCCGAGGTCCACCTCAGCCGGTTCCGTACATACATGTCGGGACGAGGTGCCAGCGATGCCACGAGATGCCGACTGCTTCCACTAACCCTGGGAGAAACGGCCCACAAGTGGTTCGCCGGGCTACCCGCCAGATCGATCCACTGTTTCGACGACCTGGTCCAACGATTCGTCGCCCATTTCGCCTCAAAGGTCAACCTGTTGGAATTCGATATCCCGGGTTATTTAAATTTGCGGAAACCAATAACCCGATCAAACCCTTCGCTGGAGATTACACGAACACCACGTACGAGCCGGAGCACGAGCCGAACGCACGACACGGCCGAAGCCGCGCGCACGCCCAGCCCGAGCCCCCGCACGCGGGGCTCCATGCGATCATCGATCGCATCAACCGATCGATTGGGGTGGGGCTGCCCATGCAGCCCCCGCGGCGAGTCCGGCGACTCGCCGCCGACTGGAGGTCCCCACCGCCGTGGTGGGGTGGAGCGCGGCACCAGCCCGCGCTCCAGCGATCGATCGGGATGATCGATCGCTGCCCCGGCTCCCAGCCGGGGTCGATCCTCCTCGCGCGCCGAAACCCTAGGCGGCGATCGCCGTGGTCCGGCGATCCTAGATCGCCACCACGCGTTCGTCGTCTAATCCGGGGTTCGGTCTTTGGATCTTGTTTTTCGATAATTGATTTCAATAAGAATTAAATAGCGGAAATATTTAATTCACCTTTCGATTCGTTGTGCGGAGAAACGAGATCTTATGATGACCTTGAGATCTTCCCACGTATTCCTTGCACTAGCCCGGACGTCGTGTGGGCGACGATCTACCGAACTCCATGGATCTTCTTCTCTCCTTTCTCTCTCTAGAATTGTGATCTTCAAGTTATGAGAATAGAGAAGACCATGTAGTGCTTTTATAGGCTACGTAGGGGATCTTAAGGAGGTGGAATATTGGGCTTCCAATATTGAAGATTAAATTGAGCCCAATGCTCAAGTCCATTAATCCTTATCAATATTAATTAATTCTATTTTCCACTATATAAAATTAATTGCACTCCCAATATTAAACCATATTATATCAAATAATATTTCTTCGGTAGTATTATTTATTCCGTGTATTTAAGATATAAATATCCATGAATAAAATTAATTTATTGCTAATTAATTTATTCATCTCTTATATCCGAGACTAGTACCATTCAACCTTAATTATTATGCGGAACGAATCCACCTGCAGGGTTTACATAATAATTCCTTATGAACTCATCTCGGGGATATTATCAACCCTTCCGGGATACACTGTCCGGTCAATTATTCACGGCATGTCATATATGAAATATAGTGACCCAACTTAACCGGTAATCAACCCAATAATTAAATCAGTTAATTCCTTTGGTAAATCAAAGTCACTTATATTAAATATACACACCCGCAATAATATCGGGGATTAAGAATAAAATACACTGAGACTCGAATCGATTATCGCCGGCAATCCTAATCGATGAATCTCAACGATCCGCTCAATACACCAAGTGTACAAGTGTGATAAAATAATTAAGATAAATTATTTTCTCTCTCACACAACGACTATACCGATGGATTGGTCCGTGTCCATCTAGGTCGTGAGCTACTGTTCGATTAAATACGAGTAACCGATAGTATGATCTTCTGTGCGCCCATGCTTGCACCATACTAACTACAACGTATAAAATCCAGGACTATGATTTGCATATATTTAATTATAAATAATTAAATGCAAATAATTGTTTATTTAATTAAATAGATTAATGGCAATGGATCGTGAGTTTGCGTTACTTAAATCTAGACATTAAGTACACAACTCCAACAATCTCCCACTTGTACTAAGGTCTAGCCATTTCCTCCAAAACTCCCGACTCCCATACTCATCACGTGCTTAAGTTGTACTTCCAAGAAGTACTATGTGAATGAGCACTCTAGGTTGCCGCTCTGAAGTTATCTTAGTGACTACAGCGTCGTCTCCCTCGACGATGATTCGTATCAGGTGGTACTTGCACTATGTGTTATCTTACACTTATGGACTTGTGATTTCTTACCATTTGCCATCGCACCGCTATATACATAGCCTTTTGGCAAATTAAGAATCACCTCTAAGTCCCAGAGATTATCCCGGAGTTATACCAAAACTTCCGCTGCCTCTGAGGCCGCTATTTGGTTACCCATGGCAGAGTCCGAAAAGCATCGAGCTTATCACTCTTCCATGTTAAAACTCCTTCTCCTTCAATAGTGAAACACATAGCCTGATATCGACTTACACCGGTCCTCATTTGATTAGAAATCTAAGAGAATGTAATCCAAAGGAAAAACTCGTCTGCTTCGTAGTCTAGAACAGTACTTCGAAAGTACTTTTACGGCAGTCGAATATTCCTTTCCAGGATTACCTTAATATCCTCCCACTATGCTAACTGCATAGCCGATATCAGGTTCTTGTTTTCAACAATGCATTTATCAAGCTTTCCACACTCCAAGTGTAGGAAACTGCTTTCACTGCTTCTATCACCTTTATGTGTTCCAAAACACATACCTTAGATAGATGCATTCCGTCTCTGAAAGGTAACGAACCTTTCTCGGAATCTTGCATGTTAAAACGAACCATAATCATATATATGTAAGATGTCCAGGAGAAGTACAATGTTCTTTTATTGAGATCCCAGATCTTAAGAACATGCTCTAACTTCTTCTTTATCTTATATATCGATTTTTCTAGACAACCATCATTTTATGTCTGACAACATCTTTACATTGTTACCAATGATAAAATGTTGTCTACATAAAACCTCCGAGAAACACCACTTTGTTTCCATCACGTTTCCCATACACATGATTCGTCAATGCCTTTTGATGAATCCATCAAATGGACTATCTCATCAATTCGCAAGTACCACGAACTCAATGCTTTGTTTCAATCCATAAATGGATCAACTAAGCTTGTACTCTAAATGATCTCGCCTCTTAGCAATAATTCTTATTGCTCTCCAAGAAGGCACATTTAGATCTAGTACTGCCTTCATGTAGATCTAGGGATCGATTTCACGTATACTAGGTCCAGAGTCCGAAGACTCACCTAGTTTTATGAATATCTCCGGTTGTTATACAACCTCCCACTACAATGGCGTTCCGGTGTATAAACAGTAATAACAGTAGGTGCAGTTAGTGGTGTACCGCTACTCGGTTCGGCTGGTTCTAAGTCTTAATCGTTTTCTCTCTTTTCAGAAGTATCACGTCATTTTGGGCTTGTGGTTCATCTAATAGTCTTCCTCTAAGAACCGGGCGTTAGAACTTATAACGTCCCTCTGGTTCATAGTACTATTGAACACACATCTTTTGTTCTTCTAGGATATTCTACAACCGCATTTGAATGCGCCGTTGTTTCCAAGACATATCCATAGAACATAGGTAGTTCCGTTTAACTCGCGCTTTTACTATTTCTATAAGAGTTCCATTTCTTATTTCCGACACACCAATCTTACAGAGGACTGTATGGTGTAGTCACTTGGGATCCAATCCCAATCTCTGATCATAAATCAGAGTCAATCAATTCTAATACTTGTCTGGATCTTATATCTTATATCCAAAAGGATTGCTTAGTCGTATTATCTTCCAAATTAGATTCTTAGGTCGGAAGGTCCATTCCTTCAACTTAATTGATCTTACAATCAATTTTCGACCTTTGAACTTCTTATTTGAATAAATATGACTTAGCATAAGAATCCACAAGTATAAATGATTTAATAAAGAAATCTCTTATTAGTAAAACGAGTTATATAAAACGGTTCGTTGCATCGTGGTGGACTCAGGATTCATCATTTATATATTGCTAGCTAATGTACCAAAATAGATAATATCATTATTTCTTCTTATAACCATCAAATGATTAAAAGAAATAAAATATCCATTTATTAGAAATCCAGAACAAAGTTCTTTCTAATTTGAAAAGTACATAAAAGCAATAACCAAAAACGAAATCCTATAATGTCCTCCACTGCAACTGCTGCCTCCTCCACAGCATTGCCCATGTAGACTACGACTTCTTCTTTTCTAAGTCGTCGGGTTTCCTGGAACCCTTGCATTTAAAATGCACATACCGCCAGTGGTTCCATATCTACACACCAGGTTCCGGTAGATAATACCACCGACTATGTCTCACGACTAAAGAAGATTTCGTACTTTCTTTGAGAGGATAATCAGACTTCCAGTACCCAGACTGTTTGCATCGAGAATTCTTGCCTCATGGCTTTCTCGTCCCATCTCGTGGTCCAAGTAACTTAGGACCACTGGGATTCTTTGCTTTCTTGTCCTTTCCCCCGATCCATGCCTTTAGGTTCGAAACCTTTGGCATTGGCTACAAGAGCTTGCGATTTCCGTCTCAACTCGTCTAAAAGGTCAATCATCTCAAAAACGTTTTTAAGCGTTTCCTCGAAGTGACTGGCCTTTATGAGTATCCTCATCGCTTCTTGTCTAGCCGCCTATGTCAATAGGCTCGGGAGGACAAAGCTCACTGAGTACAACCTTGCACTCTTTAACAGTTTGGGTAATGTCTAGATCTCTATTCCAATCATTACATTCAGGGACCAATGAGTTTAAAATCCTTACGTATCACATAAAGTGGGTTCAAAGCCATATCCTAATCTATGAGCACATATAACAACAAACAATCGATTTAATCTCCGATATTATCTCCCTCAAATAATATCATTAAACCACTAATCGCATCTAAAATCCCATCAGATATGGCAAGCCACGATAGTGTGGACGTTTACCTATCCAAATGATTTAGCAATTAGATTACCTTCGGTCGTACATCATCATTAGCGTTACTTCGATGGGAAGAATACTAATAAGCGTACCTAAGTGTAAACCATTACTCAGTATCTAAGAAGATTGTTTGGGACACGCATATTTAGCGCAAGCCACGATAGTGTGGACGTTTACGTTAACATACGCTCCTTTACTCCCTTCTATAACTGTCTACATCAATCGTTCCAAAATCCCATTCAATGCAGCAAGCCACGATAGTGTGGACGTTTACTACACCAAAAGACTTTTACAATTGACTCCCAATTACATGAATCATTTAATCTTGTAAATCAAGACGCGGAGAATCATAAGTGAAACTCGAAGTTTCTAACCAGTGATTCACCATGCGAACGACCCTATCTCTCATAAATGAGGGAGCCGAGCAGACAATCGATCTAGTCATCAAATGACACGAAAGTCTCTAATTTGTGTCCTCGACATGACCAAGTGGCTTTGGCTCCATTCCACTCCCCGGGGTGAGAATGAGTCGACTTGAAATCAGTTTTGGAAAGACAAATTAGGCATTGTTTGATAAACTTAATCAATGTTTCTTGTAAGAGGAATTACAAGAATTCTCCTCCAATGACTTATCTATGCGAACTTCAAAAGTCCATAAAAGTCACCAAGAGAACAGCAATGGAGACCATGGATATGTTTCCATACCCTCTCCCACTTAGCTTTTTACAACAAAGGGATACGCTATCTAATGCATAATTAAATACACATAAGCATAATAACAAACATACATTTCATGCAAGTACGTTCACAAATAATCAAATAATTACTCAAGTAAAATTATTTCTCGACTATTCGTACCTTGATGAACTCCAGCATGCTTGTCTTGAGTCTTCATTCTACGTCTTGAATACTTTGCCGAGCGACGGAAAAATTCTTTGATTCTCATATTTAATTTATTTTAAATAAAATCCAAGATTCCAATTCAAAATAAATTTGAATCAATCTAATGATTTTAAATAAAATACTCCAATTAAATAAAATCAATTCCATTGATTTCCATATTTAATTTTATTCTAAATAAAATCCAAGATTATCCAATCCAAAATAAATTTTGAATTAATCTAATGATTTTAAATAAAATACTTAAATTAAATAAAATCAATATTATTAAAATCCATTGATTTCCATATTTAATTCTATTCTAAATAAAATCCAAGATTATCCAATCCAAAATAAATTTTGAATTAATCTAATGATTTTAAATAAAATACTTAAATTAAATAAAATCAATATTTTAATAATTTCTCAATCCTATTTAAATTAGATCTCAAGAATCCTAATCAAAATCGAATTTTGATTCTTCTCAAGACTTCTAATCCAAGTAGGTATAGGATATCTAGAGAAACTAGGATTTTCTTTCCTAATTTAACTCTCCATCTAATTCCATTATTTAATTCCATAATTAAGAAATCTAATCCAAATAGAATTTGAATTAATTCCAAAATTAAATTAAATTAAATTAGAAAGATTAAATTATTTTCGGAAAGATCGGATTTACCGGGACGAACCGAAACGAATTCCGGTCATCCCAATCGAACCATGAAGATGCATGCACGTGTATCCCATACACAGCACCATCAAAATCGCATGCCCACACATTCAGATTGACCCACGAGAATTAATTAGCTCATGTATATCCAGCATGCAGACCATGCAATACATGGCTCCAATTAATTCATGCAGTTCACGCACATGCATGCCCACCAAACTCACATGGTGTCGTCCAACAACAAAAAACATGTCGGCCGACACCCTTTGCAAATTACCGCAGCAGCGCGCAAAACGGAAATCGATCGTCTTCTTCGGCGAGCATGTGCAACAGCTCTGGTCGAGCTCACTCCCAGAAGCCCGCACAGCCCGCTCCGAGCTCAGCCGTACCAGCAGCCCGCTCGATCAAGAAACTGTCCGCGATGCCGCCATCGCAACCACCGAACGCAGCCACCGGCTGCCGGCGAACCACCACCACTGGTGGCACACGCCGGCATGCCTAGCCACGTCTAGGTCACGCCCAGCAGCCCGCACAGCCCCTACGAGCCTAGGTACGCCGCGATCGATCGATCTTTATTCGATTCGATTATTCCGAAAAACCCTCGATTTTTAATAATTAATTTTTCCGACAAACACAATTCATACGAGAGATAAAACAAGTACGTAGAACAATATAGCACAATAATTTAACAATTTAAATTAATTTATGGCTATAAACAACGATAATCGATTATCGAAACAATTAACGAAAAAACGTAACCATACGCTCTGATACCAATTGTTGGAATTCGATATCCCGGAGTTGCCGGAATTGCGGAACATGACAACTCCGATCAAAAACCTTCGCCGGAGATAACACGAACGCCGCGTACGAGCCGGAGCACGAGCCGAACGCGCGACACGGCCGAAGCCGCGCGCACGCCCAGCCCGAGCCCCCGTCCGCGGGGCTCATGTGATCGATCGGGTGGGGCTGCCCATGCAGCCCCCGCGGCGAGTCCGGCGACTCGCCGCCGACTGGAGGTCCCCACCGCCGTGGTGGGGTGGAGCGCGGCACCAGCCCGCGCTCCAGCGATCGATC
Source organism: Euphrasia confusa (assembly GCA_954870475.1). NCBI lineage: Eukaryota > Viridiplantae > Streptophyta > Magnoliopsida > Lamiales > Orobanchaceae > Euphrasia > Euphrasia confusa. The sequence goes on from OX940961.1 coordinate 23,828,019, forward strand.
GGGATGATCGATCGCTGCCCCGGCTCCCAGCCGGGGTCGATCCTCCTCGCGCGCCGAAACCCTAGGCGGCGATCGCCGTGGTCCGGCGATCCTAGATCGCCACCACGCGTTCGTCGTCTAATCCGGGGTTCGATCTTTGGATCTTGTTTTTCGATAATTGATTTCAATAAGAATTAAATAGCGGAAATATTTAATTCACCTTTCGATTCGTTGTGCGGAGAAACGAGATCTTATGATGACCTTGAGATCTTCCCACGTATTCCTTGCACTAGCCCGGACGTCGTGTGGGCGACGATCTACCGAACTCCATGGATCTTCTTCTCTCCTTTCTCTCTCTAGAATTGTGATCTTCAAGTTATGAGAATAGAGAAGACCATGTAGTGCTTTTATAGGCTACGTAGGGGATCTTAAGGAGGTGGAATATTGGGCTTCCAATATTGAAGATTAAATTGAGCCCAATGCTCAAGTCCATTAATCCTTATCAATATTAATTAATTCTATTTTCCACTATATAAAATTAATTGCACTCCCAATATTAAACCATATTATATCAAATAATATTTCTTCGGTAGTATTATTTATTCCGTGTATTTAAGATATAAATATCCATGAATAAAATTAATTTATTGCTAATTAATTTATTCATCTCTTATATCCGAGACTAGTACCATTCAACCTTAATTATTATGCGGAACGAATCCACCTGCAGGGTTTACATAATAATTCCTTATGAACTCATCTCGGGGATATTATCAACCCTTCCGGGATACACTGTCCGGTCAATTATTCACGGCATGTCATATATGAAATATAGTGACCCAACTTAACCGGTAATCAACCCAATAATTAAATCAGTTAATTCCTTTGGTAAATCAAAGTCACTTATATTAAATATACACACCCGCAATAATATCGGGGATTAAGAATAAAATACACTGAGACTCGAATCGATTATCGCCGGCAATCCTAATCGATGAATCTCAACGATCCGCTCAATACACCAAGTGTACAAGTGTGATAAAATAATTAAGATAAATTATTTTCTCTCTCACACAACGACTATACCGATGGATTGGTCCGTGTCCATCTAGGTCGTGAGCTACTGTTCGATTAAATACGAGTAACCGATAGTATGATCTTCTGTGCGCCCATGCTTGCACCATACTAACTACAACGTATAAAATCCAGGACTATGATTTGCATATATTTAATTATAAATAATTAAATGCAAATAATTGTTTATTTAATTAAATAGATTAATGGCAATGGATCGTGAGTTTGCGTTACTTAAATCTAGACATTAAGTACACAACTCCAACACAACCGACTCGAGCAGAGCCAAAGGTTGATCGGCGTTAAACAAACGTCGCTTGAGAGTGACGAATCTTACGTGGACAGAGTGGGGGACATCCTGCTCGGCGGGGAAGAAGTCGGCGACGACATGAAGCTGCACACCGCTATGAGTGGGCTCCGGAAGAATTCGGAACTGTTCAAACACCTGATGTTGAGCTACCCACGGAGTTACGAGGATTTCCGCGTCAAGACAGGAGCACAATGTTGGTTCCAGAGGCTCATGCGGGGAAGCGACAGCACCCCGGAGCCAAAAGCAAAAGTTCCGGACCCCGCACCCCGGAGGCCACCCAGCGAGCCAAGAAAGGCGCCTTACAAACCATACGAGGGGAGCCGCCCGCTCCCGAGCTACAAAGACATGGAGGTGAAGTTGGTAGAGCGGACGGGTCAGGACGCCATGACCATAATGGAGATACTGCTCGCCACCGGAGAGGACGTCCTCGTCAGGCCGGAACCCATGCGGACCCCCGACGATAGGTTGAACAAAGACCTCTGGTGCGCGTTCCATAACCAACATGGACATGCCACAGGACGTTGCCGAGAACTGCTGAAACAGTTATGGAAACTCTTCGAGGACGGGAAGTTGTGGGACATGCTATCGAGACCCGGAGCCCGGGGTAACAATCCCGGAGCCCGAGAGAATCCCGGACAAGCCGGAATGGGACGGGATGCCGATGGGCAGAGCGGCAGACAGCCCCAAGGCCCGGCAAGGAAGATACTCTAGAGGAACGTTTGCGCATTTCGGGAAAAGCCATTCTCTAAAAAACTTTCGGGGCTATGGACCCCATCCTGCTTTCGTTGAATCAGTTTCCTTGTCCCCTCCGGTGCTTTTGAGACCGTGGAAGGGGACATGCTAATAAGAATAAAGTGTTTACTATACTCTCTTTCTTATGAAACCTTCAAAGTCCACCTAGAGATGGCAGAAGGATATCACCCCAGGTAGCGAGTTCACCAAAAAACCCGCCTGGCCCATCCAGTCAAGGACAAGCCGAAGAAACGCGACCAACTCGCCGCGCGCGACTAAATCAATAAAATCATCTAGACACGAGCATGGCGAGGCCTACGGAACCTATAACACAACAAAAGCCATCGGGACACATCAACCGGTCTCGGGGCCGTGCCCCGCCATTCGGACCAACTGGTCCCGGGGCTGTGCCCCGCCATTCAAACCAACCTGCCCCGGGGCCCGAATCCCGTCTCCCAAACCTGCCGATCCCGGGTCCCGAACCCGATCGTTCAAGCTTGTTCCATAGAGTCATAAAGGTTGGGAGCAGTGATTACGAGTGACCCTCACCTTTGCATATCAATGTCCCGGGCGACAAAACAAATACGGGGTCCCGAGTGTTGGAGTTGTGTACTTAATGTCTAGATTTAAGTATCGGTAAACTCCCGGTCATAGCATTTAACCTATTTAATTAATAAACAATTATTTGCAATTAATTATTATTAATTAATTATGCAAAATATAGTCCTGGATTTTATACGTTGTAGTTAGTATGGTGTGTCGGGCCCACACAGAAGATCATACTATCGGTCACTCGTATTTAATCGAATAGTTGCTCACGACCTAGATGGATACGGACTAATCCATCGGTATAGTCGTTGTGTGAGAGAAAAAATAATTTGTCTTAATTATTTTATCACACTTGTACACTTGGTGTATTGGGCGGATCGCTTGAGATTTATTGATTAGGATTGCCTTGGATAATCAATTTAAATCTCAGAGTATTTTATTCTTAATCCCGGATAATATTGCGGGTGTGTATATTTAATATAAGTGACTTTGATTTTCCAAAGGAATTAACCGATTTAATTATTGGGTTAATTACCGGTTGAGTTGGGTCACTATATTTTATATACGACATGCCGTGAATACTTGACGGGAAAGTGTATCCCGTAAGGGTTGATAATATCCCCGAGATGAGTTCATAAGGAATTATTATGTAAACCCTGCAGGTGGATTTAATCCGCATAATAATTAAAGTTGAACGGTACTATTCTCGGATATAAGAGATGAATAATATTTATTGAGCAATAAATAAATTTATTCATGGATATTTAAATCTTAAATACACGGAATAAATAATACTACCGGAGAAATATTATTTGATATAATATGGATTAATATTGGGAGTGCAATTTTATTTATATAGTGGAAAATAAATAAAATTTAATATTGATAAGGATTAATGGATTTGGGTTGGACCCAATTTAATCTTCAATATTTAGAAGCCCAATATTTAGTCTCCTTATGATCCCCTACGTAGCCTATATAAGCACTACATGGTCTTCACTTTTTCACAACCTAAGTTACGCCAATCATAAAGTCTTGAAGAGTGAAGGAGATCCATAGGAGTTCGATAGATCGTCGCCCACACGACGTTCGGACGAAGTGCAAGGAATACGTGGGAAGATCGCAAGGTCATCAACGCGTAAATTCGTTTCTCCGTACAACGAATCGAAAAGGTAAAATCATAAACCCTCGTCTATGATTCTATGTGATGTTAATTGAAATATATACATGAACACACGATCCGGGTAAACGTACGAACTTCGGGGACGGGGATTCGAGATCCCCGGCGAAGGTCGAGAAAACCCTCGATGGGATCGAGGGTGGCGGCCGAACCCTAGGGTTCGACCGCCGGCGCGCGGTTGAAGGGATGAACCCCGGCTGGACGCCGGGGCGTGGGGTCGACCTCGGGTCGACCGCCGGGGTTCGCCGTGGGCTGGTGCCACGGCGGGAGAACCCCAGCCCCATCGCCGGCGGCGTCGCGTGGAGAAACCCTCGGCTGGAGCCGAGGGGCGATCGAGCCCGTGAGCTCGATCGCGGGTATGCTACGGGGTCACCCGTAGCTGCCCTGTATGTGCTACGGGTTCGCCCGTAGCGGGCGTACGGGGGCTGACCCCTCCGCGAGCAGCGGGTTCATGAACCCGCTGCGGGGCTGCTACGAGCAGCCCCGGGGATGCCTCGTGCATCCCCAGCGATCATCGCGAGATGATCGCGAGCCCCGTGCGGGGGCTCGGCTGGACGCTCGCGGCCCTCGGGCCTCGCTGGGTATACGGTCGGGCCCCGGCTCGTGCGGTGGTTCGCGTTCGGATCTCCGGCGATGAAGGATTTCGTTCGGGTTATTATTTTCCGCAAATTTTAATAGCCCGGGATATCGATTTCCAACAACTGGTATCAGAGCGTTTGGTTTCGTGTTCATGTATATGTTCGATTATTGTTCTACCTTGCAGGGATTTCCGGCTATCATGGTTGATTTAATTATTGTTAATTAATTATCATGATTATTCGTTTATTAAACTCTCGGACATGTCGAGATTCGTTTTGTGTGGATGAATGTTTGTAATAGTAAAAATTCGGGGGTTGACCGAATTTAGGATTTATTATTACGTTCTTTATTTTTCCGGAAAATGTATAGGGTCGATTTCATGTATAGAATCGATACCGGAATTGTAATTTAAATTTTGTAATTTATTTACGATTGGTTCGATGTTGAGACGATCGCCGGAAGACGAAGAAGGTGTGACGAAGAAAACGATGGACGAAGGGGCCGATCATCCCCATGATCGACCCCATGGATCGATCGAGGGCTAGGGGCGAGGGCTCGACTGCCCTAGCCGCGGGTTGCCGCCGGTTCGGTGGTTGGCCGGCGTGGCTGGGCGGCGGTTCTCCTCCCCGGTGGCCGGCCGATCCAAGGTGGGGGTAGTGTGGGGTCTCCCAACCCACGCTACTCCTACCAAAATCCGACTTTCCTAAAATTAATTCGGCTTTCCTATTTGAGTATCTTCCTTTTAGGAAACTCTCATGGATTAGGAAAAGAATTAATTTAATTAATTTTATTCCTATTTGTTTTATTTCCTTTATGGAGATATTCATGGATTAGGAATTTAATTAATTTAGTATTAATTTATTTCCTATTTGATTATTCCCATTCTTGGGAATTTTCATTAGATGAAAATTAATTGATAATGGAAAGTAGAAGAGTCCTAAATTTATTTTGTTTCCTTATTCTATTATAGAAGTCTTCTAGAATATTCCGAGTTTTACTTGGATAGATTATTCTAAAAAGATTTAATAGAATTAGATGGGAAACTAAATAAATAAAAATATTAATAATATTTAATTTTATTTTTTGATATATTCGATTGACTTAATTTTCGAATTAAGTAACTTTTGGATTAATTGAAAAATAAATAGAATTAAATATTAGAGATTAATATTCTCGTCACATGGAGCATTCAAGAACGAAGACTGAAGACTAGAAGATGCATACGGAGATGGAATGAAGCCATGATAGTCGGAAAATAATTTTCTAGCATTATTTTGACTATGTGATACTATGTGCTTTATTGCTTGTATGCATGCTATATGTGTTTACTTTATGCACTAGATAGCGTATCCCTTTGTTATAAAAAGCTAAGTGGGAGAGGGGATGGAAACATTCCCATGGTCTCCATTACTGTTCTCTTGGTGACTCTTATGGACTTTCGAAGTTCGTATAGACGAGTCATTGGAGGAGAATTCTTGTAATTCCTTTTACAAGAAACATTGATCGAGTTTATCAAATAATGCCTAATTTGTCTTTTCTGAAACTGACTTCAAGTCGACTCATTCTCACCCCGGGGAGTGGAATGGAGCCAAAGCCACTTGGTCATGTGGATGACACAAATTAGAGACCTTCGTACCATTCTTTGATAGATGGATCGATTGTCTGCTCGGCTCCCTCATTTATGAGAGATAGGGTCGTTCGCATGGTGAATCACTGGTTAGAAACTTCGAGTTTCACTTATGATTCTCCGCGTCTTGATTTACGAGATCAAATGGATCAAGTAATTGGATTTTAATTATATAAATCTTTTTGGTATGGTAAACGTCCACACGAACGTGGCTTGCTATACTGAATGGGATTTTAGATTAATTGATGTAGACAGTTATAGGAAATTGTGAGGGATTGCGAGTTATCGTAAACGTCCACACGAACGTGGCTTGCGGTGACATAACAATTCTAAACGATTCGCCTTGGTACTGAGTAATGGTTTACACTTAGGTACGCTTTATAGTATTCTTCCCAACGAAGTAACGCTATAATGATGTACGACCAAAGCAAATCTAATTGCTAAATCATTTGGGTGGGTAAACGTCCACACAAACGTGGCTTGCCTTACCTGATGGGATTTTAGATGTGATTAGTGATTTAATGATATTATTCCAGGGAAATATTGTCGGATATTAAATTAATTGTTTGTTTAAATGTGCTTATAGGTTTAGAGAATTGCTATGAATCCACTTGAGTTAATACTTGAGGAATTTGACGCACTGGTTCCATACTGTGTTGAATGGAAAGAAGAGTTAGACATTGCTCAGACTGTAAAGGAGTACAAAGACGTACTCAGTGAAACTTGTCCTCCTGGACTCACCATTAACTCAACTGAGGATGAGATTTTTGACTTTGAAAAATGGGATAGTGCTCGTTCATTAGCCATTAATCATGATGTCATGCTTAAACTCAAGTTGATGTTTGGACATGATGGGGAGGCTAGAAAAGAGGCGATGAGGATACTCATAAAGATCTGTTACTTCGATGAAACACTTGATCATGTTTTTGAGATGATGGATCTTTTAGACGAGTTGAAACAATCGCAAGCTCTTATAGCCAAAGCCAAAGGTTTCGGACCTAAAGGCAAAGGAAAGGAGAAGAAGACAAGGGGGTCCGGTGGTCCTAAGGGACTTGGACCAAAGGGTGGGATAAAGAAGCCTTCTGGCAAAAATCCCCAAGGGAAGCAGTCTGAGCACTGGGGGTCTACATCTTGTCCTCTCAAAGGTACGATTTTTCTTTAGTCGTAAAACATAGTCAGCGGTATTATCTACCAGAATTCTGGTGTGTAGATATGGAACCACTGACGGTATGTGCATTCTAAATGCAGGGGTTCCAGAAAACCCAGCGACTTAGATAAGAAGAGTTCGAGTCCACATGGGCGAAGCTGTTGAGGAAGCAGCGGTTGCAGTGGAAGACATTTATCTATCTGTTTGATAGTTATAGGATTTCATTTCAAGTTTATTGCTTTGTACCTTTTATTTTAGAAAGAACTTTTGTTCTGGTTTTCTATTATTAATGGATATTTTATTTCTTTAATCATTTGATGATTTAGATAAGAAATAATGGCGATATCTATTCTGGTACATTAGATAGCAATATATGAATGATGAATCCTTAGTCTACCACGATGCAACAAACCGTTATATATAAACTTGTTTTGCTTATTAGATGTATTTCTTTATCAATCATTATACTTGTGAATTCTTGAACTTAATAGTATTTATTCAAAAAGGGGATTCAAAAGGTCGAAATTGATTTATTCAATTATAGTTGGAGGAATGGACCTCCCGACCTAAGAATCAAATTTTGGAAGAAGATACAACTAAGTTAACCTTTCTGGATAAAGGATGGAATTCGGACGAGTATAGAGAATGATTTATGATTAATGCGGTATGTGTAATTAGAGAAGATACGAGTCGTTCTTTCAAGAATACTCGAAGATGGATTAGAATACTTGGTATGCCATAAATGCGGAGTGTTTTTCAACACAAAGCCATTATGGGGATCTTTCCAAATATATCCGTAGAAAGCCTGCGACTTGTTCGCGAAGGCTATCACCTATCTAAATAGCACATAGCATAAATCAAGGATTGAGATTAGGTCTCAAACGACTGCACCATACACTGATGTGTAGACATGGTGTGTCAGAAATAAGAAATGGAATTCTGATAGTAAAAGGACAAGTTTGTTCGGAACTACCTATGTTCTATGGATATTTCTGGATACAACGTTCTATCGTTGTAGAATATCCTAGAAGAACAAGTGATTGTATGTTCAATAGTACTACGAACCAGAAGGGTGTCTTCGCCCGGTTCTTAGAGGAAGACTATTAGATGAACTACAAATGCCCTAACGAACAAGGTACTTTATAATGAGGAAAGGGAAGACTGAGAACCAGCCTAACCGAGTAAGTACACCACTAACTGCACCTAATGTTATTACTGTTATACACCGGAACGCCATTGCAGTGGGAGGTTGTTAAGCAACCGGAGATGTTCATAAGACTGGAGGAGTTTTAAACTCTGGATCTAGTAGACATGAAATCGATCCCTAGTTCTGCATAGGAGGCAGTACCAATCTAAATGTGCCTACTTGGAAAGCAATAAATTATTATTGTTAAGAGGCAAGATCATTTAGAAGTACAAGCTTAGTGAATCCATTTATGGATTATCGCAAAGCTAAAAAATTGTGGAACTTGCAAATTGATGAGATAGTCCATTTTATGGGTTCATCAAGGAGCATAGACAAGATTGGTGTATTGGAAACGTAATGGAAACAAAGTGGTGTTTCTCGGAATTTTGTGTAGATAACACTTCATCGTTGGCAACAATGTAAAAGTGTTGTCAGACATAAAATAGAGGTTGTCTGAATAAATCGAGATATGAGATTAAGATGAAGTTGGATCATGTTCTTAGAAATCTTTCGATCTCTAGATAAGAACATTTGTACTTCTCTTAAGATATCTTATACGATTATGGTTTGTTTTAAACATGCACAATTCTGAGAAAGGTTATTGCCTTTCAGGAACAGAATACATCTATCTAAAGGTATGTGTTTTCGAACACATAAAGGAGATAGATATAGACAAAGCAATTTCCTGCACTTCGGGTGTATAAAAGCTTTGTAGATGCAATGTTGAAAAACAAGAACCTGATATCAACTATGCGGTTAGCGTAGTGGGAGGATATCAAAGTAATCTGGATAAGAGATATTCGAATGCTGTAAAAGTACTTGGAAGTACTGGATTACTAGCAATACGAAATCTTCTTAGATTACAATTTCTCAGATCCAAAATCAGAGAAAGACCAGTGTAAGTCGATATCAGGCTATGTGTTCATTTTTTAGAAGAGGTGGGACCTAAGGATGAAAGAGTGATAAGCGTGATGCTTCTCGGACTCTATCATAAACCGAATAGCAGCCTCAGAGGCAGCGGAAGTTTTTGGTTAGGTTCCGGAATGACCTCTGAACTTGGATATGACTCTTGGTTCACCAAAGGCTATGTACATAGCGGTGCATGGAGAACTGGAAGAAGTCATAAGATCAAAAGGTGATGATAACACATAGAGCAAGTACCACCTGATACGAATCATCGTCAGAAAGACGACGCAGTAGTCACCAAGATAACTTCAGATCGGCAACCTAGATTGCTCATTCACATAATACTTCTGGGAAGTATAACTTAAGCACGTGATGAGTATGGAAGTCGGGAGTTTGGAGGAAATGACTAGACCTTAGTACAAGTGGGAGATTGTTGGAGTTGTGTACTTAATGTCTAGATTTAAGTATCGGTAAACTTCCGGTCATAGCATTTAACCTATTTAATTAATAAACAATTATTTGCAATTAATTATTATTAATTAATTATGCAAAATATAGTCCTGGATTTTATACGTTGTAGTTAGTATGGTGTATCGGGCCCACACAGAAGATCATACTATCGGTCACTCGTATTTAATCGAACAGTTGCTCACGACCTAGATGGATACGGACTAATCCATCGGTATAGTCATTGTGTGAGAGAAAAAATAATTTGTCTTAATTATTTTATCACACTTGTACACTTGGTGTATTGGGCGGATCGCTTGAGATTTATTGATTAGGATTGCCTTGGATAATCAATTTAAATCTCAGAGTATTTTATTCTTAATCCCGGATAATATTGCGGGTGTGTATATTTAATATAAGTGACTTTGATTTTCCAAAGGAATTAACCGATTTAATTATTGGGTTAATTACCGGTTGAGTTGGGTCACTATATTTTATATACGACATGCCGTGAATACTTGACGGGAAAGTGTATCCCGTAAGGGTTGATAATATCCCCGAGATGAGTTCATAAGGAATTATTATGTAAACCCTGCAGGTGGATTTAATCCGCATAATAATTAAAGTTGAACGGTACTATTCTCGGATATAAGAGATGAATAATATTTATTGAGCAATAAATAAATTTATTCATGGATATTTAAATCTTAAATACACGGAATAAATAATACTACCGGAGAAATATTATTTGATATAATATGGATTAATATTGGGAGTGCAATTTTATTTATATAGTGGAAAATAAATAAAATTTAATATTGATAAGGATTAATGGATTTGGGTTGGACCCAATTTAATCTTCAATATTTAGAAGCCCAATATTTAGTCTCCTTATGATCCCCTACGTAGCCTATATAAGCACTACATGGTCTTCACTTTTTCACAACCTAAGTTACGCCAATCATAAAGTCTTGAAGAGTGAAGGAGATCCATAGGAGTTCGATAGATCGTCGCCCACACGACGTTCGGACGAAGTGCAAGGAATACGTGGGAAGATCGCAAGGTCATCAACGCGTAAATTCGTTTCTCCGTACAACGAATCGAAAAGGTAAAATCATAAACCCTCGTCTATGATTCTATGTGATGTTAATTGAAATATATACATGAACACACGATCCGGGTAAACGTACGAACTTCGGGGACGGGGATTCGAGATCCCCGGCGAAGGTCGAGAAAACCCTCGATGGGATCGAGGGTGGCGGCCGAACCCTAGGGTTCGACCGCCGGCGCGCGGTTGAAGGGATGAACCCCGGCTGGACGCCGGGGCGTGGGGTCGACCTCGGGTCGACCGCCGGGGTTCGCCGTGGGCTGGTGCCACGGCGGGAGAACCCCAGCCCCATCGCCGGCGGCGTCGTGTGGAGAAACCCTCGGCTGGAGCCGAGGGGCGATCGAGCCCGTGAGCTCGATCGCGGGTATGCTACGGGGTCACCCGTAGCTGCCCTGTATGTGCTACGGGTTCGCCGTAGCGGGCGTACGGGGGCTGACCCCTCCGCGAGCAGCGGGTTCATGAACCCGCTGCGGGGCTGCTACGAGCAGCCCCGGGGATGCCTCGTGCATCCCCAGCGATCATCGCGAGATGATCGCGAGCCCCGTGCGGGGGCTCGGCTGGACGCTCGCGGCCCTCGGGCCTCGCTGGGTATTCGGTCGGGCCCCGGCTCGTGCGGTGGTTTGCGTTCGGATCTCCGGCGATGAAGGATTTCGTTCGGGTTATTATTTTCCGCAAATTTTAATAGCCCGGGATATCGATTTCCAACACCGAGCCCCCTCTCTCGTGAGCCAACGTGCAGTCCGAACGGTCCAGGAGGATCAGATAAGAAAAATCAATTGATGTTTTGCTATGTTTGTATGTATGTGTTAGAAGTATTATTACAGATTCTCGGCGCCAAACTCGTACAAGATTGTTGCATGACGCGGCACAACCGACGGGCACTCGTGTCGTGAAGAGGGAACCAGACCCGGTCTCGCCGCGTCACGGGTCGCGAGACCCAATTCGAAGCACATTGCAATCGCGGCTGATGGAGTTCCATGGAAGGCGCAATCCCGACAGCCTCGGGATCCGGGGCCATTGAGCGAGACCAAACCAAGAATTTCATGAGGTCCGGGGCCCTGCCCCCGGACAGGGTCGAGACAAAACAGCTCTGACTGCGAGCTGCAAGGTACTTTGTTTTGATTTCTCAAACTTTATCGCAAGAACTTGTCATTGCCTTTGTTAAAATGAATGTCCAGAAACGACGGGCCAAAGATCTAATGGCCAAACCTTCCGGGACCTCCTTGAGGAGCGGAGGTTGAGTTCTGACTCCCTGCGAGGCCCGACTTTCATCACCGCACCGGGACCTCCTTGAGGAGCGGAGGTTGAGTTCTGACTCCCTACTAGGCCCGGCATGATTCACCGCACCCAGACCTCCTTGAGGAGCGGAGGTTGAGTCCCGACTCCCTCAAATGCGATGAATAAAGCAGGAGATGGAAAAACGGTTTTTGATGCGAAGGTTGTGTGACAAACGGAGCATGTGAGGTGAAGCAACCAGGCGGGACCCAGACCGATACCATGAAAGTCAAGCCACCGGAAGAAACTCTACCAATGGTCAAACTAGAAGAGCGAAGAGGAGCCCCGACAGAACCGTCCAAATAAAGGTAATAAATATTTGCTACAGAGTAGCAAATAAAAAAGCGCCCCACGAGGTCCCCGGGAATTCAAAGCAATTCCTTCTGGGTTACACATCGTCGCGAAAGTCGATGTGACCTAAACCAAAAAGACCCCAAATCCGGAAGGTTGAAATAAACGCAATCCCGGGATACAGGGCAAAAGCTCAAGAGCCATGTAAAACCCCAAAGGTCCACTAGTCCTCAAAACCCTTAACGGTCCCGATGGGTCCGGGGTATCGGAAGTGAGGGTAGAAAAAGTAAATCCCCAAAACCAAAATTCATAAACCCACACGACCTCAATAGGTCTAGGGTCACGAAGGTAAGGGAACCAAAGTTAAATAAAAAACCCAATGTCCAAACGGGGACCCGGAATAGAACCCTGGTCTCGAAAAGACACCAAAAATCATACACACAGAGCCCCGGGGTAACGCCATCCTATACGAACCCCTAGGTCGATATCAACTAGCAAAGACCCAAAGTCAAACCCGGTCCCGGAGGTAAACCCCGGTCCCGGATCAACACTTAGAACGTCATATTCGGCATCCCGGAGAAACGTCGTAACGACCAAACTCCGGGGCCGTGAACGTCAGATTCGGCATCCCGGAGAAACGTCGTAACGACCAAACTCCGGGGCCGTGAACGTCAGATTCGGCATCCCGGAGAAACGTCGTAACGACCAAACTCCGGGGCCGTGAACATCAAATTCGACATCCCGGAGAAACGTTGTAACGACTAAACTCCGGGGCCGTGAACATTAAAATCGGCATTCCCGGAAAACGACATAACGGCCGATCCCCGAGGCCGAGAAAGATAAAGTACATAAACACCCCGAATAATCCCCGGGGCCCGGGACACTAATTCTCAAAGGGATCGGGTTCCGGATCCCTGAACTGACCAAACCTTTCGTATGAAGTTGTCTAAAAGTATAAAGAAGAATAGCACTTTTTGTTGGAGTTATGTACTTAATGTCTAGATTTAAGTAACGGTAACTCCCGATCCATTGCCATTAATCTATTTAATTAAATAAACAATTATTTGCATTTAATTATTTATAATTAAATATATGCAAATCATAGTCCTGGATTTTATACGTTGTAGTTAGTATGGTGCAAGCATGGGCGCACAGAAGATCATACTATCGGTTACTCGTATTTAATCGAACAGTAGCTCACGACCTAGATGGACACGGACCAATCCATCGGTATAGTCGTTGTGTGAGAGAGAAAATAATTTATCTTAATTATTTTATCACACTTGTACACTTGGTGTATTGAGCGGATCGTTGAGATTCATCGATTAGGATTGCCGGCGATAATCGATTCGAGTCTCAGTGTATTTTATTCTTAATCCCCGATATTATTGCGGGTGTGTATATTTAATATAAGTGACTTTGATTTACCAAAGGAATTAACTGATTTAATTATTGGGTTGATTACCGGTTAAGTTGGGTCACTATATTTCATATATGACATGCCGTGAATAATTGACCGGACAGTGTATCCCGGAAGGGTTGATAATATCCCCGAGATGAGTTCATAAGGAATTATTATGTAAACCCTGCAGGTGGATTCATTCCGCATAATAATTAAGGTTGAATGGTACTAGTCTCGGATATAAGAGATGAATAAATTAATTAGCAATAAATTAATTTTATTCATGGATATTTATATCTTAAATACACGGAATAAATAATACTACCGGAGAAATATTATTTGATATAATATGGTTTAATATTGGGAGTGCAATTAATTTTATATAGTGGAAAATAGAATTAATTAATATTGATAAGGATTAATGGACTTGAGCATTGGGCTCAATTTAATCTTCAATATTGGAAGCCCAATATTCCACCTCCTTAAGATCCCCTACGTAGCCTATAAAAGCACTACATGGTCTTCTCTATTCTCACAACTTGAAGATCACAATTCTAGAGAGAGAAAGGAGAGAAGGAGATCCATGGAGTTCGGTAGATCGTCGCCCACACGACGTCCGGGCTAGTGCAAGGAATACGTGGGAAGATCTCAAGGTCATCATAAGATCTCGTTTCTCCGCACAACGAATCGAAAGGTGAATTAAATATTTCCGCTATTTAATTCTTATTGAAATCAATTATCGAATAACAAGATCCAAAGATCGAACCCCGGATTAGACGACGAACGCGTGGTGGCGATCTAGGATCGCCGGACCACGGCGATCGCCGCCTAGGGTTTCGGCGCGCGAGGAGGATCGACCCCGGCTGGGAGCCGGGGCAGCGATCGATCATCCCGATCGATCGCTGGAGCGCGGGCTGGTGCCGCGCTCCACCCCACCACGGCGGTGGGGACCTCCAGTCGGCGGCGAGTCGCCGGACTCGCCGCGGGGGCTGCATGGGCAGCCCCACCCGATCGATCACATGAGCCCCGCGGACGGGGGCTCGGGCTGGGCGTGCGCGCGGCTTCGGCCGTGTCGTGCGTTCGGCTCGTGCTCCGGCTCGTACGTGGTGTTCGTGTAATCTCCGGCGAAGGGTTTGATCGGGTTATTGGTTTCCGCAAATTTAAATAACCCGGGATATCGAATTCCAACAACTGGTATCAGAGCGTACGGTTACGTTTTTCGTTAATTGTTTCGATAATCGATTATCGTTGTTTATAGCCATAGATTAATTTAATTTATTAAATTATTGTGCTATATATATTGTTCTACGTACTTGTTTTCTCTCTTATGAATTGTGTTGGACGGAAAAATTAATTATTAAAAATCGAGGTTTTTCGGAAATCGAACCGGTTCAACCGTGGGCTCGGTGCGGGCTGCCGGAAGGTGGCTCGGAGCGGGCTGCTGCTGTGCGGGCTGTACGGGCTCGCAGCGGGATGCTGGGCTGCTAGACTTGGTGATCTCCATCGCCGGACGTCGGGTGGCACGCCTTTGCGTGGTGGCTCGCGAGTCGCGGCCTCGGCTTCGTGCTCGGAGCGGGCTGCTGTGCGGTGGTGGCTGCGGGTCGATGGCGTGGTTCGTCAAGGGAGACGCCATGCCGGATATTGACCAAAGACACTGCTTGTACGCTCCTCGCCATCGGAGAAGCTGCTGGCATCGATTTCTTTTGCGCGCCGTTGCTGTTGCATGTGCGTAAAGGAGATGGTATTGCATGACATGAATCTTTTGATTCATGGTTCTGTACGTTGGTGTGCATGGTTTACATGCATGGAACCAACTAATGCATGTCCACATGCATGATGCATGGCATCGATGGGTTCGATTGGGGCACGGACCTAGTTGATTCGAGCGGGTCTCGTTTTTGGTTCGTCCCGGTAAATCCGATCTTTCCGGAAATAATTTAATCTTTCTAATTTTATTTAATTTAATTTTGGAATTAATTCAAATTCTATTTGGATTAGATTTCTTAATTATGGAATTAAATAATGGAGTTAGATGGAGAGTTAAATTAGGAAAGAAAATCCTAGTTTCTCTAGATATCCTATACCTACTTGGATTAGAAGTCTTGAGAAGAATCAAAATTCGATTTTGATTAGGATTCTTGAGATCTAATTTAAATAGGATTGAGAAATTATTAAAATATTGATTTTATTTAATTTAAGTATTTTATTTAAAATCATTAGATTAATTCAAAATTTATTTTGGATTAGATAATCTTGGATTTTATTTAGAATAGAATTAAATATGGAAATCAATGGATTTTAATAATATTGATTTTATTTAATTTAAGTATTTTATTTAAAATCATTAGATTAATTCAAAATTTATTTTGGATTGGATAATCTTGGATTTTATTTAGAATAGAATTAAATATGGAAATCAATGGATTTTAATAATATTGATTTCATTTAATTTAAGTATTTTATTTAAAATCATTAGATTAATTCAAAATTTATTTTGGATTGGATAATCTTGGATTTTATTTAGAATAGAATTAAATATGGAAATCAATGGATTTTAATAATATTGATTTTATTTAATTTAAGTATTTTATTTAAAATCATTAGATTAATTCAAATTTTATTTTGGATTGGATAATCTTGGATTTTATTTAGAATAGAATTAAATATGGAAATCAATGGAATTGATTTTATTTAATTGGAGTATTTTATTTAAAATCATTAGATTGATTCAAATTTATTTTGAATTGGAATCTTGGATTTTATTTAAAATAAATTAAATATGAGAATCAAAGAATTTTTCCGTCACTCGACAAAGTATTCAAGACGTAGAATGAAGACTCAAGGAAAGCATGCTGGAATTCATCAAGGTACGAATAGTCGAGAAATAATTTTACTTGAGCAATTATTTGATTATTTGTGTACGTACTTGCATGAAATGTATGTTTGTTATTATGCTTATGTGTATTTAATTATGCATTAGATAGCGTATCCCTTTGTTATAAAAAGCTAAGTGGGAGAGGGTATGGAAACATATCCATGGTCTCCATTGTTGTTCTCTTGGTGATTTTTATGGACTTTTGAAGTTCGTATAGACAAGTCATTGGAGGAGAATTCTTGTAATTCCTCTTACGAGAAACATTGATTAAGTTTATCAAACAATGCCTAATTTGTCTTTCCAAAACTGATTTCAAGTCGACTCATTCTCACCCCGGGGAGTGGAATGGAGCCAAAGCCACTTGGTCATGTCGAGGACACAAATTAGAGACTTTCGTGTCATTTGATGACTAGATCGATTGTCTGCTCGGCTCCCTCATTTATGAGAGATAGGGTCGTTCGCATGGTGAATCACTGGTTAGAAACTTCGAGTTTCACTTATGATTCTCCGCGTCTTGATTTACAAGATTAAATGATTCATGTAATTGGGAGTCAATTGTAAAAGTCTTTTGGTGTAGTAAACGTCCACACTATCGTGGCTTGCTGCATTGAATGGGATTTTGGAACGATTGATGTAGACAGTTATAGAAGGGAGTAAAGGAGCGTATGTTAAAGTAAACGTCCACACTATCGTGGCTTGCGCTAAATATGCGTATCCCAAACAATCTTCTTAGATACTGAGTAATGGTTTACACTTAGGTACGCTTATTAGTATTCTTCCCATCGAAGTAACGCTAATGATGATGTACGACCGAAGGTAATCTAATTGCTAAATCATTTGGATAGGTAAACGTCCACACTATCATGGCTTGCCATATCTGATAGGATTTTAGATGCGATTAGTGGTTTAATGATATTATTTGAGGGAGATAATATCGGAGATTAAATCGATTGTTTGTTGTTATATGTGCTCATAGATTAGGATATGGCCTTGAACCCACTTTATGTGATACGTAAGGATTTTAACTCACTAGTCCCTAAATGTAATGATTGGAATAGAGATCTAGACATTACCCAAACTGTTAACGAGTGCAAGGTTGTACTCAGTGAGCTTTGTCCTCCCGAGCCTATTTACATAGGCGGCTAGACAAGAAGCGATGAGGATACTCATAAAGGCCAGTCACTTCGAGGAAACGCTTAAAAACGTTTTTTGAGATGATTGACCTTTTAGACGAGTTGAGACGGAAATCGCGAGCTCTTGTAGCCAATGCCAGAGGTTTCGAACCTAAAGGCATGAATCGGGGGAAAGGACAAGA
Organism: Euphrasia confusa; assembly: GCA_954870475.1. NCBI lineage: Eukaryota > Viridiplantae > Streptophyta > Magnoliopsida > Lamiales > Orobanchaceae > Euphrasia > Euphrasia confusa. The sequence continues at coordinate 23,846,001 of OX940961.1, forward strand.
AAGCAAAGAAACCCAGTGGTTCCTTTTGGACCACGAGATGGGACGAGAAAGCCAATAGGCAAGTGTTCTCGATGCTAACAGTCTGGGTACTGGAAGTCTGATTATCCTCTCAAAAGAAGTACGAAATTTTTCTTTAGTCGTGAAACATAGTCAGTGGTATTATCTACCGGAACCTGGTGCGTAGATATGGAACCACTGACGGTATGTGCATTTTAAATGCTGGGTTCCAGGAAACCTAACGACTTGGAAAGGAAAAAGATCGTAGTCTACATGGGCAATGCTGTGGAGGAGGCAGCTGTTGCAGTGGAGGACATTATTATAGGATTTCATTTTGAGTTATTGCTTTTATGTACCTTTCATTTTAGAAAGAACTTTGTTCTGGATTTCTAAATTTTAATGAATGGATATTTTATTTCTTTTAATCATTTGATGGTTATAAGAAGAAATAATGATATTATCTATTCTGGTACATTAGCTAGCAATATATAAATGATGAATCCTGAGTCTACCACGATGCGACGAACCGTTTTATACAACTCGTTTTACTAATAAGAGATTTCTTTATTAAATCATTTATACTTGTGGAATCTTATGCTAAGTCATATTTATTCAAATAAGAAGTTCAAAGGTCGAAAATTGATTGTAAGATCAATTAAGTTGAAGGAGTGGACCTTCCGACCTAAGAATCTAATTTGGAAGATAATACGACTAAGCAATCCTTTTGGATATAAGATATAAGATCCGGACAAGTATTAGAATTGATTGACTCTGATTTATGATCAGAGCTTGGGATTGGATCCCAAGTTACTACATCATACAGTCCTCTGTAAGATTGGTGTGTCGGAAATAAGAAATGGAACTCTTATAGAAATAGTAAAAGCGCGAGTTAAACGGAACTACCTATGTTCTATGGATATATCTTGGAAACAACGGCGCATTCAAATGCAGTTGTAGAATATCCTAGAAGAACAAAAGATGTGTGTTCAATAGTACTATGAACCAGAGGGACGTTATAAGTTCTAACGCCCGGTTCTTAGAGGAAGACTATTAGATGAACCACAAGCCCAAAATGACGTGATACTTCTGAAAAGAGAGAAAACGATTAAGACTTAGAACCAGCCGAACCGAGTAGCGGTACACCACTAACTGCACCTACTGTTATTACTGTTTATACACCGGAACGCCATTGTAGTGGGAGGTTGTATAACAACCGGAGATATTCATAAAACTAGGTGAGTCTTCGGACTCTGGACCTAGTATACGTGAAATCGATCCCTAGATCTACATGAAGGCAGTACTAGATCTAAATGTGCCTTCTTGGAGAGCAATAAGAATTATTGCTAAGAGGCGAGATCATTTAGAGTACAAGCTTAGTTGATCCATTTATGGATTGAAACAAAGCATTGAGTTCGTGGTACTTGCGAATTGATGAGATAGTCCATTTGATGGATTCATCAAAAGGCATTGACGAATCATGTGTATGGGAAACGTGATGGAAACAAAGTGGTGTTTCTCGGAGGTTTTATGTAGACAACATTTTATCATTGGTAACAATGTAAAGATGTTGTCAGACATAAAATGATGGTTGTCTAGAAAAATCGATATATATAAGATAAAGAAGAAGTTAGAGCATGTTCTTAAGATCTGGGATCTCAATAAAAGAACATTGTACTTCTCCTGGACATCTTACATATATATGATTATGGTTCGTTTTAACATGCAAGATTCCGAGAAAGGTTCGTTACCTTTCAGAGACGGAATGCATCTATCTAAGGTATGTGTTTTGGAACACATAAAGGTGATAGAAGCAGTGAGAGCGGTTTCCTACACTTGGAGTGTGGAAAGCTTGATAAATGCATTGTTGAAAACAAGAACCTGATATCGGCTATGCGGTTAGCGTAGTGGGAGGATATCAAGGTAATCCTGGAAAGGAATATTCGACTGCCGTAAAAGTACTTTCGAAGTACTGTTCTAGACTACGAAGCAGACGAGTTTTTCCTTTGGATTACATTCTCTTAGATTTCTAATCGAATGAGGACCGGTGTAAGTCGATATCAGGCTATGTGTTTCACTATTGAAGGAGAAGGAGTTTTAACATGGAAGAGTGATAAGCACGATGCTTTTCGGACTCTGCCATGGGTAACCAAATAGCGGCCTCAGAGGCAGCGGAAGTTTTGGTATAACTCCGGGATAATCTCTGGGACTTAGAGGTGATTCTTAATTTGCCAAAAGGCTATGTATATAGCGGTGCGATGGCAAATGGTAAGAAATCACAAGTCCATAAGTGTAAGATAACACATAGTGCAAGTACCACCTGATACGAATCATCGTCGAGGGAGACGACGCTGTAGTCACCAAGATAACTTCAGAGCGGCAACCTAGAGTGCTCATTCACATAGTACTTCTTGGAAGTACAACTTAAGCACGTGATGAGTATGGGAGTCGGGAGTTTGGAGGAAATGACTAGACCTTAGTACAAGTGGGAGATTGTTGGAGTTATGTACTTAATGTCTAGATTTAAGTAACGGTAACTCCCGATCCATTGCCATTAATCTATTTAATTAAATAAACAATTATTTGCATTTAATTATTTATAATTAAATATATGCAAATCATAGTCCTGGATTTTATACGTTGTAGTTAGTATGGTGCAAGCATGGGCGCACAGAAGATCATACTATCGGTTACTCGTATTTAATCGAACAGTAGCTCACGACCTAGATGGACACGGACCAATCCATCGGTATAGTCGTTGTGTGAGAGAGAAAATAATTTATCTTAATTATTTTATCACACTTGTACACTTGGTGTATTGAGCGGATCGTTGAGATTCATCGATTAGGATTGCCGGCGATAATCGATTCGAGTCTCAGTGTATTTTATTCTTAATCCCCGATATTATTGCGGGTGTGTATATTTAATATAAGTGACTTTGATTTACCAAAGGAATTAACTGATTTAATTATTGGGTTGATTACCGGTTAAGTTGGGTCACTATATTTCATATATGACATGCCGTGAATAATTGACCGGACAGTGTATCCCGGAAGGGTTGATAATATCCCCGAGATGAGTTCATAAGGAATTATTATGTAAACCCTGCAGGTGGATTCGTTCCGCATAATAATTAAGGTTGAATGGTACTAGTCTCGGATATAAGAGATGAATAAATTAATTAGCAATAAATTAATTTTATTCATGGATATTTATATCTTAAATACACGGAATAAATAATACTACCGAAGAAATATTATTTGATATAATATGGTTTAATATTGGGAGTGCAATTAATTTTATATAGTGGAAAATAGAATTAATTAATATTGATAAGGATTAATGGACTTGAGCATTGGGCTCAATTTAATCTTCAATATTGGAAGCCCAATATTCCACCTCCTTAAGATCCCCTACGTAGCCTATAAAAGCACTACATGGTCTTCTCTATTCTCACAACTTGAAGATCACAATTCTAGAGAGAGAAAGGAGAGAAGGAGATCCATGGAGTTCGGTAGATCGTCGCCCACACGACGTCCGGGCTAGTGCAAGGAATACGTGGGAAGATCTCAAGGTCATCATAAGATCTCGTTTCTCCGCCCAACGAATCGAAAGGTGAATTAAATATTTCCGCTATTTAATTCTTATTGAAATCAATTATCGAAAAACAAGATCCAAAGATCGAACCCCGGATTAGACGACGAACGCGTGGTGGCGATCTAGGATCGCCGGACCACGGCGATCGCCGCCTAGGGTTTCGGCGCGCGAGGAGGATCGACCCCGGCTGGGAGCCGGGGCAGCGATCGATCATCCCGATCGATCGCTGGAGCGCGGGCTGGTGCCGCGCTCCACCCCACCACGGCGGTGGGGACCTCCAGTCGGCGGCGAGTCGCCGGACTCGCCGCGGGGGCTGCATGGGCAGCCCCACCCGATCGATCACATGAGCCCCGCGGACGGGGGCTCGGGCTGGGCGTGCGCGCGGCTTCGGCCGTGTCGTGCGTTCGGCTCGTGCTCCGGCTCGTACGTGGTGTTCGTGTAATCTCCGGCGAAGGGTTTGATCGGGTTATTGGTTTCCGCAAATTTAAATAACCCGGGATATCGAATTCCAACACTTTTTATAATCGATTATGGAATTTTGACATAAGTGCAGGAAAAATCTCGAGTAAATTACTTTGACAAATTTCAGGAATCCAAAGCTAAAGATATGAGGAAAAAGTCAGAGAGATTCGGAAACGAAAGAACAAGAAATTAAAAGGAATTCGGCAACATAGGTAAAGCCAATCACGGCTCCGAGCCGTCGTTATCATCTCTCTGGCCCCGGGCCGCGCCCTCCGCACCAAGGTCCGCCGTCACGGAAGACACAGAACCTTCCAACCGGAGAGCTGAGGCCTCACCAGGAAGGGGCGTCGAGACAGGGCGAGTAAGGTGCTCACGACCCGGCCACCAATCCTTGCAGATTTTGAAATCCTCCTCAAGATCCAGAAAGGGCTGGCCAATCCGAGGATCCAGAACCCGGTCGGTCATGTAATCCTTGAGGAATTGAAGGGTAAAATCGACCACGGCGGGATTTTTAGCCGAAGACAACGCCCGAATTATATCAACAAAGGCGTTCACATAAATGCGATCCGCAAAGACGGCAGGATCTCGAGTCGGGTCATCCAGATCCCTCTCGAGCGCGGAAATCGCGTCCCGGGCCCGAAGCAGCTCGTCCTGGAGGTGTTTTTGGCCCTTTACCGATGACAACTCTCTCTCCTTGAGGGAGCGCAACTCCAGAGCCTGGCGGTTGAAACAATCCTGAAGCATTGCGTGGGATTCCTTTAGCTTATCAAGAGCAGAGTGCGCTCGGGATACCTCGCCCTCTTTGAGCTCTATCTCCTCTCGACGAGCGGTAGCCTCGGAGCGCCAGTGGTCCCGGTCCCCAGAGGCCGCGGTCAGAGCCCCGACAAGCTCTCTGTTCTGATCGGTGAGATGCCGAACCTTTGAAGCAAGTGAATCCATTTCAGCCGCGTATTTCTCTGCCCACGCGCTCGCGGCGGAAACCACCACAGCCGTCTGGCTCGACAGCATGGAAGCTAACATGAAGGTCTGATCAAAGCGTCCGACCATCCCGTCCAAATCTTTAGTCCAGGACCGACCCAGTGTGTTGATGGCCCTCGCCACAGAGACATTAGACGGGGTGACAGGGACGGAGGGGCCCTGGCTCGACATGAATTGGAGAAGCTCGTGGGGAAGCTTCGGCTCAAACCCAGAAAACCTGTACAAACCTCCGGGTCAAAGGGTATCCCTCAGATAAACGACGAATTCAAAAAACTATTATCGGAGATCCAAGACTTACTTTTCGAGAACGCTCGGGTTTACCCCGAAGAATGATCGGTCCACAAAATCAATGCCCGGGACCCGGGATTTAGGAGCCTTGACTTCCACCGCGTCAGCAGCTTTGCGCTTCTTGAACAAAGGGTCTACAGCGGCTAAAGTCATGCTTGACGGGACCAGTGCCGGACTCGCGTACCCGGAAGCCGACGCGGAAAACATCGCGGTACCAACCCCGTACCCGAGTTACTCACCGCGGAGTCCGAGGGGGCAGGGTACGATTTCTCGACGTCAATCGGCAGGGTGTCAGAGCTTCCCAGGACCTCAGGCCCATCTTTTCCGGTTACGGTCTGCTCCGCTCGAGTCATATACCTGGTTTTGCGCGACGTCCCGGCGGAGAAGCGATCCATGATCCCCAGAAACTTCGACATCTCCAGTGGACGATTCTCAAAAAACAGTTGAGAAAGGCGCTGCCATAGATGACGAAAGACAATAAGACAATCACTCTCAAAACCAAAGCAGGAGGATGTCGAAGGTTCCGACTTACCCGGATAAATGTGGTACAAATGCCTTGGCAGACAAGAAAGGCGGGCCAGGTCCCGAGTGGAATCTCGGTTGATAATCTCCAAACTACGTTCAGAGTCCAAAAACTGGTTCGCAATCACCACGGCAACCTGATAGTCCCACGCCAGGTCCTCCCGTTTCTGGATACCGGTGTCTGAAAAGAAAAAGTGTTTTTTAGATCAGTAGAGATCGAACGAGGACAGCGCAGGTCGCAACACTCACTCTCAGGCTTCGCGGACTAAAGAGTGGGAATCTCGATTTCCCCACACGGAGTCTGAGTTCGCCACGCCCCCGAGACGTAGAACCACCTTTCCCAGCTCTCCGGGTGGCGGGGCACCGTCCCGGTCATCAACACGGGACCTCGCCGCATCACCGCGTAATCCCCTGGATTATGAGGGGACCACGGGCGCAAACCGAAGGAACGACGGAGTTCGCCTTCCCGAAGAGTGCGGAACAGTCCCGCCCGACCAAATATGGTCAGGACCCCATAAATCTGAGCCCAGGAAGTCGGATGCAACTAGTGCGGGGCCACGCCCCAGAAATTGAGGAGAACAGTAATAGAAGGGTGCAGAGGGAACCTCATCCCAAAATCCATGGCATAATAACCCACGGCGACCATACCCGAGGGAGGACAGCATGCATACTCCCCGAGATCGGGGGCATAAAGATGGACGTCGGATGGAATCCTCCTCCGTGCCCGCGCCTCGGTCAGGGACGATGCGTCGATCCGGCTCTCACGACCATGGGCCGCCCAGAGATGGTCTGAACACACCGTCTTGGCCGATCGCCTCCCTCGACAGACATAGCGGTAGGGGTGATCGCGGCGATACGCCTCCCAGTCAAAAGGCACGGGGCGAGGGCAGTGCGCCTCCAAGAACAATCGAAAACTACGGTGAAGCGAGAACACGTCGCCCTCCTCAGACATCGACGAGGACCGATCGGAAGAAGAAGCGTCGTCGGAATCAGGCATGAAAGGACGACGACAAAAAGAAAAAAGACCTTAAAAAAGTAAGGGAGAGAGTTTCTCGAACCTTGCCGTCAGGAGCGAAGCTCCGGCACAGAACCTATAGAAGCTCTTCAAAGGGGCGACGTGGCTAAAAATAAGGGAAGCAGTTTATTGATTCTTCTCCCACTCCTTATAAAACTCGAAACTAGGGTTTACCATGGATACAACCCATGGTGGCGAAAGGCTACGTTCATAAAGCCCTAGATAGCAAGTCCGGAGCCGGCCCATAGGGGAAAAGAACGGCATCCCCAAACCAGGCCCAAGAGAGGGCCACAGCTCGTAAATAAAGTGCCCAGGGATCGGATATAAAGTCAAGGGCCGCAAAACAACATACAGGGAAACAAGCGGAATCACTCCACCAATTTCCCTGGGGGCCATTGTTGTGCAATAAAAAACCACCACCGACACGTGGAAAGAGCCGTCACCCAGATGGCAGGGAAACAAGGCCCAAACGGGGCACCAGATAGTGTCGTGGGCCCCCACACCAAATCCCCATCACAGAAGATAAATAATACCCGCGCGTCCCATACACGGGGCAAATAAACCGACATACGTGACGACGGGCCAATAAGACACGGACCGCGGCCCGGCTCAAAGCTCAGGCGCCCCGCGACCCGGGATGCATGGTCACGGGAGCAACGGGCATCGAGCCCCGGAACTCCTCCAGGCCCCGGTCGCGGGAGACTACCACGTAATTGAAGCACACGGCGGAGGGAGCACGAAGGCGGAGGACAGCCGCACACGTTCCCGGGTATCCCATACCGGGGCGTGATCACGAGACTCCGGTACCCTACAGATACGACCTGCCTCACCTCGTACAGAACAAAGACTTCTTTATCCACGCACGAGGAAACACGTGTCGATTTCAGACAGTTGGAATCCCGCACAGGGCATGAAGGGATAAGGATCCCATTAGCGCACATGGCCGTGGGACCCCTTCGCGAAGCCCGGATCACTAGAGCCCAGACTCTTCCGCCATCCCGGGATCAGGCTGGGGTCACCAAGCCATGCGGGCGACCGATCACAGAGCATCCAAAGAGTGTACTGAGCTAAGGCACAAACCTACCATCGTCACGGACCCCCCTACCACGACGGGGCGACTCGCAGCAGCCGACATCAGGGACACCGTATCTCGGCAAAGCGCACCTCGGAATCGTGCCTCGGCATTTAATGTATCTAGCATAGGTATTCGACGTGTTTGGGGTGTCGTGGCATGAATGAGCATGTGCTCTTCGCCTATAAAAGGCACCCTCCCGTAAACGATTAAAGGGCGGCACAAATTAGCTAATAAAGCCATTAAAGAAATAAAGAATATTATCCTCCCAAGCTCCAAGCTCTTATCCTGTTTTCCAGTCTAAAGTAATCAGCCCTTTCTACATATAAATTTAATGTATTGGTACCGTTTCCAAACCCTCTAAACACAGCCCAACCCCGTTAGTTTCAACCCGACCAAAACGTGCCAAAACAATGTGATTCATAATTCTCCACTTGGATAGGAGAATTTCAATTTGAAACCCATGTGTTATATACGATGTCATTAGATTTTGGGACCTTCAGTTTCTCCCTTGATTCAAATCCAAACTACTATAGTAGTAATTTTTATTCACACAGTTATGTGAGGTGAGTCGGGACATCCCGACTATTGCTTGTTCATGGAAGTTAATAGAATTTTGCTTGTTCATAGAAGTTGATAGCTTGACAGTAATAGTCTTTCTTGTTCATAAAAGTTTATAGCGTGACAGCCATAATCTTGATTGTTCTTATAAGTTGATAGCATGACAGTAATGAAATTAGTTATTATTTCATTACTGTCACGCTATCAACTTCTATGAACAAGCAAGATTCTATTAACTTCTATGAACAAGCAAGAGTCGGGATGCCCCGACTCACATCACATAGCAGTGTGAATAAAAAACTACTACTATAGTAGTTTGGATTTGAATCTGGGGAGAAACTGAAGGTCCCAAAATCTAATGACATCGTATATTATACATGGGTTTCAAATTGAAATTCTTACATCCAAGTGGAGAATTATGAATCACATAAATAACCGAAAACAATTCACACATCACCGAAAGCTGTACAATATGCAAGATAAACTTTAGCAATATGCAAGATCAAGACAAGGAATGAGTAACTAGCTGAGAGATCGAGAACAAGAAAAGTACATTTGAGTTTAGGACATTCGATTACCTCTAAAAAGGACAAACAACTATATTTATCAATATTAATTAATTAATATTCAGCCTAATATTATTTAGGATTATAACACAAATCCTTGTTAGAAATTTCATGAAATTATCAAAAACTAATTACCTAGGGTTATCAGACAAATCGCGGCGTTGATTCGATTTCACCTGCGTCGTTCTGAAGGTCAGTTGCGACGTAGTTCACCGGCGTTTGATTTTAATTACGTTGTTCAGCTGCACTGTTGATTCAGTTTCACCGTCGACGGTTAGATGATATTGAATCTTGTAGACATGTAGGAAGAAGTATATCTGCGCGTGAAGAATAGTTGCGGTTTGATGGCAGCAGTGCCGGAGCGCGATGGAACGGGCGACAGAGGTTTTGAGAGTTTGAGGGCGGTGGAACCTGACAAGAGAATTAGGAGGTGTATTGAGGGTGACATTGAATGACGTAAGCAATGGAATGAGGCTAGAGCTGCACATCCGGGCCAAACCGGCCAGTTACGGGCTATCCGGTTCAGGTTCATAAGGTTCAGGTTCGAAGTTTCGATGAATCGAACCCGAACCGGTGAAAACAAGTTCAAGGTTCAGGTTTAACCCGGTTCAGGTTCGAACCTTGAAACGGTGTTTTTTTTAGTTTTTAAACATGTTTTTGAGAATTAACATTTTAAAAAAGGTTTTTTAAAAAATAAAAGGTATTATGTAGTTAACTTATTTTTAAAAATAATGTGAAAAAATGAAAGTTAAATAAAAATTGGACTTGAGTTTAATTTTAATATCGAAAAATAAATTTATTTTTTTTAGTTTTGGATAAAAAAATAAAGTGCTTACGTATCCTCGTTGAGGGATCAATGTCCACGTAATTCTTTAAATAAAATTTAAATAAAAATTGCACTTGAGTTTAATTTTAATATCGAAAAATAAAATAAAATTTTTATTTTTCGATTCCAAATTAAAGTGTCTACTCGTTGAGAAATCAAAGTCCACGTAGTTCTTACTTACCTAACTTACCTAGTCGCCTAGTTTTTCAAATTTGGTTGAATTTAAACTATAAGATCAAATAACGGTTAGTTTTTTCAAATTTCAAATTCAAATATTTGGTAAATTCAAATTTAAAAATTAAAAATTTTAAGAATATTGTAAATAAGTTTATTTTTAATTAGTATCTATATATAAATACATAAAAAAAAATTATTCGGGCCGAACCGGCCGGTTCAGGTTCGGAACCGGACCAGATCAGCCTTGAACCTAACCTGAACCGGTTAAAACTGGTTCAAGGTTCAAGTTCAGGTTCAGGTTCCGAACCGACCGGTTCAGGTTTATCCGGTTCTGGTTCAGGTTTCGAACCTGCCGATTTAGAGTCGAACCGGACCGGATGCTCTAAATGAGGCTGAATTGAAAATGAGTGTATTTTTATATATTGGGCTTGGTACAAGATGAGCAATCTAGTACAAGATCTAGTGTGCAAGATATAAGGCTCCACTTATTATTCATGATTTTCTAATATTTTTTAAATTATTTTTCAAAAACCTAACAAAACGTTGTCGTTTTTCGGGCGACTTGAAATGCAATACAGGGAATTGAATAAAGACGATTGAGTATTTTGAACTCTAAACTGAACTTTTTTATCCGGAAAAAGAATGGCGAAAATATTAGCAGCTCAAAATCTTCCGGCGGACGTGAGTCAATTGATGGATCAGATGGAGCGGCACTGCTTGGCCCCCGATGGATCTCTCATTTCCAAATCCACTTACCACGATCTCCAACACGTACTACGTGTTCTCTCTTCTCTCCCGTTTTCCTCTGCTAAAAATTGATGGGGTTTTTGCTTGATTCAGGCCAGAGAAGAAATGTGCAAAGAGAGGCAGCGTTACTTGGAAGCTCTGGTATTCTTCGTTGAATACTGATTATTCGAAATAAACATTTGTTTTTTTTAAAGAACGATGGCAAATTAATTGTACAGGCAGTGTACATTGAGATGACGGCGATGGTGGAGGAGTATCAGCAGGCGGTGTCCGTCGCTAATTTGGGCGGCATTCGGGATGTTCAGGGTCTTTATCCGCAGCTCGGGTTGAAGAACGTACCCCAGGTCCTCATTTGGTTGAATTACTCTCTTTATGAATCTAGTGTTTTGCATTTAGTTCTGGTAGAATGTAATTAACCGAATTGGATTTAATCCAAAGTGATTTTGGATATTACTGTTGGTTTCTATGTTGTCTGAAAAGATGGTTTAATAAGATGTATTTTTACAGGTTTATGAGGCACTAGAGCATCGAATGGTGGTCGTAGAAACAGCTCAGAGATTGAGGCTTCCTCTCATCCCCAAGGACGGTGAGATTCATGAGGAAGAAATTGAAAAATGGAGTATCATATCGAGAAGCTCGCTTGACAGTACAAGTACTAGCATCACAATGAGCTCAAGCACAAATTCAACCAATTATACAAATGTATCTGCCGTCGGAGTAGGGGCTCCAGCAAATACTCTTTTATATGTCGGCGGAACTGATTCGTCTGAACCTGAAGTTGGTGGTGTCCCAAATAGGTTTCTTGGGATAACACCAGCCTATTTATGGCAAACACAGCTTCAACGGTCACCACTATCTATGGTATATTGGGATCATTCATGTTGACGACCAAATAATTGTTATGTTGTACTTAGCTCATGTTTACTTTCTGACACCTAAAATAATGATTTGGGTTTCTTGAATGTAGGACATCGCAGAATACCAGGTGTTGCTTGCTCGTGAGATTGCAAGTCGATTAGATGCTAAATGTGAGAAGTTATCATATGCTGTTGTCATAGATGACATCGGTCAGTCTAAATGTTTCATATTTCCACTCTCACCATTACCTTGTCATATTCTGATGAATATTTCATGCTTCGCTTTCAACTGTTTGGTTCTTGCTTATCTATCATCAATTTTTAGCCCTGTGAAACTAAACCTCTAACTTGATGCAACCTGTCCTGTTAGTTTTTACAATTGATTTGTTTTATTTTGAAACGTGATGTGTTTTAGTTATCTGAACTTATGGTACTTAGCTTCTGTTTGCATAGATATGATTATTGCAAACGTCTTACTAAGTACTTATGCTTTTTTATATAAATACTTATTTTTTATGCATATGCAGCTTTTAATTTACCTATCTAAATTCTTTATTTTTCAGAACCATCAACTGGTCAACAGAATCTGACCTCGCGACTTCCAGAAAGGTCTCTCTTACCCAATCCCTGAAATTTCCTGCATCATATTTATTGCTATACTAGTGATATGCATGCTTGCTTCTTGTATTTAGTCAACCAAGAGTTTGAACTTTTCTCTAGTAACTTTTCTCTAGACAGATGCTATGCTAATGAGTCAATGACTCGCTTATTTTTCAACTAATGTTGCAAGATCCTGCATAATCGCTCTCTTCTGCTTATTCGTTAATTTTGTATGGACTATGGATGCCTATAGAGAATGCATTCTTCAGTTCCTTATGTATAAAAACACCTTTTGATGAGCAACTGCTTGAAATATTTCCTAGGTTATAATAGAACATTAACATTGCTCAATTAGATATTGAATTTTAACTGTGTGGTAATTGGGAAAAATTATTCAATTCCACCAGTAACTTTACCTTGCGGCCCATGTAGAAATTTGCCCCCGGAATTGTTTAATTTTTTTTATTAGTTTGTGAATTTTAAAAGTTTGGCACATTTAGTCTAATTTCCACTTTAAGATTCTAATTTGGCCAAAGATTCTTGATTTCGACTAAAGCTTTGCCCAGTTGTTCAAAGTACTGGGGATTTTTACATTTTGGAAGAAAGTTTGGTCACCTAGTGATGTTTTATTATTCCTTTTATAAGAAATTTTGCCGAGTTGTCACCTAGTGATGTTTTATTATGCCTTTTATAAGAAAAAAAAAGACCTTCTCCATCCTTTAACAATCGGAAAGATGGACGATTTAAAGGTTTTCCTCTTGCTTCTAAACTCTTCTTGAAATAATTTCAACGTCAATTCAGATGCCTTTTTCGCATCATACTCCTCAAAAATATGATTCTTTTAGTTTTAGGTATTTCTGTGAGTTTAATTTCTTGAAATATCATTTTTATTCACCATTAATTTGTGTTCAAGTAGTGGTCTTTCCCTACAATTTTTCCCACTTGTGAGTTAAAATTGCGATCTCAGTATATGAAACTTATTTTACTAGTGAACCTTCTTTTACAGTTTGAATTCACATATAATAGGGTAAAATTGATAATTGAGGAGATTGAAAGAGAAGAATTGGCATGGAGGGAGGATCTGTATTCTTCGGACAGAAAATTTGCTGAGTACTATAATGTAAGGACTTATTGTACTCCCCTGGTGATGTTATATTCTGGAATGGGTTTGCCTGACCTAGTATATCCTTAGGCTTGTAGAACCTTCATGTATGTTTTGGAATTTTACTTCTAAGTTGACTATTTCTATACAAGGTTTTGGAGCAAATTCTTGGGGTGCTTATCAAGCTTGTCAAAGATGTGAAACTTCGACATCAACATAAATATGTAAGCTGATTAATATGTCAGTTGTAATAAACTGTGCTTCAGCCATCTTGTGGTAGCCTCAATTCAGAATCCAACAATAAATGCTTCTTTATTTCTTAGGATGAACTACAGAAGATGTGGCTATGCAAAAGATGTGAGACCATGAGTGCTAAATTAAGGTTTGTTTTTTCCTGCTGCTGACTTGGTTCTTGATATTGATCATTGACTTTGAGAAGTCATTTCTTAATAGCGCCTGATCTAAATTTGAATTGGCTTACAATATTACTTGTTTTGATTTGTGGTTGAAGAGTTCTAGAACACATTCTCCTCCTTGAGACATATACCAGAGAAACCATTCCGGCACTTCACAGAATTAGGTAAACTAGCATACAGTACCTGTTCGTTGTTAGTTTACTTTCCTGGTGGTAATATTAACCAACTTATTTCCATAGGAAATATCTGGTTGAATCAACAGAAGAAGCCTCACTTGCATACAGCAAAGCGGTAAGCTTCTTTGCTCTTGTAGTCATTTCGTGAGTTTGCTCAAACTATGGCATTCCCTTTGTTGACTATGACTGTGAAACTTCGAAGCGTGCTACACACTACTGTTTCGTTAGGAGTTCATAATGATGTTTAATTGTAAGAGGAATACATAGTGTGCGTGCGTGTGTCAGTGTGTGTGTGTCAACATTCCAGCTTGTTGGCACACAATACCCACATGCTGGGTCAGTCTATGTTGGAATATAGACCTGAACGCAAACGTAATGAATTCACAAGAAATATATTCATTATTTGACTCCGTTGTTCATGATATAAATTACTACTGTTGGCACGAGGGCAAGGGTTTTGAGTTTTTAGTATTATATTATGTTCGTCTCTCAACACATGGTTATGTATGAAATTGCATCTTGTCGTGTGAGGCTGTGAGCACATATCAGAAAGGTAAATCAAAACCAATTCTAACGTTGAGTTTGTTGGTCAGGTCACACGACTACGTGAGTATCAAGGTGTTGATCCTCACTTTGATACCATTGCTAGGCAATACCATGACATAGTGAAGGTAAAACTTGCAAAGAGTCAAATCTTATATAAAAGCTAGGGAGGGTTAGCTCTTAACTAAGATTTCATGTGCAGAAATTGGAAAATATGCAATGGACCATTCATCAAGTTGAGATGGACCTGAAGCGGCTGCCTGATCATCCTAGCACGTAAATTATCTCTTCGTCCCTGTTTTTCTGTTAAGTGATGTATCCACAAATTATGTTCTTGCTGTTTTTTTCAAGAGATTGATGTGTTTGTTTTGGTGTAAAAATTTGGAAAGTTGGAACAAAAGGGTTTGGATAGATAAATGAGTTTTCTTCGTTTTGTACTTCTGTATATTTTATTTGGAGAAAATTATATTATACAGTACTTTATTAAATTTGAGAAGCTCGTGAATTGTTTTCCACTAAGCCAAAACGCCGCTCTCTATAAATAATCTATACATATATAAAACGAGAAGCGCAGCCTTCCAAGGTGACCAATGGCATATGCGTTCACATTACAACATTTATTAATTTTTTATTCTTCAAAAAGTATTAATTTCAGATCAGTTTTTATTGCTTTTGCGTAACGCAATACACACACAAAACAGCTGTCTTTTTTCCCCTTTTTCACCAATGCAATAAAAAACCTCCCCTTTTTTCCGATACATAATTTTTCTCTCTCTCTCTCTCTCTTTTCTACATCGTCTTCCCCCTTCATCGTCGTCTTCCAGCCCCATCCTCGATCATCATGTGCAGACCGATTGCTCTCCGCCGCACTCCGACTACTCCTCCGATCTTCTTCTTCGTATTCATATTGAGGTATGCTTATTTTTTTTTTCTTGCAAATTTCGCTGCCTCCAATCAGAGGCGGAGAAACTCATCCAAGCCCCCGATTTGTTCCCCGATCTGTTTATCCAAGCGATCGAATTCCCTGTTTTCCGAGGAGACTTCCATCGCGAATTCAAGGTCGTTAGGTATATATATGAATTTGCATGTTTTCTTTTTTCATATTTTTCAGATCTTGACGATCGATCGAAGGACTCTTCCATCCCGAATTCCGACTACTCCGCCGCTCACCTTCCTCCTATTCCAATTGAGGTATGCATTTTTCTGCAAATTTCGCTCCCTCAAATCTGATGCGGAGAAATTCTTCCAAACCCCCAATTTTTCCCCCACATTTTTTCCATATTAAAATGAATTAATTCTATTTAAAATCCTTTTCATCATCATTAAAATTTCATTCGTTTCAATATTATTAAATCTTTTTTCTATAATTCAATATTTTTATTTTTTTTATGTTGCAGATGCGTTATTAAAGTTTTTTTTCTCAATATTATTAAATCTTTTTTCTGTAATTCAATATTTTTTGATGATTTTTTTTATTTTGCAAATGCGTTATTAAAGATTTTTTTCTCTGCAATTCAATATTTTTAAAGCTGGATTTTTTTTTATTTTGCAGATGCCACGTTTATTTAATTGTGTTGTTTTCTTTTGCAATTATTTTAATTTTTTTTTTAATTCCTAATTATATGAGAATTTTTTTTGTTTTGCATATCATTTGATTTGTTCACAGCTCTAAAGCTAAGTATATAATTTGTCCCGAATTTATTTTTTTGTTTTTTTGTTTTGCATGTCAAGTTAGTATCTCTTTATTAATTTCTTCTGTCATTATTTTAATGTTTTTTTTAATTTCTAATTTGATTTTTTATTTTTTTGGTTTGCAGATGCATGGTAAGTTTTTATTTATTGTTCTCTATTTTCTATTATAATTTCATTTACAACCAAGTTTTTTTGTTTGATTTGTTCACTTTAAGTATCTCTTTATAATCGTATTTCTTTGAAATAATTTATTGTATAATTTTATGATCACATTTTTTTTATTTGTTTGCAGCTGAATGTAAGTTTCTGTCTTTATGAACTTTATATGTATTTTTTTAATTTTTTTTCTTTGTTGTAATGTATTTAATTATTTTATTGTTCTTTATTATAAATAATTCTAACAACTTTATATGGTCTTGCTATTTTTCTAGGTTTGTAGTGTAATTGTTGGAGTTGTGTACTTAATGTCTAGATTTAAGTACCGGTAAATTCCCGGTCATGGCATTTAACCTATTTAATTAATAAACAATTATTTGCAATTAATTATTACTAATTAATTATGCAAAATATAGTCCTGGATTTTATACGTTGTAGTTAGTATGGTGCGCATGGGCGCACAGAAGATCATACTATCGGTTACTCGTATTTAATCAAACAGTTGCTCACGACCTAGATGGACACGGACCAATCCATCGGTATAGTCGTTGTGTGAGAGAGAAAATAATTTATCTTAATTATTTTATCACACTTGTACACTTGGTGTATTGGGCGGATCAGCTTGAGATTTATTGATTAGGATTGCCTTGGATAATCAATTTAAATCTCGGAGTATTTTATTCTTAATCCCCGATATTATTGCGGGTGTGTATATTTAATACTAGAGACTTTGATTTTCCAAAGGAATTAGCCGATTTAATTATTGGGTTAATTACCGGTAAAATTGGGTCGCTATATTTTATATATGACATGCCGTGAATACTTGAAGGGAAAGTGTATCCCGGAAGGGTTGATAATATCCCCGAGATGAGTTCATAAGGAATTATTGTGTAAACCTCATGAGTGGATTCGTTCCGCACAATAATAAAGGTTGAACGGTACTAGTCTCGGATATAAGATAGGAATATTATTTATTGAGCAATAAATAAATTTATTCATGGATATTTAAATCTTAAATAAATAAATAATACTAATCGGAGAAATATTATTTGATATAATATGGAATAATATTGGGAGTGCAATTTTATTTATATAGTGGAAAATAAATAAAATTAATATTGATAAGAATTAATAGATTTGGGTTGGACCCAATTTAATTTTCAATATTAGAAGCCCAATATTTATTCTCCTTATGATCCCCTACGTAGCCTATATAAGCACTACATGGTCTTCACTTTTCATAACTTGAACTTAACCTAAGTTACGCCAATAATAAAGTTCTGAGAGTGAGGAAGATCCATAGGAATCCGATAGATCGTCGCCCACACGACGTTCGGACGAAGTGCGAGGAATACGTAGGAAGATCGCAAGGTCATCAACAAGATTCGTTTCTCCGTACAACGAATCGAGGTAATAATCGAGAAACCCCCTCTTTGATTATTTGTGTTGTTTAATCGTAATATATACATGAACAACGCGATCCGGGAAAACGACGAGCCTCGGGGACGGGGATTCGAGATCCCCGGCGAGGATCGAACGTGGCGGTCGAACCCTAGGGTTCGGACCGCCGCATCGCGCGACGAGGGACGAGCCCCGGCTGGACGCCGGGGCATGCGATCGACTTCGGTCGATCGCTGGGGTGCCACGGGCTGGTGCCGTGGCGGACCCCAGCCGCCCCGTCGTCGGAGGCGCGCGCCGCGGGAACCCTCGGCTGGAGCCGAGGGGTGCGATCGATCGCGAGGATCGATCGCGGGCTGCTGCGGGGTCACCCGTAGCCGCCTCGCATGAGCTACGGGTTCGCCCGCAGCGGATCATGCGAGGGCGATGCCCTCGCGGGCAGCGAGTCATCACGACTCGCTGCGGGGCTGCTACGAGCAGCCCCGGGGATGCCTCGTGCATCCCCAGCGATCGTCCGAGGACGATCGCGAGCCCCTCGCGGGGGCTCGGTTGGGCGCACGCAGCCTTCGGGCTTCGCTGGGCGTTCGGTCGGGCCCCGACTCGTGAGGTGGTTCGCGTTCTTGGATCCGACTCGTGGGGGACTTCGGCTGGGGGCGGGCTGCGTGTCTTCGGGCGCGTAGTCTCCAAAGGTCGGACTCCTGCGGATGAGTCGGGGATCCAATCTTCGGTGATCGAGGGTTTTTGATCGGGTTATCGGTTCCGCAATTTTGATAGCCCGGGACATCGAATCCCAGCAGTAATAAGCCAATAATAGTTTCTTGCCAATAATAGTTTCTTGCCAATTTTATGATTACTGTTTTTTTTATTTGTAGTTTTTATTTATTGTTGTTCTATTATAATTTCATTTACAACAAAGTTTTTTGTTTTATTTGTTCACAGCTTTAAAGGTAAGTATCTTTCTTTATAATCGTATTTCTTTGAATTAATTTATTGTAAAATTTTATGATCACTGTTTTTTTTATTTGTTTGCAGCTTAAGTTTTTGTCTGAACTTCATATGTATTTTATGATCACTTGTAATGTATTTAATTATTTTATTATATGGTATTGTTATTTTTAGGTTTGCAGCGTAAGATTCTGTCTTTATGAACTGTATATCATTTTTTTGTAATGTAATGTCGCCTCTTTTATGATCGATTCCTTCGAATTGGTAATCGTCGGGAAGCGATCGAATTCCCTGTTCTCCGAGGAGGCTTCCATCGCGAATTCGAGGTCGTTAGGTATGTATATGAATTTGCGTGTTTTCTTTTTTCATATTTTTCAGATCTTGACGATCGATCGAAGGACTCTTCCATCCCGAATTTGATGTCGTGAGGTTTATATGAATATGCATGTTATATTTTCCAAGTATTTTCCGATCTTTATGATCGATTTCTCCGACTGGATAATCGTCGAAAAGTGATTCAACTTCCATCCCGAACCAAGCGAATTTGAGGCCGTGAGGTATATTTGAATATGCATGTTTTTTTTCCAGTATTTTCCGATCTTTATGATCGATAATCGTCGAAAAGTGATTCAACTGTTCTTGAAGTTAGCTTCCACGAAGAAATTTGAGGTTGTCAGGTTTAATCAACGTATGAAATTTCATGGTATTTTTCTATTGGATCTTTATTTATCATTAGTAATTTGCATACCGATTACAACAGGTTTATGTTCCTCTTTATTTTATAAATTATACATGTTTAATCATTTTTTCTGTTTTTAATAATTTTTTTGCAGGTTTGAGGTATGTATTTTTTTCTATTTTTGTGTTGATTTGGCAGGTTTAAGGTATGTATTTTTTAATTATATTTCTCTTTATTTTCTAAATTGTACATGTTTTAATCATTTTTAGTTCATATGCTTCTTTAGAGAATAATTTTTTACTAATTTTTACTAATTTTTTCTGTCTTTTCTTAAATATTTTTATTTTGCAGATTTGAGGTATGCATGTTTTTACTATATTACTGTTTATTTTATAAATTATACATTTTTAGTTCATGTGCTTCTTTAGAGAATAAATTTTTACTAATTCTTACTAAAGTTTTCTGTTTTTTCTTAAATATTTTTATTTTGCAGATTTGAGGTATGAATGTTTTTACTATATTCCTGTTTATTTTATAAATTATACATGTTTTAATTTGCAGGTTTAAGGTATGTATTTTTTCTATATTTCTGTTTATTTTATTAATTATACATGTTTTAATCATTTTTAGCCATTTTGTGTTTAATTTTGCAGGTTAAGGTATATATTTTTTTGCTATATTCCTCTTTATTTTATAAATTATAAATGGTTTAATCATTTTTCTGGTTTTAATATTTTTTTTGTAGGTTTGAGGTATGTATTTTTTTTCTATTTTTGCGTTGATTTGGCAGGTTTAAGGTATGCATTTTTTAATTATATTTCATGTTCTCAATAATTTTTTACTATTTTTTACTAATTTTTTACTAATTTTTTCTGTCTTTTCTTAATTATTTTTATTTTGCAGTTTTGAGGTATGCATGTTTTACTATATTTCTGTTTATTTTATAAATTATGTATTTATTTTTTACTATATTTTCTTAATTATGTATTTATTTTGTTTATTTTATTAATTATACATGTTTTAATCATTTTTAACCATTTTGTATTTAAGTTTGAAGGTTCTGTTTTTAAGATTTTTTTTGCAGGTTTGAGGTATGTATTTTTTTTTATTTATCTGTTTATTTTATCAATTATACATGTTTTAATTATTTTCTGTCGTTTTGTGTTTTGATTTGGTATGATTTTTTTTATTATATTTCTCTTTATTTTCTAAATTGTACATGTTTGAATCATTTTTAGTTATTTCATGCAGGTTAAGGTATGTATTTTTTTGTTCTATTCCTCTTTATTTTATGTACATTTATGGTTTATCATTCTTAGTCATTTCATGTTCATGTTTTTATTTTGCAGGTTAAGGTATGAATTTTTTTCCACAAGCTATGTTTTCAGTTTCAACCGGTTTATGTTCCTTCTCACCCTTTAATCAAGGCCAGGTTATGGTTTTTTGGCAAGTTTTTTATGTTTTTAGTTTCGGTACGTCAGTTTACAACAGGTTTATGTTCTTCTCATCCTTTGACCAAGGTCAGGTTATTGTTTTTTTGGGCAAGCTTTTCCTGTTTATTTGCTCTTTATTATTTAAATTATACCTGTTATAATCATTTTTAGTAATTTTTTAATTTTGCAGGTTAAGGTATGTATATTTTTATTTTATTTTTGTTTTTAATAAATAGATAAGTAATTCAAATAGATTGAGTAACAAATTTTCACTTTTCGTGTTCTTAAATACATTTTGTAATGTATTAATTTAATTTAATTTTCCTTATGCATATTCAGGTAGGTTTCGTCGAGTCTCGGTTAACGGATCATTTCGGTTAACGAATCATTTGTAAACTAATTCAGGTGTGTGACGCTTACATGTACAGAAAGAATGCTTCTTTGCTCTCACTGTCAAGTTTTTGATATTTATTTCTTTTTTAAACGAGTATATTTAATCATTTTTAGCAGGTTAACATTCATTTTTGTTTGTGTATTTTTTGTCTGTTTTTAATAAAAATATTTTTTTCAGGGGTTTGAGGTATGTATTTTTTTTTTACTATATTTCTATTTATTTTATTTGATTTTTTTCTTTTACAGATTTGAGGTATGTATTTTTTTTACTATATTTATATTTATTTTATCAATTTTACTGATTTGATTATTTTTAACCTTGCGTGTGTTAATTTTGCAGTTCTATTTTTTTACTATATTTCTCTTTATTTTATAAGTTATACAGATTTAATCATTTTTAGCCATTTGATGTTCATGTATTAAATTTGCGAGTTTATGTTCTTAATAAATAAGTACGTGTTGTGAATAGATCATTTGTTAACTAATTCGGATTGTACATTGTCTTTTCGTTGTGCAGAATCAGGTATGTTGTTTTTTTTCCCTTTTTTGTCATTTCTGTAATTTTTTGCAACCTCTTGGTTTCGGTACGTCAGTTTCATCCTCATCATCCTTTGATCAAGCTCAGGTTATATGTTTTTGTAAGGCTCTTTGTCTATTTGTCATTTCTGTAATTTTTTGCAACCTCTTGGTTTCGGTACGTCAGTTTCATCCTCATCATCCTTTGATCAAGCTCAGGTTATATGTTTTTTTTGCCTATTCATGTTTGTATAATTTTTTTACTTCTCAACTATTTTTTGATTTTGTCACATGTTTCTTAGATTTAAATAGACAGCATGATAAATACAAATTTTATACATACTGTATTACTGTTTCCATTAGGTCAACATTTATTCATAAGTTTTCCCCGTCATTTGCAGAAGTTTTCAGTGTATTTTGCCATTGATACTGAGGTTTAGACTAAATCATTACTACAATGAAAGATGAAACCAAATTTCCCTTGCTTTGCTTATGGTTTGTTTCTAGATAAGTTTTATACTGAGTTTTGAAATTAATTTTTTTTCGGCAAGTTTATCTTTTTCTTTTTAACCGTGAAGTGTTTTTTATTTTTATTTTTTTGTCTATTGGTCTATAACTGTATATTAATGCATTTTTTGATTAATGTAGGTGTATAAATGTATAATTAATTGATTATAATGCAGTGTTTTGATTGAGGAAGTCTAATGCTATTCAAGTGTTAGTGTCTAAATGATCATATTTTTTTTGTTAGTGTTTGCTTATGATATTTGGATTCCCTTCCTTTTCATGTTCTACACTTATTTATGCAACCCATGTTTTCAATGGTCTTGAAGATTGTCCATTGTGAGTTTGATTTTTATTTTTTAGTTTATAGTATACTATTGTATAATTTTCTATCTCCTCCCTGAGAAGTTTGTAATTTGTTTAATTTTCTGTTTTTTTATAATAGATATAGGAGACGTACACAATTCTTCTGTTATTTTTTTATAGATATAGGAGACGTTATAGTACACAATTCTTCTGTTATTTTGATACTATTGTATAATTTTCTATCTCCTTCCAGAGAAGTTTGAAATTTGTTTAATTGTTGTTGAAGTTGATGATGAATGGTGATGGCAAAGGATTGAGATGAATGTAAAACGAGAAATCATGCCTCCCAAGCTGACCGTCATACCAAGGATGCGTTAAAATTGCAACTTTTATTAATTTTTTATTTTTCAAAACATATTAAATTCAAATATTAAATAATCTTTTTTTGTTGCTTTTCCGTAACACAAAAAAGCTATAAAACATTTATTTTTCAATGTATTTTTGCAAGCAATCAATTCCAACACAATTTATTTTTGCTTTTTATTTCTCTACATTAATGCTGCAAATTAATTTTAAATAATAAATTACAAATTTATTGTTATTTCCTTATTTATTAGGATTGATCCATATTTAAATGCAACCTTATCCTCCAATTAAATCAATACAAAAACAACGTTCTATATATATTTTAAATTTGCAAAAAATTCTACACGTAATGTATTTTTGTTTTTTAAATTCTACATTTTGATATTTGTAGCGATTATTGATATTAATTATTAAAGTATTTTGCGTTATCTTATTAATTACTTGCAATACAGTTTAATAATTTCAATTTTAATAAAATGTATTCTTTTTATTATTATAGTTTTTGTTCTTTTTTATTTTCCAGCATCATTGTAAGTTTTTTATTTTTTTTCATTGTTCATAAACGGTGCTTACCGTTTCTTTGATTTTTTTTTTTATAATTATTTTGAGTGATTAAATTTTCTTATTTGTAGGTTTGTTTGGCTCGGAAAAAACAAAAAAATAAAAGGAAGAAAGAAAGAAGAAAGTTGTTGCGATATAATTTTGTTAGAAGATCAATTAGTTAATCCATATTATTAAGGCAATTGTATAGAATATAATTGATGATCAAAATATTTTATTTCATTGGTATAATTTATCTTTTGTAATTTTTATTTATTTGTTATATGTAATTCATAATATATTTTAATAAAAAAAAGATAATATTAGCTTTTAATTCTAAGTTTTAATATTTGTTATAAATTTTATATCTTTATTTTTTCCATCTTATTAATTATCTGTTTAAAAAAAACATTTCCTACTTTAATTTAAGATTAAATTTCTATTTTATAAAAAATTATTACTGATTAAAACTAACTTTCCATTTTAGTGATAGCTAATTCAAAGAATATTAAATTAAATAAATTTGGACAATGTGCTTATATATTCAATAGCTTTCTTAAATTTTCTATAAGAATTAATTTATTTTCTATATATATACATTATATTTTGAACTTAAATACATTAATTTTAACACAAAAGTTTTTATATTTTTTTTAGCGATTTATAGTTTACTATTCATTAACGCTGTTTTTGTAATTTTCACGTAAGTGATCTTGAAAAATATCTTAATTAACGATTTCTTAATTTTTGATCTTGAAAAATATCTTATTTTTTGGAATTTCTTAATTTTTGGAATTTAATTAATTGTCACCTGAGTTATATTGAAAAATATCTTAATTACTTAATTAACGATTCTTAATTTTTGGAACTTGAGTGCATAAATATATTCAATCACATAATTAATTCTAACATATTTAAGTATACTTTATATTTGTTAATTCTAACATATTTAAGTATACTTTATATTTGTTATGAACGCAATATAATTTTTTTGTCTAATTTTTTTTTTTTCATCTATAAGGTTATATTCTAATTTTATTTATAAGGTTATATTCTAATTTTATTTATTATGAACTGAATATAATTTTTTTTACCTATTTGTCTAATGGTTTTTTTTATTTTTTTGCGTATAATTTTATTTGTTTGTTATGAACACAATATATTTTTTTTACCTATTTGTCTAATATTTTTTTACTTTTTTCAGCTATAAATGTTATATTCTAATTTTATTTGTTATGAACTTAATATAATTTTTTTACCTATCTAATTTTTTTCAGTTATTAAGGTTATATTTTTCAAATAAATATTTAATTTTTTATTGTTTTGTTTTTATTTTTTTCAAGCTATCAATGGAATATTTTTGTTTATAAACGCAATATAATTTTTTTAACAATTTAATTGTAAGTATTTTTTTATTTTTTTATTAATCTAATTTGTTATATATAATTTATTTTTTTGTACATTTAATTTTTAATAAATATTATTTTTAATAAAAATTAATTTTAATAATTTCTTATATTTTGTTTTGATATTTTGTTTTCTAGATTTAATTGTAAATATTTTTTATTTTATTTATTAATTTAATTTGTTATGTATAATTTGTTTTTTTTCAATTTTTTATCTTTAATTTTTAATAAATATTATTATTAATTAAAAATAATTTTAATGATTTCTTATCCTTTTACTATTTTTTACATATTGTTTTTGCGCAAATTTTTTTTGAACGTGAGTATTTTTTTTAACGCAATTTTTTTGGATCTCTGTTTTTTTTTATTGTTTTTTTATTATTGATTTTGTTTTTATGTTTATTTGTTAATATAAATATTATTTATTTTTTTATTAATCTAATTTGTTATGTATAATTTATGTTTTTTACGTTGAATTTTTAATAAATATTATTATTAATAAAAAAGTAATTTTAATAATTTCTTATATTTTGTTTTGATATTTTGTTTTGCAGATTTAATTGTAAGTATTTTTTATTTTATTTATTAATCTAATTTGTTATTTATAATTTGTTTTTTTTTTCAGGTTTTTACCTTTAATTTTTAATAAATATTATTATTAATTAAAAATAATTTTAATGATTTCTTATTCTCTTACTATTTTTTACATATTGTTTTTTCACAAATTTTGTCTGAACATGAGTATTTTTTTAGTCCAATTTTTTTGGATCTCTGTTTTTTTATACATTTTTTTATTATTGATTTTATTTTTATATTTATTTGTTAATATATTAATTTGTTTAGTTTTATAGATGTAATTGTAAGTCTTATTTATTTATTATTTTATAATTTTATATGATATTGTATAATTTGTTTTGTAAACTGTTTTTTCTATTTTTTTTATAATATTATATATGATATCATATGATTTGTGTTTTTTTGCATAATTGTTTTTAATTAAAAATTATTTAATGATTTTTTATTGTATTTTTTGTTTCATTAATTATTTTTTTGGTTTTTCAAATTTAAATATCTACAATTGACCTAGACCAAAAAAAATTTAATTTTAAGTTTTCTTTATCTATTTTTTAATAATATTATATGATATCATATAATAGAAAGTGCTTCTAATACAATAAGAAAGCATGGAAGAAGAAGAGAAAGTACTTCTAATAACTTTTTATTATTTTTTTTCTTGATTTGTTTCATTTCTATTCATGGTTGTTACTCGATTCGATTGGAAAAGGAAATTGGAAAATAAAGATTTGGGGTCATTGAAATCAGGTAACAAAAATACATGTCTTTAAATTTCATTCTATAATCTCGCCTTTTTTTTAACAAAAAAATCTCCTTAATCTCCTCTGCATGTTTATTATACAGATTACTACTTTTTCTTCTGTGTGTTTAAAAATATATTTGTTGTATTTCAATACTCCTTTTTTCATATCCAAACTGCAACTAATTCAATTTATTCTTTATTTTTTAAAATTTATATTCGCTTCTTATATTTTGGGTTGTGAACCGTGTCAATTTGTTGCTTTATGTGAATTTCAGACCCTATTTTGATATGTAAAAGATTGGGATTTGTTGTTGGTTTTGAAGGATTTTATTGAAGTAGGGGAGATGGAGATGGAGTAGTTGAGGAGCTAAAAATGGCTTTTATATGCCTATGTTGATGCAAAAACTATTTCAAACTACGGTAATGTATTGTACTACGGTAATGTATTGTGGCAGTTCTTACATTTATATTTGATGGTGCATTCAACAAGTTTTTTGTCGTTTGCTACATGATTTGATGCGGGGTGCACGATATGAAATTACATCCTAAGAATTTTATTTTCAGGTTTAAGAGTTTTTGGCTCTTACAAATCTATTTGATTTCTGAAATTCAATTCACTTATTCTATCTTTTGATTCATTCACAAAGGATGTCTTCTCGGTCTCCAAATGCAGGTATTATATATTATGGTAATTTAATTTATATTAAGGTTATCTGGAAAAATGACGTAAAGAGAAGGAATTGCTTGACATTAAAATTTGATAGCACGTTTACTCCTTTTCATCTTAACTTTCCGCTTTCAAGAATTGCTTTTTACATGAACATTTACAACTGCCTTTTGAAATGATTTTATTGGGGTTCATCAATGTTACATTAGATATGTACTTGGTTTTTTTTTGTTTGGTCAGCAAGGACGGAAGTTTTCAATGAACACGATTTCGGCGATCATGTGCAGGTCGATGAGCTCCCCTCCGCTCTCCAACTACTCCGTTATTTTTCTAAATATCTATGTTTCAACGTCGTTATTATCGTCTGTAGTGTAATTTCGTTTTTCATTCTAATGGTAATTCTATGTTCGTGTAATCAGGAAAAGTGTTCGACATCTGATGCCTCTAACTTCCCATTCTCTCTTAACCAATATAAACCAGATGTTGCATCAGTATGACTTTCTAAACCTTCCTACAGGTAATTTTTTAAATTATATTTTTAGTCGTATATTTGTACCTTATAAAATTGTAATTACGAATGAAGATCTCCTTTTGGTGAGATCTTTCAATTACGAGATGTGAAAGATTTCTGCGCGCTTTTGGTTGAAGTTTCAGCAGTTCTCCTTTTGGTGAGATCCTTCAATTACGAGATGTGAAAGATTTCTGCACGCTTTTGGTTGAAGTTTGAGCATAAGCACTCATAATTTTTCAAGTAGGTTTCATAGTTTAATAAATTATAATTTATGAACTCTTTACATGGTTGAAGTTTCAGCAGAAGCAGCTCATAATTTTTCAAGTAGGTTTCATAGTTTAAGAAATTATAATTTATGAACTCTTTACATTGTTCATATCGTTTTCTTTAAGATGTATGTTATGTAATGGGATGGTTGGAAACTCCCTCGGCTTTCTGGTATTAAAATTCATTTGGAAGGATTTACACAAAGCGAATTAAATGAAGTTATTTAATTTACAAGTTATATCGAGTGAAATTCTTTGTTTTGAATATGACCGATATTTACACACGTGCATTTTCAAGAATCCGTAGCCAGTAACAGAGTATGATTGTAATTGTTATATTGCTATGAGAATGTTCGTAGGCAGTAACAGAGGATGATTTCAATTATTAACTTTTTGCTTAGTATAAACAATTGTATAATGTTTGTTTATGAGTAGTATTTCTGAACAATTAATGTTGTACTTTTGATTAAATATGTTTCAACAATTAGTAACAGAGTATGATTGTAATTGTTATATTGCTATGAGAATGTCCGTATGCAGTAAAGAGGATGATTTCAATTATTAACTTTTTGCTTAGTATAAACAATTGTATAATGTTTGTTTATTAGTAGTATTTCTGAACAATTAATGTTGTACTTTTGATTAAATATGTTTCAACAATTAACATATGGTTTATGTTTTTGAAATAATTAATTATGTTTTTATATTTAATAACTAATTATTTACTTGGTTAAATTTACTTATTCTTTAGATTTTATTATTTTTTGGGGCATTGTATAATTTGTGTTTCTTGCATTTAAATTTATTAAAATTTTACAATGTTTTTATATTTAAAAACTAATTATTTACTTGGTTAAATTTACTTATTCTTTATATTTTATTATTTTTTGGGCGTAGTATAATTTGTGTTTCTTACATTTAAATTTATTAAAAATTTACGTTTAATTTTTAATAAACATTATTATTAATTATAAATAATTTCAATGATTTTTTATACTTTGTTTTCCCATTTTGTTTTGTTTAATTGTAAGTATTTTTTATTTTATTTATTAATCTAATTTGTTATATATAATTTGTTTTTTTAACCTTTAATTTTTAATAAATATTATTATTAATAATAAATAGTTTTAATGATTTCTTATAATTTGTTTTAATATTTTTGCTTTAAAAATTTAATTTGTTATGTATAATTTGTTTTTTTCAACCTTAGTATTTTTTTTAAAATTTTTTGTTTTTGTTCTATGTCAATTACAATATTTTACGATTCTAACCAAGGACTTCAAATCCTCAATTTAATTGCTCAACCAACTGAGTTCACAACCTCTCTTAGTATTTTTTACCGATTGTTTTTGGGCAAATTTTTTCCAATTTTTTTTGGAATATGAGTATTTTTTATTTAGTTATTTTTTATATTTATTTATTTATTGGCATAGTATAATTTTTTTTTTTGCAGGTTTGTACGTTTAATTTTTAATAAATATTATTATTAATAAAAAATAATTTTAATGATTTTTTATACTTCACATTTTGTTTTGCAGATTTAATTGTAATTATTTTATATTTTTTTCTATAAATCTAATCTGTTATGTATAATTTGTTTTTTTTGCATATTTATACTTTTAATTTTTAATAAATATTAGTATTAATTAAAAATTATTTTAATGATGTATTACTCTTAGTATTTTTTACAAATTGTTTTTGTGCCAATTTTTTTGAAACGTAAGTATTTTTTTATTTAGTTATTCTTTATATTTAATTATTTTTGGCATAGTATAATTTTTTTTGCAGAGGTTTGTAAGTTTAATTTTTAATTAATATTATTATTAATAAAAAATAATTTTAATGATTTATAATATTTTGTTTTGAAATTTTGTTTTGGAAATTTAATTGTAAGTATTTTTTATTTTATTTATAAATCTAATTTGTTATATATAATTTGTTTTTTTACAAGTTTGTACTTTTAGTTTTTAATAAATATTATTATTAATAAAAAATAAGTTTAATGATTTCTTATAGTTTATTTTGATATTTTGTTGTCCAGATTTAATTGTAAGTATTTTTTATTTTTTTTATTAATATAAATTATTATGTATAATTTTTTTTTTGCAGGGTTGTATATTTAATTTTTAATAAATATTATTATTATTATGTTAAAAGAAAAATATGTACATAATTATGTTAAAAGAAAAATATGTACATAATTATGTTAAAATATATATTGTAAAAAAATAACCTTAATATTACAAAAAAAATTCAATCGCAAAATCTATATTAATTATGTAAAAAAAATTCAATATCTCAAATTCAACAATATGGAAAAGAAAAAAGGATTGAATTAATACAACTTTGCGATTAAAGGATTGAATTAATACAACTTTTTTCGTTTAACATAATTATGTACATATTTTGCGATCAAATCTCAATAATAATATTGTGAAAAAAAAATTCAATCGCAAAATCTATATTAATATTGTAAAAAAAAATTCAATCGCAAAATTTATATATTGTCACTACCAAAATCTATATATTGTAACAACTTTCTATATCTTCAATTTCTTCAAATTTTAAACAACCTTAATGTAGAATATTAATTTATCACAATATTATTATTTACACAATTTATTTAATTTAGAACTTCTATTTTAATTGATTTTCTATATATATTTTTGATAAAAAAAATTATTATCACTCAATTTAGTCCATTTATTAGTCTTTTAACATATCACTCTAATATAATTATAAGTACAAAAATTTCTTTAACCATGGCGATATAGAAAGTACATCTCATCCAAGAGAAATCTGATTGTATGAAATTTCAGGGAATAATCGATACTTGAAGCAAGCATTTTGAATTATTTGTTTCTTTTTTTTACATGTAATGTTTTATCTTTATAATATGTTAAAAGCTGGGGACGTATGAGACGGTCGAGGCTGCTGCGTACTCCTTAGACATGGTCGTGTACGTACAAGCTCTGCGGGGAGTTCGCGAGCCTAAACTTCCCGAACTTATAGGACTTGATCTAGCGGTTGAGTCAAATAACTTAAAGTACTTCAATCTTCATAATTTATGTTTCGTCAATTATATTTTAATTTCAGATTAATGGTTTTTTAAATATGTTCAAGTAAAGTTCAACTGCTTTGACGACCGCTGCTCATGACTTTTTGGGAACCTCTAATGCGGTTGTTAGAGTTTCTAATATTCCAGCTTACAGAGAGGTAATTCTATTAAGAAATTGGACTTCTATTTCATGAACAATTAAAATTACTTTCTTTTTTAGTATAATGCTGAAGATTTTTTTTCTTCTTTGAGCCTAAGAAGATTGAATGAATTTCCTAAATAGAAAGTACAAGAGACTGGATTTTCGATTATTTGTTATAAATCTTGCATCACCGTATTTTAATGGCAGCTTAATATTAATGTTGAGATAATCCAATTTATTAAATAGTTATAGATTCGGCTACCTCATCAAGGCCATAACAGGGAAATCCCTCCCGGAAAGCTTGCGGGAATTACTGAATTTGTTGAGCATCTACTTTGGGGACCGCGTTTACAAAGTGAACCACTCGATGAACTTCTCAGGGACTGCATGGGGTACGAGAGAGGTTGGAGATGTCGCTAAGCGTGGAGCGTGTGGCCGAGAAGTGCCACCAAGCTGGGTTTAGATAGCCTGCTCACTTGGCACGCGTTTGATAAAGTTAGGGTTGTACTATACTTTAGCAAGGGTGACAAGGAGAAGGGTTTTTTTCTTGACCACTATGCTGGAGTGTTGTATGGGTTATAGAGATCCTTTATCTGTGGTTTAGCTTCTACACTCTGGATATGTGCTAGAGCTTTTGTGAAAAAAAGGTATATATGGTTTTATTGGCTTTGTATTCCCCTGATGTTTAATCCTTTCGTATAATATCGAAAGCCAATCTCCGATTTACTTTTCTGCTTCTATTTATTATGAATTTTATCGTTAGGTTTGGATTGGTGTTTGCTTGCACATAAATTATACACGGGCATACATTATCTTAAACTGTGCATAATTAGTTCGGATTGATAGAGTACAATTAAAATACTTATAATACTAATTGGTTATTGTTATTAACTTATATACTTGGGTTAAGAACTGAATATAATTAACTTATATACTTGCGTTAACGGTTAAATTATGATGGTTCTTATAACCTGATGTTTGATTAATGTGACTCAATTTTTACTCAATTCTTATAATCTTATAACCTTCATGTGATGTGTACTCAATTTTTTTTATGCTTTAGTCTCTGAGGATACTTTATACAATATTCGATCTTTCCGTGTGGTCTATTGGAGAAGCATAATCAAATTTACATGGAAGTAGCTTAAGTTTTTTTATTTGAACAAGTGTTCAAGAGCATCTTCAACCGATACCAAAAACCTATTTTGGAGTAGGAGAGATGCTCCAACCGATACCAAAACATAAACTTATTATAAGTTTTAAGGTAAATTGGAAAACACGTGCATTCATATTACAGGAGTACCGATTGCATTTGTTGGAAGAAAGAAATTTAAATTTACAAAAAATTGGTATTATTTTTAAATTTTAAATATTTAATATATTGGCCCAAAATCGGCTTCAAATTTGTCTTTACACGAATTCCCCTATTTTCAGAGACCTAAATATTTTTATTATAGAGAAAATCGTCATGGAGAAGCTATGTAAATACTGTATGAGCCAAAATATAATTCTGATGTTGTTGATTGTTAGACAATTTTTCTTTTTTTTTTTCCAGAAAAGCATTATATTTTGGCTCATACAGTGATGTCGTTGATTGTTAGACTATTTTTCCTTTTTTTTTTCTTCAGAAAAGCATTATATTTTGGCTCATACAATGTTTTAATTCTACATATTCATTTTATATGCGATTAGTGTTATGGCTTCTAGCTGCAAAATTTATTTGCGTTTTTCTAAAACAATTTTTATTCTATGTATTCTCTTTTTTAATGATATTTATTAATGAACTAACCAGAATATTACCCAACCCCATTAGATTTAACATTACTTACATAAATTTAACCATTTATTTTTATTAATTATATAATCATTCATCCTTTTATTATTTACATGAACGGGTTATATGATTTAAGTGATCCATCAAAGCGCAAGAAATTTCTCCATTATGTTAAAACAATTCAATGATTTTTTATCTTCTATATCAAATTTTAAATAAAAGTAAATTAATAAAAATAGTTATTGAGAATTGAGATAGTTGAAATATACAAACAAGCAAATTATTCAACCATTTAACTTCATTAGCTACATGACCATTGAATACCCACAATTGAACTTCAATTGCTAATCATTCATCTTTTTACGACTTATATGATTTAAGTGACCAATGAAAGTGTCAGAAATTACTCCATTATGTTAAAACACTTCATCAATTTTTTTTAATTTTCTATACCAAATTATAAATACAAAATTTTATTTCTTTTAAATATGTTTTTGTAGATTTTTACCATATAAATATAAATAATTTTAAGAATTACACTCATTTTCCATTATCTTTACTGTTTATCACTTTTCCTATACTAGTTCTCTTCCAATCATCTGGAAATACATGTCTTTTACAATTTACAATTGTCTTTCTGATTCCGCCACTTGAGTTTCTTTATCTCGATTTAATTATGTGGTTAATTTATTCGATTTCTAAAAAACAAATTCCTATTTTTCGTTTTTATTGAACATTTGTCCGTGATTTACATTTGTACAGATTTGTTTTGCAGAATCAGGTTTGGAAATCATTCGTCTCAATAAAAAGAGACGCAAAACTCAACAAACTGAAAATGCAGACTCCCCTGTCATCGATACCCACTCAACCGAACATCTTTTCATGGCTATACTCAAGATATGCTCCAACTTGCACTGCAACTAATTACAGTACTAATTAATTAAACCACAATACTCTTCAATAACATATTTTAATGATCACCTTCTTTCGGGATCTAATGGGTTACAACATTCAATTGAGCCTAATTATGTTAATACGAAATATCGATCATACCGTCAATTTATGTAATGGTACTCGATTTGTAATAACAAAGCTGAGAACTTATCTTATTGAGACGAAGTTTTAGGAGACGAAAACAAAGATGGCATTGTTTACATTCCGAGGTTGCTTCTCATGACATGTACTATTGGACTGAAACAAATTGAACTGAACTTAATATGTATGAACTGAACTAAAATTAACTTCAATTTCATTTTAATTTTAAAATATTTAAATATGAATAAAAAAATTAAAATGACTAAACTAAACTTTGTGAATCTGAACTAACTGAACTTAACTTAATGAATTTGAACTGAACTGAACTTAATAGGTCTGAACTGAACTGAAACTGAGAATAAGTCCAAATGAACTGATCTTTAGTCCCTCTGATTCAAGATTGTCATTTCGCTTTCAACGTCGACAATTCCCTATTATGATATCGTATACAATGAGTCAGAGACAATCTTTATAAAAAATGAGGATTTTTTTGAGACAATCGTTATTTACTTATGCACGAGCAGGTGTATGTTACAGTTGTATGTTAATTATTGTATAATAATGATTGTGTTTTATGGTCTCCCTGTTAATATACAAAATATATTTCTATTGAAATTCTATATAGTCTAATATATATAATTATATACACAAACATATAAATTTAATAACATTCATTTTTTTTCTTTCCAAATTATATTTAAAATTAAGTTGATACAAAAAATTAATATGTTTTTGTTACTTTTTACTGTTTTTATAACATTGTAATTTTAGTTAAACAACACTAATAATTGCCATTTTTGTAGGTTATGGTGTAAATTATGTTAAAAAATATCGATCACACTGCGGACTTATGTAATGACACTCGATTGGTAATAACAAAATTGGGAACTTATGTTATTGAGACGAAAGTCTTAGAAGGAGAAAACAAAGATGAAATTGTTTACATTCCACGGTTGCCACTTACGCCTTCTAATTCAAAATTGCCCTTTCGATTTTATCGTTGACAATTCCCAATTATGATATCTTATGCTATGAAAATTAACAAGAGTCAAGGACAATCTTTATTAAAGGTTGAGATTCTGTTGAGAATACCGGTGTTCATACAGAGACAGTTATATGTTGCAGTTTCAAGAGTCATTAATCGAACATGATTGAAATTCTTAATTTGTGATTCTAATGGTGACCTCACGAATAAAGTTAAAATGTCGTTTATAAGGAGGTGTTCAGAAATGTGAATTGACCTTCCAAATTTCTTTTTTTTTTAATTTATTATCAAATGGATTGTTTTTTTCCAATCGTTGTCCTCATTTTTTGTAATATATATTTCAAAATTTATTTAAATTTATTTATCAGTATACTTATATTAAAATAGTAACCGAAGAAACTTCCGAACCGAGAATCGCGGTGCGTCGCACGGGTTGAAAGTATTAGTTTTTTTTTTATTTTCAAGCGTTCAATAAACGTCGAAAATTACAATTAGATAACACTTAAAGACATTTTTTTTTTCTAAATCATTATAAATTCAAAATTGAGAACTTACGTTATTGAGGCGAATGTCTTAAGTGGCGAAAACAAAGATGAAATTGTTTACATTCTCAAGTTGCCACTTATTCCCTCTGATTTAAGATTGTCATTTCACTTTCAACGTCGACAATTCTCTATTATAATATCGTATGTTGTAACCATTAACAAAAGTTAGTCACAATCGTTATCAAAAGTAGGGATTCTTTTGAGACAATCGGTTTTATACACGATCAGTTGTATGTTGCTGTTTCAAGAGTTACTAACAAAGAAAGATTGAAATTGTTATTTTGCGATGAGAATCTGAACATCACGAATGAGACCTGTAATGTGGTTACAAAGAGATATTCCGAAATTTGTAATCATTCGTCTTTTTATAATTTAAACATGTTATATGTTTTATGAATTTAATTAAAAACGTTGTTAAATATTATGGAAAAATGTTTTAAGTTTTTTTTGGTGTATCATTATAAAAACAATAACAATGAGTATCATAAAACTTAATATACAAACAAAATAATTATTTAACAATCTAATTTTGTTAACAATGCTATTATTCATTCTTTATAATTCACACGAGTTAAATCCTTTGTTTTTTAGACGACCGATATTTACACACGAACAGTTTCAAGAGCCACTAACAGAGCATGATTGTAATTGTTATATTGCGATGACAATGTCAACCTCATGAATGGGACGTGGTTTACAAGGAGATATTCCAAAATTTGTAAAGAAAATTTATTATATTTAATGTATTTTTTATTTTCATTTTGAATATGTATCCTTTTCAAACAAATGAGCTATTTTAAACGAGAAAAGTCTTTTCATTTTAATAAATATTGATCGTATTAAAATGCATGTCGAGTTTAGAAGCATAGTTTGCACAAGATTTTTTTTTTGAAACTATATATATTTATTAATAATATTATTCAGTTTCAATGAAATATGATTCAAGTTTATAAAATTTATTATCATATTACTATATAAAATTTGACGTGGTATAAAAAAATCTTTTGTTAATTAAAAATAACATAAATCTTCATAGAATTATTTGTTGGGAATGTATAATTTTATCATATATTTGTTTATTTCAATTTATATTAATGAATAATAAATAAATATATAACTTATAAAATATATGAACATTTAAATTTTTATTTGAGATAGTTAAAATACAAAAAAAAAATATTTAACAATTTTATCTCATTAAATATACAACTACTAAATATTATATAATTCGCAGTTTACATACATTTTTATTTTTTTTTCCTTATAATTATTAACACAAATGATAACAAAAATTGAAAAGTGAGATAATTGAAATAAAAACTAAAGTGACCAATGAAAGCGTAATTGTATTGAATTCCAAAGTGTAGTTACAAAAAAAATACCAAGGTTGTATATATGTGTATATATATAGGCATAAAAATATATTTATCAAAAAAATCATAAATACAGATAAACTACAATTAACCTCATGCAACGCACGAGCCAAATCAACTAAATATAAAACACCATGAGTATTTTTCGCATTCAATATTCCTAATCATGTTGTCAGTTATATTAAGGATCAGGAGGATCATTTGCATCTACTCGGATAATTGATACCCGGTTGTTAATAAATTTGCAATTTTATATGATCTTATTTTGTAGGCCTTCAATTGCTCCTTCCCCCCTCACCACCGAATGTGAAGGAAAAAACTCCATTTTTGTTCGGTATGACTCTCTCAATTATTTATTTATTTACTTATTAATTTATTTATTTATTTATTTATTTAGTATGAATGTGAATTGCTTGAGCTTTGGCAAGAAGAATTGTCGAGTGTTATAACAGACTGTGCAGGTGGGACATGTGTGACCAGAGCGGAATGATTCAGAATATCGTTTATGAGAACACTCCTGTTTTAAATTGGACTCAGAGGCATCAGTTTTCGCGAGGATTAATTATCGATCTGAGTCGGAAACTTAGATCGTTTCGATCTCGGTGCTATACAATAGTGTTCGTTTCTGGCAGACTCAGGTAAATCACTACGACAGTGTATTATCCTCTTCCATATTGTTGTTGCTCTTTTTGGTGGGTTTGTGATTTTTGAGCAGACCAAATAAACAAGAGAACCCCAACCATAAACTATACGAAGATGCATCAGTTATACAAAAAGGGAAGAGGATACAGTCAACCATTGCGAGCTGAGTGTTGTGAAGGACATTGGCTACAAATACTTAGATTTAGCCATTAAGTTATTTATTCTTATTAATTAAATAAAGTGTAAATCTTATTATTCTGTTTTATTTTATTTGTTAAACTATTTAAATTGTAATTCACCTAACACTTTTTTCCAATTATGTGTATGCTGATAGTATTTATTTTTTGTATTTTTTTTCTGAATATTTATGTTATATATATATATATATATATATATATATATATATATATATATATATATATATATATGCATGAAAAACAGAATCTTTGCGATATCAGAAGCATGACTCGGTGTAGGAGATTTTTCAGACCTACCACCACAAAAGTTGTCGAAGTGGACGAAATAGATTTAATTCGTTAATTTTTGCAGCATTTCTAAATTCAAGTTTTTATTTATTCTTATTTCTTATAACTAAGTGTTTTTTTCTTTTGTTAATTTGTTCTTTTTATATTGCTAATAGTTATTTATTTATTCTTTTCATATTTGTAGTAGTTTATTTTCAAGTAATTTTAGCAAATGACATAATGTGGTTGCTATAAAGTCGAGCATTCAGGTATGTACAATAACTCTCTTGCAATAAAATTTAATTTATATGTATATTCAAGATTGTGAATATCAAGTCTTTTATCTTTTATCTGTTAATGAAATTTTGTTGATTATTTTGATTTGTATATGAATTTTATTATGCCCTCATCATTCATTGAATAGTTTGTTTTGTTTCAATTTTTTTTCTAATTATTTAAAACAAGAAGAAATATTATTTTAATTGTGATTCAAGGTGAAATATCAAAATCTAAGTTCGTTGTCTTTGAAAAATAAAAATAAAAATACAGGTACTCTTTAATCCCAAGATCTTTATTTACTTTGAGTTTGCTCATTTAATTTGCTATATAAGATTTCTTTTTGTTTTCTATGTCAAATGTTAATTTTAAGTTTAATTTATATTCCTCATTTGATTCATTTGATATTTAATCATGTTTTTGTTACTTAACAGACTTAAGTATATGAAACGGAGTTGCCTTATGCACGTTCAATATTACTTTACTATAGTGTATACAAAATACATAAATAAAACTGAGATATGCGTGTAACCAAAATTCTCAATTTGTAATTGTTGTCAGCCAACTCTCATTGGCGAGATCCAGACACCGATGGGCGAGATGTTAGTTGAATTTATCTATTCAATGTCATAACAGTATTTTTGAGTTCTCATGACTTTGGGTAGGAAGTCTCCATTTTAGGCACAATGCAGATTAGAAATAATTCAAAACATGTTTATATTTAAATCATTTATTATTTAATTTTTTTTTCTTCTTCATGTTTTTTTGTATGCATGCATCGTCTATTTTTTGTTTTGCAGGTAATATTGGCGGTGTATTTTTTTCGCGACTTCTGAATAATTGGATATTTATGTGGTTATTTGAGGTATAAAACTTTTTAGCACCATAACTCTTTGAATTTGATGCTTGAAATATGAGAACATATGTATCTGCCTCCCCTCGATTTCTTTAACCATAGCGATATAGAAAGTACATCTCATCCAAGAGAAATCTGATTGCATTAAATCTCAGGGAATAATCGATACTTGAAGCAAGCATTTTGAATTATTTGTTTTTTTTACATGTAATGTTTTATCTTTATAATGAGTTAAAGGCTGGGGACGTATGAGACGGTCGAGGTTGCTGCGTACTCCTTCGACATGGTCGTGTACAAGCTCTGCGGGGAGTTCGCGAGCCTAAGCTTCCCGAACTTGCAGGACCCGATCCAGCGGTTGAGTCAAATAACTTAAAGTGCTTCAATTTTCATAATGTATGTTTCGTCAATTATATTTTAATTTCAGATTAATTGTTTTTTAAATATGTTCAAGTAATTAATGTAATAAATATTTAATTTTTTGCAGGTTTGTATGCAAATTGGCGATAGAGACTCATCCATAGTATCACTTCATTTTATTGGTGATTTCTTGGACAATTTTCTCTTCAATTTATTTTTTTGAATTTACCTTAGTTTATATCATTCGATGGGTAGTACTTCTTATAAGGTATATCTATGTGTGTTTTAATTATTTGTTTTAGGATTGTTTATTTGTATTATGCCTTCGTATGTCGTTTTGGACATGATACCTTTTTAGAATATCATCAGACTGGTTAGTGGTTACATTGAGGTTAATATATCTAGATTTCGTCATGCATAAACTATTAATGTTTACATTATGTTGTTTTTCACATGATATTTAACATTTTTTTGAACTTTAATCTACGAGAGAACCTATAATTGAATTTAAAAGAAAAATAAGTGATAAAGATTAGAGAATCATGTTTGTAGATTTGCTGGATTAGTTCATCAATGGTAAGATGGTAATAGTTTGACGTTTTGGAAAAGTTAATTGCAACCAATGTTATAAATAATCTAGCTACTTATATGATTTTAAATCACTACCATATTAGTTTTATTTTGTTTTTTTATATATCTCTAATTATTATTTCATATTTTTTATTTTCTTCATGTCTAATTCATTTTATTTATGTTTTTTACAACTCAAATCATTTTTTTTATATTCATTCATATCAGGATTGTTGTTCATACTGTTTAATTCAGTTTTTGTCCCCTTAATTCTCTTGATGAGCTATGCCGGTGTAAATAGAGCCATTGAAGTATCATTTGAATATCAAGCCTATGAAGTTATTGAGAAATTGGCCTACATGAAAAGAGAGCAGGTGCCATCACAAACACATATATGCACGCCCACATTAATAGTTCAAAATCATTTTATATTATCAGTTTTTAATGATTGTAGGTATTTTTTTAGCTTCGCCTAGCTAAGCTAATTTAGATGTTACAGTAGTTCGGTGATCTATCTATGCTTTTAAGTACTATTTGCCTTTTTATTATTCTCAAAAGATTGTTTACTATGTTCTGTTTTCGGTTGGAATTGTAAAATTTTGGTTGCAATAAGAGAAGAATGAGTCATGTTTCAGCTATGGATCAATATATTAAGGTCCTCTCGAGAAATGATTGGTATCAAAATTTCTTATTGCAAACATTTTTTCTTTTTCAAGAAGTCATGTACGGTTGTCTCTCTGAAAGTCCAGTATATCATTAAAGCGAGATGCGAAGTAATTTCAAGAATTTACAAATAATGTAATGATGACTTTTTTTTGGGAAAAATAAAATTATGATCATTGTGGGGTATTTAATTGAAGTTGTAATTTTATTCTCAAATGCTTAAGCTAATGTGAGATATAATGTCTATAGTATAAATATACCTATAACTGGACAAACTTATTTGTCTATTTTTATATTTTAATTAACAAATATGTACATTTCTATTTTTATCAATTATGTATTTTTTGTGATTTTTTAATTTTTTAATATTTTGATTTTTTTTTTGTTACATGGATGAATTTTAAAATCATGCGTAGATATATTAAAATCATGCGTAGATATAATATTCTTAAAAATCATGCGTATGTTTATAGGCGAAGCAGGAATATCCAATACATGGAATGCCACTAAAGTTATTTTTGATCAGAATTTTGATGAAATCGTTGAGTTTAAGAGCAGGTTAGTTGTTTCCTTGATTATTTTACATAAAAAATTAACAAATGACTTTATTATGCTATATATGTAACATTTTCTTATTTTGTGAAACGAATTTACTAAACCCAAATACTATTTTCTTGAGTCTCAATCAATTGAAGTCTGTCTCTGAGGTTTTATTTTTATTTGATATATATTTGTAATTATTTTCTTTTTATTAATATATTAATCTAACATTTTTTTCTTATTTTTAAACATTTTCCAAAAAACTACAAATTTTAGCGGGTGAAGGCTTGGATAGTTGTTTCAATTTCAGAGATTATGTATGATAGAGGATGGTCTTATACAAATTGTAGCAAATGCAAACATAAGGTGAAACAAGCTGCTTCCAGATTCTGGTGTAAATATTGCAAGGATAACGTCTTTGGGGATGAACGGTTTAAAATAACTATTAATGTTGTTGATGTCTCTTCCAATGTAATTTTTATGTTGTGGAATGATGTTTCTCAATCAATAATTGGAATGAAAGTTTCGCACGTGTGGCAGAATTTGATTCAGGTTTTATTATCTTTGTGTTTATAAATTTTAATAATTTTTTTATATTATTATGCAACATTATGAATTAATTTGTGTTTATAATTTTGTTATGTTTTCCGTTAGTTCTCTCGAGTTGATCCTCATGTTGAATTGAAACTGAAAGATGTTTCTAAAGATCAAAATATGTAGTCTGCCGATCTATTTCAAAAATTTTAACCTTTATATTGTTATCGAAGAATACATTACTGATAACATTTTATGATTTCTTAGGCGGATCTACTAATAAATCTCCTATAGTCGAGAGTGGTCACAGTTTAGTTTTTATAAATAGTGGTATGGCGACATGCGAAGGATCAACTTCAAATGCTCCAATTCAGAATAATGTAGTCCCTTCAGTAGTAAATAGAACGATCGGAGCTCCAAAGCGGAAGGGAAAAGAAAATCAGCCAAGTGCTTGCGCATTGAATAATAAAGTACTTTTTAAGGAGAATGCAAAATATCCAGGTTAATCTTTTTCAGCCGCATGCATTATTTTTAATTTACTTTGTAATAAGCATGAATTAATAAAAGTTGTAAAATTTTCATTTTTTTAAGGTTATCACGACATTGGTGATCCGGTTTGGAAATGTATTCATTGCGGGGCTAAATTCTGGAGAGATGAGAGAATAGAAAAGTCCAGAAATATTTCAGGACTTCCAAAGTATAATTTGTGTTGCGTTCATGGTTAGTATTTGTAATTATATTTTATGTCATTTGTGTATTCATAATGATATTTTTTTTTGGTAGATAATTTGTTTTATTTATATACAGTATTAGGATAGTTAAACAACTGTTTTTTTGGTACTCAGGTAAAATTAAGTTACCAGCCATCCTGGACCCTCCACAAAAGTACAAAGATTTATTGTACGGAAATGGGCCGATGAGTAAAAAATTTCAAAAGTCAATGCGAATGTACAATATGATCTTTTCTTTCACTTCAATGGGAGGGAAGATCGACAAGTCATTTAACGACGGAAGGGCAGCTCCTATTTTCAGATTAAATGGCGATAATTATCATTTGATTGGTAGTTTACTCCCAACCCGAAGCGATAGAGCTATGTTTGCTCAACTGTACATCTACGACACTGTAAATGAAGTAGTAAATAGGATTAATTCCGTAAGGTTAGATGTTTTGATTAATTTATGGTATACAATTATTTGCATCGAGATTGCAGTTCTTATTTTTTTATTTAAATTCTGATAAATTTAATTAATATCGCATTGTCTGTTTAACAGTAACGCTGCAGACAAACAGGCTCAGCTACAAGATGCTGAGTTTCATGCCGAGATCGTCTCTCTTCTCAAGAGCGTACTGAATGAGAATAATATGTTGGTTCTTTGGTTTCGCTATGCCGGGGAAAAGATACGTGAACATAGTGAAAATTTGTTCACTGAAGATGACATTAAATTGAGGTTGATTTGCCGAAGGAGTTCTGATGGCCAAAGATACAATTTGTCAACTGTTTCGGAGGTGGCGGCTTTAATTGTTGGAGATGTTGATAACCTGGAGGATCACAGGGATATTATTATTGAAACTCGATCAAATACTTTACAGCGCATAAATGAGTAGCATGTGTCGTATTTGCCGCTCCAGTATCTGTTGCTATATTT
Source organism: Euphrasia confusa (assembly GCA_954870475.1). Taxonomy (NCBI): domain Eukaryota; kingdom Viridiplantae; phylum Streptophyta; class Magnoliopsida; order Lamiales; family Orobanchaceae; genus Euphrasia; species Euphrasia confusa. The sequence continues at coordinate 23,889,057 of OX940961.1, forward strand.
GCACGGAGAAGACGGGTTTAGAGATGACGTTCCTCATCGTAAAATGACTAGGAGTAAAGAAGTTAAAAAAAGAAAGGTTTCAATGAAAGAGTACTTCTCTTACATTCTGCAGGAAAGGGATACTGAATCTCCTCATATTCTTTTTGGACGACGTTTATTTCAACAATTCTTGGTTGACGCTTATACGATGGTTGAGTCGTACAGAATTACTTACATAAAAAATCATCAGCAGGATTTCAGATGTAACTCTTACGCTGCGTTGGGCGAAGCATTAATTAGTGGAGAGACTAACTTGGCAGAAACTGGTAAAAGGATTATTTTGCCTTCTTCTTTCGTTGGTGGTGCCCGATTCATGATACAGAATTATCATGACGCAATGGTTGTATGTAGGTGGGTAGGATATCCAAATTTGTTTATTACTCTCACGTGTAATCCGAAGTGGGATGAAATAGAGAGGTATTGTAAAGAAAGAGTATTGACTGCAAATGATCGACCGGATATTCGTTCTCGAATGTTCCACACTAAGTTAGACAACATGTTGAGAGATATTCGTCAGGGAAAGCTGTTTGGGGAGTTATCTGCGAGTTAGTGCATCCTTTATCTATTTTTAATTTTCAACTGTTCTTATTTAATTAGTTTAAAGTTTTATATTCTCATTGTGTTTAATTCTTATTTTCAGTTGTTTATACTATCGAGTTTCAGAAACGTGGAATGCCCCATGCTCATATTCTACTGTTCATAGAAAATTTCCCCCAGACAGCAAGTCCAGGTGTCGTCGACGGTATTATATCTGCGGAGATTCCTGATTGCAAGGAAGATCAGGAATATTATGACGCGGTCAGTGAGTTCATGATTCATGGTCCGTGCGGCGTAGCAAATAAAAAATCACCGTGCATGGATGAATGTCGATGTTCAAAAAAATTCCCGAAGAAATACGTTGATCGCACAACGGTAGATAATGATGGCTTTGTCGTTTACAAAAGAAGGGATGATGGCAGGACAATATTAAAGGGAGGAATTGAACTTGACAATAGGTATGCTTTTAGGATGTTTCGTTTTATTTATGCTTAGATAATAAAAAATAAAATTCATCTTTGAATACTTCGTTTAGAATGCCATTGTATAAAATTCATCTTCTAATAATCTCATTGGGTTCATATTTTTTTCAGGTCTGTTGTTCCCCATAACCCTTATCTCCTGAAAAAATATAGATCCCATATTAACGTGGAGTGGTGCAATCGTTCGCGTTCTATTAAATATTTGTTCAAGTACGTTCACAAAGGACACGATCGAGCAACTGCCGTTTTTTATCAGTCTCACAATGACGCTGCTGGAAATAAAATTGTTGATGAAATAAAGCAATATTTAGATTGCAGATACGTATCGGCTTCGGAAGCGGTGTGGCGGTTATATGGATATGAAATTCATTTCAACCAGCCTAACATTGTGAGATTGAAATTTCATCTTCCTAACGAGCAGGTTGTTGTATTTAGGGAAGGGTCGTCTGTTACGAATGTTGTGGCCAGAGCAGCGGGTAAAGATACTATGTTTACAGCTTTGATGATTGCAAACAGTAAATTTCCAAGAGCGAAAGAGATAACTTACGCTGAGTTTTCTATGAAATTCGTTTGGGTTGAGAAGGAATATGCTTGGCGGCCAAGGAAGAGAAGAGTTGCTCTAGGGAGATTGAACTATGTACATCCAGCCAGGGGGGAGTTGTGAAAGGTTGTGAATCGTATGATGATATTTATCGTCATAACGGGATACGATATGAAACCGGTAATTGCTAAAGGTACGAGACAGGATATTGTTCATGCGACGATTAATTCCTCCAACATTTGGAGAGAATGCAAAGTCTTGAGGTTGACGACTAATATGAGATTGCAGAATGTTGTGGACGAAAATGATTTAATTACTTTAAGAGAATTCTCTAATTGGATGTCTTCGATTGGGGATGGAACTATAGGAGACGACAATGATGGGGTTGCTGTTCTAGAAATTCCCAATGATCTTCTCATAACCTCTTCCGATGATTTCATCAGTTCAATGGTTGATGCAATATATCCGGATTTCTCAAATCATATTGGAGATGTTGAATTCTTACAAGGTAGGGCCATTTTGGCCCCGACTTTGGAAGAAGTTGATTCTATTAACGATTACATGGTTTCGATGCACTCTACGGATGAAAGAATATATCTTAGTGCTGATTCGATTGAAAAGTCTGAGGGTGCAGAGAATATGTTTGCAAACATGCACTCCGTTGAATTCTTGAATACCATCAAATGCTCAGGGTTGCCGAATCATCAGTTGAAGTTAAAGGTTAGTTCTATCTTATTTGTAATGTTTTTACGTTTGTTCGTAATATAAAATATTAATGGATGTTATGCTCCTTAATGTTTATATTAAATGGTATCTTATTCGTAAAATGAAAATGTAGATTATTTTATTTATTGTTTGTATGCTTGATGCATATGAACATGATATTTAGTTATTGATGTTTACTGATTTTTTTTTTATTTTTAGGTTGGTGTTCCGGTGATGTTGATAAGAAACATTGATCACTCGGCAGAACTGTGCAATGGAACTCGATTGGTCGTAACCAAACTTGGGACTTATGTTATCGCGAGTCTTGGGAGGCAAAAATGCGAATGAAATTGTGTATATTCCCAGGATGACGCTTTGTCCTTCTGATTCGAGGATTCCTTTTAAATTTCAACGAAGACAATTCCCGTTGATGATATCGTATGCAATGACGATCAATAAAAGCCAAGGTCAATCGTTGACAGATGTTGGTGTGTTTTTGAAGAAACCGGTTTTCACTCATGGGCAACTGTACGTTGCTGTTTCAAGGTTGACGAATAGAAGTGGGTTAAAAATTTTGTGTTGTGACGAGAATGGTAAACTTACAAACAAAACAAATAATGTGGTGTTTAAGGAAGTCTTTCAAAATTTGTAATAAAAGTTTTGAATTTTGCCTTTTAATGTTTTCCTTAGAGAATATAAATGAAGTTCAAACATGTACTTTACTATTGTAATGTATGTTTTAAACGAAAACAAATTGTTTTAAACCATATTGTATAGAGCTATGTACGTAAAATCACGAGCACCGCAAGATCAAGGGCACATTAAAACACCAACCACGGAACGTCAATTTACTACTATACAATTCAGTGTTATGTAAAATAATAATTATTAGCAAATTTTTCGATTCTTTCGATTTATATGTTAATCATGATATATATGTTTGTATCTTCTCTATGATTTTTTCGACTAGCATGTTAATCAACATAATTTTTACTTTCGTTCAAGTAAATACTTAGTTAAATACTTAATTTTTTTTTACTTCTCTTTTTTAAATCAATGTTAATCTTTAATATTAATTGTAGGTACGTAATATTAATTAAATAAATTTAAATTATAATTCATAGTCATTACTTGGAAATGGATAAATAGTGAGATTTAATCGATAATTATACCCATTTAAATTTGGTTAATATAGTCCTTATTTATAGTAAAAAACTAATATTTAAGTCAATTAGTCGATTCAATCAAATTGATGTCCTACAAAGATTTAGTCGATTCAATTCTTAATTATAGGAATTAAATAATGTTGATATTTATCCCAAATTTAATTTCACTATAAATAAATAATTTGAAATATTACTATATTATTATGAAATACACTTTAAATAATGAATATTTATTAATTAAAATAATGTTAATACTTTTACTTATACCCTACCTGACGCTTCACCATCTTCATACTTTACCTTTTTCAGAAACAATCTAGGGTTAGTCGTTAAGCTTTTTTATCTTTTTTCAGAATATTTAGGGTTAGTCTTTAATTTTTCTTCTCCTTTTTCAGAAGCGAAGGTCACAACTCATACGAGATATGAATTCCAACTCTCCTAAGACTAGATATTCCGCTGGAAGTTCGAGTAGAGGTCCCGGAAAGATGAATCCTGGTGTAGTTGACTGTGAGTTTTCTATACATTTTTTTTATTGTATCGATTAGTTTGTTTTTGATACTTCTACTTAACTTTTTGTATATTTTAAGATTTTGTTTCATATTTGGTATATGGCCGAATCTGGATTTTCGATTTAAATAATCACTTAATTCTGTTTCGCTAAATTATTCTTTTCGATTTTTGTATAGATTTTAATTTTTGTATCAATAACCCAATTATCTCTGCATTACCCCGGATTGTTGACTTCATATTTTAAAAGTTTGGCTCATCTAAAGTATTATCCACTGATATGGTAATTGTTTCGCAAGTAACAAGAAGATTACCATCTCCAATGAGATTCCACATTACGATCATCGATGGAGCTATTGATAGTGTTGTAAGTATATATATACTATGTTGTCTTCATATTTTGTGTTTATATTTATCTCTGAATTAACCAAATTTGTCTTTTGCTAAGCAAATACCTACATCATTCCTTGAAAAGTGCTCATACCGTATGCCTAACTTCGCCCAAATCAAGACACCTTATGGTCCTTCTTATTCTGTTGCTTTGCGTGAAGACAAAGACCGTTGTCTGCATATATTCTCCGGATGGCAGGAGTTTCGTGAAAGGTATGAAATTAGAACGGGGCAGTTGCTGACTTTTCATTTGATTGATCCAATCTACTTCAATGTACATATCTATGATGTCGATGGTGTTGAGATAACGTATGATGTTGACCACAAAAAAAGAGGTCGCGAAGTAGACTTAAAGAGTCTCGCGCACAAGTTTTCTGAACAACTTGAAGCACATCAACACTATCGACTGGTAATTTCTACTACAAGCTATTTTACTACTTAATATAAATCAGTTTTAAATTAATTTGAACATTATATTTTTTTCATGATTTTCAGACTATTCCGAGGATGTTTGCCACGGATACTAAACTTGAGAACAAATCTGAGTTGACACTATCAAATAATAGAGGAATCAAAATGGAAGCGACCTTGCGTAGACGAACTGAATCAGAAACAAATAAGAGCATTTTTATCGGCAGCGAATGGAAGGACTTTTATGATCTGAATAAGTTTGAAGTCGGCAGTAAGTTGGACTTCTATTACGATTATAACTCAAATACGTTGTTCGTTGTTCGAGAACGTGAGTATTTGCATTTGGATTCTGACTTCGAGTGACTGCATTACCCATGATATGTTTGAACTATTGTTTTTCTTATTAGTATGAACTGGTACATTTATTATTTTATTAAATTTTGCTATATGAAGTTTGTAATGTATGTATGTTTTAAACGAAAATAAATTGTAATGTATGTTTCTCTTATTATTTTGTAATGTATGTTTTAAACGAAAACAAATTGTTTTAAACGATATTGTAGAGAGCTATTTACGTAAAAGCACGAGCACCGCAAGATCAAGGGCACGTTAAAACACCAAACACGACGCAACGTCATATCCCGGGCATCGCACGGGTGTTACACTAGTGTATAAAATTTCATATTATTTGGTGGAAGTAACTTTGTATGTAAATTAAGCTGAGGTGGATAAAAGCCCAATTCTCTTATGAAAATCTCTTTTCTTTTTTTATAATTTATTCAACTTCATTGAACTTTTTTGATAATTTTTCACAATTATTGTAATGAAAAAATAGGGTTTCATTCCTAGAAAACGAACATTGTATTCGGCTGCATTTTATATTTCTTAAAATTGAAGTTATCGAAATTATATTTATTACAACAAAACAACGTAACATGAAAATAACAAATTAATCTTAGTTTTATAAGATATGAGGCAGGCAACTCATATCCACAAATAGGACGTGCGTGTTTGTATAGTAGCACTACATTATTTTTCAATGTAAGACCGTCTGGCTTCAATAATAAATGGACCTTGGATTGAGGAAAATCCAAATTCAATGACGGTGGAAGAATTCCCGCCACTGCCCGGAGGACAGTCAAATGGGCCGCCTTTCCCTCAGAGATAAGAGGTCGGGGTGGTGTTGTGCGCTTACTTTGGCAAACTGTAGAAACTCATACCTATGTTTTATTTATTTGATTGTTTCAAAAAAATTATGAAAAACATGTGAATAATTAAGTATTTGTTTATTACGCATAATATATGTTTGTATGGGCTAACTGTATATAAAAAGCCCATCTTATTTTTAGGTTTATGAGTTGTCGTCTTTTGCTCCCATTGTACTCTATATATACACTTTCTGTGAATAATAAAATTCATTCCGCCTACAATATATTCTTATCATGGTATCAGAGCAGAGATCTTGATCTCTTATTAAAAAAAAAAAAAAACTTTTTTCTTGTTACAGTTCCTAGTTCTTGTTCATAATCCATATTTTTAATGGCGATTTCTGATAGTTCCGTTGTTATTACTCCCATCACAATTGATGTTATGTCACCATTTTACCTCCATCCCTCGGACAAACCTGGAGATATATTTGTCGGAGTGCTTCTTAAGGATGGTAATTATGGAGATTGGCTCGATGATATGAGCAATTCACTCTATGCTAAAAACAAGTTTGGTTTTGTTGACGGGGAGATTCCAATGCCACTCCCTGCGGATCCGTACCTTCCATATTGGAAACGTACCAATGCCATGGTAAAGGGTTGGTTACTCAGCAGTATGGAGCCGGAGATTCGTCAAAGCGTGAAGTTCCAAACGGCGCGCGAAATTTGGGTCGATCTTGAAGAGCGTTTTGGTAAGGAGAGTGCTCCTCGCGCTTATGAGTTACGTCGTGCGCTTGGCCTTATTCGCCAAGAAAAGCTATCAATTTCTGCTTATTATAGCAAATTACGTCGTATTTGGGACGAGGCGTGTTCTATTTCGCCATCACCTGTTTGCACTTGTGGCGGATGTACATGCCGCTTGACACAAAAATTAATTGAGATTAGAGATCGTGATCGTCTCTATGATTTTCTTATGGGCCTTGATGATATTTTCAGTCCCATACGTACACAAATATTGAGTACGAGGCCAATTCCTACACTTCGTGCGGCATATCACTTGGCCTCCGAGGATGTACAACATCGTTCGATCTCTCTTTCCAAGAAACATGTCACTGATGCAGCTGCTTTTCAGACTCAAACAAAAAAGGATGTCAATTCGACTCGTCGTCCCGATTCACGGGAGAATCGTCATTGTACTCATTGCGGCAAGAATAACCATACTTATGAGACATGCTTTGAACGTATAGGATATCCCCCTGGTTGGAATCGACTGGGGCATAATGGAAATTCAGAGACTAATCGTGATGGTGGACGCGGATCCAAAGATGGTGGACGAGGATTCAAAGATGGTGTGAGTAAACGTGAGGGGCAGCCGCGCGCATCTCATGTGAGCAATGATTCAAGCCCTGTTCCAGGATTTACGAGTGAACAACTTCAACGTTTAGCTCAATTTATGCGGACGGAATTTGATAAGAGCACAAATTCATCATCTGGACCAAACATTAATATGGCGGGTAAGACGTCGATACTCAACCGACCTTGGATTATTGATTCGGGTGCAACCGAGCACATCACTTCTCATGTTGATGCCTTAGTCGACATATTGGCAAGTCCGTTAGAATCACCTGTTAAAATACCAAATGGTGAAATCATACCCGTTCAAGCAGTAGGAAGTGTTATTCTGGATAATGGGTTACGCCTTGATCGAGTCTTATACATACCACAATTCCATTGCAATTTGCTTTCCGTCAGCCGTCTCACTACCGATTTGAATTGTGTTTTCACGTTTTTTCCGGATTTTTGTATTTTGCAGGACTTACCCTCGATGAAGCTGATTGGAGTGGGTAATCACTGTGATGGTCTCTACTACTTGGAACCTTTGAAGACTGAGGGGGCAATTCTATCGGTTATGAGTGATTCTGAATCGTGGCACAAACGTTTGGGTCATGCGTCAGATGGAAAATTGCAACACATCAATTCATTACGAGGTTCTAGAAGAAATAATATTTTTTGTGATTCTTGTATGCGGGCAAAGCAAACTCGCTTACCTTTTCCAGTTAGTACGAATAAAACTTCTCGATGTTTTGAATTAATTCACTGCGACATTTGGGGTCCTTATAAGTGTGACTCATTTACTGGTGCTCGTTATTTTTTGTCGATTGTCGATGACTATAGTAGAGGACTTTGGGTTTTTCTCATGCAAACCAAATCAGAGGTTACTAAATTTCTGATCCATTTTTTCAACATGGTGCAAAGACAATTTGAACAGCCGATTAAGCGTATTCGTTCAGATAATGGTGTCGAATTTCAATCCACAAATTTACTTGATTATTATGCCGCTCATGGGATTTTGCTTGAAACTTCATGTAAAGATACTCCACAACAGAATGGGATCGTCGAACGTAAGCACAGACATATACTTGAAGTCGCTAGGGCCCTGCGTTTTGAGTCCGGTTTGCCAGTTGAATTTTGGGGTGAGTGCATATCAACAACGGTGTATATCATAAATCGTTTGCCATCAACCGTGATCTCGAACAAAACACCTTATGAGATTCTACTTGGAAAGCTCCCAACATATAATCATTTACGCGTTTTCGGTTGTTTAGTTTATGCTCATGAGAATCGTCGTAAAGATAAGTTTGCTGAAAGAGGAAGTGCTTGTATATTCATTGGATACCCAAGTGGTCAGAAAGCTTATAGCGTTATTGATTTACATAGTCAAAAAATTTATAGCTCCCGCGATGTTACATTTTTCGAGAATATTTTTCCATTCAAAGGTGTTGACAGTGATAATACAGATTTTTTTGAGGCCATAAATGTCGCTCGCTTACGTGCGATGGGGCATCAACCCGTACATACACAAACACCACTCATGTCCCGTCCATTCATCAAACAATCTCAACTACATGATGACGACTCATCTGCTAATACACACTGTCCAAAGATCCCATTTGTAGAACCAGCTCTTGATCTACATAATGATGCACCTCTTCCAGATGGAGTGGTCCAAGATAATATTCCACAAATTGATATTGGCGATTCAACCTCCTCTGCTACTGCACTCGAAGGACAACCCTCGGTTGTGGATATATTGCCTCGTACCAGCCACAGGGCCAAGAGACGTCCTAAACATCTCGATGCTTTTGATACAATTCTGCCCCCCTCAGTAGACCATTCACAGTCCACTACCAATTCGGCGAACTTGACGGTATATCCTCTTTCTCAATTCCTAACATATGAGAAATTTTCTCCTGCTCACAAAGCTTTCTTAGCGGCCATCACTTCCAATGATGAGCCAAAATATTTTTCACAGGCCGTCCAAGACCCTTTATGGCGTGAGGCCATGGAAAAGGAAATTAATGCCTTGGAAGAAAATGGAACTTGGAAATTAGTTTCACTTCCACCAGGAAAGAAAGCGGTAGGCTCTAAATGGGTTTACAAAATTAAATATAAGCCCAATGGTGAGGTAGAAAGATACAAGGCTCGTTTGGTCGCCAAAGGATTTACTCAAATCGAAGGTGTGGATTTTCATGAGACATTTGCGCCCGTTGCTAAGCTTGTGACTGTACGTTGTATGTTGGCTATAGCGGCAAAACGAAATTGGGAAGTTCACCAATTAGATGTCAATAACGCTTTTCTCCACGGTGATTTGCATGAGGATGTGTACATGCGTATACCTCAGGGTTTTACAAAATATGGAAACAACCAAGTATTCAAGCTCCAAAAATCACTTTACGGGCTTCGACAAGCGTCTCGAAATTGGTACCAAAAATTCACCCATGCTCTTATTTCTATAGGTTTCTCTCAGTCTCGAGCGGATCATTCCTTATTCACCTTTCGCAAAGGTTCCATCTATGTTGCCGCGCTGATCTACGTTGATGACGTTCTATTAGCTGGTAATAATTCGAATCACATCACTTACGTGAAACATACTTAAACGAGAAATTTAGCATCAAGGATTTGGGCAACTTAAAGTATTTTTTGGGCATCGAAGTCGCACGATCGCACGCTGGTTTTGTGTTAAGTCAACGCAAGTATGCATTAGATATTTTAGAGGAAAGTGGCCTCCAGGGAAGTCGTCCAAGTGCTTTCCCTATGGAACAAAACTTAAAATTGCAACCTGATGATGATAGCCCACTTGTTGAGGCTTCACAATATCGTCGTCTAGTTGGACGCTTGCTTTATCTTACAGTGACTCGTCCTGATATTGTATTCTCAGTCAGTCAATTAAGTCAGTTTCTTAGCAAGCCTCGACAATCTCATCTTACAGCAGCTTATCGAGTTCTTCGCTATTTGAAGCAGTCACCTGGACAAGGTATTTTCTTTCCAGCTCATGGTGATTTTACCTTAGAAGGTTATTGTGATGCCGATTGGGCAGGTTGCCCTTTCACGAGGCGTTCATCGACTGGATATTTTATCTCTCTTGGTGGTTCGCCTATCTCTTGGCGCACAAAGAAGCAGTCTGTAGTCTCCCGTTCTTCAGCCGAGGCCGAGTATCGTGCTATGGCAACAACATTGAGTGAGATTTTATGGTTGAGGTGGTTGTTGAGGGACTTTGATGTCACTCAACCTGGTCCTACTCCCTTATTATGTGATAATCAAGCAGCTCGTCACATTGCCGTAAACCCGGTCTTTCATGAGCGTACGAAACATGTAGAAATGGATTGTTATTTTGTGGGTGAACGTGTCACTAGTGGAGATATTATGCCGACTATGATCTCTACCGCGGATCAAATTGTCGATATATTTACTAAAGCACTTGGTACAGAGCGTTTTCGATTTCTTCGAAGCAAGTTGGGTGCTCGTAATCTCCACACTCCACCTTGAGGAGGAGTATTACGCATAATATATGTTTGTATGGGCTAACGGTGTATAAAAAGCCCATCTTATTTTTAGGTTTACGGGGTTGTCGTCTTTTGCTCCCATTATACTCTATATATACACTTTCTGTGAATAATAAAATTCATTCCGCTTACAATATATTCTTATCATTGTTCTTCTGACAATGAATAGAAACTGAATTTAATTGAATTGAATTGAATTGAATTGAATTTTGATTCAATTTTTTGTTGTAAAGGTCAATAACATATAAGAAAGTGTAACAGTAAAGAATTGCGCATAGAAAAAAAAAATTCACACGGTCCCACACAAGCTTTTCACACAACCAAAGGGCATACAGCAAATAAACTAAAATAAAATAATGATTTTTTAAAGATTTTGAAAATGACATATAATGATTTTGTTGTTGCGCCCAAAACTATGTGATCTTATACCATCTTAATTTATTCATTAATCTTAAATTGTTTTTGAAAGTGCGTGGCAGGAGTATTTATGAAGAAAATACGCTGCCAAGCTTAAGGCAGGGTGATGCGCTACTTCAGTATGCCGCACCACGAAGCCTTACAATTTAGTTTGTTCTTTTTAATTAATTTAAGTGTTTTAATGTGTATCTTAAATTATCAGTTTAATGTATATATGTGATATATGTATAAGTTATGCAGCGGAAATATTAACGTTAGGCAGAACGAACAAACTCACACACATAAACGAAACGAGAAATAAATAACACAAGGAATTAAATCTTTGTATGGGTATTTAAATTATACCCATACGAATGTGTCTTACGGCAAAAAATATATTATTAAAGATCAGCGTCTTTACAAAGGATAATCTCGGATTTACAATCGATTAAACTTAAGGCAGTGCGAAGGCATTCCTTCTCGTTTATCGGATCCGGAGATTAGTGAACAATCAAAACTGAAATAAAGTAAATAAATCTATCCTATACTAAATTGCAGATCATTACTTAGTCATATATAATTCTCTCAGACGAGAAGATAAATGGACGAAGAACTTCCAATGAAGATCTTGCCTACAAAACTGACTAGTGAATGATCTTGAGTATAATTTGTGTTTTCGAGATAGATAAAAGTGTTGAAGAATGAGCTGAAGTCTCCTGGTATTTATAGGTGAAGCTCTCAACCGAAATCCCTAGTAAAACTAGGTTTGAAGTGGTTGAGAGAAGATAGGAACCGCCTTTGACCCAGCTCCTGTCTTTGCCGCACAGCGAGCTGTCCTTCAGGTAGGGCGAACCTTCTTCAATTGACTGGAATGCTTTGCCTCTTGCTAATGCCTTCCATTTCTCTTTGTTTTCAGGTTCTCTATGCATATCGTTCCTACTTGAGTCTTCTGCTCTTGTTCGTCGTGCGGCATGCCTAAGGTCTTCGTCCTGCCGCATCGTCTTGCTAAAGTCTTGATTGTCCAAACACGCATGATTCAACTGGGACATCATGCTTAAACATTCCACACATATAAAGAGTGAAAAACAACAATATAAAGATGTGAAGAAAGGAGAAAACATGTAAATATGACTAAGGCATTGTTATGCTCAGTAACTCTGACGCATTACTCTGCCTGGCAATATTTACACTAACAAACTCCCCCTTTTTATCTTTCTTCACAAAACATGAGGCAGAGTATAAAGACAACTTCCCCTCAATGAAAACTCTCTTACTTAGAAGTATATGAATAAATTTTGTTTGAATTAACTTTAAGCATGAGTAAGAACTCCCCCTTAGTTAATGCCTTCTAAGTTAGAAAAAGATAACAAACAACTTTGAAGATAACACACCATTTTTTTTAAAGGAAATAAAAACTAGAAATTAAATTGTTCAAACCAAAAGAACTAGAAATAAAAGAAACAAAAGAAAACTTAATTGTTCAACATCAAAATAAATTTAAAATAATTAAAACTTGAAAAATTTAAAATTCTTCAGATGAGTCATCTGCGGCAGCTTCAGTTTCATCATTTTCATCCTCCTCATCATGCCCTTCAGTCTGCCTCTCCTGCTCATACTCTTCAGTCTGCCTTTCCTGCTCTTTACTCTGCCTCTGCGTAGCTTCTCCCCCTTTTTGTGTAGAAAGCCCATGGTTGTCAAGGAAGTAGAAAATGACATTCTTAATGCCAACAGCTATATGCCCAGTCATACTTTTGCAAAGTTGATCCGGTGCAGTCAGTTGAAGTAGTCATACTTTTGCAAACTATAATAAAATACTATAGTTTGGAATAATTGTAAGTAATGTATATTATATTACTCTTTACTTTAATTTAATTGACTTTAAACACTAATAATTATAATTGAAGTATCTTTTTCAAATTTAAAATTTCCTAAATAGCCTTTATGTATTGTAAATTATGTCTAATTTAATATACAAATAAAATATTTTAGAATCTCCTAAGGTTCAACAAGGTTGTCATCTTCGATTGGCCGACTTCGGCCCTTTCAACCTCTCCCTGCCCAGCGGGCGCTGCAGGGTCGACCTCAACGACACGACCCTCAAAACAGACTGCACCGCCCACTCCATTCTCTACGACATCGGGACTATTTCCTTGAGCCCTGTCCCGGTGAAGATGGTACGCCTCGAATCACATACTCCCCGACGGAAGCGTGATCATTTTCGGACAACTAGCCTAACTACGAGTTCTACCCGAAACAGTCGCAGTACACGTTGGAGCTTATTATTCTGCAATAGACGAAAACAACTTGTACCGAACAGGAACATGTTCGTATTTGCCAACACGAGAGCCGTCGTGCTCGACTACAAGCAGAATCGCACCGTCCGGGAGTTTCCAAGCATCCCCGGGGACGACCCCCGGAACTACCCTAGCTCGGGATCCTCTGTTCTCCTCCCGATGGACGAGAACTTCGCTCCCGTCGAACCCGAGATCATGATATGCGGCAGGGCGCGTTCCAGCTGGCGAAGCGTGATGAGCAAGTGACATGGTGCTGCTCCTCGACGACAACGTATGAATATGCTCCACCGAGTACTACGAAGGAATATGCTCGTAGCAAACGTCGCGAATGTCGGGGTGTGTATGTTTGTCGATCGATAATGTGTTTTTATAGCGATGAATAAATAAAATGAACTAAGCTTGAGAGGAAAGATGGTGCAACAGGTGAATTTCATTTTTTCAAAAATTAGTTAATAAATATCTCAATTGATTTTTTTCTCTTAATTGTATTCTAGATCTCTCCACTTGCAGTAGCTACATTTCATTACCTTGGTGAGGAATTTTTTACTTTCGAATTTTTTATATATATATATACAGTACAGTTTGGTATTACATTTCTATTATTTCTATTCTGACAAGAGAAATTTGCAAATTATGTTGTGCATATGTCCGGACCTCTGTTTACTGTTGTGACATACACTTATGAATATGACATCTTCCAGTTAAAAGATGTTTAACCTGTAAATTTTCTAGCAATCCTTAACATAAAAAAAACTTGACACCTAATTGTCATGTGAATTACTTTAAGAATCTGTAAAACATAATTAACACTATGATATGCAAATTATAAATATTTCATCATCGAAAAAAGATAGCAAGCGTTATGCTGGCCAAAAGTTCTAAACGCGTAAGCGCGACCTTAACTATTTCATATCCAGTTCACGGAAAACACAGTACAAACCCAACGTTAAATACTAAATAAATACGAACTGAATTCTATCTACTTAGGAACTCTCCAACTATTCGCCCTCGCTGCAAATCTCTTAACAAGGTCGACCCTAAACTTGGTTGCTTCAACTTGTCTGAACGGTGGAATATTTGGATCTTCTTAAGTAGCTTGGGACCGCATAAAATGCATCACGTAGACACCACACTTCAACCTGCAGAATAATTTTCTTGGTTAGAGAACATCTGTAACCCTTATTTTTCTTGTGTGTTGAACACTGAAATACACGTCAAACTTAATATAGTGACATATACCTTCGCTTTTTTTTATTGTTCGGGGTGTTCACAACCTTATCAGGTCGCTTCCTCTTTTGCGTTTTCACCAAGTTCACCTTTAACTAAATTTTTAATGTCAGCTTTGAAACCTGTTTCAAGAATTTTGTAACTAATTGCACGATAATGACGTTAATAAAATTGCAATGAACTCTCTCATTACCTTTTTCCCTTTGACCAAAGGCGAAACAATCGTGGCGGCAAACTCATTGTCCAACTTCTTCTTGGAAGTCCAAGAACCTTCAGCACATGCTTCCAACTTAAGGTTGCGAGTTCCAGATCTTGTGGACGGACTCATTACTCTACATAACTATACTAATCTGCCAAGGGGCAGCATTGTTCAGTTAATGCAGTACCAAAAAAGTGTTAATAACTGTATTTTGTTGACAGTGACACGAGATTTTTTTTTTCGGGAACTATAGACCTTACAAACCTGTCATTATGAATTGTTAATTACTCAAAGTTCCATGAGTATGCATTTTACATAAACAATAATGGAACTTTAAAAAATATACACAATATAGAACTACTGAGCAATCATATCAGTTTGGAATACATTTTTGCGTACATCATTGTACATCAGTATACCTCTCCAAAACAATTAGTGAAATTACTATAAAAGATAGAATGTATTGATAGTGACACAAGAACTGTTTAACTCATTTTTCAAAGCACCATGGTTATGCATATGATCTAAACAGGAACTAGAACTACCAAAAATATACAAAACACATATCTGGAACTACAAAAAATATACAAATTACAGACCTTGAACTATAAACCTTACATAACTCGCCTTATTTAAAACTCATTTTCAAAGCACCATGGTTATGCAAATGATCTAAATAGAAACTGGAACTACCAAAAATATACAAATCACACAACTGGAACTACCAAAAATATACAAATCACAGACCTGGAACTACCAAAAATATGGAACTACCAAAAATATACAAATTACATACTTGGAACTATAAAAAATATACAAATTACAGACCTGGAACTGGTACTTAGCAACAATACATTAGTAAATACATATTCGGAAATCAATATACCTACCAAAAACAGTTCATGGAACAAGTACTAAAACTAGAATGTACAAACAATGACACACGATTTGTTTCTGGAACTATAATCCTCGTAGAACTATCCTTACGTACAATTCACATACTTTTGATGATAACCTCCGAATTATAGATTTACCAAATAGGGTGAGGACTTTATTACACATAAACATTAAAAAACATGAAACTCTAATAATTCTAGTTCACACACCAAGGGATATCCATGACATTTAAAGCTCTGTGTATAAAATCTACTAAAACATGCAACGGAACTAATATCAAGTTTCATAACTCATAGAAATGAATATAGTTTCTGGATTCTTACAACCAGATAAATAATTTCAAAACTATACTGATCAAATTTCAAAAGCTTAGAACACAGAAATGGAACTGCACAAAAACATGAAAAATATCAACAACAACATCAATTCCACCAGACGAAAACTCTTCAAAATTAGACACAGTTTACAATTACTCTACAAAGATTAATTCTCGAAAACATACCAGCCGATAATCTTTCTCGTTTTTGGTTCACGAATCCTTCGCCCGGATCTATGACGCACCGATGAGATCAAACACTTGTTCAATGCGGATTGTTCTATGACTCTGAAGCACTCCGCCGAACCATATCTGAATTTCTTGAAAAATATTATGATACGGTTTTCGATTTGTAAGGAGCGGGTGCAACAACTATTTTAGGGTAGGATGCGAGAGAAATCAATGTACATGGGCGGAGGTTGCTGTGTTATTAATGGAAATATCACATTACTTATAATTATGTATATTGAGCGTGATTTTTAATTATTAAAAACACTACATAAAAAAGGGTATTTTTCGAAGATTTTACTCTTTTACAATTAGACTGAAGATTAGTATTTATACCTATTAAAACACATAGAATTTACTCTTTCTGTGAATCCCCCTTAAAATAACTATTTTATCCATTTATTAGTCGAATTTAGGATTTTAGATTGTGCTGCTCTCTTTACGGACGGATGTAAATACATTTCTTTAAATGGGCCAAAATAATATTGAAACTAGCTATATATATTAATGTGATGCTAATTAAAATCAACCTAAGCATTTATTTTATATGTCTAACCCTAATTATATAGATAATAAATCAAAACAAATATTAAGAAACAACAAGAAATAATAAAGAGAGAAGCGGGGCGTCCGCGCGGCCTGCGGAAGAAGGAGAGGAGACTGATGAGCGAGAAGAAAAGAAAAGGAGAAGAGAGAAGGGACAGCGATCGGACCGAGAAGAGAAAAGGAAGAAGAACCGAATGCGATACATTTTCACGTAATCTCGATCTCGTAATTTAACAAGGCAAGTGGGTTTAAGATTCATGTAGTTAAGTTATATGTTTGAATCTAGGGTTTCTCGTATCAAATTATTTATGTGATTCTTGCTTGGCTTATAATTGATTGGTGTGTGAATAAATATATAATTGTTTGTGCGTGTGTAATAATTATAGGTATAACATATGGGTTGATATATATATATATATATATATGTTGGAGCTTATCAAGTTTAATTGTACAATTAAATAAATGGTTTTTAATATTAGACATTTGTCTTAATGACGTGCCAAAATTAAAACTTTATTTTATATTTATTTATTAATTTTGATTAAATATTCTGATAATACTATGCCGTTAGAGTTTTATTTTGAATGAACTCATGCAACGTTAGAAATTGTAACGTTTAGAAAGTGTAACTCCTTGTTTATAGCCTGATGTTCGTGTTTTTGGTGTCGTTTTTTATATCCATTTGCGTGTGAGTTGAGTCATTTGAGTTGTTTTCTTGTGTATTCTTCGTGGCTTTGGTATGTTTGATGCGTTTGTTGAGTGTGCAGGTAGACGAGCACGCATGTTTCGGAAATGACGAAGAAAGGAGCTCAAACGTGTCGAGTCGAGGCGAAGCCGGTGAAGCCCAGATCAGGCGACCGCCCGAGTACCCAAAGCGCTCGCCTGCCCGAATTCCAGGAGCCCTGAAAAAGACACCAGGCGACCGCTTCCTCAGCAAGCAGTCGCTTCCTCGTCGTCGCGGGCGATCGCCCCCTGCCAGGCGATCGCTGCCCTCAAGTCCAGAATCCTTTTTTGTCCAGCAGGCGATCGCTTCACAGGCCAGGCGCCCGCCTGCCAGCCAGCGCGCGCGACCGCTCCTCCCTCAGGCGATCGCTTGGTGCTCATTCCAGGGTTGACCGACTTTGACCCTCGATTTTGACGCTCTATAAGTAGGGCTTTGTTCTGAAACAATAAACATCGTTTTTCATATTATTTTTTACGTACTTTTGGGAGAAAGACTTGGAGACTCGTAGCCCTAGGTTTAGAACATCAATTTTCTTCGCTTTGAATTCTATTGTAATTTGGATCTCGGCAAAAGTTGGGTAGCCACCGACGGATGCCTTTGTGTGCTTTTGACAATTGAATTAGTAAGTTTCTTTGCTTTTAATTTCTTGCTCTTAAATTCTCGTTCTTATTAGGTTAATCGTTGCTTTTACTTTTCGTAATTTGATTTCATGAACTTTTATTTTCTAAAAATTAATTCTTCCTCACACAAGAAAATGAGTAGCTAAATTCTTCCTAGGCTAGGGTTAGGGATGAACGATCGTCTACTTCGTACTCGAGTTTGAATTCCGTTTTTGAATTAACGCCAACCGGGAACGGACGTGTTAGAATTATTTCATGAATTCCCGAAACCCTACTTTACTTCTCATTTGATTTAAAAACTATTTTTCTCGCTTTTATTCGCTTTCTCGTCTTTTCAAATTTCTTAGTTAATTTAGATTAATTACAAAACCAAAAATCAACTCACGCATTATGTTATTTTTATCCTATTTCTCCGTTGCAAAAAAATAAACTATTTTACGGCCGATTGTAGTGTTCCTCGAGAGATCGACTCGGGCGAGTTGCATTAGCAATTTAGTTCGAAATAATTATTTAGTTCGAAATAATTTAGTTCGCAATTTAGTGTTCCTTCAATCACTGGAGTATATGTTTATATCAAAATATATTTGCGGTACAGAATTAGCGCAAGTGTGAGTACAAATATATTATAATTGCGGTACATACTATATTTTATGTGTTTTATGTTTTTGTGTTATTCTTCATATAAATTATATTGATTGTTGTCAAACTAATTAAAAGTTCTAACAATCTAAGACAGAAATTTTTCAACTTTTATTTTTTTTACTTTGACAATGGATCAAGCTCATATGGTCAAAAACCACATTGAGAAGCCTTCGGTATTTAAAGGTGTTGATTTTAAGAGATGGCAACAGAAAATCATGTTCTACTTGACTACGCTGAATTTGGCGCAAGTGATTACTGAAAAAGCTCCGGAAGTGCCAACCGAAGGAGATAACCCTGATGAAACTCTCAAAGCTGTTGAGAAATGGAACCAACACGAGTTCCTGTGCAAAAATTATATTTTAAATGCTTTGGATGACTCATTATATGATGTGTACTCGTCTTTCAAAACAGAGAAAGAATTGTGGGATTCTATGGACAAAAAGTACAAATCTGAAGTTGCAAGCGCAAAGAAATTTGTAGTCGGAAAATTCTTAAATTTTAAGATGAGCGACTACAAACCCGTTGTTAAACAAGTGGAGGAAATTCAGATTATTGTACATGAGTTACTCGACGAAGGTATGGCACTTAACGAGACTTTTCTTGTTGGTTGCATTATAGAAAAATTTCTTTTTTCTTGGAAGAATTTTAATATTTATCTGAAACATCTCACCGAAAACATGAATCTTGAGCAACTTATTCTCAAACTTCGGGTGGAGGAGGAAAATCGCAAAAATGAGAAGAATGATGTGTCTTCTATGGAAGCAAAAGCAAACGTGATTGAAGGTGGAAACACAAAATCAAAATTCTCTCATAACCAAAAGAAGAATGCTTATAATAAAAGCAACGTTGCCCCAAAACCGTACGACTTCAAGAAAAAGATACAAGGTGGTTGTTGGGTATGTGGAAATCCTGGTCACCGAGCCAAAGACTGTCGCCACAGGAAAGATGGAAATTCTGGAAACACCAACCAAGCAAATGTAACTACTGCTGAACATCAATTCATTGGTTGAGGCATGTAAGGCTAGGACATGCTAATTTTCGTTCTTTAAAAAGAATTGTAAATTTATAACTACTACCTAAATGTAATGATGTTTTTAAAAAATGCAAACCTGGACGTGATTCTAGTAGCATTAATAAATGTGAAATATGTGAATCAAAGTTTGCAAGAGATTCTTATAAATATGTTGAGAAATCTAACGAAGTACTTGGATTGATTCATAATGATCTTTGTGACTTTCATTCTAGTCAAAGACGAGGAGGAAATAATTATTATATTTCTTTCAATTGATGATTGAAGCAAATTTTGCTATGTTTATTTGATAAACAAGATGAAGCATTAAACATGTTAAAAATATACTATGGTAAATCATGGTATATAAGAAGAAGACATGCTACAATACGGCAATTGCTTTTCAATGGAGTAATAGCATTGGATTATATTAAATCAAAGGAAAATATAGTTGACCCTTTGACTAAAGGCCTAAAGAGCAAGTCGTATTTACATCGAGGGGAATGGGTCTCAAGCCAATAACATGAATCATTACTTGGCGGAAACCTAACCTAGCAACATTGGAGATCTCATGGTCTAGGTTCAATAGGCAAACTGGTTAAAGATGATTCAAAATTATAGAAACACACAAAAATCTATTCCTATGATGTATGTGTTTTCCGTTGACGATTAAGGGATAAATATTACTATTATTTTTAATAATGCTAATAGCTTATGAAGTGGGATAATGCGGACTATTCTTAATTAGCATTACCTATATGAGAGTGATGTCGGGTCGCATCTATGAGAATTAATATGGCTTAAAATTCTCTAGAGCTCTCATGAAGTCGGGATATGTTCAGGACCAAAATGAACACAACCGTATAAACTCGAAAGTATGATGATGATATATGTGTGATACTTATTGTTGTATTATTACAAAATGGTGAATAGTTCAAGATGAAATAATCACTACCTCACCAAGTAATACCAGTAAGTTTTACTAAGAAAAGGTTCAAGTCAACAAAGACACCTCTTTCAAAGCATATTGATTCTCTGATCTCTGAAATAAGGATGATGTATTTTATAGCTTATTTTCTATTCAAATGTGGGTATTGTTAAAGTTTGAATAGAAAATGTGGGGTATTGTTTGAGCTTATCAGAGTTTAATCGTACAATTAAATAAATGGTTTTTAATATTGGACATTTGTCTTAATGACGTGCCAAAATTAAAACTTTATTTTATGTTTATTTATTAATTTTGATTAAATATTCTGATAATACTATGCCGTTACCGCGAAGGTTACAATTTTTGGATGAGTTTTCTTTTGAATGAACTCATGCAACGTTAGAAATCGTAACGTTTAGAAAGTGTAACTCCTTGTTTATAGCCTATATAAAGAGACATCACGAAGCATAAAAAGAACTGAACAAATCAAGTTTATTCTTACTAATATTTCAGAGAGTTACAAGTAGAGTTTGCAATGATCTCAAGTTGGTGTGTAACAACGAGAGTTAGATAGTTGTATCCTGCAAGATAGACGTCAGAGAACTACATACACAGACGGTACGATAGTGGGCGAATTTCTGTCTTAGGAGATTGCTGCGCAAGCCTCTATCAAAACAAGTTAGTTCTATATATATAAATATATTTGCGTAAGAATCAGTAAATATATATATTTGCGCTAGCATCAGATTATATATATAAATATATATATGTTTATATCAAAATATATTTGCACAAGCAAAATATATTTGCGGTACGGAATTAGCGCAAGTGTGAGTACAAATATATTATAATTATAATTGCGTTACGCACTATATTTTCTGTGTTTTATGTTTTTGTGTTATTCTTCAGATAAATTATATTGATTGTTGTCAAACTAATTAAAAGTTCTAACAATATATGTATGAATGCCTCTAGGACTAGTAAAAGTAATGTGCGTGTGTATATATATCATCACTATGTATATAGTTAAGAGGAATGAGCCACGTTTCGGTAGTCTTATGTAATACACATGTATGTACTCCTTCCCAATTTAACGAATAGTCACACTTCCTTTGTATTTTGTGAATGAAGTGTGACTATTAGTCTGAAGGAGAGGGAATATGTTTTAAGTAAATTATGTAAGTAAAATTCATCTTGGAAAAGAATAAATAGGTGTCCTCAAAGTCCTCTCCTCAAGACACGTGTAAATCCATCTGCCCACCTCATCTATTTTCTTCATCTTGTAAAAGAAAACTCTCGTTTCATCAGCGGTAAAAATAAAATTAAAATTACAGAGCTTATCTGCTTCTTCAGAAATTGCCGTTCACTTTCTGCGGAAGATCGAAGTCGCGGGACGTTAGCGGCGTCGGAATCTGGACTTCATCGAACTGGGTTTAACCTGTGTATGTTTTGTGTGTTTGGTAATGACTTGATCGATGTCTCTGTATACTACATAATGATACTACATAGAGTGTACATAAATATCAAGTGATGGCTGGACGAGTGGTGTTGAATCAGTACGAATATGTATTGTCTATTGATAACAAACAACAACTAAATTATACGTGTACGTACGTACATATATGTATATGTGTATGTATCAATGTATAGTAGTAGCAACAACAAGTGGAATATGCAAGAATGGAATATATCTATGTATGTTTATATACTATACTTGTATATAAGGTAAGTTTTGTATTAATTTATATGTTTTTTAATGTTTAGTTGTATGTTTCACATGTTTATAATTATGTTTGCTTCCATGTTTATGTTGATCATTCTTAATGTGAATTTATGCATATCATTAGTTCAGGCATACACGTAAAGTTGCATATGCATTAGAAGTTTATTTCATGGTCAAAAAATTACAGAACGAAAGTTAATGTTTAAAGAAAGAAATATCGGGCATCATAAGGAACTACCTTAAGAAGAGTGTGCAACTAACTTTAATGACCTCAATAGCTAGAGTGCGAAAAGGCCTCTAGACAGGGTGTGCAACTAACAAACGAATGGCCTCAATGGATAAGAATGTTAATGTTAAAGAAAAGTTAAACGTTTCAAGTCAAAGTTTATTTTCTAAGTCTAAGTCTAGTAGGTGCATTAATTTAAACATTTCAAGTTAATATACAATTTGAGACGACAAGTAAAAAGATTAAAGCATATAGATTGCATGCCTACTTGACAGTCAATGGTGTAACCCTTGCTAATATAAATATTTGCAGGCATTACTTTTGATTAACCGGAATAATCGATGATGCTTCTGCACCGTGCTTTTTACAAGTATTTAATAAGTATAATTACCCTAGTGCATGTCGCTCACGTATTCAAAGTGTTAATTAATTTCGCTGCATAAATGTTTATTTATAAAGTTAGCCTTTGGCTATTTAAATGTAGACGTGGAGTTCAATATTTTTAAATTATCCGCCCTTGGTTTCTTTACTAAATTAATACTATTATTTACTTATTTAATAAAATAAAACAGGGCATGGCAAATGGTATCAAATCGCATAGTTTTAAAATCGATTCTCTCGACCTGTGTTCAAAATTTCATGATTTACAAGTTTTACAATATTAATTTACGAGTATAAATCACGTCAGACATCTTTATTACTCCGGTAAGTTGTTCTCTAACAATAACTTGTTATGTGATAATAATATTGATGTTAATTTTGAATATTTGAATGTTTAATGATCATGATTCTTGTATTAATTGTTTGTGTGAACATCTAATGCTACTTGAAGTCGATTTTTAATTCTAAATGGTTACATTTTTGCTGAAATTATGTGATGCGTTTAAACCTTTTAATACATGCTCTATTAAATTTAATTAAGTTTCGAGTACGAAACATTTTATAAGGTAGGTAGAATATAATAACCCAAAATTTTACATTAAAAATTAGTTAATTTAAATAGCCCGTTTGCTTAGGAGTTAAATATTTTAATTGAACTTATATATTTATGGATTGGGTTACTTATTTATTAAAACATATTTGTGGGATGAAGGGATTGACGTGCTTGATGGGTACCGCAAAGAAAGTTTCAAGTTGCGTGCGCTTTTATTTTGTACTATTAATGACTTTCCAGCATATGGAAATTTGAGCGGTTACAGTGTAAAGAGGCATCATGCATGCCCTATTTGTGAGGAAGACACGAGCTTTATTCAACTAAAGCACGGAAGAAAGACTGTTTACACTTGTCATCGAAGATTTCTGAGGCGTAATCACCCATATCGTAGATTAAAGAAATCATTTAATGGTTGTCAGAAGGAAGAAAATCCACCCACCTTTGACTGGAAAACAAGTTTATGACCGAGTCGAGCACATTAATACTATATTTGGAAAGACCATAAAGAAAGAAATCATAAAAAATATACGGAAGAAGAGGTCGATATTTTTTTATCTTCCGTACTGGAGCAATCTAGATGTCAGACATTGTATAGATGTTATGCATGTAAAGAAAAAAAGTGTGTGATAGTTTAATTGGCACACTTCTCAACATTAAAGGCAAGACAAAGGATAGTGTGACGATCCTTCAAGATTTGCTTGAGATGAGTATACGCCCAGAGTTACATCTACAATCACATGGAAATTAAGCAAACATATTTGCCTTTGGCATGTAATACTTTATCACTGAAAGAGAATGAAAGTTTATGTTTGTGTTTACGAGGTGTGAAAGATACTTGTTTCATTACAATATTTGAAATTAGTTGGCTTAAAGTCGCATGATTGTCATGTTTTGATGCAAAAACTCCTTCCAGTAGCGATACATGATGTCTTACCTAAACAGGTAAGACATGTCATAACTCGTTTATGTTATTTCTTCAACTTAATTTGCAACAAAACGATTGGCCCTTTGAAGTTGGATGAGTTGGAAAATGAGGCTATTATAATATTATGTCAGTTGGAGATTTACTTTCCTCCATTGTTTTTTGACATTATGGTTCACGTAATCTTTCATTTAGTGAATGAGATTAAAGTGTGTGGTCCCATTTTTCTGAGATGGATGTACCCTATAGAGCGATACATGAAGATATTAAAAGGGTATACAAAGAATCCAGCTAATCCAGAAGCATCTATAGTTGAAAAGTAAATTTTTGAAGAGTCTATTGAGTTTTGTACAAACTAAATATCTCAAGTTGAGGGTGTAAGGCTTCCGAAGAGTTGTCATGCGGGAAGATGAACAGGAAATGGTACACTTGGAATCAAAGTTCAAACTAAGAGGCGAGAAGAAGTATTTCAAGCACACTTATATATATTGAATAACACTGATGAGGTACTCTCTTTTTTAAGAACTCATAAAATAGTCGTGAAGAAAAAAAAAACCCGAATGAATGAAAAATGGTTGTTAAATGAGCATAACAAGACTTTGATTCGTTGGTTTGAAGAAGAAATAAATCGTGATGTTGATGCTTCTACGACATTAAAATGGCTAGCACGTGGGCCTAAGCTAGAGGTCATAACATGGAGGGCATATGATATCAATGGCTACACATTTTACACGAAGTTGCAAGATGACAATAGTACTTTTCAAAATAGCGGGGTTACTCTTCAAGCCGAGTCCATGCATTTTTCTAGTGCTAAGGATAAAAATACGATTGTTGCATCAATAAGTTACTTTGGACTTATTGAAGAGATTTGGGAGATTGATTATGTTAATTTTAGAGTGCCTATTTGTTAATGTAAATGGGTTGATTTTAACACTGTTGTCCATATAGATGAATTTAGTTTTACATTGGTAGAATTTAAAAGGGAAAGTTATAAAGACGAGCCTTTTATTATGGCATACCAAGCTAAGCAAGTGTTTTACATCATCGACCCATCTGATGAAAGGCGGTCAGTCGTTCTCCATGGCAGATTAATGGATAATGAGCAAGAAAATGAAGACTTAACATCTAATAACGTCTAAGCTGCATCTTGCTCAACAAATATGCCAACTACAGTTGAAGAAATTCAAGTTGATGGTGTACATTCTATTCGTAATAATCGTGATGAAGGGATATGAGAGAACATTGTTATATAACAATTATATGAAACTCTTCTTCACTGTAAGTTATTTCATAATTATATGAAACTATTCTTCAGTGTAAGTTATTTCATAATTATATGAAATTGTTTTTCACTATATGTTATTTCATAATTATATCAAACTGTTCTTCACTGTAAGTTAGAGTATTACATTTCCTACTCTCAGGTAGTTAATTAAATATTCTTTTTATAAGTAGTTCATTAAATGAGTGCCTATTTATAGTATTCAACTTATTCATCATAAATTACGGCAAGAATCATTTAACTTCTACTTCACATACGACTTCCATGGAACCTAGCAAAAAAATCTACGAGGTGAAATGATATAAGCAAACTACGTGTAACTGGAAATTAATTACCTCTTGAATGGAATGTTCTGACATGTAGAATTAAACACCCTCACCAAAGTAAATTAAGCACTCACATCGGAAAACTTGCTCGAGACCATGTTTCTATTTTGTATGATGATTGGGAACATGTTCCGGACAATGTTAAAACAATGATTTGGGATGATGTTGTGGTATTTTTCTATGGTTCTAAATTTACCAATTTTTATTATTTAACCATACACATGTTAATTTTGTTTTGCTTATTTGTTGTGAACTTTTTGTAGTTATACTTTGATATTAGCAATACGCCTGATATGAAAAAGAAAGTAATACAATCCGTAGGCGTAAAATGGAGGAAATTTAAAACATTTTTGACCTCAAAATATGTTTTCGGCGAATTTAAAGAAAAATATTCATGTGCGTAATATTCTCTCTCCGATGATGATTGGGTGAAATTTAAAGAGTCGTTTAAATGTTGCTTTGGGAGGTACATTTCACACTGTATTATGTGGCCTCATCCATGATTGTATTAAGAGTCGTTTGATTACATTTGAAATATTGTTTTCCTTCCTTAGCATCTATTTTATAGTATGTGGTTTATGTAATAATGTTTTTTTTGTATCTGTTGGTGGAACTAATAACCTGGTGTTCTTTCTATTTTTTTTATCTTAGGAAAAAATAAAGAAGGCACAAGAGACACAAAAAATCAACACTGCCCAGTGATATGGAGCGGAAACGGGCTTGAGCACACTATTCGTGGGCTAGCGAGTTTAAATTAATTAATATTCTATTTTCCTTTATTTTTTAGATTTTTATTTTGTTTCTATTTTATTATGGTTTTCTATTTTATCAGGACTCTATATAAGTCCTTACCTAGGGTTTAATTCATTCATTCAATAATAATATTAAGAATAGCTTGTTGGCTTTGGGCAACGGAATTTTCCGTTGATTTTGGAATTCTTGTTTCTATCAATTCCATTCTCCTTCGAAATAACCTTGTCCTCAAGGTGGAAATCCGAAAACTGACTCTGAAAACTTGTTTTACTCATCCAAATCGCATCATCCACAGGCTGTCTCACCCATTTAACCAACAACTGCTCCTCCTCAACCCCTTTCTCTCGTCCAATCCGCTCTGCCAGCACCTCTTCTGGCTCAAACACTGGCCCAACCAGCAACTCCAAACTCGCCGGAAACTCCGCCTCCATGGGATGGTCCCCCACCACCCGCCGCATCTGTGACACATGAAACACGGGGTTATTCCAAAGGTGAACACTTCGTGGCTGATCCATTAAGGTGGTTCAATCGACTCAACACCACCTTAACCAACATCAACGAGGCACGCATCACCAAACGTAAGAACTCGTTGATCCCTATATATATATATATATATATATATATATATATATATATATTGGATGTGTCTATACATATATTGTGTGTACTAAATCAAGCATGATAGATTTATATGCTTTCCCCCCTCCCATACACACGGTATATCGATTGGATCGGTGTACCGATTCCATCACCGCTTACTCCTCAACCTCATGACCAGCTAACTGATCAAGTACAATTACATACACCTGATGATGCACATATCAGCACAAAATGGGAGTTGCAATGATCATACTCCCCACTCGGTAGGGGAAGTTACTCCCACTAGTGGTATCTGTAATTTTGTTGGGTTATATAGTAATGAACAACCTCAACATATAGTAGCCATTGGGAGAGTTTAAGAGGGAAACTAGATTAGCTGGTGATATGATTAAGGTTGTGGTTGAGGAAGTTCGAGATGCAGATGCTCATGTACCTGTGCCAACGGATGAGGTCAAATTAGTTGGAGATGTTGTAGGCGATTTCATTTCATGTCCGAGACACCTTATGAAGACAATCTCTTCTAGGAAGGTATTTTATTGTGTTTATTTTTTAAAATATTTTTTGCTTTAATTAATTTCTCTAAAAATATTCATGTTCATCCATTAGAATATTGAGCGACCTATCAAACGAGTTCAACCTGTTGTTGCCAAAAATCCAATTCGTGAATTGATGAATATTGCCTCGTCAATTTTTGATAATCTTTGCAAGTGGAATATTGCCTCGTCAATTCGTGAATTCATGTGGTCTAACATAAATCTAATTGTTTTTCTTGTGAACGACTAATAAATTATTGATAATTTAAAAAGAAAAAACAAATTATTAGATTAGACTTTTAAGGATAAACTCGAACTTTCACATGATTCGTCTCTACCTCCAACCTTAAAAGCACTCCATAAGTACTATTATTTGTACTGATTCACGTAAGGAAATATTACATAAACCTACTCAAAGTTTACCAATTTTTACACTCACTTACTTAAATTGATTTTTTTTTTACCGTTAGTTGTCTCATCTTTTCACCGTTTAACACCTACCTACTTTTCTAGCCGGACCGAAATAATTTTTAAAATATTCCGGGAGCGTGTAATATACTTCCCTATTTGGTCGAATCCAAGTTTGACTACAAGGGCATTATTGTATAAACACATTCTTTATTTATTAATTAAAAAATAAAAAATAAAAACAGAAAACTTAAAAGTCAAAATCAAATACATGTAAATTATATAATTTTAATCGTTTCTAGCGTACTAGAACCTACGGATCTGGATCTAGGTTTTGGGAGAATATTTCTCGAGCGATGAACAAGAGTGAGTGCACCATCAGAGTGAGTGAACTCAGTGTGGATCGAATCAGATGAACAAGAGTGTGTGCACCATCAAATTGAGCGAACTCGCTGTGGACCCAGGTTGTATGGACCCATGGTGTGGATCGAATCGGATCGAATCGAACGCCAAAGAACTAAGAGCATTTTCAATGCTAAAGCTCACTTCCCATGTTGTTTGACCTAATTGCATGCCATCTCATCATATAAAGTGAGCAAAAAAAAAAAATATATATGAGCAACATCATACAATGGTAAGAGCACTTACATTGGTTGGTGGGTTCATACCCACCAACCACCACACAATCAATTTTTTTTATCAAACTTATGTCACTTTTCAATCACTATTTACTTAACTGGACTACTTATTTTAAAACTCACATTGATTGATTCAGTTTGAACTAAATGGTATGGGTCTCACCATTATTATTTCATACTTTATATTACATTTCATTAAAATATAAATTTTAACTAGTTTTTATTATACACAAAAAAATAACTTATACTTCAATAATTTTTACGTATACAATAAATAAATATTATATTGTCATAATTAATTTTAAATATAATACAATAATTTAAAATTTTCTAACTTTATAAATTTGTTATTATTTAATAATTAATTTAAATTAAATTTACCTAAATTTTAAAATGCATAGAACATAATTAATAAAACAAATTGATGATGAAAATAAATTGAAATAACACTTCATAGGTTAAATATGAAAACAAAATGAAATAACACTTCATAGATTAAATAAATGTTGATGATTTAAGTGAAATCATTGTCTATTTAATGTAATTGGATTCATACAAAGTTTCGGTTATAATCCTAAAGCACTATAATATGATTAAGGAGGTGCGGAGTGCACGATCATGTAAAAGTGATAAAGGATTATGTGTTGGATAAGTGTTAGTATATTTGCTACTTGTTTTAGCATATATATGGTGTTAATTTCGTGGCTTCATGTTTAGACATGCAAATCACGAAATTACATGCATGAAAAATATTTGAATTATTTTCCAAAAGGTGTGACCCTTATGAAAGGGCGCAACTCTTCCCAAAAGGTGCAGCCCTTCATGAAAGGGTATTTTCACTATCCAAAGGAGTGTTTCAACACCTATATAAGGATGTTGAAAATCAAATTCTAAGACCCACAAAATTTAAGAGTTTTGTGTTAACGAAGTATAGCAAATAAACATTCTATAGTATACTTGTTTCTACGCCAAAGAACAAGTGCGGTATTATCTTATCCTAAAAGAAGTTTCGTGATACCTTGGCTGTGATAGGGTCGAAATATTCTTTAAGAAAAACGTGTAAACGTGATTTAATATTTTCCAAAGCCTCCATATTCAGAAACACACAAAAGAAACAACAATCTTAAAGAATATTTACTTATTCTGAACGATGGAGTCGGTTCGTGAGATAAACAACAAATTCGGAAAATTGGAGAAGTTCGAAGGCGTAGACTTTCGAAGGTGGCAAAAGAAGATGCATTTCTTGCTAACAACATTGAAGGTGGTGTACGTTCTAAGTACTCCACAACCGGAAGCAGTGGACAACGAAACGCCGGAAGAAACTCGGAAACGCTGCAAATGGGAAAACGATGACTATATATGTCGTGGGTATATATTAAACGGTATGTCTGACTCTCTTTTCGATATCTACCAAAATGTGGAGTCTTCTAAGGCCCTTTGGGATAGCATTGAATCCAAGTACATTGACGAGGACGCTTCTAGTAAGAAGTTTCTAGTTGGTAATTTTATGAATTACAAGATGTGCGACGGAAGGCCGGTAATGGAGCAATATAATGAATTGCTCAGGATTTTGGGACAATTTACCCAACATAATATGAAGATGGACGAGTCCATCTTGGTGTCTAGTATTATAGACAAATTACCGCCGTCGTGGAAAGACTTCAAACACACCCTGAAGCATAAAAAGGAAGAGTTGTACTTAGTACAACTCGTTAGTCACTTGCGCATAGAGGAATCTCTAAGAGCGCAAGAGGGTGAATAACCCAAGGACAAGGAACCGATAAGGTCTGCAACTATAAATATGATGAAAGCAGGGGAGAGTTCGTATAAGAAACGAGGGACAAAGAGTCCCTACAACAACAACAACGGCAACAATGCTGGGAGTAAGAAGCCTAAGGGCGCTTGCTGGATATGCGGAAAAGCGGTTCACTTTAAAAGTGATTGTTGTGCAAACAAGAATAAGAAGGGAACGATGAATAATCGCTCGGGACAAAGGTCTAATAACCAGGGTCCGGACACCAATCAAGGTGAGACTACTATACATAATTTAGATGTAAATTTAAATTATGTCCTTATAGTTTCTAAAGCATTTTATGTGCAGGATGATTCGGTGGCGTGGTGGATTGACTCGGGTGCAACTAAGCATGTTTGCAAGGATCATCATTGGTTTCAAAAGTATGAACCAGTTGTAGATGGATCAGTGCTTTATATGGGAAACGAGTTAACAACCCCTATTCTTGGTCGCGGCGAAGTGTTGTTGGAATTCAGTTCCGGAAAGTCCTTAATATTATTAGATGTATTACATGTACCTGGAATAAGGAAAAATCTTGTATCCGGTAGTGTTTTATCCAAGTATGGATATAAACAAGTATACGAATCAAATAAATATGTATTGACTAAGAGCGGTGTGTTTGTCGGTTTTGGACACCAATGTAATGAGATGTTTATGTTAAATATTATGAATAAAGTTGACGATTTTGTTCTTATGGTTTCTTCTAAAGTGAATGATTCATTATTGTGGCATGCTAGACTAGGACATGTTCATTATAAGCGCATGATTGATATGTCCAAACTTGAATTAATTCCTACTACGAACATAGAAGAAGATAAGTGTAATACATGCATGCTAACTAAAATCTTTAGGCAACCTTTTAAAGATGTTCAACGTGAATCTTGTATGCTTGAACTTGTGCATAGCGACTTATGTGATTGCTACACCTTCGTTGGGGAATAAGAAATACTTAGTAACTTTCATAGATGATTATATATTACCTCCACTATATAAATATAATTGCACTCCCAATATTTACCATATTATATCAAATAATATTCTTCCGATAGTATTATTTATTCCGTATGTTTAAGATATAAATATCCATGAATAAATTTTATTTATTACTTAATAAATTTATTCATCTCTTATATCCGAGAATAGTACCACTCAACTTTATTATTATGCGGGAACAAATCCACTCGCGAGGTTTACATAATAATTCCTTATGAGCTCATCTCGGGAATATTATCAACCCTTATCGGGACATACTCTCCCGTCAAGAATTCACGGCATGTCATACATAAAATATAGCGACCCAACTTTACCGGTAATTGACTGGTTATTCTAATCAGTCAATTCCTTTGGAAAAT
Source organism: Euphrasia confusa (assembly GCA_954870475.1). Classification (NCBI taxonomy): domain Eukaryota; kingdom Viridiplantae; phylum Streptophyta; class Magnoliopsida; order Lamiales; family Orobanchaceae; genus Euphrasia; species Euphrasia confusa. Next base: position 23,921,339 of record OX940961.1, read on the forward strand.
CAAAGCCACTAATATTATATGCACACACCCGCAATAATATCAGGAATTAAGAATAAAATACACTGAGATTTAAATCGATTATCAAAGGCAATCCTAATCGATAAATCTCAAGCAGATCCGCCCAATACACCAAGTGTGTTGGAGTTGTATACTTAATGTCTATATTTAAGTAACGGTAACTCCCAATCATAGCATTTAATCTATTAATTAAATAAACAATTATTTGCTTTTAATTATTTGATAATTAAATATATGCAAAAATAGTCCTAGATTATATACGTTGTAGTTAGTATGGTGTGCGTCGTCACACGGAAGATCATACTATCGGTTACTCATATTTAATCGAACAGTTGCTCACGACCTAGATGGACACGGACCAAGCCATCGGTATAGTCGTTGTGTGAGAGAGAAAATAATTTGTCTTAATTATTTTATCACACTTGTACACTTGGTGTATTGGGCGGATCGCTTGAGATTTATCAATTAGAATTGCCTTTGATAATCTATCAATAGATAAATCCTGAATCACATAAATCCAATTAGCCAATCAAAACAACCAATTTTGCCACCTAGATCAAATTAAATTCTATTGACCAATAGAAATGCTCAATTTCCCCTATAGCCAATCTTTTCTCCTTCAATTTCAAATTCTATTGTCCAATAGAATTGCTCAATTTTGGCAAGTGTAAATTTTTAATCAATTTATTATTTAATTTAAGTTAAAATACATTAAGAAATATTAATAACCGATCAAATATCTCATAATTAAATTCCCCCTTACTCTTCCCCATATGGAAATTCTCATTCTCCATATTCATTAATTTCATCTCCTTCCCCGGCTTCATTATTTTTATTTCTCCCTAATTTTTCGATTCATTGCTTTTTTTTTCTTCAGAAAAGCTCTCATCGGAGGTCATCTTCCCCAGATAATAGGTATTCCCAATTTCCCATCTCTCTTCTCATTACCTGCCGAGATCGTTTTTCCTTTTCCGAATTCGATATTTTCAAAATTTCAAGCGTGGCTCTAGGTTTTTTGATTTCCTCAGTATTTCTCAACTGATTTTTGATTATCTAACATGAATTTTTGTTTTTTGGAAGATTTAGAATTGAAAGTTGCATTTCTCTTCCCCTGTCAGAAGTTCATGTAAGTAACATCAAAGTTTTCTGTATTATTCCAGCTTCCTTACTCTTTTGTGCTTTTAATGTTCTCAATTGAATGTATGTATGTATGTGAACCCATTTCATTTTTTCCAGTTTGTTTAATCCTTTAATTTTCCCAGCTTATCTCTATGGCTTTTTTCAAACTTTGATTCTTTATTTTGTGCAGTCAAAATCATGGACCTCTATTTAGGTTTCGATCGCTCTTTTCCCCTTCTCTTCTCCTTCTCAATTTCCATAGTCGACGGTTTTCATCTCCCTCGTCCGGCATCTGCTCCTCTTCTATCAAACAGGTTTTTCCCATCGCTACTATACCATAATTTGTGCTTTTATCGAATTTTTTATGCAGAATCTAAAGGTGCAATTTTGATGTCAAAAGTAGATATGTTGGATCCAAATTTGCACCAAACCATAAGAAAGCTATTCTCCACAGGCCATCTGTAACTCATCTGTTAGCAGTGAGTGCTAGAATCCCTTTTTTTCCATTTCTTGAAATCAGTTAATGCCTCAATTTCAAAATGGCAGTTTTACCATTTCTTGAAATAACGTTCTTGATACATATTTGTGCCTTGTACTGACAGGCGATTGCGGCAGTTTGTGAGGAGCCTCCACTAGGCAATGTTATGTTAGTATATTTGTCTGCCTGATGCAGATATATATTTAAATAAGACAAAGATTGTTTCTTATTGCCCAAGTTATTTAATTTATTTTATTTTATTTTATTAGGGTTTTAGTACTATTTATATGTCTAGTATTTTGATTTATTCGACAGTTGTTTTTGACATTGAATAAAAGAGTTTCTCTTTGTTTTATCATTTATCGGTATTCATATGAATCAACGATCTATGATCGATTAATTCTCGGTATTCCTCAGAATCAACGAGTCTTTAATCTCTTCCGCTGCATCAGTTGGTATCAGAGCCGAACGATGCCTCACCGTCGCCAGCCTGCTCGCGAATCCGCCGTCGAGGCCGCAGCCCGTCGTGACGCCGACGTCGCCGCCTTAAGCCGCCAGATCGCAGTCCTTGCCGTCGAACTCGAGGATCTTCGCCTTGCTATCACCAACAGACTACCAGTGTCCCTGCTGCCCTCGTCATCTTCTTACGATGACTCACCTCGTTTTGATTACGATGGCCCTCCTCGTTTTGATGAAGTTGATTCCTTGGCCATGCCCGAAGAGCACGTGGTCGGAGGCGTGGGTGACCTACTCTACCACCTCCGAAACAATATACCTATTTTGTCCCCGCTGCCCGGCTCGGATATCTCTGCGTATGATAGTTCGCCTAAATGCGACGAGGAGCCCACTCCTACACCCAAGCTTTGTCGTTTGATGGAATATGATGAATCACCTAGGAAGACCTCACTTTGTGATTTCCTGGGAGTTATTCCTAAAGTTCTAGTCGAAGGCAACTTGGATGCCTCACTTAGGCAAATTGAATCCACTGACAGTAAAGTTGAATTGTTGGGATGGGTTGGAGAATCAATTGCAGTTGTTGAAGTTAGCCCATTACAATGGAATTTGGTTTATGCAACATGGTACCGACACTCGGATTTTCTGCCCCAGCCACGTTGCGTTGACACGCGTGATGTCAGGACAATTGCCGCTCCCTGTGGTACCCACCGTACGCCACGTCACTTGCTGGTCGCCCTCTTCGATGCGTCAACATCCATTGATATTCACCGTCAGTTCGTGTTTGATCCCGGCATCTTCGTGCTCGATCTTTCAGGTTCGCGGTCGAACCTTCTCCTAGAGGGAGAGAATGATGCAGATATATATTTAAATAAGGCAAAGATTGTTTCTTATTGCCCAAGTTATTTAATTTATTTTATTTTATTTTATTAGGGTTTTAGTACTATTTATATGTCTAGTATTTTGATTTATTCGACAGTTGTTTTTGACATTGAATAAAAGAGTTTCTCTTTGTTTTATCATTTATCGGTATTCATATGAATCAACGATCTATGATCGATTAATTCTCGGTATTCCTCAGAATCAACGAGTCTTTAATCTCTTCCGCTGCATCACTGCCTCAGATTGCTTTTTAATTTGCAGTTTGTTGCTTATCTGAGATAGATTTATCATTTAAACATGGAAACTAACATCATGTTATAAATTCAGGGAATTCCAGCACTTCACATATGACGAGTGCCCATGCTAATAACCATCGTGAACAGATGAATGGTTTTACCGAAAATCACGTCACACCTAAGGTGGGCTTAAATGAATATTTTCAGAATTATTTGTCGTTAGGTCCATCCAGAAGTGGAGGTGTGAATGTATAACAATATTATTATTAGTTACTGTATTACTTTTCAGTGTTGTGATTTGTTTTTTGAACACATGAGAAGTGATTTTGGTTTGTTCTCTGGAAACAAGAGTTTTCGTCATGCCACTGATCGAGGTATGGAGTAATTATTTAAAACAATAGAAATAGTATTTTTCGATTTTTCGGTAACTACTGCATGATAAAATATTGTTAAGGAATTAATTTGATTTTCATTTTTGTTGTAGGGAGGAAATGAATATGTGACAGGAGTACTCTTTCAACATGTACGGATACTGATTATCATAGTCCAATTCTACCGTGATTCCCCAAAATCGTGTTATATACTGTACTCTTGACATTTCCATTATGTACCATACATAAATATCTGTATCAACTGCGCTTGGATCACAACTTCGATTCCGTTTCACGAGGATCGGACCGATGGATCTGAGTCCTGGAGACACGCTCAATTTGGTCGCTGTCATCAACTCCACCCGCCTCGCGGTATGAATTGTAGTTTCGATTGTTGAATTGCATCGTGAAATGTAGAAATGTAGAAAGAAAGAACCCTCGCATGTTTTGACCTTTTCTTTTGCAACTATTATATTGAATTAATATCTGCCTGTGTTGGGACGTTTTCACCGTGAATGATCGCTTTTGCGGACTTGGGCGATCTTATATATATATATGTTTCACGTTTTTAAATTTTCCAGATGACCCCAGCTATAGCTATCGAGGATGTAAAGAAGGAGGTGAAAATATTGAGAGCTTTGAGCCTTTGACAGGTCACAACAACCTAATACATTTTTACGACGCTTTTTAAGATCACGACAATGTCTACATTGTGATGTAGTAAGCCTTTTTTATGTTCGGGTTTTTTAAGGGGTGTCTTTGAAGCAATTTATTCACTCTTGGGCTCGATATCTCAGATTGTGTGAAGGAGACGAGCTTTTGGATAGAATACTCTCAAGGTATGTAGTTACTCATGATAACGTAGGAATTGTTGTTCGTTTTTTTTCAAAGTTCCTGTAACTTTGAGATTTAAGGTTTTTATCAAAGTGCCATTTTTTTTTGCCAGATTGAGAATTAAAAACGGTGAGGAATGTATATGTGTAACTTTGTGATTTGGCATATTTCGTTTTTTTTTCAGATTGAGAATCAAAGTTCCTGTTTTTCTCTTTGATAAATCATTTTTTAGATTGATAAAACAATTCGACTATTTCATCTTCCTTCCGTGTATTATCAGCAACCAAATTCTCAGTATATATTTTTAGAGCTATGTTTTTTTTTTGTTTTTTTTTGTTTTTACAGTATAATTAATTGTAGCGGAACCCTAAACCTGGATTCATGACACACCATATTCCATCCCAAATTCAACGGGTATGCTATATCTCAAAATCTAAAATTCCATTTTTATTCAGTTAGTCACACCATATGGCATATGACACAACAATTTCCAGGTATCAATCTTTACACACAGTGGTCAATGGTGAGGGCAGGATTCCCTTTGAAGTTCAGATCCGAACTAAAGAGATGCATCTGCAAGCTGAGTACGGATTTGCTGCTCATTGGAGATACAAAGGAGATTGTAAGCATTCCGCTTTTGTGCTTCAGATGTAATACCTAGAGAAACATAAGCACCATTGACCTAGAGAGTAATTAATCTTTTAATGGGCTTTTTATGGCAGTAGATAAATATATAGGGAGAGAGAAAACATAGTATTTCTCTGTGTACAATACAATATAAATGAAATATTTAATTTAATTTTGTTTATTTACCGGCTTTGAAGATTATGCTGTGAAAGAGGAATAGGGGATTTTGATTCTCAGTATTTTTCTCAAGATCTTTTTGTTGTTTGATCATTTTTTTATATATTAATTTAGTTATTTAATTATTATTTCTCAGTCAACATAACAGACAGAAGACAGGTCTTTGCTCATGGCCTCACACTGCCAGGAAATGACCCAACGTGCCCATTCTACCATCTGAAGCACAAAAGCGGAATGCTTACAATCTCCTTCTTTGTATCTCCATTTCGCCGCCTTGCAATTTCCCCACCCATTCTAAGGACTGCACGTTTTCCTGCAAAATCGAATGCCAGTTTGAAGGGCCTGTCTTCGTTATCGTGATCGAAAATGATAAGGTTTGTTGATACTCGATCTTGCATTTTGATATTTTTTATGATGAATACTTGGAAATAGACGGGTGTCAATTTTTTGTTTCAATTATTGATTCTTATATTCATCCAACCTTGCGTATTAACCATCAAATCTGAAGAGCGTTCTACTACATTTGTTATAAATATTTACACTACTAATGGAGTGAACAGGGCATAAAATGATTCTTACATTGAAGTAATTCGTCCATAACATCTCTCCTTGCATCTTCCTGGCATGGCAGAGCCACTCAACACTTTTATTCAGCATTGTTGTATATTGTTTGTGAAGAAAACAATATTTGTTTCACTAAATTGGTTTGTGGTGTTGCAATTTTTTTTTTTTCATCTTCTATATATTAATGCATATATGTTGGCGCCATTTGGAATTGGCATGTTTTACTATTATTCTTTTGAGTATTATTATGCTTGCAGTATCCTTTGATAAATCTGCACTCTTTGAGACTGTATCCTATGGGGATTTGTACAATTCTTTGATTGTGATTGAACCATCTTTTAGATGATTATTTGTACCCAAATAAATTTTAGTTTTATTAATGATTTTTTATCAGATGACTCTAGATCCGACAACCATGGTTATCACTCTGTTTGTTGTTCAGTTACTTCTCTGGTTTCTAATGAGATACTCAGAAGCGTTCAAGATTTGACTATGAGTTTCAAAACTGAAACTTTAATGTCCTTATGAGCAAAGAAAATCTGTAATAGCATTACTATGGACCACTTTTTAGTTCCAGGATGTAGTATCGTTTTATCTGGCAATGTGTTGGTCCTTCGAAAATATTTAGTATACTGCAATATATTCAGATTTAGTTCCTATTGCATTTTACCTCCCTGTTATTTGTTTTCATGTGCTATAGTGCTCTGGTTCTATTGATTATGTTCAATTATATTCAAATTTCTAAATCTGAAATTATGCCTGATCTGAGAAAATCATCTACACAGGTTCCTCGCGAGCAAAAACTGCCATCTCTCTATTTATTAGACAGTATTGTGAAGAACATAGGAAGAGATTACATAAAATACTTCGCCTCCAGATTACCAGAGGTCAAATTTTTTCATTATTACTTGAGAATATGATTCGTCATTAATTTGGGAAAATATAACATTTCAATGCATGCTATTCTATAATCTCCATTAATATTTGCATATTTATCCGTTTTAGACTTTTGGGTTCATTTATCCAGGTTTTCATCAAGGCATATAGACAAGTTGATCCTTCAGTACATTCTGGTATGCATCACCTTTTCAGGACCTGGAAAGGAGTTTTCCCTCTGCAGACTCTCCAGTTGATTGAGAAGGAGCTTGGATTTACTACTACACCCAACGGTTCATCAGTAGCAGCAACAACTAGGACAGAATCTCAAGCCCAAGCACAACGCCCTGCCCCCAGCATTCATGTGAACCCTAAGTATTTGGAGGCAAGGCAACGTCTGCAGACTACCAGAGTAAGGGCCTCACATATGCGTGTGATATTGATAGGCCCTGTACGTATGAGTATGTAAATGAATGTTTGGCTCGCCCACTATTCTCACTACATATTCTAAATTCTTTGGATAATTATTTTATATAGTGCATTTTAAGGTTATATTTTCCTTTTATTTATAGTTGATGAAGTATTCCGTTCCATTGTTTAATTACAATTCTGATTTTTATTTTTTTATGTTTAATTATATTGTAACTTCAGCATCAAATAGTCGAGCTATCATCTATTTGGATGTGTTTTTTTTGTGTTTTTATTTTTTTTGCAGGTTCAGATAATATAATATTTTCTAAAAGCCTGAAATTATTGATTGATGATTGAGATAGATTGTTATTTTTTTTAAGGATATATCGCTTCATTGTTTTGGGAAATTTTCAGAGAACCTGAAACTGGAATCGTATCCTATAGTCCTCTTGGAAGGGGATTATTTTCAGTAGGTGCAAAATTGATACAAGCTTGGACAAACGACGACTATGTAAAGTTTTGCATATGTATTCAAGTTTCGAAAATCCCTTCTAACGAACCAAAAATGCAACGGTCACCAAATCAAAGTTTAAAAAATGCAACGGTTTATACCAAATCAAATTAAATTATGATATCGTATGCTATGAGCATTAACAAAAGTCATGATCGAGCAATCTTTGTAAAAAATGGAGATTATGTTGAGAGGGCCGGTATTTAAACACGGAAAATTGTTATGTTGTGATGAGAATAAGAACCTCTCGAATAAGACCATTAATGTGGTTTAAAAAGAGGTATTTAGAAATTTGCAATGAAACAATATGAGAGTGATTTTTCTCGGTGTTTTGAACCAATATGCGAGTGTGAAATATAATTCTACTAAATTATTTAATTTTTCAATTAAAAATTAAATTATTTGTAGATAGAATTTAATTTTTTCTTTTGAAAATCTATGAGTAAGTTTTTATTGTTTTATAATAAAAAGTATTTTGTTTTAGTTGATCGATGATGATTTACAATGTAAATTATTTTGTTTATATAATAAAGAATTTTCATTTTATTTCTTTGATGATAAATGTCACCCTCTCAAAAAACGTGTAATATATTTTCAAATTAAGCACAACAATTGATTTTCGAAGGTATTGAAAATTAATGAAAACGATGTATATTACTCTAATTAATAATATTTATGCAAATCTATGTAGAGTTAGTTATACACTTCATATTTTTTTTTATTTACTATAAAAATATTAAAAAAATTGATATCCAATTGAATAATATTAATAAAATAAATTAATATATAAAATTCATACTTTTTTTATTTACTATTAAATTTATATTTTCTCTCTCATTTAAATAAATCATATTAAACTAAAATAAAATAAAATATTACTTTTTGAATAAAAATATATATACTTTCAATATTTTTTTATTATATTTATTTATCATTATTAATACAAGTAAATTATTAAAATGAATTAAGAATGAGAGATAAGTAGATTATTTATGTTGTTATGATATATCGATCATACCGCCGGATTATGTATTAGGCGCAGCTTTGACGAGTCCATCATTTATTTCATTTATTTTTGTACAAAAGCAACATATTCACTATTTATCAGTTGCATTGGGTGAATTTTCTACATCCCAAAAAATTAATAAAGTGGGTTGTCGTATCAAGAACTTCAGTTCCAATTACTCGAGATTTTTTCTAATGCCTAACTATATCTCAGGTTCGATTAATAGACATCTCAACCATGCGAATAACAGCAGGAGTCATTCAGTTTTACCCTCACCCTCACCCTCAGCGTTTGCCGTTAGTCCATGTTTGAAATTTGATCACAAGATGGTGATTAGTAATTTCATAATGACGACGATATTGGTATTCAACAATTACAATTTACAGTCAAGATATGATAAATAATTGGTTTTGCAGGTTCTGACTATTTTCGGATCTTACTTATTTTTGTCATAAACATGCACATCTACTGCAAAATATTTTCAAGTTTCCATCTCTTAGTATTTATTTTTGAGTGGGTAAAAGACATCTAAGCTTCTTTATTTCTAATTTCTTGATCTAAAGCAGGTTTTTATATACGATTACTCGGCGTATTCAACCAGTTAATTTTGTCAAATGAGCTTACCAAAATCACTCCAAAAGGAGATCATATCAGATGATATTCATTTTTCGCTCATCTTCACTCTGGCCGATATAAAAACTCTTGGTTTTCTGGAAGGTAAAAGATCTATATTCGATTGTTACATAATTCTACTAAATTATTTAATTTTCTATTAACAATTAGACCATTTATAGATAGAGTTTAATCTTTTTCTTTTGTATTGTTTTATAATAAAAAGTATTTTGTTGCTTATTTGTTTTGTATTGATCACAAGGATACATCATACAATGTTGATATTTAATTTTTGTTGGTATACGTGGCTATTACAATGCTTGTTTCTGGATTAGAATCAGTACTACTGAATCTTTACACTTTTCCAGAAACTATAAAATTAAATAAAAGAAATGAAGAAGAAGAATGAAACACGAACAGGTCTTCAACTTCGATCGAACGTCAGAACTGGATTGCGGGTAGTCGAGGCGCTTTCGCTATCCGCAAGAAAAATACGTCCCGTGTATGCTACGGTTTGCAGACGTAATGTCCCCAAAGATACAACGACTTTCTTCTTGTTCTTCTCTGAAGCAACCAGTGCCGAACCACTTTCGAACGAGAAAAGGAGAGGAGTATGAACTTGTATGAAAATGCTGGGAATTGCTTTTGCGTTTTTCTGGTGTATGAAATGCAGCCTAGGACTCACTATTTATAGTGATCCACCTGCATATGAGGGGTCAAAGGCATTCAGTATAGACATTGATACCTGGGCAATAAACACCCATTATCAGCCCCATCAAAACCATGTAACGGTTCAGGAGTGATGACCTGACCGTTGAGGATTTAATTTCAGAAAATAATAATATTAATATAATTATTATTATTATTTATTCAGGCTTGACTTTTCATCTTCAGCCCACATATGTTCAACTCTAGCCCACCCTTCGTAGGCCCAATCAAAACCATAGTTCAGCCCATCAGCAAAACTATTATGCTGGCCAGGCCCAGGAGCCCCAGGAAGCCCAAAGTCCAAGTCCAAGGACGAGGCGAGTCGGGACTGGACGGGACGGGACGGGACGAGCCGAGCCGAGCCGAGCCGAGCACGAGCACGAGCACGAGCACGAGCACGGGCACGGGCACGGGCACAAGCCGAGCCGAGCGGACGGACAGACGCGCGTGTGGCGATTGCCATGTACCTTAACGGTCAATGGTCTTACTCACTTGTTGAACACATTAATCCTCCAATCACTTATTAAGTGTAATAACTTTATTACATCTTTCAATGTGGGATGTAATAACTATTACACATTTCAATGTAATAAAGTCTTACACTTTATTACATATTCAATTAAATGCTTGACTATCTTTAACCATTTATTTCTCACTCACCGAAAATCGGTTTTTGAAGAAATAAAATTCTATAATTATCTACGAACGACGTATAAAATTATCGTACAATTTAATTCCCAATCGGAATTAATTTTATAGCCAGTCAACTCAGTCAAACATTGGATAAAACCAATTTGAACTTAATATTTTCCAACAATTTTTACACTTTAAAGATCTTTTGAAATGTACGGTAATTGTAAGAAAGAATAATCTTAAGCTTATCATATGATGAATAAAAAGTAATTGTACAAATAAAAAGTATTTTGTTTTAGTTGATGATGATTTACCATATAAATTATTTTGTTTATTTAATAAAGAAGTTTCATTTTTATGACACCCTCTATGATTTTTGTTCCAAAATTAATCAAAGAAAACGTGTAATATATTTTATAATTAAGCACAACAATAGATTTTCGAAAGTATTGAAAATTAATGAGAATTTACATTACTTTAATTAATAATATTTATGCATATCTATGTATAATTAGTTATACACTTCATACTTTTTTTTATTTACTATAAAAAAAATTGATATCCAATTGAATAATATTAATAAAATAAATTAATATATAAAATTCATACTTTTTTTATTTACTATTAAATTAATATTTTCTCTCTCTAATTTAAATCAATCATATTAAACTAAAATAAAATATTACTTTTCATATTAAACTAAAATAAAATATTACTTTTGAATAAAAATATATATACTTTCAATATTTGTTTATTATATTTATTTATCATTATTAATACAAGTAAATTATTAAAATGAATTAAGAATGAGAGATAAATAGAATATTTATGTTATTATGATATATGATATATTATGTATTAGACATCTCAACCATGCGCATAACAGCAGGAGTTATTTAGTTTTACCATCACCCTCACCCTCAGTGTCTCCTCGTTAGTCCATGTTTCAAATTTGATAATTTCATAATGCCGACGATATTGGTATTCAACAATTACAATTTACAGTCAAGATATGATAAATAATTGGTTTTGCAGGTTTTGACTATTTTCGGATCTTACGTATTTTTGACATAGACATGCACATCTACTCAAAATATTTTCAAGTTTTCATCTCTTCGTATTTATTTTTGTTTTGGTAAAAGACATCTAAGCTTCTTTATTTCTAATTTCTTGATCTAACACAGGTTTTTATATACGGTTACTAGGCGTACTCAACCAGTTAATTTTGTCAAAGGAGCTTACCAAAATCACTCCAAAAGGAGATCATATCAAATGACATTCACTTTTCGCTCATGAGACTTTTGGTTTTCTGGAAGGTAAAAGATCTCTATTCGATTGTTACATAATTCTACTAAATTATTTAATTTTCGATTAACAATTAAGCCATTTGTAGATAGAGTTTAATCTTTTTCTTTTGCATAAATAAAAAATATTTTGTTGCTTATTTGTTTTGTATTGATCACAGGGACATATCATACAATGTTGATATTTAATTTTAACACTTTAAAGGTATTTTGAAATATAGAATAATTGTATAAAAGAAGAATGTTGAAGCTTATCCATATGATGATCTTGATGTGAGTGTAATTATTCTGAAAATTGTTGTTAAAAATTTGGAATGTCTTATGTTTTGTAACATCAATTTAATTTAGTGTGACAAAATTTGCTAAGAGATGTCAAGATTGAATAACCCATTAATTTTTTTTAATAGTTTGTTTAAAATTTGTTAGTTTAAAATTTGTTTAATTCAAGAATATTAGTTTAAAATTTGTTTTAATTGATCGATGATGATTTACAATGTAAATTATTTTATTTATGTAATAAACTCAAAGTTTTATTTTATTTCTTTGATGATAAATTTATTTCATTGTTTTGGTTTGATTTATAATGGTATAAATCTGTTTCAATATTTAATATGAAATACAGAAACTAATAAAAAAATAAAAAATGAGATCTTGCAAAATGAAAAAACATAATTTGAGACAAAAATACTTGACATTAGAGAGAAATAAAAATTTTGTTCAAAAATTTATTAGTGACCAATACAAGTATATGTATAAATTTATTTATTAGTTTATGTATCAATTTGATTCAAAAATTTATTTCCATTTTTTTATTAATATTTTAATATGAAATATAGAAACTAATAAAAAAATAAAAAATGAGATCTTGCAAAATGAAAGAACATAATTTGAGATAAAAATACTTGACATTAGAGAAAAATAAAAATTTTATTCAAAAATTTATTAGTGACGAATACAAGTATATGTATAAATTTATTTATTAGTTTATGTATCAATTTGATTCAAAAATTTATTTCTATTTTTTTATTAATATTAATTTATAAATTAGTAAAATTTGAAACTAAATCCTTAAATCTTTTCAAAAAAATAAAAATATTGACTCTATTAAATCAATTTTATTTTAATACATTTACGAATGTTTAGTTAAACAATTCAATTCAAACATTTTTAATAACTTTAGTATTCCATACTATTCTATTACAATATACGATATTTTTAGTTATTATTTTTACTTTTGTAAGATATAAAGAACAACTTTTGAAAAATATATTTCACATATACATTGATATAATAATGAAAAAGTTATAGTATGGAATTATCAAAATATATTTTACCAAAATATATGTTTTCCCCATGTCCCATAAATATATTTCTCATATGATTACAAGTATGGTTACGGTAATTATAAGTATTTTTGTCATTATCTCTATTTAATGTTAAAATCATTAATATAATATAATATAATGAATTTAACAATTCAATATTGGATAATTACGTTCCATAATCACACGTGGTAGTGTTTTATTTCTATGTTTTTATTATAATTATTCACTCATTTTCCTCAGTTTATCAATCATATTATTTATTATTAACTTAAATATGAAAAAAATACAAATATATATAAATTGACTAAATTATTATTTGGGGAAATTTTAATATTTAAAAATTATTTAATCAACCTATTATATTACTCCTACATAATTACATAATTAAAATGGTGATTTTTATAAAAGGGTAGTTTTAAAAGTTAGTATATAATTTAGGATATTAGTTTTTCTTAATTATAAATTTGAGTAATGTTCCAAAATTACCCTTGATGATTATACATGGTGTGTAGTTATTACAAGGGTATTAAAGTAATTAGTTGTGCTTTTATTTATAATAACAAAATTAATAATACCCCTATTAATAAAAACGGTTATAAAAAGTTATCCTTAATTAGAAAGTTTAATTTGTGATGCTTGTTATTGTTACGAACATTAATAGAAAGTTATTGAAGCAAATGTTTTAGGAGGAGAAAAGCAAGATTAAATCGTATACATTCCAAGGTTGACACTTTCTCCTTCAGATTCAAAATTGCCTTTTCGCTTTCAACGTCGCCAATTTCCAATTATGATTTTGTATGCTATGACCATAAACAAAAGTCAAGGTCAATCTTTGTCAAAAGTGGAAATTCTGTTGAGAAAGCCTATTTTCTCACACGGACAATTGTATGTCGCAGTTTCAAGGGTCACTAATAGAGCAGGATTGAAATTCTTAATATGTGACGAAGTTGGAAACTTGACAAATAAAACTAGAAATGTTGTGTACATGGAAGTTTTCAAAAATTTGCAGTAAGTTTAAATTCTATTTATATATTTTTTTTCTATGTTTTGAAACTATAAAAGTTTGAGATTGTTTTTAATTTTATTTATATCAAAATATGTATACAAATTTAAATATTGAACAAAAATTTTAACATTTTTACTTAAATTAAGATCAAAATAAATCCGGGTAAAACTTTGAGTTTTACTCCCAGTGCAACGCACGGGCTGAATCAACTAGTTGATTTAAATCTCTGAGTATTTTATTCTTAATCCCCGATACTATTGCGGGTGTGTATATTTAATATAAGTGACTTTGATTTTCCAAAGGAATTGACCGACTTATTTATTGGGTCAATTACCGGTAAAGTTGGGTTACTATATTTAATATATAACATGCCGTGAATTCTTGACGGGAAAGTGTATCCCGTAAGGGTTGATAATATCCCCGAGATGAGTTCATAAGGAATTATTATGTAAACCTCATGAGTGGATTTGTTCCGCATAATAATTAAAGTTGAATGGTACTATTCTCGAATAAAAGAGATGAATAAATTTATTATGCAATAAATAAATTTTATTCATGGATATTTAAATCTTAAATGCACGGAATAAATAATACTACCGAAGAAATATTATTTGATATAATATGGTTTAATATTGGGAGTGCAACTAATTTATATAGTGGAAAATAAATTAATTAATATTAATGGGATTAATAGATTTGGGCTTGGGCTCAATTTAATCATTAATATTGGAAGCCCAATATTCCACCTCCTTTAGATCCCCTACGTAGCCTATAAAAGCACTACATGGTCTTTACAATTCAAGACATATCATAAGATTATCATACTTGATATTGTAGAGAGTTTGTGAAGGAGATCCATAGGAGTTCGGAGGATCGTCGCCCACATGACGTTCGAACGAAATGCAAGGAATACGTGGGAAGATTCGAAGGTCTTCAAACCATCTCGTTTCTCCGCACAACGAGACGTAGGTAAAATCATGAAACCCCCTCTATGATTTTATGTGATAATTAATCGTGATATATACATGAACATACGATCCGGGAAACGTACGAACTTCGCGGACGGGGATTCGAGATCCCCGGCGAAGATCGAGAGGGGCGGCCGAACCCTGAGGTTCGACCGCCGGCGCGCGGACGAAGGGGAGCCACGGCTGGACGCCGGGGCATGCGATCGACCATGGGTCGATCGCTGGGGGTTCGCCGTGGGCTGGTGCCACAGCGGGTGGACCCCCCAGCCCCCTCGACCGGCGGCGTGCGCAGGGGAGGTACCCCGGCTTCGGCTGGGGTAGGCGATCGAGCTGAGCTCGATCGCGAGGGAAGCCGCGGCGGGTCAGCTGGAGGCTGACCGCCCTCCTCCAGCGGTGGCGGTGAGTCGCCGGACTCACCGCCGGGGGCTGCTGGGCAGCCCCATGCGATCGTATGTGCTATCGCGAGCCCCCCTCGCGGCGGGGGCTCGGCTAGGGTTTAGCCGTGGGTTCGCCCACGACGATGCTTGTGTCGAGCTCCGGCGTCGTGAGGTGGTTCGCGTGTTTCCGGCGATGGGATTTCGGTCGGGTTGTCGGTTTCCGCAATTTTTGATAACCCGGGATATCGATTTCCAACAATTGGTATCAGAGCGTTGGTTTCGTGTTCATGTATATGTTCGATTATCGATCTACCTTGCAGGATTTCCGGCTATCATGGTTTAATAATTTCTTTAATTATTTTATCATGATTATTCGTTCATTAAACTCTCGGACATGTCGAGATTCGTTTTGTGTGGATGAATGCTTGTAATAGTAAAAATTCGGGGGTTGACCGAATTTAGGATTTATTATTATTATTCTATGTTTTCCGGAAATTGTATATGATCGATTTCATGTATAGAATCGATACCGGAATTGTAATTTAAATTTTTGTAATTTATTTACGTTGGTTCGATGTTGGAACGATCGCCGGAAGACGAAGGTGTGACGAAGAAGACGAAAAGGACGAAGGGGCCGATCATCCCCATGATCGACCCCATGGCATCGATCGAAGGGGAGGGGGTCGATCACCCCTCGGCTGGGGCTGCCGCCGGCATGGTGGTGGCCGGCCGGCTGGGTGGTGGCGGTGGTTGCCCTCTCCGGTGGCCGGTCGATCATGGTGGGGTGGTGCGGGGACTCCCAACCCATGCTACTCCTACCATAATCCAACTTTCCTAATTAATTCGGTTTTCCTATTTTGAGTGTTTTTTTTAGGAACTCTCATGGAATAGGAAAAGAATTAAATTTGAATTAATTTATTTCCTATTTGATTATTCCTATTCTTGGGAATTTTCATGGATGGAAATTAATTAATTATGGAAAGTAGAAGAGTCCTAATTTATTTTGTTTCCTTATTCTATTATAGAAGTCTTCTAGAATATTCCAAGTTTGACTTGGATGGAATTCTAGAGATTTAATAGAATTAGAAAGGAATATAAAAATAAATAAATATGTTAATAATATTTAATTTTATTTTTGATATATTCGATTGACTTAATTTTCGAATTAAGTAACTTTTGGATTAATTGAAAATAAATAGATTTAAATATTGTATTAATATTCTCGTCACATGGAGCATTCAAGAAACGAAGACTGAAGACTAGAAGATGCGTACGGAGATGGAATAAAGCCATGATAGTCGGAAAATAATATTCTAGTATTATTTTGACTATGTGATAATACCATATGTGCTTTATTTTATGTATGCATGCTTATGTGTTTAATTATGCATTAGATAGCGTGTCCCTTGTTGTAAAAAGCTAAGTGTGAGAGGGATTGGAAACAATCCCATGGTCTCCATTACTGTTCTTTTGGTGACTTTTATGAGCTTTCGAAGTTCGTATAGACAAGTCATTTGATGAGAATTCTTGTAATTCATTTTACGAGAAACATTGATTAAGTTTATCAAACAATGCCTAATTTGTCTTTCTGAAGCTGACTTCAAGTCGACTCATTCTCACCCCGGGGACTGGAATGGAGCCAAAGCCACTTGGTCATGTGGATGACACAAATTAGAGACCTTCGTACCATTTCTTGAAATGGGTCGATTGTCTGCTCGGCTCCCTCATCTAATGAGAGATAGGGTTGTTCGCATGGTGAATCACTGGTTAGAAACTTCGAGTTTCACTTATGATTCTCCGCATCTTGATTTACAAAAATCGAATGGATCAAGTAATTGGGAGTCAATTATAAAAATCTTTTGGTATAGTAAACGTCCACACAAACTTGGCTTGCTATACTAAATGGGATTTTGGAATAATTGATGTAGACAGTTATAGGGAATTGTGAAGGATTGTGAGTTATCGTAAACGTCCACACAAACGTGGCTTGCGGTGACGTAGCGATTCCAAACGATTCACCTTAGTACTGAGTAATGGTTACACTTAGGTACGCTTTATTGTATTCTTCCCAACGAAGTAACGCTATAATGATGTACGACCAAAGCAAATCTAATTGCTAAATCGTTTGGGTAGGTAAACGTACACACAAACGTGGCTTGCCATACCTGATAGGATTTTAGATGTAATTAGTAATTTAATGATATTATTTGAGGGAGATAATATCGGACATTAAATTGATTGTTTGTTTATATGTGCTTATAGGTTTAGAGAATAGCTATGAATCCACTTTCTGTGATACTCAAGGAGAATAAACTCACTGGCCCCATTTACATTGATTGGAAGAGAAATTTGGACATTCTCCTGACTGCAGAGGAGTACAAGTTTGTACTCTATGAACAATGCCCTGATGTGCCCACAAATGCCTCAACTGATGAGGAGAAAGCGACATATAGGAAGTGGACAAAGGCTGATGAAATGGCTAGGTGCTATATTTTGGCTTCTATGTCAAATGTACTTCAAACCCAACATGAGTCGATGGCCACTGTCGAGGATATGCTGTATAACCTCAAGGAGATGTTTGGGCATCAAGACCGTGCGGCTAGGCAAGAAGCCATGAGAGTCCTCATGTCAACTACTCAGTCTGAAGGAACGCCCGTTGGGGAGCACGTTCTTAAGATGATGAGCTTGTTGAATGAATGGGAGGTCCTAGGAGCACAGATTGATGGTGAGACGCAAGTCGACATCATACTTTAGTCTCTGACCCCTAGTTTTGAGCAGTTCCGTATGAGTTATAATATGGGTAAACTGTCTTATACTCTTGCGCAACTCCTGACTAAACTGAAGGCGGAAGAGGGGATCTACAAGAAGGGCAAGTCTCAAGCGCTTGTAACTACCAAGTCCAAAGTCTTGAAGGCTATTGGAGGTAGGGGCAAGAAAAGGAAGCAAGCCTGGAAACCCAGTGGTGCCAAGTTCAATGGACCACGAGGAGGGGTTGGCAAGCCTAAGGGCAAGTGCTTTCGATGCAAGAAGTCTGGACACTGGAAGTCTGATTGTCCTCTCAAAGGTACGAATTTTTCTTTAGTCGTGAAAACATAGTCAGCGGTATTATCTACCAGAAATATGGTGTGTGGATATGGAACCACTGACGGTATGTGCATTTTTTAATGCAGGGGTTCCAGAAAACCCGGCGACTTAGAGAAGAAGAGTTCGAGTCTACATGGGCAAAGCTGTAGAGGAGGCAGTTGTTGCAGTGGAAACCATTTATCTGCTTTAGTTGTTATAGGATTTCATTTCAAGTTTATTGCTTAATGTACCCCTTTTATTTTAGAAATAACTTTGTTCTGGTTTTCTATTATTAATGAATAGATATTTTATTTCTTTAATAATTTGATGATTTTGATAAGAAATAATTGATAGAGTAGGTGACCAACAAGCCAACCTGTGGCTGTGGTCGAACCTAATTTATTATTTAATTAATAAATATTATCAATTTATTTCGAAATTATGAAAGATTATTAATTATGATTAAATAAGGCATATGTTATATCTACTCCCCGTGTTGAATCATAGATATAGTCCTGTACAGTTACACATGTTGTATGAATTCGGTTTTGTGGAAACCGAGAGATAATTCTGTTAACGCAACGTATCTAGTCAATGTTGGAGTTGTATACTTAATGTCTAGATTTAAGTGATATGAACTCCCGATCCATTGCCATTAATCTATTTAATTAAATAAACAATTATTTGCGTTTAATTATTTATAATTAAATATATGCAAATTATAGTCCTAGATTATATACGTTGTAGTTAGTATGGTGTGCGCCGTCACACGGAAGATCATACTATCGGTTACTCGTATTTAATCGAACAGTTGCTCATGACCTAGATGGACACGGACCAAGCCATCGGTATAGTCGTTGTATGAGGGAGATAATAATCGGTCTTGATTATTTTATCATACTTGTACACTTGGTGTATTGGGCGGATCGCTTGAGATTTATCAATTAGGATTGCCTGTGATAATTGATTCAAGTCTCAGAGTATTTTATTCTTAATCCCCGATACTATTGCGGGTGTGTATATTTAGTATAAGTGACTTTGATTTTCCAAAGGAATTGTCCGGTTTAATTATTGGGACAATTGCCGGTAAAGTTGGGTCACTATATTTTATATATGACATGCCGTGAATACTTGACGGGAAAGTGTATCCCGGAAGGGTTGATAATATCCCCGAGATGAGTTCATAAGGAATTATTATGTAAACCCTGCAGGTGGAATTATTCCGCATAATAATTAAAGTTGAATGATACTATTCTCGGATAAAAGAGATGAATAAATTTTTTGAGCAATAAATAAATTTTATTCATGGATATTTAAATCTTAAATACACGGAATAAATAATACTACCGGAGAAATATTATTTGATATAATATGGTTTAATATTGGGAGTGCAATTAATTTATATAGTGGAAAATAAATTAATTAATATTAATGGATTAATAGATTTGGGCTTGGACTCAATTTAATCATTAATATTGGGAGCCCAATATTCCACCTCCTTTAGATCCCCTACGTAGCCTATAAAAGCACTACATGGTCTTCACAATTCAAGACATCATAAGATTATCATACTTGATATTCTAGAGAGTTTGTGAAGGAGATCCATAGGAGTTCGGAGGATCGTCGCCCACACGACGTTCGAACGAAGTGCAAGGAATACGTGGGAAGATTCGAAGGTCTTCAATCTATCTCGTTTCTCCGCACAACGAGACGTAGGTATAATCGTAAACCCCCTCTTATGATTATATGTTTTTAATCGTGATATATACATGAACGCACGATCCGGGAAACGTACGAACTTCGGGGACGGGGATTCGAGATCCCCGGCGAAGATCGAAGAACCCTCGACATGCGTCGAGGGTGGCGGCCGAACCCTAGGGTTCGACCGCCGGTACGCGCGGACGAAGGGGAGCCCTGGCTGGACGCTGGGGCATGCGATCGACGCGAAGTCGATCGCCGGGGGTTCGCCGTGGGCTGGTGCCACGGCGGGTGGACCCCCCAGCCACCCCTTGGCTGGGGTTAGCGATCGAGCTGGGTTCGATCGCGAGGGATGCCGCGGCTGGGCCGCGGCGGGTCAGCTGGAGGCTGACCGCCCTCCTCCGGCGGTGGCGGTGAGTCGAAGGGCTCACCGCCGGGGGCTGCTGGGCAGCCCCAGCGATCGCAAGGTGCGATCGCGAGCCCCCTCGCGGCGGAGGCTCGGCTAGGGTTTTGCCGCGGCTTGTCCGCAGTGGAGCTCTCGTCGGGCCCGGCTCCGTGTACGTGGTTCGCGTGAATTCCGGCGGTGGGATTTCGGTCGGGTTGTCGGTTTCCGCAATTTTTGATAACCCGGGATATCGATTTCCAACAGTCAAACTCAGTTCCTAGTCGATGGGTTACGCCAATAACAAGGATACCCGGCCTTTCCCCCATGAGACTAGCACTTAGTGTATGTGGGCTAATCTCGAGCCTCGGTGTTGGACATCGACATACTTAAGTGGGTGCTCACTGTTGATGAGTTCACTGAACCCCCTCTCCCTGGAATCTCTAAGTGGTTATCACTGATCGAGCAGAGAATTCCATAATATAGTTGTACGCAATTAATCCTTAAGACCCAGACATCACCGTGACTTCATCAGAGGACTAGCTGTATCGTGACATGTCTTTGATTCCCTGGAAAGGGAGTAAGTCGAAAAAGGAGACAATGTTCGTGCAATTCGAAATCTGATGTGAAGTCTGTGCATGGTAGTAGGGGATCTGATCGCTTGATATAGATCATGGATGTCCAATGTGGTTCGTAGTCCCGGAATCTCTGGCCAGAGTTGAACAGTGAGGTAATTAGAGAAATGTGTTTCTCTAGATCAATCACGACTGGATTTTACGAAACCTAGAACGTTCGCAAAGTTATCAAACTCAACAAGAGATCTCGATTAACCAATATCTCTAGTTTGATCAGGAAATATGAATCGGAGGGATCGTACTGTACGCTAACTATATTACAAGGTTCTTGCAGGCAATTCATTTGTATCTAGGGAATTAGTGAAGCGTGGTTGCTAGACGCTCGTCACTGATTCGTTGGGCACCGACTTGTTCGGATATAAGAACAATATGTTGTTCGAATCACAATGTGTTGCTGGGATTCGATGTCCCGGGCTATCAAAACTGCGGAACCGATAACCCGATCAAAACCCTCGATCACCGAAGATTGGATCCCCGACTCATCCGCAGGAGTCCGACCTTTGGAGACTACGCGCCCGAAGACACGCAGCCCGCCCCCAGCCTATTTTCACCCGCGAGTCGGATCCACGAACGCGAACCACCTCACGAGCCGGGGCCCGACCGAATGCCCAGCGAGGTCCGAAGACCGCGTGCACCCAGCCGAGCCCCCGCGAGGGGCTCGCGATCGTCCTCGACGATCGTTGGGGATCGCTCGTAGCGATCCCCGGGGCTGCTCGTAGCAGCCCGCAGCGAGTCGATGACTCGCTGCCCAGCGGGGCGTAGCCCCCGCACGCATCCGCTGCGGGTGAACCCGCAGCACGTACGGGGTCGCTGCGGGTGACCCCGCAGCTTACCCGCGATCGATCCGAGGATCGATCGCACGCCCTCGGCTCCAGCCGAGGGCTTTCCCCGTGCGCCACCGCCACGCGCCTCCGACGAGGGGGCTGGGGATCCGCCGTGGCGCCAGCCCACGGCATCCTCGGGGATCGACCGAAGTCGATCCCATGCCCCGGCGTCCAGCCGGGGCTCGTCCCTTGTCGCGCGTCCGGCGGTCCGAACCCTAGGGTTCGACCGCCATGTTCGATCCTCGCCGGGGATCTCGAATCCCCGTCCCCGAGGTTCGTCGTTTTCCCGGATCGCGTGTTCATGTATATATCACAATATTCAACGCAAATAATCATAGAAGGGGGTTCTCGATTATTACCTCGATTCGTTGTACGGAGAAACGAATCTTGTTGATGACCTCGTGATCTTCCCGCGTATTCCTTGCACTCCGTTCGAACGTCGGGTGGGCGACGAGCTATCGAACTCTATGGATCCTCCTCACTCTCAAGACTTTATGAATTTCGTAGGTCAATTAATTCTCTCTTGATTATGAAAAGTGAAGACCATGTAGTGCTTATATAGGCTACGTAGGGGATCATAAGGAGAATAAATATTGGGCTTCTAAATATTGAAAATTAAATTGGGTCCAACCCAAATCTATTAATTCTTATCAATATTAAATTTTATTTATTTTCCACTATATAAATAAAATTGCACTCCCAATATTATTCCATATTATATCAAATAATATTTCTCCATCTTAGTATTATTTATTCCGTGTATTTAAGATTTAAATATCCATGAATAAATTTATTTATTGCTCAATAAATAATATTCATATCTTATATCCGAGACTAGTACCGTTCAACCTTTATTATTGTGCGGAACGAATCCACTCATGAGGTTTACACAATAATTCCTTATGAACTCATCTCGGGGATATTATCAACCCTTCCGGGATACACTTTCCCGTCAAGTATTCACGGCATGTCATATATAAAATATAGATACCCAACTTTGCCGGTAATTAACCCAATAATTAAATCGGTTAATTCCTTTGGAAAATCAAAGCCTCTAATATTAAATATACACACCCGCAATAATATCGGGGATTAAGAATAAAATACTCCGAGATTTAAATTGATTATCCAAGGCAATCCTAATCAATAAATCTCAAGCTGATCCGCCCAATACACCAAGTGTACAAGTGTGATAAAATAATTAAGATAAATTATTTTCTCTCTCACACAACGACTATACCGATGGATTGGTCCGTGTCCATCTAGGTCGTGAGCAACTGTTCGATTAAATACGAGTAACCGATAGTATGATCTTCTGTGCGCCCATGCAGCACCATACTAACTACAACGTATAAAATCCAGGACTATATTTTGCATAATTAATAAATTGCAAATAATTGTTCATTAATTAAATAGGTTAAATGCCATGACCGGGAGTTTACCGGTACTTAAATCTAGACATTAAGTACACAACTCCAACAATCTCCCACTTGTACTAAGGTCTAGTCATTTCCTCCAAACTCCCGACTCCCATACTCATCACGTGCTTAAGTTATACTTCCCAGAAGTATTATGTGAATGAGCAATCTAGGTTGCCGCTCTGAAGTTATCTTGGTGACTACTGCGTCGTCCCTCTGACGATGACTCGTATCAGGTGGTACTGGCTCTATGTGTTATCATCACTTTTCGAACTTATGACTTCTTCCAGTTCTCCACGCACCGCTATGTACATAGCCTTTGGTGAACCAAGAATCATATCCAAGTTCAGAGGTCATTCCGGAACCTAACCAAAACTTCCGCTGCCTCTGAGGCTGCTATTCGGTTTATGATAGAGTCCGAGAAGCATAACGCTTATCACTCTTTCATCCTTAGGTTCCACCTCTTCTAAAAGTGAACACATAGCCTGATATCGACTTACACTGGTCTTTCTCCGATTTTTGATCTGAGAAACTGTAATCTAAGAGGATTTCGTTTTGCCGGTAATCCAGTACTTCCAAGTACTTTTACAGCATTCGAATATCTCTTATCCAGATTACTTTGATATCCTCCCACTACGCTAACCGCATAGTTGATATCAGGTTCTTGTTTTATAACACCGCATCTACAAAGCTCTTTACATTCGAAGTGTAGATAACTGCTTTGTTTATATCTATCTCCTTCATGTGCTCGAAACACATACCTTTAGATAGATGTATTCTGTTCCCGAAAGGTAATAACCTTTCTCAGAATTGTGCATGTTTAAAACAAACCATAATCGTATAGGATATCTTAAGAGAAGTACAAATGTTCTTATCCAGAGATCGAAAGATTTCTAAGAACATGATCCAACTTCATCTTAATCTTATATCCCGATTTATTTAGACAACCTCTATTTTATGTCTGACAACACTTTTACATTGTTGCCAATGATGAAGTGTTATCTACACAAAATTCCGAGAAACACCACCTTTGTTTCCATTATGTCTCTAACACACCTCTCCTTGCCTTTTGATGAATCCATAGAATGGACTATCTCATCAATTCGCAAGTTCCTATGCAGAACTAGGGATCGATTTCATGTATACTAGATCCAGAGTTCAAAACTCCTCCAGTCTTATGAACATCTCTGGTTGCTTAACAACCTCCCACTGCAATGGCGTTCCGGTGTATAACAGTAATAACATTAGGTGCAGTTAGTGGTGTACCGCTACTCGGTCAGGCTGGTTCTCAGTCTTTCTCTTTCCTCATTTAAAGTACTTTGTCAGTTAGGGCATTGTAGTTCATCTAATAGTCTTCCTCTAAGAACCGGGCGAGGACACCCTTCTGGTTCGTAGTACTATTGAACTTATAATTACTTGTTCTTCTAGTATATTCTACAACCACATAGAATGTGCCGTATCTAGAAATATCCATAGAACATAGGTGTTGGAATTCGATATCCCGGGTTATTTAAATTTGCGGAAACCAATAACCCGATCAAACCCTTCGCCGGAGATTACACGAACACCACGTACGAGCCGGAGCACGAGCCGAACGCACGACACGGCCGAAGCCGCGCGCACGCCCAGCCCGAGCCCCCGTCCGCGGGGCTCATGTGATCGATCGGGTGGGGCTGCCCATGCAGCCCCCGCGGCGAGTCCGGCGACTCGCCGCCGACTGGAGGTCCCCACCGCCGTGGTGGGGTGGAGCGCGGCACCAGCCCGCGCTCCAGCGATCGATCGGGATGATCGATCGCTGCCCCGGCTCCCAGCCGGGGTCGATCCTCCTCGCGCGCCGAAACCCTAGGCGGCGATCGCCGTGGTCCGGCGATCCTAGATCGCCACCACGCGTTCGTCGTCTAATCCGGGGTTCGATCTTTGGATCTTGTTTTTCGATAATTGATTTCAATAAGAATTAAATAGCGGAAATATTTAATTCACCTTTCGATTCGTTGTGCGGAGAAACGAGATCTTATGATGACCTTGAGATCTTCCCACGTATTCCTTGCACTAGCCCGGACGTCGTGTGGGCGACGATCTACCGAACTCCATGGATCTCCTTCTCTCCTTTCTCTCTCTAGAATTGTGATCTTCAAGTTATGAGAATAGAGAAGACCATGTAGTGCTTTTATAGGCTACGTAGGGGATCTAAAGGAGGTGGAATATTGGGCTTCCAATATTGAAGATTAAATTGAGCCCAATGCTCAAGTCCATTAATCCTTATCAATATTAATTAATTCTATTTTCCACTATATAAAATTAATTGCACTCCCAATATTAAACCATATTATATCAAATAATATTTCTCCGGTAGTATTATTTATTCCGTGTATTTAAGATATAAATATCCATGAATAAAATTAATTTATTGCTAATTAATTTATTCATCTCTTGTATTCGAGACTAGTACCATTCAACCTTAATTATTATGCGGAATGAATCCACCTGCAGGGTTTACATAATAATTCCTTATGAACTCATCTCGGGGATATTATCAACCCTTCCGGGATACACTGTCCGGTCAATTATTCACGGCATGTCATATATGAAATATAGTGACCCAACTTAACCGGTAATCAACCCAATAATTAAATCAGTTAATTCCTTTGGTAAATCAAAGTCACTTATATTAAATATACACACCCGCAATAATATCGGGGATTAAGAATAAAATACACTGAGACTCGAATCGATTATCGCCGGCAATCCTAATCGATGAATCTCAACGATCCGCTCAATACACCAAGTGTACAAGTGTGATAAAATAATTAAGATAAATTATTTTCTCTCTCACACAACGACTATACCGATGGATTGGTCCGTGTCCATCTAGGTCGTGAGCTACTGTTCGATTAAATACGAGTAACCGATAGTATGATCTTCTGTGCGCCCATGCTTGCACCATACTAACTACAACGTATAAAATCCAGGACTATGATTTGCATATATTTAATTATAAATAATTAAATGCAAATAATTGTTTATTTAATTAAATAGATTAATGGCAAAGGATCGTGAGTTTGCGTTACTTAAATCTAGACATTAAGTACACAACTCCAACAATCTCCCACTTGTACTAAGGTCTAGCCATTTCCTCCAAAACTCCCGACTCCCATACTCATCACGTGCTTAAGTTGTACTTCCAAGAAGTACTATGTGAATGAGCACTCTAGGTTGCCGCTCTGAAGTTATCTTGGTGACTACAGCGTCGTCTCCCTCGACGATGATTCGTATCAGGTGGTACTTGCACTATGTGTTATCTTACACTTATGGACTTGTGATTTCTTACCATTTGCCATCGCACCGCTATATACATAGCCTTTTGGCAAATTAAGAATCACCTCTAAGTCCCAGAGATTATCCCGGAGTTATACCAAAACTTCCGCTGCCTCTGAGGCCGCTATTTGGTTACCCATGGCAGAGTCCGAAAAGCATCGAGCTTATCACTCTTCCATGTTAAAACTCCTTCTCCTTCAATAGTGAAACACATAGCCTGATATCGACTTACACCGGTCCTCATTTGATTAGAAATCTAAGAGAATGTAATCCAAAGGAAAAACTCGTCTGCTTCGTAGTCTAGAACAGTACTTTGAAAGTACTTTTACGGCAGTCGAATATTCCTTTCCAGGATTACCTTGATATCCTCCCACTATGCTAACTGCATAGCCGATATCAGGTTCTTGTTTTCAACAATGCATTTATCAAGCTTTCCACACTCCAAGTGTAGGAAACTGCTTTCACTGCTTCTATCACCTTTATGTGTTCCAAAACACATACCTTAGATAGATGCATTCCGTCTCTGAAAGGTAACGAACCTTTCTCGGAATCTTGCATGTTAAAACGAACCATAATCATATATATGTAAGATGTCCAGGAGAAGTACAATGTTCTTTTATTGAGATCCCAGATCTTAAGAACATGCTCTAACTTCTTCTTTATCTTATATATATCGATTTTTCTAGACAACCATCATTTTATGTCTGACAACATCTTTACATTGTTACCAATGATAAAATGTTGTCTACATAAAACCTCCGAGAAACACCACTTTGTTTCCATCACGTTTCCCATACACATGATTCGTCAATGCCTTTTGATGAATCCATCAAATGGACTATCTCATCAATTCGCAAGTACCACGAACTCAATGCTTTGTTTCAATCCATAAATGGATCAACTAAGCTTGTACTCTAAATGATCTCGCCTCTTAGCAATAATTCTTATTGCTCTCCAAGAAGGCACATTTAGATCTAGTACTGCCTTCATGTAGATCTAGGGATCGATTTCACGTATACTAGGTCCAGAGTCCGAAGACTCACCTAGTTTTATGAATATCTCCGGTTGTTATACAACCTCCCACTACAATGGCGTTCCGGTGTATAAACAGTAATAACAGTAGGTGCAGTTAGTGGTGTACCGCTACTCGGTTCGGCTGGTTCTAAGTCTTAATCGTTTTCTCTCTTTTCAGAAGTATCACGTCATTTTGGGCTTGTGGTTCATCTAATAGTCTTCCTCTAAGAACCGGGCGTTAGAACTTATAACGTCCCTCTGGTTCATAGTACTATTGAACACACATCTTTTGTTCTTCTAGGATATTCTACAACCGCATTTGAATGCGCCGTTGTTTCCAAGACATATCCATAGAACATAGGTAGTTCCGTTTAACTCGCGCTTTTACTATTTCTATAAGAGTTCCATTTCTTATTTCCGACACACCAATCTTACAGAGGACTGTATGGTGTAGTCACTTGGGATCCAATCCCAATCTCTGATCATAAATCAGAGTCAATCAATTCTAATACTTGTCTGGATCTTATATCTTATATCCAAAAGGATTGCTTAGTCGTATTATCTTCCAAATTAGATTCTTAGGTCGGAAGGTCCATTCCTTCAACTTAATTGATCTTACAATCAATTTTCGACCTTTGAACTTCTTATTTGAATAAATATGACTTAGCATAAGAATCCACAAGTATAAATGATTTAATAAAGAAATCTCTTATTAGTAAAACGAGTTATATAAAACGGTTCGTTGCATCGTGGTGGACTCAGGATTCATCATTTATATATTGCTAGCTAATGTACCAAAATAGATAATATCATTATTTCTTCTTATAACCATCAAATGATTAAAAGAAATAAAATATCCATTTATTAGAAATCCAGAACAAAGTTCTTTCTAATTTGAAAAGTACATAAAAGCAATAACCAAAAACGAAATCCTATAATGTCCTCCACTGCAACTGCTGCCTCCTCCACAGCATTGCCCATGTAGACTACGATTTCTTCTTTTCTAAGTCGGCGGGTTTCCTGGAACCCTTGCATTTAAAATGCACATACCGCCAGTGGTTCCATATCTACACACCAGGTTCCGGTAGATAATACCACCGACTATGTCTCACGACTAAAGAAGATTTCGTAGTTTCTTTGAGAGGATAATCAGACTTCCAGTACCCAGACTGTTTGCATCGAGAATTCTTGCCTCATGGCTTTCTCGTCCCATCTCGTGGTCCAAGTAACTTAGGACCACTGGGATTCTTTGCTTTCTTGTCCTTTCCCCCGATCCATGCCTTTAGGTTCGAAACCTTTGGCATTGGCTACAAGAGCTTGCGATTTCCGTCTCAACTCGTCTAAAAGGTCAATCATCTCAAAAACGTTTTTAAGCGTTTCCTCGAAGTGACTGGCCTTTATGAGTATCCTCATCGCTTCTTGTCTAGCCGCCTATGTCAATAGGCTCGGGAGGACAAAGCTCACTGAGTACAACCTTGCACTCTTTAACAGTTTGGGTAATGTCTAGATCTCTATTCCAATCATTACATTCAGGGACCAATGAGTTTAAAATCCTTACGTATCACATAAAGTGGGTTCAAAGCCATATCCTAATCTATGAGCACATATAACAACAAACAATCGATTTAATCTCCGATATTATCTCCCTCAAATAATATCATTAAACCACTAATCGCATCTAAAATCCCATCAGATATGGCAAGCCACGATAGTGTGGACGTTTACCTATCCAAATGATTTAGCAATTAGATTACCTTCGGTCGTACATCATCATTAGCGTTACTTCGATGGGAAGAATACTAATAAGCGTACCTAAGTGTAAACCATTACTCAGTATCTAAGAAGATTGTTTGGGACACGCATATTTAGCGCAAGCCACGATAGTGTGGACGTTTACGTTAACATACGCTCCTTTACTCCCTTCTATAACTGTCTACATCAATCGTTCCAAAATCCCATTCAATGCAGCAAGCCACGATAGTGTGGACGTTTACTACACCAAAAGACTTTTACAATTGACTCCCAATTACATGAATCATTTAATCTTGTAAATCAAGACGCGGAGAATCATAAGTGAAACTCGAAGTTTCTAACCAGTGATTCACCATGCGAACGACCCTATCTCTCATAAATGAGGGAGCCGAGCAGACAATCGATCTAGTCATCAAATGACACGAAAGTCTCTAATTTGTGTCCTCGACATGACCAAGTGGCTTTGGCTCCATTCCACTCCCCGAGGTGAGAATGAGTCGACTTGAAATCAGTTTTGGAAAGACAAATTAGGCATTGTTTGATAAACTTAATCAATGTTTCTTGTAAGAGGAATTACAAGAATTCTCCTCCAATGACTTATCTATGCGAACTTCAAAAGTCCATAAAAGTCACCAAGAGAACAACAATGGAGACCATGGATATGTTTCCATACCCTCTCCCACTTAGCTTTTTACAACAAAGGGATACGCTATCTAATGCATAATTAAATACACATAAGCATAATAACAAACATACATTTCATGCAAGTACGTTCACAAATAATCAAATAATTACTCAAGTAAAATTATTTCTCGACTATTCGTACCTTGATGAACTCCAGCATGCTTGTCTTGAGTCTTCATTCTACGTCTTGAATACTTTGCCGAGCGACGGAAAAATTCTTTGATTCTCATATTTAATTTATTTTAAATAAAATCCAAGATTCCAATTCAAAAAAAAATTTGAATCAATCTAATGATTTTAAATAAAATACTCCAATTAAATAAAATCAATTCCATTGATTTCCATATTTAATTTTATTCTAAATAAAATCCAAGATTATCCAATCCAAAATAAATTTTGAATTAATCTAATGATTTTAAATAAAATACTTAAATTAAATAAAATCAATATTATTAAAATCCATTGATTTCCATATTTAATTCTATTCTAAATAAAATCCAAGATTATCCAATCCAAAATAAATTTTGAATTAATCTAATGATTTTAAATAAAATACTTAAATTAAATAAAATCAATTCCATTGATTTCCATATTTAATTCTATTCTAAATAAAATCCAAGATTATCCAATCCAAAATAAATTTTGAATTAATCTAATGATTTTAAATAAAATACTTAAATTAAATAAAATCAATATTTAATAATTTCTCAATCCTATTTAAATTAGATCTCAAGAATCCTAATCAAAATCGAATTTTGATTCTTCTTAAGACTTCTAATCCAAGTTATAGGATATCTAGAGAAACTAGGATTTTCTTTCCTAATTTAACTCTCCATCTAATTACATTATTTAATTCCATAATTAAGTAATCTAATCCAAATAGAATTTGAATTAATTCCAAAATTAAATCAAATAATATTAGAAAGATTAAATTATCCGGAAAGTTCGGATTTACCGGGACGAACCGAAAATCGAATTTCCGGTCGACCCAATCGAACCCATCGAAACCACTTCCATGCGTGAATCAATTAATTGGCTCCATGCATGCAAAAGCATACAAACCATTAATCTCATGGTCATGCATATCCCACGACACACAAAAAAAATATGCATGAGGACATGCACATGCGAATACAATAATCAATTAATTGCTTGAATTAATTAATTCAGCCATGTATTCACCATGTCACAGCAACGCACATGTCACAGTAGCAACGCAATCGATCGTCTTCTTCGGCAAGCCGCACAGGGTCGATTTCCGGCATGTTGTCACCACTGACGATACACGCCATCATCCCCGTCACAGCCCGTGCGAAGCCATGTTGCCGCCAACATGACTGCCGAGCACAACCGCCGGCTGCCGGCGAACCACCACCACTGGTGGCACACGCCGGCGCGCCCAGCCATGCCCCTGCTCACGTCCAGCAACACACACAACCCTCTCCCGAGCCCACGGTCGATCGACAAGGTTCGATATTTCTTTCGAAAAAAATCCTCGATTTTAATAATTAATTTTTCCGACAAACACAATTCATACGAGAGATAAAAAAAGTACGTAGAACAATATAGCACAATAATTTAACAATTTAAATTAATCTATGGCTATAAACAACAAGAATCGATTATCGAAACAATTAACGAAAAAACGTAACCATACGCTCTGATACCAATTGTTGGAATTCGATATCCCGGGTTATTTAAATTTGCGGAAACCAATAACCCGATCAAACCCTTCGCCGGAGATTACACGAACACCACGTACGAGCCGGAGCACGAGCCGAACGCACGACACGGCCGAAGCCGCGCGCACGCCCAGCCCGAGCCCCCGTCCGCGGGGCTCATGTGATCGATCGGGTGGGGCTGCCCATGCAGCCCCCGCGGCGAGTCCGGCGACTCGCCGCCGACTGGAGGTCCCCACCGCCGTGGTGGGGTGGAGCGCGGCACCAGCCCGCGCTCCAGCGATCGATCGGGATGATCGATCGCTGCCCCGACTCCCAGCCGGGGTCGATCCTCCTCGCGCGCCGAAACCCTAGGCGGCGATCGCCGTGGTCCGGCGATCCTAGATCGCCACCACGCGTTCGTCGTCTAATCCGGGGTTCGATCTTTGGATCTTGTTTTTCGATAATTGATTTCAATAAGAATTAAATAGCGGAAATATTTAATTCACCTTTCGATTCGTTGTGCGGAGAAACGAGATCTTATGATGACCTTGAGATCTTCCCACGTATTCCTTGCACTAGCCCGGACGTCGTGTGGGCGACGATCTACCGAACTCCATGGATCTCCTTCTCTCCTTTCTCTCTCTAGAATTGTGATCTTCAAGTTATGAGAATAGAGAAGACCATGTAGTGCTTTTATAGGCTACGTAGGGGATCTAAAGGAGGTGGAATATTGGGCTTCCAATATTGAAGATTAAATTGAGCCCAATGCTCAAGTCCATTAATCCTTATCAATATTAATTAATTCTATTTTCCACTATATAAAATTAATTGCACTCCCAATATTAAACCATATTATATCAAATAATATTTCTCCGGTAGTATTATTTATTCCGTGTATTTAAGATATAAATATCCATGAATAAAATTAATTTATTGC
Source organism: Euphrasia confusa (assembly GCA_954870475.1). NCBI lineage: Eukaryota > Viridiplantae > Streptophyta > Magnoliopsida > Lamiales > Orobanchaceae > Euphrasia > Euphrasia confusa. The sequence continues at coordinate 23,954,218 of OX940961.1, forward strand.
TAATTAATTTATTCATCTCTTGTATTCGAGACTAGTACCATTCAACCTTAATTATTATGCGGAATGAATCCACCTGCAGGGTTTACATAATAATTCCTTATGAACTCATCTCGGGGATATTATCAACCCTTCCGGGATACACTGTCCGGTCAATTATTCACGGCATGTCATATATGAAATATAGTGACCCAACTTAACCGGTAATCAACCCAATAATTAAATCAGTTAATTCCTTTGGTAAATCAAAGTCACTTATATTAAATATACACACCCGCAATAATATCGGGGATTAAGAATAAAATACACTGAGACTCGAATCGATTATCGCCGGCAATCCTAATCGATGAATCTCAACGATCCGCTCAATACACCAAGTGTACAAGTGTGATAAAATAATTAAGATAAATTATTTTCTCTCTCACACAACGACTATACCGATGGATTGGTCCGTGTCCATCTAGGTCGTGAGCTACTGTTCGATTAAATACGAGTAACCGATAGTATGATCTTCTGTGCGCCCATGCTTGCACCATACTAACTACAACGTATAAAATCCAGGACTATGATTTGCATATATTTAATTATAAATAATTAAATGCAAATAATTGTTTATTTAATTAAATAGATTAATGGCAATGGATCGTGAGTTTGCGTTACTTAAATCTAGACATTAAGTACACAACTCCAACAATAGGTAGTTCCGAACAAACTTGTTCCTTTTATTTTAGAATCTTATCTCTCATTTCTGACACACCATGTCTACACTCCAGTGTATGGTGTAGTCGTTTGAGATTTAATCAATCTCTGATTTATGCTATGTGTTATTTAGATAGGTGATAGCCTCCGCGAACAAGTCGCAGGCTTCCAATGGATATACTTTGAAGGATCCCCATAATGGCTTTGTGTTGAAAACACTCCGCTTTTATGGCACAGCAAGTAGTCTAATCCATCTTCGAGTATTCTTGAAAGAATGTCTCGTACCTTCTCTAATTGCACATTCCGCATTAATCATCAATCATTTTCTATACTTGTCCGAATTCCATCCTTTATCCAGAAAGGTTAACTTAGTTGTATCATCTATCAAGATCGATTCTTATGTCGGGAGGTCCATTCCTCCAACTATAATTGATCAAATCAATTTCGACTTTTTGAATCCCTTTTGAATAGATACTACCAAGTACAAGAATTCACAAGTATAATGATTAATAAGAGAAATACATCTAATAAGTAAAACAAGTTAAACACTACGGTTTGTTGCATCGTGGTAGACTAAGGATTCATCATTCACATATTGCTATCTAATGTACCATAATAGATATCACCATTATTTCTTATCCAAACCATCAAATGATTAAAGAAATAAAATATCCATTAATAATAAAGAAAACCAGAACGAAGTTCTTTTTCAAAATAAAGGGGTACATAAGCAATAACTGAAATGAAAACTTAAAACAGATAATTGTCTTCCACTGCAACCGCTGCTACCCCAACAGCTTCGCCCATGTAGACTCGAATTCTTCTTCTCTAAGTCGCCGGGTTTTCTGGAACCCCTGCATTTAAAGAAATGCACATACCGTCAGTGGTTCCATATCTACACACCAGAATTCTGGTAGATAATACCGCTGACTATGTTTTTACGACTAAAGAAAAATTCGTACCTCTGAGAGGACATTCAGACTTCCAGTGTCCAGACTTCTTGCACCGGAAGCACAAGCCCTTTGGCTTACTAGCCCCCACTCGTGGTCCATTCCTCTTGGCACCACTGGGTTTTATGGCTTGCTTCCTTTTCTTGCCCCTACCTCCAATAGCTTTCAAGCTTTTGGGCTTGGTAGTTACAAGCGCTTGAGACTTGCCCTTCTTGTAGATCCCCCCTGCCGCCTTCAGTTCAGTCAGAAGTTGCGCAAGAGTATAAGATAGTTTACCCATATTATAACTCATACGAAACTGCTCAAACTTAGGGGTCAGAGACTGGAGTATGATGTCGACTTGTGTCTCACCATCAATCATAGCTCCTAGGACCTCCAATTCATTCAACAGACTCATCATCTTGAGAACGTGCTCCTCGACAGGCGTTCCTTCAGACTGAGTAGTTGACATGAGGACTCTCATGGCTTCTTGCCTCCCCGCACGGTCATGATGCCCAAACATCTCCTTGAGGTTAAATAACATATCCTCGGCAGTGTTCATCGGCTCATGTTGGGTTTGGAGTACATTTGACATGGAAGCCAAAATGTAGCACCTAGCCATTTCATCAGCCTTTTTCCACTTCCGATATGCTTCTTTTTCCTCATCAGTTGAGGCGGCCGTGGGTTCAGCAGGGCATTGCTCATAGAGTACAAACTTGTACTCTTCAGCAGTCAGGACAATGTCCAAATTTCTCTTCCAATCAATGTAATTGGGACCAGTGAGTTTATGTTCCTTGAGTATCACAGAAAGTGGATTCATAGCTATTCTCTAAACCTATAAGCACATGTAAACAAACAATCAATTTAATATCCGATATTATCTCCCTCAAATAATATCATTAAATTACTAATTGCGTCTAAAATCCCATCAGGTAAGGCAAGCCACGTGGTGTGGACGTTTACCCACCCAAATGATTTAGCAATTAGTTTTTCTTCGGTCATACATCAATCATAGCGTAACTTCGTGGGGAAGAATACTATGACGCGTATCTAAGTGTAAACCATCACTCAGTACTAAAGTATATCGCTTGGAATTGCTACGTCACCGCAAGCCACGTGGTGTGGACGTTTACGACAATTTCACAACTCTTCACAATCACTTATAACTGTCTACATCAATTAATCCAAAATCCGTCGGTACAGCAAGCCACGTGGTGTGGACGTTTACTACACCAAGAGACTTTTATAATTGACTCCCAATTACAAGATCCATTTGATTTCGTAAATCAAGACTCGGAGAATCATAAGTGAAACTCGAAGTTTCTAACCAGTGATTCACCATGCGAGCGACCCTATCTCTCATAAATGAGGGAGCCGAGCAGACAAACGACCCACCTATCAAAGAATGGCACGAAAGTCTCTAATTTGTGTCATCCACATGACCAAGTGGCTCTGGCTCCATTCCACTCCCCGGGGTGAGAATGAGTCGACTTGAAGTCAGTTTCAGAAAGACAAATTAGGCATTGTTTGATAAACTCGATCAATGTTTCTTGTAAGAGGAATTACAAGAATTCTCTTCCAATGACTTGTCTATATGAACTTCGAAAGTCCATAAAAGTCACCAAGAGAACAGTGATGGAGACCATGGGAATGTTTCCATCCCCTCTCCCACTTAGCTTTTTACGATAAAGGGATACGCTATCTAGTGCATAAAATTAAACACATATAGCATGCATGAAAGCAATAAAGCACATAGCACATAGTCAAAATAATGCTAGAGAATTATTTTCCCCGACTATCATGGCTTTATCTTCATATGCATCCTCTAGTCTTCAGTCTTCGTTTCTTGAATGCTCCATGTGACGAGAATATTAATTTCCAATATTTAAATCTATTTATTTTTAATTAATCCAAAAGTTACTTAATTCGAAAATTAAGTCAATTGAATATATCAAAAATAAAATTAAATATTATTAATATTTTTATTTATTTATTTTCCTATCTAGTTCTTATTAAATCTTTAGAATAATCTATCCAAGTAAAACTTGGAATATTCTAGAAGATATCTATAATAGAACAAGGAAATAAAATAAATTAGGACTACTACTTTCCAAATTTATTTTTATTCCTAATCCATGAATATTCCCATGAGTAGGAATAATCAAATAGGAAAAATAAATTTAGTACTAAATTAATTAAATTTCTAATCTATGAATATTTCCATGAAGGAAATAAATCAATAGAAAATAAAATTAATTTAAATTAATTCTTTTCCTAATCCATGAGAGTTTCCAAAAGGAAAGTACTCAAATAGGAAAAATCCGAATTAATTAGGAAAGTAGATTTCTTGGTAGGAATAACATGGGATTGGGAGATCCCACGCCATCCCCACCATGATCGACCGTCGGCCACCAGGGGAGGGGCGCCGCCGCCTTGCCATGCCGGCAAGGCTTCGATCGACCATCATCATCATGGGATCGATCCATCGATCCCAAGTCCTAGCTTCTTCGTCACTTCTTCGTCTTCCGGCGATCGTCTCATTATCGAACCAACGTAAATAATTTACAAAAATTAAATTACAATTCCGGTATCGATTCTATACATGAAATCGACCCTATACATTTTCCGGAAAATAAAGTGCGTAATAATAAATCCTAAATTCGGTCAACCCCCGAATTTTTACTATTACAAACATTCAACCACACAAAACGAATCTCGACATGTCCGCATAATAATCTCGACATTCAACCCTGCAGGTGGAATTATTCCGCATAATAATTAAAGTTGAATGATACTATTCTCGGATAAAAGAGATGAATAAATTTTTTGAGCAATAAATAAATTTTATTCATGGATATTTCAATCTTAAATACACGGAATAAATAATACTACCGGAGAAATATTATTTGATATAATATGGTTTAATATTGGGAGTGCAATTAATTTATATAGTGGAAAATAAATTAATTAATATTAATGGATTAATAGATTTGGGCTTGGACTCAATTTAATCATTAATATTGGGAGCCCAATATTCCACCTCCTTTAGATCCCCTACATAGCCTATAAAAGCACTACATGGTCTTCACAATTCAAGACATCATAAGATTATCATACTTGATATTCTAGAGAGTTTGTGAAGGAGATCCATAGGAGTTCGGAGGATCGTCGCCCACACGACGTTCGAACGAAGTGCAAGGAATACGTGGGAAGATTCGAAGGTCTTCAATCTATCTCGTTTCTCCGCACAACGAGACGTAGGTATAATCGTAAACCCCCTCTTATGATTATATGTTTTTAATCGTGATATATACATGAACGCACGATCCGGGAAACGTACGAACTTCGGGGACGGGGATTCGAGATCCCCGGCGAAGATCGAAGAACCCTCGACATGCGTCGAGGGTGGCGGCCGAACCCTAGGGTTCGACCGCCGGTACGCGCGGACGAAGGGGAGCCCTGGCTGGACGCCGGGGCATGCGATCGACGCGAAGTCGATCGCCGGGGGTTCGCCGTGGGCTGGTGCCACGGCGGGTGGACCCCCCAGCCACCCCTTGGCTGGGGTTAGCGATCGAGCTGGGCTCGATCGCGAGGGATGCCGCGGCTGGGCCGCGGCGGGTCAGCTGGAGGCTGACCGCCCTCCTCCGGCGGTGGCGGTGAGTCGAAGGGCTCACCGCCGGGGGCTGCTGGGCAGCCCCAGCGATCGCAAGGTGCGATCGCGAGCCCCCTCGCGGCGGAGGCTCGGCTAGGGTTTTGCCGCGGCTTGTCCGCAGTGGAGCTCTCGTCGGGCCCGGCTCCGTGTACGTGGTTCGCGTGAATTCCAGCGATGGGATTTCGGTCGGGTTGTCGGTTTCCGCAATTTTTGATAACCCGGGATATCGATTTCCAACAGTCAAACTCAGTTCCTAGTCGATGGGTTACGCCAATAACAAGGATACCCGGCCTTTCCCCCATGAGACTAGCACTTAGTGTATGTGGGCTAATCTCGAGCCTCGGTGTTGGACATCGACATACTTAAGTGGGTGCTCACTGTTGATGAGTTCACTGAACCCCCTCTCCCTGGAATCTCTAAGTGGTTATCACTGATCGAGCAGAGAATTCCATAATATAGTTGTACGCAATTAATCCTTAAGACCCAGACATCACCGTGACTTCATCAGAGGACTAGCTGTATCGTGACATGTCTTTGATTCCCTGGAAAGGGAGTAAGTCGAAAAAGGAGACAATGTTCGTGCAATTCGAAATCTGATGTGAAGTCTGTGCATGGTAGTAGGGGATCTGATCGCTTGATATAGATCATGGATGTCCAATGTGGTTCGTAGTCCCGGAATCTCTGGCCAGAGTTGAACAGTGAGGTAATTAGAGAAATGTGTTTCTCTAGATCAATCACGACTGGATTTTACGAAACCTAGAACGTTCGCAAAGTTATCAAACTCAACAAGAGATCTCGATTAACCAATATCTCTAGTTTGATCAGGAAATATGAATCGGAGGGATCGTACTGTACGCTAACTATATTACAAGGTTCTTGCAGGCAATTCATTTGTATCTAGGGAATTAGTGAAGCGTGGTTGCTAGACGCTCGTCACTGATTCGTTGGGCACCGACTTGTTCGGAGATTGAATAATATGATTATTAATCTAAAACTCTCGGGAGTAGTTGATATAAGAACAATATGTTGTTCGAATCACAATGTGTTGCTGGGATTCGATGTCCCGGGCTATCAAAACTACGGAACCGATAACCCGATCAAAACCCTCGATCACCGAAGATTGGATCCCCGACTCATCCGCAGGAGTCCGACCTTTGGAGACTACGCGCCCGAAGACACGCAGCCCGCCCCCAGCCGATTTTCTCCCGCGAGTCGGATCCACGAACGCGAACCACCTCACGAGCCGGGGCCCGACCGAATGCCCAGCGAGGTCCGAAGACCGCGTGCACCCAGCCGAGCCCCCGCGAGGGGCTCGCGATCGTCCTCGACGATCGCTGGGGATCGCTCGTAGCGATCCCCGGGGCTGCTCGTAGCAGCCCGCAGCGAGTCGATGACTCGCTGCCCAGCGGGGCGTAGCCCCCGCACGCATCCGCTGCGGGTGAACCCGCAGCACGTACGGGGTCGCTGCGGGTGACCCCGCAGCTTACCCGCGATCGATCCGAGGATCGATCGCACGCCCTCGGCTCCAGCCGAGGGCTTTCCCCGTGCGCCACCGCCACGCGCCTCCGACGAGGGGGCTGGGGATCCGCCATGGCGCCAGCCCACGGCATCCCCGGGGATCGACCGAAGTCGATCCCATGCCCCGGCGTCCAGCCGGGGCTCGTCCCTTGTCGCGCGTCCGGCGGTCCGAGCCCTAGGGTTCGACCGCCATGTTCGATCCTCGCCGGGGATCTCGAATCCCCGTCCCCGAGGTTCGTCGTTTTCCCGGATCGCGTGTTCATGTATATATCACAATATTCAACGCAAATAATCATAGAAGGGGGTTCTCGATTATTACCTCGATTCGTTGTACGGAGAAACGAATCTTGTTGATGACCTCGTGATCTTCCCGCGTATTCCTTGCACTCCGTTCGAACGTCGGGTGGGCGACAAGCTATCGAACTCTATGGATCCTCCTCACTCTCAAGACTTTATGAATTCCGTAGGTCAATTAATTCTCTCTTGATTATGAAAAGTGAAGACCATGTAGTGCTTATATAGGCTACGTAGGGGATCATAAGGAGAATAAATATTGGGCTTCTAAATATTGAAAATTAAATTGGGTCCAACCCAAATCTATTAATTCTTATCAATATTAAATTTTATTTATTTTCCACTATATAAATAAAATTGCACTCCCAATATTATTCCATATTATATCAAATAATATTTCTCCATCTTAGTATTATTTATTCCGTGTATTTAAGATTTAAATATCCATGAATAAATTTATTTATTGCTCAATAAATAATATTCATATCTTATATCCGAGACTAGTACCGTTCAACCTTTATTATTGTGCGGAACGAATCCACTCATGAGGTTTACACAATAATTCCTTATGAACTCATCTCGGGGATATTATCAACCCTTCCGGGATACACTTTCCCGTCAAGTATTCACGGCATGTCATATATAAAATATAGAGACCCAACTTTGCCGGTAATTAACCCAATAATTAAATCGGTTAATTCCTTTGGAAAATCAAAGCCTCTAATATTAAATATACACACCCGCAATAATATCGGGGATTAAGAATAAAATACTCCGAGATTTAAATTGATTATCCAAGGCAATCCTAATCAATAAATCTCAAGCTGATCCGCCCAATACACCAAGTGTACAAGTGTGATAAAATAATTAAGATAAATTATTTTCTCTCTCACACAACGACTATACCGATGGATTGGTCCGTGTCCATCTAGGTCGTGAGCAACTGTTCGATTAAATACGAGTAACCGATAGTATGATCTTCTGTGCGCCCATGCAGCACCATACTAACTACAACGTATAAAATCCAGGACTATATTTTGCATAATTAATAAATTGCAAATAATTGTTCATTAATTAAATAGGTTAAATGCCATGACCGGGAGTTTACCGGTACTTAAATCTAGACATTAAGTACACAACTCCAACATGTGTTGTGAGCCCACGCCTAGTTATACACCTGAACCATCGAGGGTCACATTCTCGTGTAAACCGATCCTTGAATACGATCATGTATTAATTAACTGTTAATTAAGTACATATAGTCGAAGGTCAATATGATTGAATCCGAGATTCATAATTGTGATTATGAGTTGGAAATATTACTGAGCTAAAGAAAACGGACACGATGGTGTACACTTTCTATTTTTGGAAATTTCCCGATTTAGCAGTACCTCTGAAATGGGCTTTCCGATTTTGTGAAATTGGAAATTTTTATTATTATCTCATATCGATGAGAAAATTAAAACGAGAAAGAAAATATAATCGTTATATTTTTCGGAGATCGAATTGATTGTCAATTTGGGAGAAACGTAATGACGGCTAGTGAATTGGGCCGACAAGGGTTAATGGATCCGATATTTAGGGTTTGAGCCCAAGTAGCTCTTTTCCTCACCAATAAAAGGAGCTCCATAGGCATGAGGAAGATCACACCAAACCTAGAGAGCTCTAACCCTAGTCTCTCCCTCTCCTCTCCCCTCTCTCGTCCGCCGCCCTTCGGCTGCCTCCCTCGGAGGACCGCCGCCCGCCGGCAGCCGCCCACCTCGCCGGAAATTGTTTCTGGCGTCGTTTTTCTGGCCCGTTTTTCACGTCGTATTCTCCCTCTCGTATTTCTAGTGCAATACGCGAGTGGGATTACCTATACGAGGTGAAACCTGATTTGACGAGAGACGCCGGAGGTTCGAATGAGCAACGCCCGAGCACGACTGAGCCAAGCCCGCACGCGCCCGAGCGCCGCCCGCGACCAGCCGAGAGCCACCCCGGCTCTCCCCGTGTGCAGCCCGCACTCCCCGTGTGCATCCTCGTGTCGCATCCGCGCGACTTCCGACGAACCTCGTTTCGTCCGACAAGTCCCTAAGGTACTCACAATTAAACTTGAATTTAATTGTTTTGCGTTAACTGTTTGCGCTAAGTACTGAGATTATGATTGACAAATAAAATTAATAGAGATTAATTTAATTGTTAATTAAAATCAATTTGATTTGAATTATATAATGTGATTATGTTAATTATGAAATTGACGCAATTAATTATGCGTAATTAATTGTTTAGTGTAATTAATTTATATGATAAATATAATTGCGCTAGAAGTAATTAATTTATATGATAAATATAATTGCGAATTTATATGATAAATTTGATTGCGCTAGAAGTAATTAATTTATATGATAAATTTTATTGCGCTAGATTTAATTTATGTAATATGGGATGCATGAATTAAATATTTAATTATTTGATAATTAAATTAAATGGTGGATTATTTATTTAATAGATTTGAAATAAATCAATAAATGAATGTAATATTGAAAATGAGATTTTCAATAAAATAAAATAAAATAAAATTTTTGTTTTCTGCTGCTTATACATGCACGATCCCCAACAGTGGTATTAGGTTCCGAAATTGATTAATTGTCTATGAATATAATCACCTGTAGAATTGATTGATTTAATGTTATTTAATTGAGACTTAGTTGTTTCTATTAAACATTTATTTTTATCTAATAGTTCAAACAATGCCTAATTTGTTATGAAGTAACAAAAGTGAATTCAGCTCGGGGAGTGATTCATCTAGACTTGTTTTTCTTAAAACAAATTAGAGATTTTCGAGTCATATGATGACATAAAATCGATGATCTGCTCGGCTCCCCCATTTATGGGAGATAGGGTCGTTTGCATGATGGATGCTGGTTAGAAGCTTCGAGTCTTCACTTACGAGACATCACGTTTAAGTATTGGGATATTAATAAATTGAAATAGAAAAGAAGTATCAATATTTAATTTAGTGAAATTATTTATTGACCAATTAAATAATTGATTTAAATATTCCATCATGATAGATTAATTATTTGATTTAATTGTTAAATCAAGTTAATTAATAGAGCACCAATTTAATTTACATACCTCGTTTTAATTGTGATTAAATGCTATGTGAATTATATGACTTTCTTGAGATATATATATATATATATATATATATATATATATATATATATATATATTGTGATATATATTATGACCGTATGTACTCCATTAGGATGGTCTATAGAGAACATAGTTGTTAGGAATCAACAATCGATCGCTCACTCAATCTGATGAGATAAATAATCCTGTAGTCCTCCATTCTCTCCCGAGAATGTATATCAAGCCATAAAGAAGAACCGATGTGTCGTTCTTTCTTCTTTCCTTCTGCCGACGGTAAATCATGAGAAAGCCACTTGCAAGTAGTATGGTATGCCGTGTTAGCGGGGAGTACTGCTTGTGAGTCAAGCTGTGATTTACCGACATATGATGGAGACGTGTTGGCCACGATTCCCTTAGACTTGTGCGATCGGATAGATTAACTATAGGTTGTGCACGTTTATTGGAATCCAACTTTCACTTCTCATATCGGTGGGTCGGTCTTGACACATGACTGACTTTGAAGGGTACGATTAACGTAGTTCATTGTCATGGTGAGGAAAAGTTAACTTTAGTATCACATAGATATGTGATTGAAAAATAGTTTTCTACCCTTGGGTAAAAATAACTGGGCTAGATTAACTACGAGTTATGGTTTACGCCTTTGGACCTAAAGCCCATCTAAGGAAAATTGGATTTTCCCGTCTGTTCACTAGAGGATAGTGGAATTCGAAAAATTTAGTGGGAGGCAATTAAAATTCCTAAAAGTCCTTACAATTTTAATTGCAATCATAATTCGAACTATCACTAATTAATCTTCTTAAACTTTTCTCGGTAATCATGTCTAAGAATCCCTTAGCGTCGATCCTCGACCAAAACAAACTCACTGGCCCAAACTATCTTGATTGGCTTCGCAATCTCAAACTTGTGCTGCAACTTGATCACCTCACCTACGTTCTGAACGATAGGGATGAGTATTCCTCAACTGACGATGAGGAGAAGAACATTGAATATGAGAAATATCGAGAGGACAATAATACTGTCCGATGCTATATGATAGCTGCGATGTCTCCTGAGCTTGCTAGGAAATATGAATCATATGAATGGGCTCATGATATCAAGATTCATCTTGATGGCCTATACAGTGAGAATATTAGGACCGCAAGGTTCACTGGTACGAAGGAGCTGACCACTATGAAACTACGCGAAGGGGCTTCGGTTCACGAGCATGGTATCAAAATGATCAGTCTCATTGAGAAGCTAGTGAATTTCAAGGTCGTCCTACCTGAAGAGCTCTCGGTGGATTTGATCATCCTGTCTCTCCCAAGTTCGTATGAACCGTTCATAGTGAACTTCAACATGAACAAACTGGCACCACCTCTCGAGGAGCTGCTTAACATGTTAGTCAGTTTTGAAACGACCATCAAAAAGGAGAAGTCTGTTCTCATTGCTTCGACTTCTGAGAGGAAGCGTTCCTATCCGAAGAAGAGGAAAGAAAATGTTTCTTCCTCGAGCAAGATGGTCTATAAAAGGAAGAAAGGTGGATCTAAGGACAAAGTCGTCAAATCTGTTGATGACGTTTGTCACCATTGTGGAAAGAAAGGCCATTGGCGCCGTAACTGCAAGGAGTACCTTGACCAGAAACGTTCTGGGAATGGTACGTTTTACATAGAAGTAAATTTATCCTTAAATTCTTCTTCGTGGGTATTGGATACCGGTTGTGGCTCACATCTCTGTAATGATATGCAGCTCATGACAAGAAGTAAGAAGCTCAAGGAAGGTGAGACCTTCTTGAGGATGGGGAACGGAGCAAGAGTTGCTGCTGAAGCCATCGGGACTATTTACTTAGATGTTTCCGATTCTCGTTTTAAATTAGTTTTGAACAATTGTCTTTACGTTCCATCACTTATTCAGAACCTTATTTCTATTCCTGTTTTGGATAATGAAGGTTATTCTTTTGTTTTTGGAAATTCGATTTGCCTTATACGAAAGGACGATAAAGTGATATGTGAGGGACATCCGTCAAACAATTTATATGAACTTAACTTAAACGAAATCCCTGTTAATGTGCTAACAGCAAAATGAAAAGAAATTAGTCTTAACCCCGCGCAACTTTGGCATGCCCGACTAGGACATGTTTCCCTGAGACGATTGAATGAGTTCCTAAAGGAAGGACTATTCACACTTGATGATGTGAAATCGCTCCAAGCTTGCGAAGCTTGCGAAGCTTGCCTCAAAGGGAAAATGACCAAGTCTCCCTACAAAGGGACAATGGCACGTGCTGAAGGTCTATTGGATCTGATTCATACAGACGTGTGTGGTCCACTAAGTGTTAGTGCGAGGGGTGGATTCAACTACTTCGTAACCTTTACCGATGATTATTCAAGGTATGGTTACGTGTACTTAATGAAGCACAAATCGGAGACTTTTGAAAGGTTCAAAGACTTCCGACATGAAGTGGAGAATCAACTTGGGCTTCGTATTAAGCAACTACGATCCGATCGTGGTGGCGAATACTTAAGCGCTGAGTTTATAGACAATCTAAAAGAGAATGGGATTCTCTCTCAGTGGACTCCTCCTGGAACACCTCAGTTGAACGGAGTGTCGGAGCGTCGTAACCGAACCCTGTTGGACATAGTTCGATCTATGATGAGTGTCACTGAGTTATCGCCGTACTTGTGGGGACACGCACTCTTGACAGCCGCCTATTTGCTGAATAGACTTAACACTAAAGCAGTTAAATCAACACCTTATGAACTTTGGCATTCCCGACAGCCCACGTTCAAACATATAAAGATATGGGGTTGTCCCGCTTACGTGAAGCAGCTAGTGGGAGATAAGTTGGATAGTAAATCCGACTTATACTACTTTGTGGGATATCTCGTGGATTCCAGGGGATATGAATTCTACTACGTTTCTGAGGCAAAAGTGTTTGTCTCGAGAAATGATGTGTTCCTTGAGAAGGAATTCCTAGCGGATGAAAAAGGCAGCATAGTAGATCTCGAAGAGGTTCGAGATGACGACCCACAAAATGAAGTTCATGCACCAGTCCCTGAACCAGAGCCAATTCAACAAACCACTGATACCCCTCCACGACCGACATTCCGTAAATCCGAAAGAGTTCGGAGGTTACCTGATCGGTTGTTCCTCGTTGATAGTGATCACGAACTCATTGATGTTGGATCCGATCCTAGAACCTTCAATGAAGCCGTATTGGATATGGACAAGGGACATTGGCTTATTGCCATGAAATCCGAAATGGACTACATGTATTCCAACAACGTATGGACGTTGGTAGACCCACCTAAAGGAATCGTTCCCATAGGCTGCAAGTGGATCTATAAAAGGAAAGTTGGAGCTGATGGAAAGGTTGCGACCTTTAAAGCTAGGTTGGTGGCAAAAGGATATACTCAAAAGCAAGGTGTTGACTATGAGGAAACCTTTTCACCAGTCGCTATGCTTAAATCCATTAGGATTTTGCTGGCCATCTCTGCGTGGTACGACTACGAGATATGGCAAATGGATGTGAAGACCGCGTTTCTCAATGGGGACATTGAGGAGGAAACTTATATGGCGCAGCCGGAAGGCTTCATATCTCCTGGAGAAGAGCAAAAGGTTTGCCGACTCCACCGATCCATTTATGGATTGAAACAAGCATCCCGAAGTTGGAACAAACGTTTTGACAACACAATCAAAGAGTTTGATTTTGTCAAGAATCCGGAGGAACCTTGTGTATACAAGAAGGTTAGTGGGAGCGCCGTGACGTTTTTAGTGCTATACGTTGATGACATACTACTCATTGGGAATGATGTAGGTATGCTACAGGCAACGAAAGCATGGTTGTCCACACGTTTCTCGATGAAGGATTTAGGCGAGGAATCTTACGTATTGGGAATACGAATCTATAGAGATAGATCTAGAAAGATGATAGGCCTATCACAATCCTTGTACATAGAAACCATTTTAAAACGGTTTAACATGGAAAACTCCAAGAGAGGGTTTTTGCCAATGTGTCATGGAATTCGTCTCTCAAAAACCATGTGTCCAGCAACGGAACTGGAAATCGAGCGGATGAATCGCACACCATACGCATCCAGTATTGGAAGCGTGATGTATGGCATGCTATGTACTAGACATGATATTGCACATGTTGTGAGCGTCACGAGCAAATATCAGTATAATCCTGGACCGGCTCATTGGAAAGCCGTGAAGGACATTCTTAGGTATTTGCGAAATACCAAATAGATGTTCTTAGTCTATGGAGGTCACGATTTGAAAATAGAGGCGTTTACGGACTCTAGTTTTCAATCTGACGTGGACGACTCTAAGTCGATATCGGGATTCATATTCAAGCTAAACGGAGGTGTCGTCTGTTGGAAAAGTTCCAAGCAGAAAACCACGGCTGATTCCACCACTGAGGCTGAATATGTTGCAGCAAGTGAAGCTGCAAAAGAGGCTGTTTGGATACGGAATATCATCCAAGAGTTGGGAGTCGTTCCGAGCGCAAATGATCCAGTAACGTTGTACTGTGATAACACGGGGGCCGTAACACAAGCTAAGGAACCGAGATCTCATCAGAAATCCAAACATGTACTGAGGAAATATCATCTGATCCGCGAGATCGTTGAGAGGGGTGACGTCTTGGTCGAAAGAGTCACTTCAGGAGATAATATAGATGATCCCTTTACTAAGCCTTTGTCTAGATCTGTCCACGAGAAACATCGAGAGTCGATGGGACTTAGATACGAGAGCAGTTGGCTTTAGGTCAAGTGGGAGATTGATAGAGTAGGTGACCAACAAGCCAACCTGCGGCTGTGGTCGAACCTAATTTATTATTTAATTAATAAATATTATCAATTTATTTTGAAATTATGAAAGATTATTAATTATGATTAATTAAGGCATATGCTATATCTACTCCCCATGTTGAATCATAGATATAGTCTTGTACAGTTACACATGTTGTATGAATTCGGTTTTGTGGAAACCGAGAGATAATTCTGTTAACGCAACGTAACTGGTCAAACTCAGTTCCTAGTCGATGGGTTATGCCAATAACAAGGATACCCGGCCTTTCTCCCTTGAGACTAGCACTTAGTGTATGTGGGCTAATCTCGAGCCTCGGTGTTGGACATCGACATACTTAAGTGGGTGCTCACTGTTGATGAGTTCACTGAACCCCCTCTCCCTGGAATCTCTAAGTGGTTATCACTGATTGAGTAGAGAATTCCATAATATAGTTGTACACAATTAATCCTTAAGACCCAGACATCACCGTGACTTCATCAGAGGACTAGCTGTATCGTGACATGTCTCTGATTCCCTGGAAAGAGAGTAAGTCGAAAAAGGAGACAATGTTCGTGCAGTTCGAAATCTGATGTGAAGTCTGTGCATGGAAGTAGGGGATCTGATCGCTTGATATAGATCATGGATGTCCAATGTGGTTCGTAGTCCCGGAATCTCTGGCCAGAGTTGAACAGTGAGGTGATTAGAGAAATGTGTTTCTCTAGATCAATCACGACTGGATTTTACGAAACCTAGAACGTTCGCAAAGTTATCAAACTCAACAAGAGATCTCGATTAACCAATATCTCTAGTTTGATCAGGACATATGAATCGGAGGGATCGTACTGTACGCTAACTATATTACAAGGTTCTTGCAGGCACTTCATTTGTATCTAGGGAATTAGTGAAGCGTGGTTGCTAGACGCTCGTCACTGATTCGTTGGGCACCGACTTGTTCAGAGATTGAATAATATGATTATTAATCTAAAACTCTCGGGAGTAGTTGATATAAGAACAATATGTTGTTCGAATCACAATGTGTTGTGAGCCCACGGCTAGTTATACACCTGAACCATTGAGGGTCACATTCTCGTGTAAACCGATCCTTGAATACGATCATGTATTAATTAACTGTTAATTAAGTACATATAGTCGGAGGTCAATATGATTGAATCCGAGATTCATAATTTTGATTATGAGTTGGAAATATTACTGAGCTAAAGAAAATGGACACGATGGTGTACACTTTCTATTTTGGGAAATTTCCCGATTTAGCAGTACCCCTGAAATGGGCTTTCCGATTTTGTGAAATTGGAAATTTTTATTATTATCTCATATCGATGAGAAAATTAAAACGAGAAAGAAAATATAATCGTTATATTTTTCGGAGATCGAAATGATTGTCAATTTGGGAGAAACGTAATGACGGCTAGTGAATTGGGACGGCAATGGTTAATGGATCCGATCCATTAAGGTTTGAGCCCAAGTAGCTCTTTTCCTCACCTATAAAAGGAGCTCCATAGGAATGAGGAAAAATACACCAAACCTAGAGAGCTCTAACCCTAGTCTCTCCCTCTCCTCTCCCCTCTCTCGGCCGCCGCCCTTCGGCTGCCTCCCTCGGAGGACCGCCGCCCGGAGCCGCCGCCCGCCGCCGCCGGCAGCCGCCCACCTCGCCGGAAATTGTTTCCGGCGTTGTTTTTCTAGCCCGTTTTTCCCGTTGTATTCTACCACTCGTATTTCTAGTGCAATACGCGAGTGGGATTACCTATACGAGGTGAAACCTGATTTGATGAGAGACGCCGGAGGTTCGAACGAGCAACGCCCGAGCACGACCGAGCCAAGCCCGCCCGCGCCCGAGCGCGAGAGCCACCCCGACTCTCCCCGTGTGCAGCCCGCCCGCGCCCGAGCGCGAGAGCCACCCCGACTCTCCCCGTGTGCAGCCCGCACGCCCCGCGTCGCATCTGCGCGACTTCCGACGAACCTCGTTTCGTCCGACGAGTCCCTAAGGTACTCACAATTAAACTTGAATTTAATTGTTTTGCGTTAACTGTTTGCGCTAAGTACTAGGATTATGATTGACATATAAAATTAATAGAGATTAATTTAATTTTTAATTAAAATCAATTTGATTTGAATTATATAATGTGATTATGTTAATTATCAAATTGACGCAATTAATTATGCGTAATTAATTGTTTAGTGTAATTAATTTATATGATAAATATAATTGCGCTAGAAGTTATGCGTAATTAATTGTTTAGTGTAATTAATTTATATGATAAATATAATTGCTCTAGAAGTCATTAATTTATATGATAAATATAATTGCGCTAGATATAATTAATTTATATGATAAATTTGATTGCGCTAGATTTAATTTAGTATGGGATGCATGAATTAAATATTTAATTATTTGATAATTAAATTAAATGGTGGATTATTTATTTAATAGATTTGAATTAAATCAATAAATGCATGTAATATTGAAAATGGGATTTTCAATAAAATAAAATAAAATTAAAATTTTGTTTTCCGCTGCGTATACATCCACGATGCCCAACAATAATGGATTATCTGGTACATTAGATAGCCCAACATACAATGATGAATCCTGAGTCTAACGATGCAACAAACCGATTTATAACTTGTTTTATTTATTAGATGTATTTCTTCATTGAATCATTATACTTGTGAATTCTTTCACTTAGTAGTATTTATTCAAATAAGATTCAAAAGGTCGAAATTGATTTGATCAATTATAGTTGAAGGAATGGACCTTCCGACCTAAGAATTAAATTTGGAAGATAATACAACTAAGCGAACCTTTATTATAAAGGATGGAATTCGGACAAGTATTGAAATTGATTGACAATGATATATGCAGTGTACTTAGAAATGTGCGAGTGAATACTAATATGGATTAGAGTACTTGATATGCCACAAAAGCAAAGTGTTTTGACAAAGTGAATGGACACAAAGCTGTTGTGGGGAAACTTCAAAGTATATCCATTAGAATCCTGCGATTTGATCGCGGAGGCTATTACCTATCTAAGTAAACACATAGCATAAATCAAAGAATGGGATTGGATCCTAAATGACTACACCATACACTTTTGTGTAGAAATGGTGTGTCGAGAAATAAGAAATGGAATTCTAATAGTAAAAGAAAAGGTTATTCGGAACTACCTATGTTCTACGGATATTCCTGGAAAAACAACGGCACATTCAATGTGGTTGTAGGATATCCTGGAAGAACAAAATGATTGTAAGTTCAATAGTACTATGAACCAGAAGGACATTATCGCCCGGTTCTTAGAGGAAGACTATTAGATGAACTAAAAAGCCCAAAGTGACGTAATACTTTAAAGATGAGAGAAAAAGAAGACTGGGAACCAGCCAAACCGAAAAGTAGTACACCACTAACTGCACCTACTGTTATTACTGTTTATACACCGGAACGCCATTGCAGTGGGAGGTTGTTAGGAAACCGGAGATCTTCATAAGACTAGAAGAGTTTCGAACTCTGGATCTAGTAAAGATGAAATCGATCCTTGGCTGTGCATAGGGGCAGTACTAAATCTAAATGTGCCTGCTTGGAAAGCAATAAACATTATTCTTAAGAGGCAAGATCATTTAGATTACAATCTTAGTTAATCCATTTATTGATTGTTACAAAGCTATGAATCGTGGAACTTGCGAATTGATGAGATAGTCCATATGATGGATTCATCAAAAGGCATAAGCGAGAAAGGTGTATTAGAAACGTGATGGAAACAAGGTGGTGTTTCTCGAAATTTTATGTAGATGACATTTTATCATTGGCAACAATGTAAAAATATTGTCAGACATAAAATGATGGTTGTCTAAATAAATCGGGATATAAGATTGAGTAGAAGTTAGATCATGTTCTTAAGATCTTTCGATCTCAAGATAAAAACATTGTACTTCTCCTAGATATCTTATACGATTATGGTTTGTTTTAAACATGCATAATTCTGAGAAAGGTTATTGCCTTTCAGACACAGAATACATCTATCTAAGGATACGTGTTTTGAACACGTGAAGGAGATAGACGCAGACAAAGCAGTTTCCTACACTTTGAGTGTGGAAAGCTTAATAAATGCAATGTTGAAAAACAAGAACCTGATATCAACTATGCGGTTAGCGTAGTGGGAGGATATCAAAGTAATCTCTTAAAGAGATATTCGGTTGCTGTAAAAGTAATTTCGAAGTACTGGATTACGAAGCAACACGAATTCTTCTTGGATTACATTTTCTCAAATCTCAAATCATAGAAGGACTAGTGTAAGTCGATATCAGGCTATGTGTTCACTTTTGAAAGAGGTGGAACGTTAAAAAATGAAAGAGTGATAAGAACGATGCTTTTCGGACTCTATCATAACCGAATGGCAGCCTCAGAGGCAGCGGAAATTTTGGTTGGGCTCCGGAATGACCTCTGGACTTGGATATGATTCTTAGTTCACCAAAGGCTATGTATATAGCGGTGCATGGTAAACTGGAAGAAGTCATAAGTCAAAAGGTGAAGATAACACATAGAGCAAGTACCACCTGATTCGAGTCATCGTCTAGAGAGACGACGATGTAGTCACCAAGATAACTTCAGAGCGGCAACCTAGATTGCTCATTAACATGGTACTTCTTCGAAGTACAGTTTAAGCACGTGATGGGTATGGGAGTCGGGAGTTTGGAAGAAATGACTAGACCTTAGTATAAGTGGGAGATTGTTGGAGTTGTATACTTAATGTCTAGATTTAAGTAACGGTAACTCCCGATCATAGCATTAAATATATGCAAAAATAGTCTTAGATTATATACGTTGTAGTTAGTATGGTGTGCGTCGTCACACGGAAGATCATACTATCGGTTACTCGTATTTAATCGAACAGTTGCTCACGACCTAGATGGAGACAGACCAAGTCATCGGTATAGTCGTTGTGTGAGAGAGAAAATAATTTGTCTTAATTATTTTATCACACTTGTACACTTAGTGTATTGGGTGGATCGCTTGAGATTTATCAATTAGGATTGTCTTTGATAATTGACTTAAATCTCAGAGTATTTTATTCTTAATCCCCATTACTATTGCGGGTGTGTATATTTAATATAAGTGACTTTGATTTTCCAAATGAATTGACCGATTTATTTATTGGGTCAATTACCGGTAAAGTTGGGTCACTATATTTAATATATGACATGCCGTGAATTTTTGACGGAAAAGTGTATCCCGTTAGGGTTGATAATATCCCCGAGATGAGTTCATAAGGAATTATTATGTAAACCTCATGAGTCGATTTGTTCCGCATAATAATTAAAGTTGAATGGTACAATGCTCGGATAAAAGAGATGAATAAATTTATTATGCAATAAATAAATTTTATTCATGGATATTTAAATCTTAAATACACGGAATAAATAATACTACCGGAGAAATATTATTTGATATAATATGGTTTAATATTGACAGTGTAATTAATTTATATAGTGGAAAATAAATTAATTAATATTAATGGGATTAATAGATTTGGGCTTGGGCTCAATTTAATCATTAATATTGGAAGCCCAATATTCCACCTCCTTTAGATCCCCTACGTAGCCTATAAAAGCACTACATGGTCTTCACAATTCAAGACACATCATAAGATTATCATACTTGATATTCTAGAGAATTTGTTAAGGAGATCCATAGGAGTTCGGAGAATCGTCGCCCACACGACGTTCGAACGAAGTGCAAGGAATACGTGGGAAGATTCGAAGGTCTTCAAACCATCTCGTTTCTCCGCACAACGAGACGTAGGTAAAATCATGAAACCCCCTCTATGAATTTATGTGATAATTAATCGTGATATATACATGAACATACGATCCGGGAAACGTACGAACTTCGCATACGGGGATTCGAGATCCCCGGCGAAGATCGAGAGGCGGTCAAACCCTAGGGTTCGACCGCCGGCGCGCGGACGAAGGGGAGCCCCGGCTGGACGTCGGGGCATGCGATCGACCATGGGTCGATCGCTGGGGGTTCGCCGTGGACTGGTGCCACGGTGGGTGGACCTGAAGGTACCGGTATACCGATCCAATCGATATACCGTGTGTGCGGAAGCGTGTAAAGCGATAGATCTACTATGCCATGATCTTAGTGCACACGAATATGTATAGACACACATATTTATATATATATATACATATCTAATATATATATATATATATATATATAAGGTTTAACGATTACTTACTTTTGGTGACGAAGTGATTCGTTGATGTCGTTGAGGTGGTGTTGAGTCGATTGAACCACCTCAAATGGATCAGCCTCTCAAAGCTCTCCTTTGTGAATGAACTTGGCACTCCTTTAGATCGTCCGGATGTGGAAGCCGCACAAATGGCCCGGCCTCTACGTGTTGCACACGAACCCGGAATTGAACTTGCTTGCTTGCTTGAAGTGGTTCTCCAAGAACTCTCTTCTCTCTGTTTTGTGTATGATTTTCGTGGCTGATCAAAAGTTGATTTGAAAACTTATGTTTTCATCACTATATTGATCACCATTAACCTCCCATGTAACCCCCACCATAATGTGCATCATAATTCACAAGTAATGGTGGATAATGGGGAGGTGAAGGGTCATTTCCACATCATCATGCCAAATGGCATTAGATGTGGTCCCCTTGCTTGTGTGGCATTCCATGTCACACCATGTGACATGAATCCATGCAAGTCATGCATCTCATGCATGCCATGCCTCCCATGCATGTCAAAATCCATACGTATTGATTCTAAATCAATATAACAAGCAACGTAATTCCGACTCGTGTGTGACCCTGTAGGTATGATTTATTGATCAATATTATATTGTTCCCAACAATTAATATTATCGAATAATCATTTAACATCCATAGACGACCTTATGACTTTATCAATTGCACACGTAGGATCGAAGGACATATCCCAACAATCTCCCACTTGGCCTTCAGAGCCAGTGTGCTGCCAACTTCCTGTTGTCACTTTTATGTTTAAGTTTGAACTTGAGGCAAGACACGAGTCATCCTCAATCGGTTCAAACCTTTCTTGGATTTTGAGACAGACTGTAAAACCAGATTTATCACTATGATACAAATCTGGACGTGGCCACGTATTTTCCACAGTCTCGACTCTCCAAGTGGCCAATAAGACATGTATCCCATTAAAAATTGGAGGACAATCTCATCTTGTCAATCCAAGCTCTCCCACTTGCTTCCTGATACGTACCTCGTTACGATAGAATTGAAAGATAGAAGGAGAACGAAGAACGGAAACGATAAATAAAAGGATACCTTGCGGAAGTCCCAAAACCCTTGATCCTAACCCACGGAATGATTTAGGTTCGAAAGCCCTAAACCCCAACGAGACGTTGAACCAATAATTCGGAGAGGATGAAGACACACAAACGAGATTTGACTGGCTCGTTGATTCGTCGGTTGAACTCTTTTGGTTAATTGGGTAGAATTCGAACCCAAGAGAAGTTTTTATGAAAACTCACGAAACATAATTATTTTATTATCAAAAGTCTTGTTTTTTTGTAACAATGTCTTAGGAAGCCTTTATATAGGCCAAACGAAACATAAACGTAAAGAAAAAGGAAAGAAAAGCAATAAAAACGCTGAAAACCCTAAAATCCGCCGCTGCTGTGAAGATGTCGCCCGACATTGTATTAGTGTACATTCTCTGTCGCCCGACATTCAAATGTCGCCCGACATTGTCATAGTGTAATTCTCTGTCGCCCGACATTGGACCTTCGACCGAAGGATTTTTCTTCGGGCGCAGTTTCATCCCGCTGCCAAACCCATGCCTTTTCTGAAGATGTCGGCCGACATTTGTGTAGTGTATTTTTGGTGTCGGCCGACAATAGGCCAAAATCTCGACCGAACTTCTCGTCGCGTCCTCGGCTCACGTATGACCTCCGTTCCGTCGTCTTCTTCGCCGTTCCAACCGGAAAATGAACATCTTGTCTCTTCGACGGTCCTCGGGCCACATCATTCCCCTCCTCTTGAAGAGGATTTGTCCTCAAATCCACGCCGATGCCGGGATCGAACACCACTCTCACGAACAAGCTCGGAACGACGTAATTCTGCCGCTCACACCCTCGATGAAAACTAGGAGATCTTTCTTCAGGGAAATCATCATGAAGTTCCTGAAAAGCACAATGAATAAAAGGGTGTAGAGACAATAAAACGTTAGTGTAGCACTTCGCCTCCTCGCACAACACCACAGACTTCGCTTGTTCCTCTGTCGTTGCTTGTTCCACCATGGGTAACTCCAATTGCGGAAGGTCCTCGGATTTCATCATTTCCTCCTCCTTGGACTCTACCGAAACCTCCGCGACGTCAAAATCCACCGAAACCTCCTCGATGTCGGACCCCACCGACTCCTCGATGTCAGAAGCCACGGCAACCGATGGTGTCGGTTCGTCGCACTCTTCCACGGACTCCTCCGAAGTCAAATCCTCCTCGGAATACACCAAGACCGACTCTTCTTCGGACCCTACCAAGGCCTCCGGTTCTGGTTTCTCGCCGTCGTCCTCAGTCGTCACTTTCTCAGGCTGCATTGGCGATTGTACCCATTCCTCTAACTTACGCTCAATATTTCTCCAACACTCATCCCAACGCTCAGCTCTGGCCCTCCTCTCTTCACGACGCTCCTGACTAAGGTCACGGGCTCGGCGGAAGTCCCAACGCTCCGCTCTGGACCTCCTCTCATCACGACGCTCCCGACTAAGCTCACGGGCTCGATGATAGCCACTCTGAACTTCTCGGTATCCGTTGCCACCTCTTCGATTCCAAGTTTCATCATGACGAGCTCTCTCCTCTAAGGCGGTAAGTCGCTCATTCACCCCCTTCATCTTCGATTTAAGCATCCCTTCGAACCGTGCCATCGCCTTCTCCATGATGAGCTTAGCTTGGGTATGATCCATGTCAGTTGTCCTGCAAAAATGTTAGAAACACAATAGACAATTCCTCACCACTCTCGTGTATCACTCGATATAGGAGGTCACTCAACGCTCGTGTTTCTCTCTAAAAAATTCGAACTTTCCCCAATCTACCGATCGAATTCAACTCCAACAAAATCCAGGAATTGCACAGGTGATTTATTTGTTGAACGAAACAATGAACAACACGGGGACAATAATCGAGAACAATTTTTTTTTTTTTAATAAAAATTACTGTTCATGAACAGTAATTTTCGAAAATAAAAATAAAATAAAAAAAATAATTTTTTTTTTTAAAGGAAGAAGAAGAAGAAAATAAGAAGAAACGAAAAAGAAAACGAGGTTACGTAATCGAAAAATAAAGAACCCAAACCTGGGCTCTGATACCAAATGATACGAACCCTAGCTCTGATACCAAATGATACGTACCTCGTTAGGATAGAATTGAAAGATAGAAGGAGAACGAAGAACGGAAACGATAAATAAAAGGATACCTTGCGGAAGTCCCAAAACCCTTGATCCTAACCCACGGAATGATTTAGGTTCGAAAGCCCTAAACCCCAACGAGACGTTGAACCAATAATTCGGAGATGATGAAGACACACAAACGAGATTTGACTGGCTCGTTGATTCGTCGGTTGAACTCTTTTGGTTAATTGGGTAGAATTCGAACCCAAGTGAAGTTTTTATGAAAACTCACGAAACATAATTATTTTATTATCAAAAGTCTTGTTTTTTTGTAACAATGTCTTAGGAAGCCTTTATATAGGCCAAACGAAACATAAACGTAAAGAAAAAGGAAAGAAAAGCAATAAAAACGCTGAAAACCCTAAAATCCGCCGCTGCTGTGAAGATGTCGCCCGACATTGTATTAGTGTACATTCTCTGTCGCCCGACATTCAAATGTCGCCCGACATTGTCGTAGTGTAATTCTCTGTCGCCCGACATTGGACCTTCGACCGCAGGATTTTTCTTCGGGCGCAGTTTCATCCCGCTGCCAAACCCATGCCTTTTCTGAAGATGTCGGCCGACATTTGTGTAGTGTATTTTTGGTGTCGGCCGACAATAGGCCAAAATCTCGACCGAACTTCTCGTCGCGTCCTCGGCTCACGTATGACCTCCGTTCCGTCGTCTTCTTCGCCGTTCCAACCGGAAAATGAACATCTTGTCTCTTCGACGGTCCTCGGGCCACATCATTCCCCTCCTCTTGAAGAGGATTTGTCCTCAAATCCACGCCGATGCCGGGATCGAACACCACTCTCACGAACAAGCTCGGAACGACGTAATTCTGCCGCTCACACCCTCGATGAAAACTAGGAGATCTTTCTTCAGGGAAATCATCATGAAGTTCCTGAAAAGCACAATGAATAAAAGGGTGTAGAGACAATAAAACGTTAGTGTAGCACTTCGCCTCCTCGCACAACACCACAGACTTCGCTTGTT
Source organism: Euphrasia confusa (assembly GCA_954870475.1). NCBI lineage: Eukaryota > Viridiplantae > Streptophyta > Magnoliopsida > Lamiales > Orobanchaceae > Euphrasia > Euphrasia confusa. Next base: position 23,979,626 of record OX940961.1, read on the forward strand.
CCTCTGTCGTTGCTTGTTCCACCATGGGTAACTCCAATTGCGGAAGGTCCTCGGATTTCATCATTTCCTCCTCCTTGGACTCTACCGAAACCTCCGCGACGTCAAAATCCACCGAAACCTCCTCGATGTCGGACCCCACCGACTCCTCGATGTCAGAAGCCACGGCAACCGATGGTGTCGGTTCGTCGCACTCTTCCACGGACTCCTCCGAAGTCAAATCCTCCTCGGAATACACCAAGACCGACTCTTCTTCGGACCCTACCAAGGCCTCCGGTTCTGGTTTCTCGCCGTCGTCCTCAGTCGTCACTTTCTCAGGCTGCATTGGCGATTGTACCCATTCCTCTAACTTACGCTCAATATTTCTCCAACACTCATCCCAACGCTCAGCTCTGGCCCTCCTCTCTTCACGACGCTCCTGACTAAGGTCACGGGCTCGGCGGAAGTCCCAACGCTCCGCTCTGGACCTCCTCTCATCACGACGCTCCCGACTAAGCTCACGGGCTCGATGATAGCCACTCTGAACTTCTCGGTATCCGTTGCCACCTCTTCGATTCCAAGTTTCATCATGACGAGCTCTCTCCTCTAAGGCGGTAAGTCGCTCATTCACCCCCTTCATCTTCGATTTAAGCATCCCTTCGAACCGTGCCATCGCCTTCTCCATGATGAGCTTAGCTTGGGTATGATCCATGTCAGTTGTCCTGCAAAAATGTTAGAAACACAATAGACAATTCCTCACCACTCTCGTGTATCACTCGATATTGGAGGTCACTCAACGCTCGTGTTTCTCTCTAAAAGAATCGAACTTTCCCCAATCTACCGATCGAATTCAACTCCAACATAATCCAGGAATTGCACAGGTGATTTATTTGTTGAACGAAACGATGAACAACACGGGGACAATAATCGAGAACAATTTTTTTTTTTTTTAATAAAAATTACTGTTCATGAACAGTAATTTTCGAAAATAAAAATAAAATAAAAAAAATAATTTTTTTTTTTAAAGGAAGAAGAAGAAGAAAATAAGAAGAAACGAAAAAGAAAACGAGGTTACGTAATCGAAAAATAAAGAACCCAAACCTGGGCTCTGATACCAAATGATACGAACTCTAGCTCTGATACCAAATGATACGTACCTCGTTAGGATAGAATTGAAAGATAGAAGGAGAACGAAGAACGGAAACGATAAATAAAAGGATACCTTGCGGAAGTCCCAAAACCCTTGATCCTAACCCACGGAATGATTTAGGTTCGAAAGCCCTAAACCCCAACGAGACGTTGAACCAATAATTCGGAGATGATGAAGACACACAAACGAGATTTGACTGGCTCGTTGATTCGTCGGTTGAACTCTTTTGGTTAATTGGGTAGAATTCGAACCCAAGAGAAGTTTTTATGAAAACTCACGAAACATAATTATTTTATTATCAAAAGTCTTGTTTTTTTGTAACAATGTCTTAGGAAGCCTTTATATAGGCCAAACGAAACATAAACGTAAAGAAAAAGGAAAGAAAAGCAATAAAAACGCTGAAAACCCTAAAATCCGCCGCTGCTGTGAAGATGTCGCCCGACATTGTATTAGTGTACATTCTCTGTCGCCCGACATTCAAATGTCGCCCGACATTGTCGTAGTGTAATTCTCTGTCGCCCGACATTGGACCTTCGACCGCAGGATTTTTCTTCGGGCGCAGTTTCATCCCGCTGCCAAACCCATGCCTTTTCTGAAGATGTCGGCCGACATTTGTGTAGTGTATTTTTGGTGTCGGCCGACAATAGGCCAAAATCTCGACCGAACTTCTCGTCGCGTCCTCGGCTCACGTATGACCTCCGTTCCGTCGTCTTCTTCGCCGTTCCAACCGGAAAATGAACATCTTGTCTCTTCGACGGTCCTCGGGCCACATCATTCCCCTCCTCTTGAAGAGGATTTGTCCTCAAATCCACGCCGATGCCGGGATCGAACACCACTCTCACGAACAAGCTCGGAACGACGTAATTCTGCCGCTCACACCCTCGATGAAAACTAGGAGATCTTTCTTCAGGGAAATCATCATGAAGTTCCTGAAAAGCACAATGAATAAAAGGGTGTAGAGACAATAAAACGTTAGTGTAGCACTTCGCCTCCTCGCACAACACCACAGACTTCGCTTGTTCCTCTGTCGTTGCTTGTTCCACCATGGGTAACTCCAATTGCGGAAGGTCCTCGGATTTCATCATTTCCTCCTCCTTGGACTCTACCGAAACCTCCGCGACGTCAAAATCCACCGAAACCTCCTCGATGTCGGACCCCACCGACTCCTCGATGTCAGAAGCCACGGCAACCGATGGTGTCGGTTCGTCGCACTCTTCCACGGACTCCTCCGAAGTCAAATCCTCCTCGGAATACACCAAGACCGACTCTTCTTCGGACCCTACCAAGGCCTCCGGTTCTGGTTTCTCGCCGTCGTCCTCAGTCGTCACTTTCTCAGGCTGCATTGGCGATTGTACCCATTCCTCTAACTTACGCTCAATATTTCTCCAACACTCATCCCAACGCTCAGCTCTGGCCCTCCTCTCTTCACGACGCTCCTGACTAAGGTCACGGGCTCGGCGGAAGTCCCAACGCTCCGCTCTGGACCTCCTCTCATCACGACGCTCCCGACTAAGCTCACGGGCTCGATGATAGCCACTCTGAACTTCTCGGTATCCGTTTCCACCTCTTCGATTCCAAGTTTCATCATGACGAGCTCTCTCCTCTAAGGCGGTAAGTCGCTCATTCACCCCCTTCATCTTCGATTTAAGCATCCCTTCGAACCGTGCCATCGCCTTCTCCATGATGAGCTTAGCTTGGGTATGATCCATGTCAGTTGTCCTGCAAAAATGTTAGAAACACAATAGACAATTCCTCACCACTCTCGTGTATCACTCGATATAGGAGGTCACTCAACGCTCGTGTTTCTCTCTAAAAGAATCGAACTTTCCCCAATCTACCGATCGAATTCAACTCCAACATAATCCAGGAATTGCACAGGTGATTTATTTGTTGAACGAAACGATGAACAACACGGGGACAATAATCGAGAACAATTTTTTTTTTTTTTAATAAAAATTACTGTTCATGAACAGTAATTTTCGAAAATAAAAATAAAATAAAAAAAATAATTTTTTTTTTTTAAAGGAAGAAGAAGAAGAAAATAAGAAGAAACGAAAAAGAAAACGAGGTTACGTAATCGAAAAATAAAGAACCCAAACCTGGGCTCTGATACCAAATGATACGAACTCTAGCTCTGATACCAAATGATACGTACCTCGTTAGGATAGAATTGAAAGATAGAAGGAGAACGAAGAACGGAAACGATAAATAAAAGGATACCTTGCGGAAGTCCCAAAACCCTTGATCCTAACCCACGGAATGATTTAGGTTCGAAAGCCCTAAACCCCAACGAGACGTTGAACCAATAATTCGGAGATGATGAAGACACACAAACGAGATTTGACTGGCTCGTTGATTCGTCGGTTGAACTCTTTTGGTTAATTGGGTAGAATTCGAACCCAAGAGAAGTTTTTATGAAAACTCACGAAACATAATTATTTTATTATCAAAAGTCTTGTTTTTTTGTAACAATGTCTTAGGAAGCCTTTATATAGGCCAAACGAAACATAAACGTAAAGAAAAAGGAAAGAAAAGCAATAAAAACGCTGAAAACCCTAAAATCCGCCGCTGCTGTGAAGATGTCGCCCGACATTGTATTAGTGTACATTCTCTGTCGCCCGACATTCAAATGTCGCCCGACATTGTCGTAGTGTAATTCTCTGTCGCCCGACATTGGACCTTCGACCGCAGGATTTTTCTTCGGGCGCAGTTTCATCCCGCTGCCAAACCCATGCCTTTTCTGAAGATGTCGGCCGACATTTGTGTAGTGTATTTTTGGTGTCGGCCGACAATAGGCCAAAATCTCGACCGAACTTCTCGTCGCGTCCTCGGCTCACGTATGACCTCCGTTCCGTCGTCTTCTTCGCCGTTCCAACCGGAAAATGAACATCTTGTCTCTTCGACGGTCCTCGGGCCACATCATTCCCCTCCTCTTGAAGAGGATTTGTCCTCAAATCCACGCCGATGCCGGGATCGAACACCACTCTCACGAACAAGCTCGGAACGACGTAATTCTGCCGCTCACACCCTCGATGAAAACTAGGAGATCTTTCTTCAGGGAAATCATCATGAAGTTCCTGAAAAGCACAATGAATAAAAGGGTGTAGAGACAATAAAACGTTAGTGTAGCACTTCGCCTCCTCGCACAACACCACAGACTTCGCTTGTTCCTCTGTCGTTGCTTGTTCCACCATGGGTAACTCCAATTGCGGAAGGTCCTCGGATTTCATCATTTCCTCCTCCTTGGACTCTACCGAAACCTCCGCGACGTCAAAATCCACCGAAACCTCCTCGATGTCGGACCCCACCGACTCCTCGATGTCAGAAGCCACGGCAACCGATGGTGTCGGTTCGTCGCACTCTTCCACGGACTCCTCCGAAGTCAAATCCTCCTCGGAATACACCAAGACCGACTCTTCTTCGGACCCTACCAAGGCCTCCGGTTCTGGTTTCTCGCCGTCGTCCTCAGTCGTCACTTTCTCAGGCTGCATTGGCGATTGTACCCATTCCTCTAACTTACGCTCAATATTTCTCCAACACTCATCCCAACGCTCAGCTCTGGCCCTCCTCTCTTCACGACGCTCCTGACTAAGGTCACGGGCTCGGCGGAAGTCCCAACGCTCCGCTCTGGACCTCCTCTCATCACGACGCTCCCGACTAAGCTCACGGGCTCGATGATAGCCACTCTGAACTTCTCGGTATCCGTTGCCACCTCTTCGATTCCAAGTTTCATCATGACGAGCTCTCTCCTCTAAGGCGGTAAGTCGCTCATTCACCCCCTTCATCTTCGATTTAAGCATCCCTTCGAAACCGTGCCATCGCCTTCTCCATGATGAGCTTAGCTTGGGTATGATCCATGTCAGTTGTCCTGCAAAAATGTTAGAAACACAATAGACAATTCCTCACCACTCTCGTGTATCACTCGATATAGGAGGTCACTCAACGCTCGTGTTTCTCTCTAAAAGAATCGAACTTTCCCCAATCTACCGATCGAATTCAACTCCAACATAATCCAGGAATTGCACAGGTGATTTATTTGTTGAACGAAACGATGAACAACACGGGGACAATAATCGAGAACAATTTTTTTTTTTTTTTAATAAAAATTACTGTTCATGAACAGTAATTTTCGAAAATAAAAATAAAATAAAAAAAATAATTTTTTTTTTTAAAGGAAGAAGAAGAAGAAAATAAGAAGAAACGAAAAAGAAAACGAGGTTACGTAATCGAAAAATAAAGAACCCAAACCTGGGCTCTGATACCAAATGATACGAACTCTAGCTCTGATACCAAATGATACGTACCTCGTTAGGATAGAATTGAAAGATAGAAGGAGAACGAAGAACGGAAACGATAAATAAAAGGATACCTTGCGGAAGTCCCAAAACCTTTGATCCTAACCCACGAAATGATTTAGGTTCGAAAGCCCTAAACCCCAACGAGACGTTGAACCAATAATTCGGAGATGATGAAGACACACAAACGAGATTTGACTGGCTCGTTGATTCGTCGGTTGAACTCTTTTGGTTAATTGGGTAGAATTCGAACCCAAGAGAAGTTTTTATGAAAACTCACGAAACATAATTATTTTATTATCAAAAGTCTTGTTTTTTTGTAACAATGTCTTAGGAAGCCTTTATATAGGCCAAACGAAACATAAACGTAAAGAAAAAGGAAAGAAAAGCAATAAAAACGCTGAAAACCCTAAAATCCGCCGCTGCTGTGAAGATGTCGCCCGACATTGTATTAGTGTACATTCTCTGTCGCCCGACATTCAAATGTCGCCCGACATTGTCGTAGTGTAATTCTCTGTCGCCCGACATTGGACCTTCGACCGCAGGATTTTTCTTCGGGCGCAGTTTCATTCCGCTGCCAAACCCATGCCTTTTCTGAAGATGTCGGCCGACATTTGTGTAGTGTATTTTTGGTGTCGGCCGACAATAGGCCAAAATCTCGACCGAACTTCTCGTCGCGTCCTCGGCTCACGTATGACCTCCGTTCCGTCGTCTTCTTCGCCGTTCCAACCGGAAAATGAACATCTTGTCTCTTCGACGGTCCTCGGGCCACATCATTCCCCTCCTCTTGAAGAGGATTTGTCCTCAAATCCACGCCGATGCCGGGATCGAACACCACTCTCACGAACAAGCTCGGAACGACGTAATTCTGCCGCTCACACCCTCGATGAAAACTAGGAGATCTTTCTTCAGGGAAATCATCATGAAGTTCCTGAAAAGCACAATGAATAAAAGGGTGTAGAGACAATAAAACGTTAGTGTAGCACTTCGCCTCCTCGCACAACACCACAGACTTCGCTTGTTCCTCTGTCGTTGCTTGTTCCACCATGGGTAACTCCAATTGCGGAAGGTCCTCGGATTTCATCATTTCCTCCTCCTTGGACTCTACCGAAACCTCCGCGACGTCAAAATCCACCGAAACCTCCTCGATGTCGGACCCCACCGACTCCTCGATGTCAGAAGCCACGGCAACCGATGGTGTCGGTTCGTCGCACTCTTCCACGGACTCCTCCGAAGTCAAATCCTCCTCGGAATACACCAAGACCGACTCTTCTTCGGACCCTACCAAGGCCTCCGGTTCTGGTTTCTCGTCGTCGTCCTCAGTCGTCACTTTCTCAGGCTGCATTGGCGATTGTACCCATTCCTCTAACTTACGCTCAATATTTATCCAACACTCATCCCAACGCTCAGCTCTGGCCCTCCTCTCTTCACGACGCTCCTGACTAAGGTCACGGGCTCGGCGGAAGTCCCAACGCTCCGCTCTGGACCTCCTCTCATCACGACGCTCCCGACTAAGCTCACGGGCTCGATGATAGCCACTCTGAACTTCTCGGTATCCGTTGCCACCTCTTCGATTCCAAGTTTCATCATGACGAGCTCTCTCCTCTAAGGCGGTAAGTCGCTCATTCACCCCCTTCATCTTCGATTTAAGCATCCCTTCGAACCGTGCCATCGCCTTCTCCATGATGAGCTTAGCTTGGGTATGATCCATGTCAGTTGTCCTGCAAAAATGTTAGAAACACAATAGACAATTCCTCACCACTCTCGTGTATCACTCGATATAGGAGGTCACTCAACGCTCGTGTTTCTCTCTAAAAGAATCGAACTTTCCCCATTCTACCGATCGAATTCAACTCCAACATAATCCAGGAATTGCACAGGTGATTTATTTGTTGAACGAAACGATGAACAACACGGGGACAATAATCGAGAACAATTTTTTTTTTTTTTTTAATAAAAATTACTGTTCATGAACAGTAATTTTCGAAAATAAAAATAAAATAAAATAAATAATTTTTTTTTTTTAAAGGAAGAAGAAGAAGAAAATAAGAAGAAACGAAAAAGAAAACGAGGTTACGTAATCGAAAAATAAAGAACCCAAACCTGGGCTCTAATACCAAATGATACGAACTCTAGCTCTGATACCAAATGATACGTACCTCGTTAGGATAGAATTGAAAGATAGAAGGAGAACGAAGAACGGAAACGATAAATAAAAGGATACCTTGCGGAAGTCCCAAAACCTTGATCCTAACCCACGGAATGATTTAGGTTCGAAAGCCCTAAACCCCAACGAGACGTTGAACCAATAATTCGGAGATGATGAAGACACACAAACGAGATTTGACTGGCTCGTTGATTCGTCGGTTGAACTCTTTTGGTTAATTGGGTAGAATTCGAACCCAAGAGAAGTTTTTATGAAAACTCACGAAACATAATTATTTTATTATCAAAAGTCTTGTTTTTTTGTAACAATGTCTTAGGAAGCCTTTATATAGGCCAAACGAAACATAAACGTAAAGAAAAAGGAAAGAAAAGCAATAAAAACGCTGAAAACCCTAAAATCCGCCGCTGCTGTGAAGATGTCGCCCGACATTGTATTAGTGTACATTCTCTGTCGCCCGACATTCAAATGTCGCCCGACATTGTCGTAGTGTAATTCTCTGTCGCCCGACATTGGACCTTCGACCGCAGGATTTTTCTTCGGGCGCAGTTTCATCCCGCTGCCAAACCCATGCCTTTTCTGAAGATGTCGGCCGACATTTGTGTAGTGTATTTTTGGTGTCGGCCGACAATAGGCCAAAATCTCGACCGAACTTCTCGTCGCGTCCTCGGCTCACGTATGACCTCCGTTCCGTCGTCTTCTTCGCCGTTCCAACCGAAAAATGAACATCTTGTCTCTTCGACGGTCCTCGGGCCACATCATTCCCCTCCTCTTGAAGAGGATTTGTCCTCAAATCCACGCCGATGCCGGGATCGAACACCACTCTCACGAACAAGCTCGGAACGACGTAATTCTGCCGCTCACACCCTCGATGAAAACTAGGAGATCTTTCTTCAGGGAAATCATCATGAAGTTCCTGAAAAGCACAATGAATAAAAGGGTGTAGAGACAATAAAACGTTAGTGTAGCACTTCGCCTCCTCGCACAACACCACAGACTTCGCTTGTTCCTCTGTCGTTGCTTGTTCCACCATGGGTAACTCCAATTGCGGAAGGTCCTCGGATTTCATCATTTCCTCCTCCTTGGACTCTACCGAAACCTCCGCGACGTCAAAATCCACCGAAACCTCCTCGATGTCGGACCCCACCGACTCCTCGATGTCAGAAGCCACGGCAACCGATGGTGTCGGTTCGTCGCACTCTTCCACGAACTCCTCCGAAGTCAAATCCTCCTCGGAATACACCAAGACCGACTCTTCTTCGGACCCTACCAAGGCCTCCGGTTCTGGTTTCTCGCCGTCGTCCTCAGTCGTCACTTTCTCAGGCTGCATTGGCGATTGTACCCATTCCTCTAACTTACGCTCAATATTTCTCCAACACTCATCCCAACGCTCAGCTCTGGCCCTCCTCTCTTCACGACGCTCCTGACTAAGGTCACGGGCTCGGCGGAAGTCCCAACGCTCCGCTCTGGACCTCCTCTCATCACGACGCTCCCGACTAAGCTCACGGGCTCGATGATAGCCACTCTGAACTTCTCGGTATCCGTTGCCACCTCTTCGATTCCAAGTTTCATCATGACGAGCTCTCTCCTCTAAGGCGGTAAGTCGCTCATTCACCCCCTTCATCTTCTATTTAAGCATCCCTTCGAACCGTGCCATCGCCTTCTCCATGATGAGCTTAGCTTGGGTATGATCCATGTCAGTTGTCCTGCAAAAATGTTAGAAACACAATAGACAATTCCTCACCACTCTCGTGTATCACTCGATATAGGAGGTCACTCAACGCTCGTGTTTCTCTCTAAAAGAATCGAACTTTCCCCAATCTATCGATTGAATTCAACTCCAACATAATCCAGGAATTGCACAGGTGATTTATTTGTTGAACGAAACGATGAACAACACGGGGACAATAATCGAGAACAATTTTTTTTTTTTTTAATAAAAATTACTGTTCATGAACAGTAATTTTCGAAAATAAAAATAAAATAAAAAAAATAATTTTTTTTTTTTAAAGGAAGAAGAAGAAGAAAATAAGAAGAAACGAAAAAGAAAACGAGGTTACGTAATCGAAAAATAAAGAACCCAAACCTGGGCTCTGATACCAAATGATACGAACTCTAGCTCTGATACCAAATGATACGTACCTCGTTAGGATAGAATTGAAAGATAGAAGGAGAACGAAGAACGGAAACGATAAATAAAAGGATACTTTGCGGAAGTCCCAAAACCCTTGATCCTAACCCACGGAATGATTTAGGTTCGAAAGCCCTAAACCCCAACGAGACGTTGAACCAATAATTCGGAGATGATGAAGACACACAAACGAGATTTGACTGGCTCGTTGATTCGTCGGTTGAACTCTTTTGGTTAATTGGGTAGAATTCGAACCCAAGAGAAGTTTTTATGAAAACTCACGAAACATAATTATTTTATTATCAAAAGTCTTGTTTTTTTGTAACCATGTCTTAGGAAGCCTTTATATAGGCCAAACGAAACATAAACGTAAAGAAAAAGGAAAGAAAAGCAATAAAAACGCTGAAAACCCTAAAATCCGCCGCTGCTGTGAAGATGTCGCCCGACATTGTATTAGTGTACATTCTCTGTCGCCCGACATTCAAATGTCGCCCGACATTGTCGTAGTGTAATTCTCTGTCGCCCGACATTGGACCTTCGACCGCAGGATTTTTCTTCGGGCGCAGTTTCATCCCGCTGCCAAACCCATGCCTTTTCTGAAGATGTCGGCCGACATTTGTGTAGTGTATTTTTGGTGTCGGCCGACAATAGGCCAAAATCTCGACCGAACTTCTCGTCGCGTCCTCGGCTCACGTATGACCTCCGTTCCGTCGTCTTCTTCGCCGTTCCAACCGGAAAATGAACATCTTGTCTCTTCGACGGTCCTCGGGCCACATCATTCCCCTCCTCTTGAAGAGGATTTGTCCTCAAATCCACGCCGATGCCGGGATCGAACACCACTCTCACGAACAAGCTCGGAACGACGTAATTCTGCCGCTCACACCCTCGATGAAAACTAGGAGATCTTTCTTCAGGGAAATCATCATGAAGTTCCTGAAAAGCACAATGAATAAAAGGGTGTAGAGACAATAAAACGTTAGTGTAGCACTTCGCCTCCTCGCACAACACCACAGACTTCGCTTGTTCCTCTGTCGTTGCTTGTTCCACCATGGGTAACTCCAATTGCGGAAGGTCCTCGGATTTCATCATTTCCTCCTCCTTGGACTCTACCGAAACCTCCGCGACGTCAAAATCCACCGAAACCTCCTCGATGTCGGACCCCACCGACTCCTCGATGTCAGAAGCCACGGCAACCGATGGTGTCGGTTCGTCGCACTCTTCCACGGACTCCTCCGAAGTCAAATCCTCCTCGGAATACACCAAGACCGACTCTTCTTCGGACCCTACCAAGGCCTCCGGTTCTGGTTTCTCGCCGTCGTCCTCAGTCGTCACTTTCTCAGGCTGCATTGGCGATTGTACCCATTCCTCTAACTTACGCTCAATATTTCTCCAACACTCATCCCAACGCTCAGCTCTGGCCCTCCTCTCTTCACGACGCTCCTGACTAAGGTCACGGGCTCGGCGGAAGTCCCAACGCTCCGCTCTGGACCTCCTCTCATCACGACGCTCCCGACTAAGCTCACGGGCTCGATGATAGCCACTCTGAACTTCTCGGTATCCGTTGCCACCTCTTCGATTCCAAGTTTCATCATGACGAGCTCTCTCCTCTAAGGCGGTAAGTCGCTCATTCACCCCCTTCATCTTCGATTTAAGCATCCCTTCGAACCGTGCCATCGCCTTCTCCATGATGAGCTTAGCTTGGGTATGATCCATGTCAGTTGTCCTGCAAAAATGTTAGAAACACAATAGACAATTCCTCACCACTCTCGTGTATCACTCGATATAGGAGGTCACTCAACGCTCGTGTTTCTCTCTAAAAAATTCGAACTTTCCCCAATCTACCGATCGAATTCAACTCCAACAAAATCCAGGAATTGCACAGGTGATTTATTTGTTGAACGAAACGATGAACAACACGGGGACAATAATCGAGAACAATTTTTTTTTTTTAATAAAAATTACTGTTCATGAACAGTAATTTTCGAAAATAAAAATAAAATAAAAAAAATAATTTTTTTTTTAAAGGAAGAAGAAGAAGAAAATAAGAAGAAACGAAAAAGAAAACGAGGTTACGTAATCGAAAAATAAAGAACCCAAACCTGGGCTCTGATACCAAATGATACGAACCCTAGCTCTGATACCAAATGATATGTACCTCGTTAGGATAGAATTGAAAGATAGAAGGAGAACGAAGAACGGAAACGATAAATAAAAGGATACCTTGCGGAAGTCCCAAAACCCTTGATCCTAACCCACGGAATGATTTAGGTTCGAAAGCCCTAAACCCCAACGAGACGTTGAACCAATAATTCGGAGATGATGAAGACACACAAACGAGATTTGACTGGCTCGTTGATTCGTCGGTTGAACTCTTTTGGTTAATTGGGTAGAATTCGAACCCAAGAGAAGTTTTTATGAAAACTCACGAAACATAATTATTTTATTATCAAAAGTCTTGTTTTTTTGTAACAATGTCTTAGGAAGCCTTTATATAGGCCAAACGAAACATCAACGTAAAGAAAAAGGAAAGAAAATCAATAAAAACGCTGAAAACCCTAAAATCCGCCGCTGCTGTGAAGATGTCGCCCGACATTGTATTAGTGTACATTCTCTGTCGCCCGACATTCAAATGTCGCCCGACATTGTCGTAGTGTAATTCTCTGTCGCCCGACATTGGACCTTCGACCGCAGGATTTTTCTTCGGGCGCAGTTTCATCCCGCTGCCAAACCCATGCCTTTTCTGAAGATGTCGGCCGACATTTGTGTAGTGTATTTTTGGTGTCGGCCGACAATAGGCCAAAATCTCGACCGAACTTCTCGTCGCGTCCTCGGCTCACGTATGACCTCCGTTCCGTCGTCTTCTTCGCCGTTCCAACCGGAAAATGAACATCTTGTCTCTTCGACGGTCCTCGGGCCACATCATTCCCCTCCTCTTGAAGAGGATTTGTCCTCAAATCCACGCCGATGCCGGGATCGAACACCACTCTCACGAACAAGCTCGGAACGACGTAATTCTGCCGCTCACACCCTCGATGAAAACTAGGAGATCTTTCTTCAGGGAAATCATCATGAAGTTCCTGAAAAGCACAATGAATAAAAGGGTGTAGAGACAATAAAACGTTAGTGTAGCACTTCGCCTCCTCGCACAACACCACAGACTTCGCTTGTTCCTCTGTCGTTGCTTGTTCCACCATGGGTAACTCCAATTGCGGAAGGTCCTCGGATTTCATCATTTCCTCCTCCTTGGACTCTACTGAAACCTCCGCGACGTCAAAATCCACCGAAACCTCCTCGATGTCGGACCCCACCGACTCCTCGATGTCAGAAGCCACGGCAACCGATGGTGTCGGTTCGTCGCACTCTTCCACGGACTCCTCCGAAGTCAAATCCTCCTCGGAATACACCAAGACCGACTCTTCTTCGGACCCTACCAAGGCCTCCGGTTCTGGTTTCTCGCCGTCGTCCTCAGTCGTCACTTTCTCAGGCTGCATTGGCGATTGTACCCATTCCTCTAACTTACGCTCAATATTTCTCCAACACTCATCCCAACGCTCAGCTCTGGCCCTCCTCTCTTCACGACGCTCCTGACTAAGGTCACGGGCTCGGCGGAAGTCCCAACGCTCCGCTCTGGACCTCCACTCATCACGACGCTCCCGACTAAGCTCACGGGCTCGATGATAGCCACTCTGAACTTCTCGGTATCCGTTGCCACCTCTTCGATTCCAAGTTTCATCATGATGAGCTCTCTCCTCTAAGGCGGTAAGTCGCTCATTCACCCCCTTCATCTTCGATTTAAGCATCCCTTCGAACCGTGCCATCGCCTTCTCCATGATGAGCTTAGCTTGGGTATGATCCATGTCAGTTGTCCTGCAAAAATGTTAGAAACACAACAGACAATTCCTCACCACTCTCGTGTATCACTCGATATAGGAGGTCACTCAACGCTCGTGTTTCTCTCTAAAAGAATCGAACTTTCCCCAATCTACCGATCGAATTCAACTCCAACAAAATCCAGGAATTGCACAGGTGATTTATTTGTTGAACGAAACGATGAACAACACGGGGACAATAATCGAGAACAATTTTTTTTTTTTTTTAATAAAAATTACTGTTCATGAACAGTAATTTTCGAAAATAAAAATAAAATAAAAAAAATAAATTTTTTTTTAAAGGAAGAAGAAGAAGAAAATAAGAAGAAACGAAAAAGAAAACGAGGTTACGTAATCGAAAAATAAAGAACCCAAACCTGGGCTCTGATACCAAATGATACGAACCCTAGCTCTGATACCAAATGATACGTACCTCGTTAGGATAGAATTGAAAGATAGAAGGAGAACGAAGAACGGAAACGATAAATAAAAGGATACCTTGCGGAAGTCCCAAAACCCTTGATCCTAACCCACGGAATGATTTAGGTTCGAAAGCCCTAAACCCCAACGAGACGTTGAACCAATAATTCGGAGATGATGAAGACACACAAACGAGATTTGACTGGCTCGTTGATTCGTCGGTTGAACTCTTTTGGTTAATTGGGTAGAATTCGAACCCAATTGAAGTTTTTATGAAAACTCACGAAACATAATTATTTTATTATCAAAAGTCTTGTTTTTTTGTAACAATGTCTTAGGAAGCCTTTATATAGGCCAAACGAAACATAAACGTAAAGAAAAAGGAAAGAAAAGCAATAAAAACGCTGAAAACCCTAAAATCCGCCGCTGCTGTGAAGATGTCGCCCGACATTGTATTAGTGTACATTCTCTGTCGCCCGACATTCAAATGTCGCCCGACATTGTCGTAGTGTAATTCTCTGTCGCCCGACATTGGACCTTCGACCGCAGGATTTTTCTTCGGGCGCAGTTTCATCCCGCTGCCAAACCCATGCCTTTTCTGAAGATGTCGGCCGACATTTGTGTAGTGTATTTTTGGTGTCGGCCGACAATAGGCCAAAATCTCGACCGAACTTCTCGTCGCGTCCTCGGCTCACGTATGACCTCCGTTCCGTCGTCTTCTTCGCCGTTCCAACCGGAAAATGAACATCTTGTCTCTTCGACGGTCCTCGGGCCACATCATTCCCCTCCTCTTGAAGAGGATTTGTCCTCAAATCCACGCCGATGCCGGGATCGAACACCACTCTCACGAACAAGCTCGGAACGACGTAATTCTGCCGCTCACACCCTCGATGAAAACTAGGAGATCTTTCTTCAGGGAAATCATCATGAAGTTCCTGAAAAGCACAATGAATAAAAGGGTGTAGAGACAATAAAACGTTAGTGTAGCACTTCGCCTCCTCGCACAACACCACAGACTTCGCTTGTTCCTCTGTCGTTGCTTGTTCCACCATGGGTAACTCCAATTGCGGAAGGTCCTCGGATTTCATCATTTCCTCCTCCTTGGACTCTACCGAAACCTCCGCGACGTCAAAATCCACCGAAACCTCCTCGATGTCGGACCCCACCGACTCCTCGATGTCAGAAGCCACGGCAACCGATGGTGTCGGTTCGTCGCACTCTTCCACGGACTCCTCCGAAGTCAAATCCTCCTCGGAATACACCAAGACCGACTCTTCTTCGGACCCTACCAAGGCCTCCGGTTCTGGTTTCTCGCCGTCGTCCTCAGTCGTCACTTTCTCAGGCTGCATTGGCGATTGTACCCATTCCTCTAACTTACGCTCAATATTTCTCCAACACTCATCCCAACGCTCAGCTCTGGCCCTCCTCTCTTCACGACGCTCCTGACTAAGGTCACGGGCTCGGCGGAAGTCCCAACGCTCCGCTCTGGACCTCCTCTCATCACGACGCTCCCGACTAAGCTCACGGGCTCGATGATAGCCACTCTGAACTTCTCGGTATCCGTTGCCACCTCTTCGATTCCAAGTTTCATCATGACGAGCTCTCTCCTCTAAGGCGGTAAGTCGCTCATTCACCCCCTTCATCTTCGATTTAAGCATCCCTTCGAACCGTGCCATCGCCTTCTCCATGATGAGCTTAGCTTGGGTATGATCCATGTCAGTTGTCCTGCAAAAATGTTAGAAACACAATAGACAATTCCTCACCACTCTCGTGTATCACTCGATATAGGAGGTCACTCAACGCTCGTGTTTCTCTCTAAAAAATTCGAACTTTCCCCAATCTACCGATCGAATTCAACTCCAACAAAATCCAGGAATTGCACAGGTGATTTATTTGTTGAACGAAACGATGAACAACACGGGGACAATAATCGAGAACAATTTTTTTTTTTTTTTTAATAAAAATTACTGTTCATGAACAGTAATTTTCGAAAATAAAAATAAAATAAAAAAAATAATTTTTTTTTTAAAGGAAGAAGAAGAAGAAAATAAGAAGAAACGAAAAAGAAAACGAGGTTACGTAATCGAAAAATAAAGAACCCAAACCTGGGCTCTGATACCAAATGATACGAACCCTAGCTCTGATACCAAATGATACGTACCTCGTTAGGATAGAATTGAAAGATAGAAGGAGAACGAAGAACGGAAACGATAAATAAAAGGATACCTTGCGGAAGTCCCAAAACCCTTGATCCTAACCCACGGAATGATTTAGGTTCGAAAGCCCTAAACCCCAACGAGACGTTGAACCAATAATTCGGAGATGATGAAGACACACAAACGAGATTTGACTGGCTCGTTGATTCGTCGGTTGAACTCTTTTGGTTAATTGGGTAGAATTCGAACCCAAGTGAAGTTTTTATGAAAACTCACGAAACATAATTATTTTATTATCAAAAGTCTTGTTTTTTTGTAACAATGTCTTAGGAAGCCTTTATATAGGCCAAACGAAACATAAACGTAAAGAAAAAGGAAAGAAAAGCAATAAAAACGCTGAAAACCCTAAAATCCGCCGCTGCTGTGAAGATGTCGCCCGACATTGTATTAGTGTACATTCTCTGTCGCCCGACATTCAAATGTCGCCCGACATTGTCGTAGTGTAATTCTCTGTCGCCCGACATTGGACCTTCGACCGCAGGATTTTTCTTCGGGCGCAGTTTCATCCCGCTGCCAAACCCATGCCTTTTCTGAAGATGTCGGCCGACATTTGTGTAGTGTATTTTTGGTGTCGGCCGACAATAGGCCAAAATCTCGACCGAACTTCTCGTCGCGTCCTCGGCTCACGTATGACCTCCGTTCCGTCGTCTTCTTCGCCGTTCCAACCGGAAAATGAACATCTTGTCTCTTCGACGGTCCTCGGGCCACATCATTCCCCTCCTCTTGAAGAGGATTTGTCCTCAAATCCACGCCGATGCCGGGATCGAACACCACTCTCACGAACAAGCTCGGAACGACGTAATTCTGCCGCTCACACCCTCGATGAAAACTAGGAGATCTTTCTTCAGGGAAATCATCATGAAGTTCCTGAAAAGCACAATGAATAAAAGGGTGTAGAGACAATAAAACGTTAGTGTAGCACTTCGCCTCCTCGCACAACACCACAGACTTCGCTTGTTCCTCTGTCGTTGCTTGTTCCACCATGGGTAACTCCAATTGCGGAAGGTCCTCGGATTTCATCATTTCCTCCTCCTTGGACTCTACCGAAACCTCCGCGACGTCAAAATCCACCGAAACCTCCTCGATGTCGGACCCCACCGACTCCTCGATGTCAGAAGCCACGGCAACCGATGGTGTCGGTTCGTCGCACTCTTCCACGGACTCCTCCGAAGTCAAATCCTCCTCGGAATACACCAAGACCGACTCTTCTTCGGACCCTACCAAGGCCTCCGGTTCTGGTTTCTCGCCGTCGTCCTCAGTCGTCACTTTCTCAGGCTGCATTGGCGATTGTACCCATTCCTCTAACTTACGCTCAATATTTCTCCAACACTCATCCCAACGCTCAGCTCTGGCCCTCCTCTCTTCACGACGCTCCTGACTAAGGTCACGGGCTCGGCGGAAGTCCCAACGCTCCGCTCTGGACCTCCTCTCATCACGACGCTCCCGACTAAGCTCACGGGCTCGATGATAGCCACTCTGAACTTCTCGGTATCCGTTGCCACCTCTTCGATTCCAAGTTTCATCATGACGAGCTCTCTCCTCTAAGGCGGTAAGTCGCTCATTCACCCCCTTCATCTTCGATTTAAGCATCCCTTCGAACCGTGCCATCGCCTTCTCCATGATGAGCTTAGCTTGGGTATGATCCATGTCAGTTGTCCTGCAAAAATGTTAGAAACACAATAGACAATTCCTCACCACTCTCGTGTATCACTCGATATAGGAGGTCACTCAACGCTCGTGTTTCTCTCTAAAAAATTCGAACTTTCCCCAATCTACCGATCGAATTCAACTCCAACAAAATCCAGGAATTGCACAGGTGATTTATTTGTTGAACGAAACGATGAACAACACGGGGACAATAATCGAGAACAATTTTTTTTTTTTTTTTTAATAAAAATTACTGTTCATGAACAGTAATTTTCGAAAATAAAAATAAAATAAAAAAAATAATTTTTTTTTTAAAGGAAGAAGAAGAAGAAAATAAGAAGAAACGAAAAAGAAAACGAGGTTACGTAATCGAAAAATAAAGAACCCAAACCTGGGCTCTGATACCAAATGATACGAACCCTAGCTCTGATACCAAATGATACGTACCTCGTTAGGATAGAATTGAAAGATAGAAGGAGAACGAAGAACGGAAACGATAAATAAAAGGATACCTTGCGGAAGTCCCAAAACCCTTGATCCTAACCCACGGAATGATTTAGGTTCGAAAGCCCTAAACCCCAACGAGACGTTGAACCAATAATTCGGAGATGATGAAGACACACAAACGAGATTTGACTGGCTCGTTGATTCGTCGGTTGAACTCTTTTGGTTAATTGGGTAGAATTCGAACCCAAGTGAAGTTTTTATGAAAACTCACGAAACATAATTATTTTATTATCAAAAGTCTTGTTTTTTTGTAACAATGTCTTAGGAAGCCTTTATATAGGCCAAACGAAACATCAACGTAAAGAAAAAGGAAAGAAAAGCAATAAAAATGCTGAAAACCCTAAAATCCGCCGCTGCTGTGAAGATGTCGCCCGACATTGTATTAGTGTACATTCTCTGTCGCCCGACATTCAAATGTCGCCCGACATTGTCGTAGTGTAATTCTCTGTCGCCCGACATTGGACCTTCGACCGCAGGATTTTTCTTCGGGCGCAGTTTCATCCCGCTGCCAAACCCATGCCTTTTCTGAAGATGTCGGCCGACATTTGTGTAGTGTATTTTTGGTGTCGGCCGACAATAGGCCAAAATCTCGACCGAACTTCTCGTCGCGTCCTCGGCTCACGTATGACCTCCGTTCCGTCGTCTTCTTCGCCGTTCCAACCGGAAAATGAACATCTTGTCTCTTCGACGGTCCTCGGGCCACATCATTCCCCTCCTCTTGAAGAGGATTTGTCCTCAAATCCACGCCGATGCCGGGATCGAACACCACTCTCACGAACAAGCTCGGAACGACGTAATTCTGCCGCTCACACCCTCGATGAAAACTAGGAGATCTTTCTTCAGGGAAATCATCATGAAGTTCCTGAAAAGCACAATGAATAAAAGGGTGTAGAGACAATAAAAAGTTAGTGTAGCACTTCGCCTCCTCGCACAACACCACAGACTTCGCTTGTTCCTCTGTCGTTGCTTGTTCCACCATGGGTAACTCCAATTGCGGAAGGTCCTCGGATTTCATCATTTCCTCCTCCTTGGACTCTACCGAAACCTCCGCGACGTCAAAATCCACTGAAACCTCCTCGATGTCGGACCCCACCGACTCCTCGATGTCAGAAGCCACGGCAACCGATGGTGTCGGTTCGTCGCACTCTTCCACGGACTCCTCCGAAGTCAAATCCTCCTCGGAATACACCAAGACCGACTCTTCTTCGGACCCTACCAAGGCCTCCGGTTCTGGTTTCTCGCCGTCGTCCTCAGTCGTCACTTTCTCAGGCTGCATTGGCGATTGTACCCATTCCTCTAACTTACGCTCAATATTTCTCCAACACTCATCCCAACGCTCAGCTCTGGCCCTCCTCTCTTCACGACGCTCCTGACTAAGGTCACGGGCTCGGCGGAAGTCCCAACGCTCCGCTCTGGACCTCCTCTCATCACGACGCTCCCGACTAAGCTCACGGGCTCGATGATAGCCACTCTGAACTTCTCGGTATCCGTTGCCACCTCTTCGATTCCAAGTTTCATCATGACGAGCTCTCTCCTCTAAGGCGGTAAGTCGCTCATTCACCCCCTTCATCTTCGATTTAAGCATCCCTTCGAACCGTGCCATCGCCTTCTCCATGATGAGCTTAGCTTGGGTATGATCCATGTCAGTTGTCCTGCAAAAATGTTAGAAACACAATAGACAATTCCTCACCACTCTCGTGTATCACTCGATATAGGAGGTCACTCAACGCTCGTGTTTCTCTCTAAAAAATTCGAACTTTCCCCAATCTACCGATCGAATTCAACTCCAACAAAATCCAGGAATTGCACAGGTGATTTATTTGTTGAACGAAACGATGAACAACACGGGGACAATAATCGAGAACAATTTTTTTTTTTTTTTAATAAAAATTACTGTTCATGAACAGTAATTTTCGAAAATAAAAATAAAATAAAAAAAATAATTTTTTTTTTAAAGGAAGAAGAAGAAGAAAATAAGAAGAAACGAAAAAGAAAACGAGGTTACGTAATCGAAAAATAAAGAACCCAAACCTGGGCTCTGATACCAAATGATACGAACCCTAGCTCTGATACCAAATGATACGTACCTCGTTAGGATAGAATTGAAAGATAGAAGGAGAACGAAGAACGGAAACGATAAATAAAAGGATACCTTGCGGAAGTCCCAAAACCCTTGATCCTAACCCACGGAATGATTTAGGTTCGAAAGCCCTAAACCCCAACGAGACGTTGAACCAATAATTCGGAGATGATGAAGACACACAAACGAGATTTGACTGGCTCGTTGATTCGTCGGTTGAACTCTTTTGGTTAATTGGGTAGAATTCGAACCCAAGTGAAGTTTTTATGAAAACTCACGAAACATAATTATTTTATTATCAAAAGTCTTGTTTTTTTGTAACAATGTCTTAGGAAGCCTTTATATAGGCCAAACGAAACATCAACGTAAAGAAAAAGGAAAGAAAAGCAATAAAAACGCTGAAAACCCTAAAATCCGCCGCTGCTGTGAAGATGTCGCCCGACATTGTATTAGTGTACATTCTCTGTCGCCCGACATTCAAATGTCGCCCGACATTGTCGTAGTGTAATTCTCTGTCGCCCGACATTGGACCTTCGACCGCAGGATTTTTCTTCGGGCGCAGTTTCATCCCGCTGCCAAACCCATGCCTTTTCTGAAGATGTCGGCCGACATTTGTGTAGTGTATTTTTGGTGTCGGCCGACAATAGGCCAAAATCTCGACCGAACTTCTCGTCGCGTCCTCGGCTCACGTATGACCTCCGTTCCGTCGTCTTCTTCGCCGTTCCAACCGGAAAATGAACATCTTGTCTCTTCGACGGTCCTCGGGCCACATCATTCCCCTCCTCTTGAAGAGGATTTGTCCTCAAATCCACGCCGATGCCGGGATCGAACACCACTCTCACGAACAAGCTCGGAACGACGTAATTCTGCCGCTCACACCCTCGATGAAAACTAGGAGATCTTTCTTCAGGGAAATCATCATGAAGTTCCTGAAAAGCACAATGAATAAAAGGGTGTAGAGACAATAAAACGTTAGTGTAGCACTTCGCCTCCTCGCACAACACCACAGACTTCGCTTGTTCCTCTGTCGTTGCTTGTTCCACCATGGGTAACTCCAATTGCGGAAGGTCCTCGGATTTCATCATTTCCTCCTCCTTGGACTCTACCGAAACCTCCGCGACGTCAAAATCCACTGAAACCTCCTCGATGTCGGACCCCACCGACTCCTCGATGTCAGAAGCCACGGCAACCGATGGTGTCGGTTCGTCGCACTCTTCCACGGACTCCTCCGAAGTCAAATCCTCCTCGGAATACACCAAGACCGACTCTTCTTCGGACCCTACCAAGGCCTCCGGTTCTGGTTTCTCGCCGTCGTCCTCAGTCGTCACTTTCTCAGGCTGCATTGGCGATTGTACCCATTCCTCTAACTTACGCTCAATATTTCTCCAACACTCATCCCAACGCTCAGCTCTGGCCCTCCTCTCTTCACGACGCTCCTGACTAAGGTCACGGGCTCGGCGGAAGTCCCAACGCTCCGCTCTGGACCTCCACTCATCACGACGCTCCCGACTAAGCTCACGGGCTCGATGATAGCCACTCTGAACTTCTCGGTATCCGTTGCCACCTCTTCGATTCCAAGTTTCATCATGACGAGCTCTCTCCTCTAAGGCGGTAAGTCGCTCATTCACCCCCTTCATCTTCGATTTAAGCATCCCTTCGAACCGTGCCATCGCCTTCTCCATGATGAGCTTAGCTTGGGTATGATCCATGTCAGTTGTCCTGCAAAAATGTTAGAAACACAACAGACAATTCCTCACCACTCTCGTGTATCACTCGATATAGGAGGTCACTCAACGCTCGTGTTTCTCTCTAAAAGAATCGAACTTTCCCCAATCTACCGATCGAATTCAACTCCAACAAAATCCAGGAATTGCACAGGTGATTTATTTGTTGAACGAAACGATGAACAACACGGGGACAATAATCGAGAACAATTTTTTTTTTTTTTTTAATAAAAATTACTGTTCATGAACAGTAATTTTCGAAAATAAAAATAAAATAAAAAAAATAATTTTTTTTTTAAAGGAAGAAGAAGAAGAAAATAAGAAGAAACGAAAAAGAAAACGAGGTTACGTAATCGAAAAATAAAGAACCCAAACCTGGGCTCTGATACCAAATGATACGAACCCTAGCTCTGATACCAAATGATACGTACCTCGTTAGGATAGAATTGAAAGATAGAAGGAGAACGAAGAACGGAAACGATAAATAAAAGGATACCTTGCGGAAGTCCCAAAACCCTTGATCCTAACCCACGGAATGATTTAGGTTCGAAAGCCCTAAACCCCAACGAGACGTTGAACCAATAATTCGGAGATGATGAAGACACACAAACGAGATTTGACTGGCTCGTTGATTCGTCGGTTGAACTCTTTTGGTTAATTGGGTAGAATTCGAACCCAAGTGAAGTTTTTATGAAAACTCACGAAACATAATTATTTTATTATCAAAAGTCTTGTTTTTTTGTAACAATGTCTTAGGAAGCCTTTATATAGGCCAAACGAAACATCAACGTAAAGAAAAAGGAAAGAAAATCAATAAAAACGCTGAAAACCCTAAAATCCGCCGCTGCTGTGAAGATGTCGCCCGACATTGTATTAGTGTACATTCTCTGTCGCCCGACATTCAAATGTCGCCCGACATTGTCGTAGTGTAATTCTCTGTCGCCCGACATTGGACCTTCGACCGCAGGATTTTTCTTCGGGCGCAGTTTCATCCCGCTGCCAAACCCATGCCTTTTCTGAAGATGTCGGCCGACATTTGTGTAGTGTATTTTTGGTGTCGGCCGACAATAGGCCAAAATCTCGACCGAACTTCTCGTCGCGTCCTCGGCTCACGTATGACCTCCGTTCCGTCGTCTTCTTCGTCGTTCCAACCGGAAAATGAACATCTTGTCTCTTCGACGGTCCTCGGGCCACATCATTCCCCTCCTCTTGAAGAGGATTTGTCCTCAAATCCACGCCGATGCCGGGATCGAACACCACTCTCACGAACAAGCTCGGAACGACGTAATTCTGCCGCTCACACCCTCGATGAAAACTAGGAGATCTTTCTTCAGGGAAATCATCATGAAGTTCCTGAAAAGCACAATGAATAAAAGGGTGTAGAGACAATAAAACGTTAGTGTAGCACTTCGCCTCCTCGCACAACACCACAGACTTCGCTTGTTCCTCTGTCGTTGCTTGTTCCACCATGGGTAACTCCAATTGCGGAAGGTCCTCGGATTTCATCATTTCCTCCTCCTTGGACTCTACCGAAACCTCCGCGACGTCAAAATCCACCGAAACCTCCGCGATGTCGGACCCCACCGACTCCTCGATGTCAGAAGCCACGGCAACCGATGGTGTCGGTTCGTCGCACTCTTCCACGGACTCCTCCGAAGTCAAATCCTCCTCGGAATACACCAAGACCGACTCTTCTTCGGACCCTACCAAGGCCTCCGGTTCTGGTTTCTCGCCGTCGTCCTCAGTCGTCACTTTCTCAGGCTGCATTGGCGATTGTACCCATTCCTCTAACTTACGCTCAATATTTCTCCAACACTCATCCCAACGCTCAGCTCTGGCCCTCCTCTCTTCACGACGCTCCTGACTAAGGTCACGGGCTCGGCGGAAGTCCCAACGCTCCGCTCTGGACATCCTCTCATCACGACGCTCCCGACTAAGCTCACGGGCTCGATGATAGCCACTCTGAACTTCTCGGTATCCGTTGCCACCTCTTCGATTCCAAGTTTCATCATGACGAGCTCTCTCCTCTAAGGCGGTAAGTCGCTCATTCACCCCCTTCATCTTCGATTTAAGCATCCCTTCGAACCGTGCCATCGCCTTCTCCATGATGAGCTTAGCTTGGGTATGATCCATGTCAGTTGTCCTGCAAAAATGTTAGAAACACAATAGACAATTCCTCACCACTCTCGTGTATCACTCGATATAGGAGGTCACTCAACGCTCGTGTTTCTCTCTAAAAAATTCGAACTTTCCCCAATCTACCGATCGAATTCAACTCCAACAAAATCCAGGAATTGCACAGGTGATTTATTTGTTGAACGAAACGATGAACAACACGGGGACAATAATCGAGAACAATTTTTTTTTTTTAATAAAAATTACTGTTCATGAACAGTAATTTTCGAAAATAAAAATAAAATAAAAAAAATAATTTTTTTTTTAAAGGAAGAAGAAGAAGAAAATAAGAAGAAACGAAAAAGAAAACGAGGTTACGTAATCGAAAAATAAAGAACCCAAACCTGGGCTCTGATACCAAATGATACGAACCCTAGCTCTGATACCAAATGATATGTACCTCGTTAGGATAGAATTGAAAGATAGAAGGAGAACGAAGAACGGAAACGATAAATAAAAGGATACCTTGCGGAAGTCCCAAAACCCTTGATCCTAACCCACGGAATGATTTAGGTTCGAAAGCCCTAAGCCCCAACGAGACGTTGAACCAATAATTCGGAGATGATGAAGACACACAAACGAGATTTGACTGGCTCGTTGATTCGTCGGTTGAACTCTTTGGGTTAATTGGGTAGAATTCGAACCCAAGAGAAGTTTTTATGAAAACTCACGAAACATAATTATTTTATTATCAAAAGTCTTGTTTTTTTGTAACAATGTCTTAGGAAGCCTTTATATAGGCCAAACGAAACATCAACGTAAAGAAAAAGGAAAGAAAATCAATAAAAACGCTGAAAACCCTAAAATCCGCCGCTGCTGTGAAGATGTCGCCCGACATTGTATTAGTGTACATTCTCTGTCGCCCAACATTCAAATGTCGCCCGACATTGTCGTAGTGTAATTCTCTGTCGCCCGACATTGGACCTTCGACCGCAGGATTTTTCTTCGGGCGCAGTTTCATCCCGCTGCCAAACCCATGCCTTTTCTGAAGATGTCGGCCGACATTTGTGTAGTGTATTTTTGGTGTCGGCCGACAATAGGCCAAAATCTCGACCGAACTTCTCGTCGCGTCCTCGGCTCACGTATGACCTCCGTTCCGTCGTCTTCTTCGCCGTTCCAACCGGAAAATGAACATCTTGTCTCTTCGACGGTCCTCGGGCCACATCATTCCCCTCCTCTTGAAGAAGATTTGTCCTCAAATCCACGCCGATGCCGGGATCGAACACCACTCTCACGAACAAGCTCGGAACGACGTAATTCTGCCGCTCACACCCTCGATGAAAACTAGGAGATCTTTCTTCAGGGAAATCATCATGAAGTTCCTGAAAAGCACAATGAATAAAAGGGTGTAGAGACAATAAAACGTTAGTGTAGCACTTCGCCTCCTCGCACAACACCACAGACTTCGCTTGTTCCTCTGTCGTTGCTTGTTCCACCATGGGTAACTCCAATTGCAGAAGGTCCTCGGATTTCATCATTTCCTCCTCCTTGGACTCTACCGAAACCTCCGCGACGTCAAAATCCACCGAAACCTCCTCGATGTCGGACCCCACCGACTCCTCGATGTCAGAAGCCACGACAACCGATGGTGTCGGTTCGTCGCACTCTTCCACGGACTCCTCCGAAGTCAAATCCTCCTCGGAATACACCAAGACCGACTCTTCTTCGGACCCTACCAAGGCCTCCGGTTCTGGTTTCTCGCCGTCGTCCTCAGTCGTCACTTTCTCAGGCTGCATTGGCGATTGTACCCATTCCTCTAACTTACGCTCAATATTTCTCCAACACTCATCCCAACGCTCAGCTCTGGCCCTCCTCTCTTCACGACGCTCCTGACTAAGGTCACGGGCTCGGCGGAAGTCCCAACGCTCCGCTCTGGACCTCCTCTCATCACGACGCTCCCGACTAAGCTCACGGGCTCGATGATAGCCACTCTGAACTTCTCGGTATCCGTTGCCACCTCTTCGATTCCAAGTTTCATCATGACGAGCTCTCTCCTCTAAGGCGGTAAGTTGCTCATTCACCCCCTTCATCTTCGATTTAAGCATCTCTTCGAACCGTGCCATCGCCTTCTCCATGATGAGCTTAGCTTGGGTATGATCCATGTCAGTTGTCCTGCAAAAATGTTAGAAACACAATAGACAATTCCTCACCACTCTCGTGTATCACTCGATATAGGAGGTCACTCAACGCTCGTGTTTCTCTCTAAAAAATTCGAACTTTCCCCAATCTACCGATCGAATTCAACTCCAACAAAATCCAGGAATTGCACAGGTGATTTATTTGTTGAACGAAACGATGAACAACACGGGGACAATAATCGAGAACAATTTTTTTTTTTTAATAAAAATTACTGTTCATGAACAGTAATTTTCGAAAATAAAAATAAAATAAAAAAAATAATTTTTTTTTTAAAGGAAGAAGAAGAAGAAAATAAGAAGAAACGAAAAAGAAAACGAGGTTACGTAATCGAAAAATAAAGAACCCAAACCTGGGCTCTGATACCAAATGATACGAACCCTAGCTCTGATACCAAATGATATGTACCTCGTTAGGATAGAATTGAAAGATAGAAGGAGAACGAAGAACGGAAACGATAAATAAAAGGATACCTTGCGGAAGTCCCAAAACCTTTGATCCTAACCCACGGAATGATTTAGGTTCGAAAGCCCTAAACCCCAACGAGACGTTGAACCAATAATTCGGAGATGATGAAGACACACAAACGAGATTTGACTGGCTCGTTGATTCGTCGGTTGAACTCTTTTGGTTAATTGGGTAGAATTCGAACCCAAGAGAAGTTTTTATGAAAACTCACGAAACATAATTATTTTATTATCAAAAGTCTTGTTTTTTTGTAACAATGTCTTAGGAAGCCTTTATATAGGCCAAACGAAACATCAACGTAAAGAAAAAGGAAAGAAAATCAATAAAAACGCTGAAAACCCTAAAATCCGCCGCTGCTGTGAAGATGTCGCCCGACATTGTATTAGTGTACATTCTCTGTCGCCCGACATTGTCGTAGTGTAATTCTCTGTCGCCCGACATTGGACCTTCGACCGCAGGATTTTTCTTCGGGCGCAGTTTCATCCCGCTGCCAAACCCATGCCTTTTCTGAAGATGTCGGCCGACATTTGTGTAGTGTATTTTTGGTGTCGGCCGACAATAGGCCAAAATCTCGACCGAACTTCTCGTCGCGTCCTCGGCTCACGTATGACCTCCGTTCCGTCGTCTTCTTCGCCGTTCCAACCGGAAAATGAACATCTTGTCTCTTCGACGGTCCTCGGGCCACATCATTCCCCTCCTCTTGAAGAGGATTTGTCCTCAAATCCACGCCGATGCCGGGATCGAACACCACTCTCACGAACAAGCTCGGAACGACGTAATTCTGCCGCTCACACCCTCGATGAAAACTAGGAGATCTTTCTTCAGGGAAATCATCATGAAGTTCCTGAAAAGCACAATGAATAAAAGGGTGTAGAGACAATAAAACGTTAGTGTAGCACTTCGCCTCCTCGCACAACACCACAGACTTCGCTTGTTCCTCTGTCGTTGCTTGTTCCACCATGGGTAACTCCAATTGCGGAAGGTCCTCGGATTTCATCATTTCCTCCTCCTTGGACTCTACCGAAACCTCCGCGACGTCAAAATCCACCGAAACCTCCTCGATGTCGGACCCCACCGACTCCTCGATGTCAGAAGCCACGGCAACCGATGGTGTCGGTTCGTCGCACTCTTCCACGGACTCCTCCGAAGTCAAATCCTCCTCGGAATACACCAAGACCGACTCTTCTTCGGACCCTACCAAGGCCTCCGGTTCTGGTTTCTCGCCGTCGTCCTCAGTCGTCACTTTCTCAGGCTGCATTGGCGATTGTACCCATTCCTCTAACTTACGCTCAATATTTCTCCAACACTCATCCCAACGCTCAGCTCTAGCCCTCCTCTCTTCACGACGCTCCTGACTAAGGTCACGGGCTCGGCGGAAGTCCCAACGCTCCGCTCTGGACCTCCTCTCATCACGACGCTCCCGACTAAGCTCACGGGCTCGATGATAGCCACTCTGAACTTCTCGGTATCCGTTGCCACCTCTTCGATTCCAAGTTTCATCATGACGAGCTCTCTCCTCTAAGGCGGTAAGTCGCTCATTCACCCCCTTCATCTTCGATTTAAGCATCCCTTCGAACCGTGCCATCGCCTTCTCCATGATGAGCTTAGCTTGGGTATGATCCATGTCAGTTGTCCTGCAAAAATGTTAGAAACACAATAGACAATTCCTCACCACTCTCGTGTATCACTCGATATAGGAGGTCACTCAACGCTCGTGTTTCTCTCTAAAAGAATCGAACTTTCCCCAATCTACCGATCGAATTCAACTCCAACAAAATCCAGGAATTGCACAGGTGATTTATTTGTTGAACGAAACGATGAACAACACGGGGACAATAATCGAGAACAATTTTTTTTTTTTAATAAAAATTACTGTTCATGAACAGTAATTTTCGAAAATAAAAATAAAATAAAAAAAATAATTTTTTTTTTAAAGGAAGAAGAAGAAGAAAATAAGAAGAAACGAAAAAGAAAACGAGGTTACGTAATCGAAAAATAAAGAACCCAAACCTGGGCTCTGATACCAAATGATACGAACCCTAGCTCTGATACCAAATGATATGTACCTCGTTAGGATAGAATTGAAAGATAGAAGGAGAACGAAGAACGGAAACGATAAATAAAAGGATACCTTGCGGAAGTCCCAAAACCCTTGATCCTAACCCACGGAATGATTTAGGTTCGAAAGCCCTAAACCCCAACGAGACGTTGAACCAATAATTCGGAGATGATGAAGACACACAAACGAGATTTGACTGGCTCGTTGATTCGTCGGTTGAACTCTTTTGGTTAATTGGGTAGAATTCGAACCCAAGAGAAGTTTTTATGAAAACTCACGAAACATAATTATTTTATTATCAAAAGTCTTGTTTTTTTGTAACAATGTCTTAGGAAGCCTTTATATAGGCCAAACGAAACATCAACGTAAAGAAAAAGGAAAGAAAATCAATAAAAACGCTGAAAACCCTAAAATCCGCCGCTGCTGTGAAGATGTCGCCCGACATTGTATTAGTGTACATTCTCTGTCGCCCGACATTCAAATGTCGCCCGACATTGTCGTAGTGTAATTCTCTGTCGCCCGACATTGGACCTTCGACCGCAGGATTTTTCTTCGGGCGCAGTTTCATCCCGCTGCCAAACCCATGCCTTTTCTGAAGATGTCGGCCGACATTTGTGTAGTGTATTTTTGGTGTCGGCCGACAATAGGCCAAAATCTCGACCGAACTTCTCGTCGCGTCCTCGGCTCACGTATGACCTCCGTTCCGTCGTCTTCTTCGCCGTTCCAACCGGAAAATGAACATCTTGTCTCTTCGACGGTCCTCGGGCCACATCACTTCCTGATATACCCAATAACAAGTTTTATAACCTCCTTTTACGAAAGGCGTTTACTTGTATCAAAGTACACCATTTCACAATGGAATCACTCTGGACTACTCAGGTCAGAGGAAATTGCTCGACAGTCAATGAAATAGCATTATGACTCGAAATCTTATATACTATTCCAGTCGGGTCTGTTCGATCATTAGCTCGCAGCTAATATCTATGTAATTGTACTTGATGTCCCACATCACTAGCCCATGAAGCGGCGCTATAGTACACATTATAATCTAGTTCTTTGTATTATCGGTTTGTCCGTACTCGATTATACGAACCAGGAACAGCTATATGATTCAAGTATATCAATTCAACCATTGGGACTTCATTATGCGGTAAGTCGACCTCATAACCCAATTGATATAACTTAATCATTTGGACAATTCATATTAATTAAACCATATTTATATGAAGAATTATGTATTATACATATGAGTGAATGTTTACCAAATCTCCAAAAGAATCTAATACAGTAATAGAAATCACAACCCATCTCTAAGATGTCTGATATCAATTGCAGTCGTGAAA
Source organism: Euphrasia confusa (assembly GCA_954870475.1). Taxonomy (NCBI): domain Eukaryota; kingdom Viridiplantae; phylum Streptophyta; class Magnoliopsida; order Lamiales; family Orobanchaceae; genus Euphrasia; species Euphrasia confusa. The sequence goes on from OX940961.1 coordinate 24,009,986, forward strand.
GCCTCAAGCTTAAACTGCTGGAGAGGTTTAGAAAGCGGGTTTGCAACCTTACCAAAAGTTGCAACTTTATTATCTCGATGTCTCCACAAAACTATCTCCCAAATAATGTGAAACTTCCTGAGCACCAGTTTTAGACTTGTGGTGCTTCCTAGCTCATAAGCTTGCGCGATAACTCTACTATAAATAGAGAACTATCGGATGGGCTGAGCTAGTTACGCCACCTAGTTCATTCAAGAACTTTCAAATCCTAACTGCCAACATTACTGCATCCAATGCAATACTGTGCTCAGCTTCTGTAGTTTAATCAGCTATATTGCATTGCATGGAACTATTCCAGCAAATATCACCTCTAACCAGACAAAAGATATAACCAGATTAAAATCGGAAATTATCTTAGTCTGTTTTGAAGTTAGCATTCAAACAGCTTGTTATTATCAACTCTTTTTGTCTTCCAAAGACAACAAAATATTCTTTTGTCCATCTAAGGTACATAAGAATATTCTTGGTCGCAGTCTAATGCGCCTCACCTGGATTTCCTTGAAACTGACTCGTCATGCTCAAAGCATACGATACGTCCGTTCGTGTACATATCATGGCGTACATTATAGACCCTATTGCCGAAGCATAAGGAATGTTTTCCATCCTCTTTTGCTCATCAAGTCCCGTAGGGCCTTGCATCTTGCTAAGAGATGTGCCATGACTCATTGGAATGAGACCCTTTTTGGCGTCTTTCATTCTGAACTTATCAAGTACCTTATCAATATAGGTCACTTGACTAAGTCCAAACATCATTTTCGATCTGTTCCGACAGATCTTGATGCCCAATATGTACTGTGCTTCTCCAAGATCCTTTATTGAAAACAATTTCCAAGCCATTCTTTAATAGAATTAAGCATGGAAACATTGTTTCCAATAAGGAGTATGTCATTGACATACAACACAATGTATACAACGTAACTCCCACTGTTCTTCTTGTAAAACAAGATTCTTACGATTTCCTCTGAAATCCAAAACCCAGTATGGATTCATTGAACTGAAGACTGCTACTCCGATATGCTTTGCTTTATTCCATAAATGGAATTATAAGATTGCAAAATTTCTTAGCCTTATTAGGATCGATAAAACTCTTTGGCTGTGTCAAAACACATTCTCTTCTAGAATCCAATTCAAGAAGTTAGTTTTAACATCCAATATTACCATACCTCATTATCAAGATGAGTAGCAATGGCTAAGATGATCTGAATGATTTAATCAAAGCAACAGGTGAAAGTTTTTACATAATCCACCTCGTTAGTTTTTACATGATTTAGTAGCTGGACTCGTCATAGCTTGGAATTAGGTCGAAGGTTCACCGCTTTCCAAAAGCATGAATTCATATCTCTCATTGGTCACAATATCTAAGTATTTGAATAATAGAGATAGATTTATGCCTTTCGGACCTACGAGGGCTGGTATGGCTTCCAAAACCATAAGAATACTCTCAACCCAGTCTTGAGTATTCATCATTGGTTGTTTCACTTGAACCTCGTTCAAGACAACCGAGCTCCCACTGAATTTCTGGGAAAGATAACTCTTTTCAAGAAAATCACTATCTCGAGCAACAAAATATTGTTCTCAAATAGATCGTAGAAGTTGTACCCTCGAGTTTCTTATGGACATACCATAAGGAAACTTTTATCCCATTTGAGTTCAAGCTCTATAGAGATAAATCTCGTCAGAAAAGCTTTTAGAACCTCAAATCTTGATGAAAACAATTTAGGGACCCTCCCTTTCCATACCTAGTATGGTGTCTTATCAACAGCTTTTGACAGCGTCCTATTCAGTGTATAAGTTGAAGTCTAGAATTGTGTGTTCCCAAAAGAGACCAGTAGTTCATTTAGACCTCTCATCGAATGGTCGAACTATATCTAATATAGTTTGTTTTCTCTTTTCTGAAACATAACCTTCATGTGCTTGTGAACTAATAGGTTCCACATACATCAGTATGGATCATCCCTAATTACTCACATGTTCTCCTTTCTCCAAGAAATATGACATTGTTATCTTTTCAATCACACATCATTCACATGTATCAAATGACTCCAAGTCAAATGATTCTAAAATTCCTTCTAAAAGAAGCTTCGTTACATGTTTAGATTTTGATTTGATCTAATCAGCAATGTTTCAGTTATGTCTCATGATACTTATTCGATTTGGCCTTTGGTCTTAATGATATATATGATTTGTCAAGTTTAAAGTATACATAAACAATATAATAATCGTACCAAAACAAAGAATAATTCACAATTAAAATAGTTACCAAACTATTTAATAGTGAAAAAACTAATCCATCAGTATCTAATACTGAACCAATATTCATTTTTTATTGAAGGTACGAAATTACATAGTTATAATACTAAAACAAGGCCCTAAGGCAAAACAACATCATATGATCATACGGATAATGCAGCGACCTTCGCTCCATTTCTTGCCCGTAGATCGACATCTCTATTCACCAAACTTATACTTCTATGTAGTTCCTCCACATAAAAATGTGAGAACCGCATTTGGCATCCAATACCCAAGAAGTAGAATTTGTGAAGTTTAATGTCTATATCATTAATACTTGAAGATGAAGCAACCCCGTTCTTCACATCTTCTTTGAACTTTGGGCAAATTCAATTATTCCCAATAATTGAGTCTCATTCAAATTTCCCATTCAAAATTAATACAATGTCAAAACGTGATAAATCGTAAGTGAAAAATCGAAGTTTTCTAACCAGCGATATTATCATGCAATTGAAGCCCTATCTCTCATAAAATATGAGGGAGCCAACCAGACAATCGTTTCACGCCATCCAATGGCTCGAAAGTCTCTAATTTGTGTCATTGATGAACTTAAGTGTTTTGGATTAAATCACTCCCCGAGGTGTAAATAATCCTAACCTTATAATCCATCAAATGAAAGACAAATTAGGCATTTGTTTTGAAATTGAATAAAATATGATTTTTTATATGTTTGCAAGTAGTGTCCAACACTTTTGCAGTAGACGCATTGAGATTCCCTAGGAACCCTAGTAGCCTTCTTGCCCATGCTCTTTTGAATACCCTATCCCATATCATAAGAATTTCCCTCTTAGGGTCCTTATCTATCGCCGGCTCAGCAGCCTTGAGCATCCCGTGGAGCTCACGATGCGATTTCTTCAAACCATTCATGTGGAAATTTTAGCCTAAAGGCATTATAACCATCATGAGATTGAAGTATGAAATCGGTTGCCAAATAATCATCATAGGAAAAATCTAGGCGGTCACTTGAAGCAAATAATCCAATCATTTGTTGCACATGTGATTCCATAGATTTCCATTTTTCCAGCCTAGCTGAAGCGATGACCCTGGTCATACCGAACCGCTCAATCTTAGCATATTCCCCGAACATGCTATTGAGTTGTTCAATGATATTTTAGGATGTGGTTATTTAACACATTTTCATTGTCTTCGTATTTTAGGACCATCCTCAAATTACTTTGTGAATCAAGAAAATTTATGTTGTTCAATTTTTCATAATCAAGAATTGAACCAAACTTGAATCGAGTTGAAATTAACATGATAAACTACAAAAGAAAGATAAATAAAGTATGTAAACATTCACAAAGCGGTAAAAAAATAAGGTTGTCTAACAAGCTACTTATTTATTCCATTTTGTTCAATCGATATATAATATCTTTGTTCCCTTGAACAAAACAATCCCAAGACCCTCATCTTGCGAATTCTTAAGCCGACTGAGTCCGCACTTAAGAAGTCCAAGATAGGTAGACATCCCATGTCAATGACATCTAATGTCACTCTTGGTCGATGAGAGTCCCATTCTCATCTCATGTCTCGATAGCCACGCCTGCAGTGGATCTATCGATGAGAAAACCAAACTCACGTGTAAAGGTCAAACCTTTACTCCCACTTATCCCAAGATAACAAGTAGTACCCCGCTGAGGCGGACCTACCAACTTATGATCGAGGGCTTCATAAGTGTGATGTTTTGGGACAAGACATTATACTCATTATTTTGGGAACTTGCATGCATAGGTGTTTATATGTAAATTGAACATTTATAACATAAAACATCCTATAACTAGCAAAACAATTAAATACGTAATCGAAAGGCCCCTAGAACCTCACAACTCTCAAACGAAAAGATTAAAAGCATTAAAATAGGTCTTGAACATCTTCAGGACTGGTCCACGCCCGCCATTTCAGTTCCGCGCCCGCCGATTTAGGTCAACCTTAGTCCGTACCCCAAAAACCACGAACGGCGCCCGCCGTTTCACAAACGGCGGTCGTCGAACACCTCCGGCGGTCGCCGTTTCCAAAACGGCGCCCGCCAAAAGGGTACAGAAGGGGGCAGAACCTAAATCAGCCTTTCGGCGGTCGCTGTTTCCAAAACGGCGCCCGCCGAATGCATTCGGCGCCCGCCGGAGCACAAACGGCGCCCGCCGTTTTGCTCCAGCAGCCCGGTTTTTGCCCGTTTCGCTTCGTTTTGCTTTGTTTCTTCTCGTTTTCGCCGGAGAGCCGATATCCAATGTCGATCCATGGATTCAATCCATTGCTTACACATTGAACAATACATTTTTGAATAAAAAAAACCTATCTATTACAAAAGATTCCAAGGGACGCAGCCCTCCAAAACTATGGCCAATCGTACGTAAAAAACGACAATTCCATTCACCCGACCACTAACGGTGGCCTGCCTTATATCTAAACACATAATCACATAATCACATAAAACAATTAAGTCAATTATGTTGATATAAACATATTGTGTCCAACACAAAAGTGTGCACGAGCCCTAGTCTCTGATACCAATTGAAGGTACCGGTATACCGATCCAGTCGATATACCGTGTGTGCGGAAGCGTGTAAAGCGATAGATCTACTATGCCATGATCTTAGTGCACAAGAATATGTATAGACACACATATTTATATATATATATATATATATATATATATATATATATATATAAGGTTTAACGATTACTTACTTTTGGTGACGAAGTGATTCGTTGATGTCGTTGAGGTGGTGTTGAGTCGATTGAACCACCTCAAATGGATCAGCCTCTCAAAGCTCTCCTTTGTGAATGACCTTGTCACTCCTTTAGATCGTCCGGATGTGGAAGCCGCACAAATGGCCCGGCCTCTACGTGTTGCACACGAACCCGGAATTGAACTTGCTTGCTTGCTTGAAGTGGTTCTCCAAGAACTCTCTTCTCTCTCTATTTTGTGTATGATTTTCGTGGCTGATCAAAAGTTGATTTGAAAACTTATGTTTTCATCACTATATTGATCCCCATTAACCTCCCATGTAACCCCCACCATAATGTGCATCATAATGCACAAGTAATGGTGGATAATGGGGAGGTGAAGGGTCATTTCCACATCATCATGCCAAATGGCATTAGATGTGGTCCCCTTGATTGTGTGGCATGCCATGTCACACCATGTGACATGCATCCATGCAAGCCATGCATCCCATGCATGTGAAAATCCATACGTATTGATTCTAAATCAATATAACAAGCAACGTAATTCCGACTCGTGTGTGACCCTGTAGGTATGATTTATTGATCAATATTATATTGTTCCCAACAATTAATATTATCGAATAATCATTTAACATCCATAGACGACCTTATGACTTTAGCAATTGCACACGTAGGATCGAAGGACATATCCCAACAGGACCCCCCCCAGCCCCCTCGACCGGCGGTGTGCGCACGGGAGGTACCCGGCTTCGGCTGGGGTAGGCGATCGAGCTGGGCTCGATCGCGAGGGAAGCCGCGGCGGGTCAGCTGGAGGCTGACCGCCCTCCTCCGCCGGTGGCGGTGAGTCGCCAGACTCACCGCCGGGGGCTGCTGGGCAGCCCCATGCGATCGCATGTGCGATCGCGAGCCCCCCTCGCGGCGGGGGCTCGGCTAGGGTTTAGCCGTGGGTTCGCCCACGGCGATGCTCGTGTCGAGCTCCGACGTCGTGAGGTGGTTCGCGTGTTTCCGGCGATGGGATTTCGGTCGGGTTGTCGGTTTCCGCAATTTTTGATAAACCGGGATATCGATTTCCAACAAAGTGTACAAGTATGATAAAATAATCAAGACCAAATATTTTATCACTCATACAACGACTATACCGATGGATTGGTCCTTGTCCATCTAGGTCGGGAGCAACTGTTTGATTATATACGAGTAACCGATAGTATGATCTTCCGTGTGACGACGCACACCATACTAACTACAACATGTATAATCTATGACTATAATTTGCATATATTTAATTAAACATAATTAAAAGCAAATGAATGTTTATTTATTAATACATAAATGAAAGTGTACAAGGAGTTCAGATCACTTAAATCTAGACATTAAGTATACTACTCCATCAGTGTGCACCTAAAAATAGTTGTTGTCGAAAGGGTGAGCTCAACGCGCTCAATAGGGTCAATACCTCATCCAATACACGAATCAAATATATGTATAACTAAATGAAACATAATATGAAATTATTATAATTTTAATAACATGATATCCATTTTATAATCTGGATATTACGATAATAAAACACGAGATCCATTTAATAATCTGGATAATATGAAAATATTGTAATTTTAATAAATCATGATATCCATTAAATAATCTGTATATTACGATAATAAAACTTGAGATCCATTTAATAATTTGGATAACATGAAAATATTTTAATTTTAATAAAATATGAGATCCATTAATAATCTGGATATTGCGAGTTGCGCCAACTATTGCGTTGGTCCCCTTCGACCCTTTTTCATCGGTCTCCGGTTAAAACAGAAAATATATTTTAATAAATTCACATAAATGCACAAATAGAGACACACATAATGAAACAAGTAGTAAACAAGGTAAATCGACAACATGACACCTACCTCGATGAGATGGGACGTGAACGTGAAAATCCAAAGCGCGTCTAAGACCATATAGGACTGAACTAGCAATTCTAAATCTTCATGGCTGAATTAATAATTTTTAAGACTTAATATATATGGACTGAATAATATTATTAAGATTTAATAAAGGAATGACCCATCGTTACCTCAAAGTCCAGTGACCTGTTTGCAATTTACTCTTATTTAATAAAGTGGCGCTTCGAGAATTGTTTGGTGAGGGATTGATGTTGCTAAACACAAGGATATCGAAATAAGGACCATGAGCAGGGGAGGCAATTTCTGTGGAGTTGGAGATAGTTCTCGGGGCAATAGTTTTCTATGTATATATATAATATATGTTGGATAGTGGAGAAAGAAAGACGATCGAATTGATAATGAGAGAAAATGTATATTATTTGTAATGTAGATGGTGGTATGCCGAGGAGGGTAGATGTATATTTATAGGACCGATTCTATTAGGGTTTTAATTTAGTAAATTTTAAATATTAGTATTTTTTGGTTGTTAAGACATTTTTTAATAATTAAACTTTAAATTATGTTAATTATATTGGGTTTAATCTAAATATTAAATATATAATTATCATTATATTATTTACCAAATTTAATGTTTAATTAAAATATATTTTATCAGTTCAATTTGTAACTAAAATTTTGATATTTTGTGATTGATTTGTAAGAGTGTAAATATCATAATTTGTGTTTTATTGTTTATTTTTTAATATTTTTAAGTAATTAAAAAAATGATAATTTCATTTTTGAAATTATAAAAATTAAGAATAAAACTAGAAGAAAGTTGTTAGTTGTATTACACAAAATTAATTATGGTAATTGTATTTTAGAAAACTAAGTATCGAAACTAACAAAATCTAGAAACAACACAAAAACTAAGAACGAAAATAAATTCGAAACAATCATTTAACAAGTGGGCAAATGATAATGATTAGTTTACACGAATTGTAAATTAAAAACGAAAGAAGGAACGAAACTCAAAACAAAACATTCATTTAACTAAAACTAAGAACAAAACTAGATACGAAACATTCATGTAATCAATTTTTATTACATACACAAATGATTACAAGCAAATTACAAGCAAATATTTTCAATCATAAACCAACAAAGCTAATTACATACACAAAACTAAACAAATCATTCATTGGGCAAGAGATATGAATACAGATGATACCTTGTAGATTAACAAATATTTCAGGAATTCGACAAAAACAAAGGACTCCAAAGAAGATAAGAACAAACAAAAGAGATTTTCATTTCAAATTATAAGATAAATGTGCACCGGTAACTCTTAAATATCACATATTGAATAAGCTAAAAAATAATAAATAGATATCACAAAACTAGGAACAAAACTATTAGGAAAAAAACTAATCACAAAACTAAGTAATTGTATTGTTTATTAGAAATAAAACTAGCACAAAATTAATTGTATTGCACAAAATTAAAACGAAACTAACAAAAAAGTAATTGTATTATACAAAACTAAGAACGAAATTAGCAATTATTAAGTCAAACAAAATTATAGTACAAAAAAAAATGGTAATTGTAAATTTTTGAAATTTGATTTTAGTTTATACAGGCGTTTGGTACATGCTCAAACACATATTTATTCTAAATTTTCTTGACTATATAAAAACCAATCGCAACACCAAATATAAAAAAAGCAGTAGAGACGAAAGCCATAGGTATTATATTGATATTATATTGATAGATTTTGCTTCTGGCCAGGGATACCGCTTCTCCCATTATACCCTGTCCCTCCATTGCCCCTACTCCTCCGTCGGACTTAATCTCTACCCTTCACGGCTCCCCGCCAACGTCTCCTCCCTTGACGCAAGCCCAAATCCGCCTCCTCCAAGCTCAATGGCAACGTCGTCTCTGCCATAATCGTAGTCGTCACCATCGTCTCTCTCACCGTCTTCCTCCACCTCCGCCGGCACAACAGTAAAAACTCTAGATTGATGGCATCATTTGACCACTCCAAGAGTCACAAACTCGATACTTTTAACAACAGCTTAGCAAGATGCGAGTTTGCGCGATGTTGGAGAACATGCTTTTGGCCTCGACGAAGGCGTTGAAGGAGGCTAGGCGTGGGACGATGAAGTTTTAGTGCTCGAAGTTGGAAAACGATGATTTGACTGAACCTTTACGCATAGGCGTGGATAAGTTTAACCTAGTTTGTGATTCAGAAATAAATTGATAAGTTTAACCTAATTTGTGATTCTGGAATAAATTGAATAACTAATTAAAATAAAAAATAATTATTGATATAATAGAAGGGTTAAAAAAGATATTTCAAATTTGAAAATCATACTTAAATTATGATTATACTAAATATCAATACATTAAATTATAATTAAGAAAGACATAATTTACCTTTTTTATCATTAGACAAAAAATTGATATTTTTGTATAATACTTAAAAACAAAGTTTTTTTTTCTAAATTATCCAAAAGAAAAATTTTAATAATGAAATTTAAAAATAAAAATAATTTTTAATAAACATTAAATTAATTAATATGTATTTAGATTATAAATTAAATAAAAGATATTTATATTAGTATATTATAAAAGATTAAAAATGAAAAAAGAAAAAGGGTAAGTGGGTGGGGCCCTGCTGCAACAATTAAAGCTGCCGCCAAAGTACCAATCGCGCGTGAATTGCATGCGCCCGTCGCTGGCTAATCGGCCAGCGACACGTGTCTTTCTGCAGACCAAAAAAAAAACTCAGTTCATATCATTGAACTGGGTTCAGTCAATTGTTGGAGCCAGGGTGTACAATTTAATTTTCTTACGGTTCAATTTACTCAGTTTTCACAAAAGATTCGCTCCGTAATGTTATATTTTTTGTGCTACGTGTGCACTCCGGTGCCAATATGCCATCACGTGGTAAAAACGTGACTTCCATGCCCGAGAAGTGATCGGAAAGACATTTTTCGATAAAAAAAAAAGAGATAAATGACACTTTTGAAATCGGACTACGGAAAGAGGAAATATAATGATATTCTCTCTAAAAAAAAGAAAAACAATTTTCTGGTCCCACAAATATAGCTTTTTTTCGATTAGTCCCACACACATCTACTTCTCCATTTAGTTCCAAATAACTCGAATTAGGTTTCAATTTAGTCTTTTTGGACGGAAAATTCAAATTTGACCGGATGTGCATATCACGTGATCTCAACACCGGCGTCCACTGCTGACTCGGCGCCAGGTATCAGCACGTCATTGGACAATGACTTTTTTCAAAAAAAAAATAAAAATACAGAAATACATGCCACGTTAGTATTTTTAAAATAAAAGAAAATTAAAAATACATAAATACAAATTCAAATACGCAAAATTAAAAAAATTGAAAAAGGCAAATTAATTGAGGTTCTTAAGAATTGTTTTCCCCCTTCTCAATTCTGAAATTGAAAAGTGCGCTTTGCCTTTCTCATCGGCAATAATCTTCCTAGGCGAAACCTCTCTGACCACAACCCAAGGCGAACACGAAAAATGCATATACTCGAGCGTCCTCGAAACCCCGATTGCCGCTTTGATCCTTCGGTCCCACCCCGAGCACCCGATCACTTCGCTCACTCGTGTAAAATGGAGAAGTAACGATTTTTTATTTTGGTAAATGAGTATAAAAATGAGGAATTATTCTTTGTACCTTATATACCACGTGGATTAATGATTTGGTGTTTCCTAACCTATAATCTTGCGACATGTGTCAAATTAAAAAAATAGAGATTTCCTTTAACCATTCCCTTTTCTTTCGTTATTAACATAAAAAATAATTCTAAAACCCTTCTATTATTAACATAAAAATTAATCACTATGTAAGCAACAAAAGGCGAAGAGAAAATAAACAGAAGATAAATAAGTATAGGGATCTAAAAAAATCGACCAAATTTATATATACTCATTATAACTCTTTCCGATTAAATTCCCATTGAAAATTTTCTGGGCACAATTTGTTTCGGAAATTTAATTAGGTAAATTGGTTACTTAGGAGGGTGTATTCGTTTAGGATTTTATAGGATTTTTTTGGATTTTAAAAAGTCAATGGATTTTGGAAATCTATAGAGTCTATGGAGAGTTTGATCGACTTTATTATTGATTTATATGGACTTTTATAGATTTCAAATAATTGTAATTTTTTTTTTATTGATTTACGTAAACTTTCATAAATTTCAACGCAAATATATATATATGAACATATTTGTACATAAAAAAAAATCAATTTTTGTAGAAAAATAAAAAAATACATTATTATTCTAATTTTTATAATTTTTATTTCTATCACAAAGAATTTATTAAAAATATATTATTATTATTCTAATTTTTATAATTTTTATTTCCATCACAAAATAATTTATTATTAATATCATGTATAAATAATTATTTTTAATGAAAATATGATTAAATTAATTTTTTCAAATTAATTTTTTATTATTGTAAAGTCTTGTTTTATTTTTATTTGTTGTGTTTGAGTTTTCGTGTTGTAAATAAATCTTGTTTTATGTTTATTTTTTGTGTTTGAGTTTTTGTGTTGTAAAAAAAATCCATCAAAATCTCTAGTAATTATGAGAAATTTTGAAAAGTCAACTTTAGTTATATTATGTAAAGAGAATCCATCAAAATCCATACACTTTTAAAATCAATTAAAATCCATATACTTTTGAATACCTTAAAAGACTTTTTAAAATCCTAATTGAATACATTTTAATTGACTTTTAAAAATTCGGATTGAATACACCTAGACTTTAAAAGTCCATTCAAATCCTACAAACTCTTAATCTAATATATCCCCTTAATTTTATATTTATTACAGATTTGGGATTTATTCAGGGAGACAACGCAAATTGATTACATTTGGCATTCCGACATGACTTGAGATTCGAAGACGATAGGAAGTAGAATACATCTTCTCCATAATCGCAAATGGCCCGATTATGCGAGACGAAACCTTAGAATACCTAATATGGGGATGAAGTTTTCAAGTTAACACAACCCAAAGAAAATCGACATCCTCAATACCAACCATTATTGGGACGATGTTGACCAACCTTGTAGTTAGGAGTGTATTCATCGATTCGATCTAAGCGAGAGTGTCTAGATGAACCATCTGTTGAACCTGAACATTCTAATAGTTTCGTTCTTATCGATTATTAAAATTGATGTTGTGATAATCATTCTCTAAATCTGGGTTCGTCATCATTTATCAGAATAAAAAAGAATTAAACCCAAATAATTAAGATTCAGTTCTTGTTGCCAAACATCATCTCTTTACCGAAACTCACACTTCAAACCTTACAGTATTGGATTTAAAATTTAGTTTATTTTTATTTTATTGTTAATTTTTTACAGTATTAAAATTTAAAGGAGTTTTTGTTTAGTTTTTTATTAATTTTTATTTTTAAGAAGAAAAGGGACCCGCTAAAAACAATTTCATTTTTTTAATTCTGACACATGTCGCAAGATTATAGGTTAAGGAACACCAAATCATTAATCCAAGTGGTATACCGGTTACACAGAATAATTCTATCTATAAAAATATGTAAACTCTGCTTAGATTAATATTCACATGACATGATTACCCCGCAAAAATGTGAAAATACCTTTAAAGTCCTTTCCCCCGCGCCCCGCCCTCTACTTATACTAGTAAAAAAAATAGGCAGCATGAAACACGAGCTCCCATATAACAAAATTAAAAATTAGTAATTTCAAACAGACCCCACTCCCAACATCCGTCTAATAAATACACAGATACAACAACAGCAAGAATTAAACAACACCAGTCAAGAAAAGAACATGGCCAGCGGCCTCTCTCACCCCTATCTTCCTCCTACTACTACTACTACTACTACTACTGCCAAAACCAACTCCTCCTTTTCCCTATCGAAACGCTCCTGCTACATCCCTAGAGCAGTAGCTACTATTCCGACATCGGAATCGTACTGGGCTTCCATCGAGGCCGACGTCCAAACCTATCTGGAGAACGCCATCCGAATCCGATCTCCGGAGTCGGTTTTCGAGCCAATGCACCACCTCACCTTTTCCGCCCCAAGAACCACCGCGTCGGCCCTGTGCGTGGCCGCCTGCGAGCTGGTCGGCGGGGCCCGCAATCAAGCAATGGCGGCGGCATCTGCCCTCCACCTGATGCACGCGGCTGCCTACGCTCACGAGCACCTCCCGTTGACGGACAGGCCCAATAGGCCCAGGCCCGAAATCCAACATAAGTACGGGCCCAACATCGAGCTCCTGACGGGAGACGGGATAATCCCGTTGGGGCTGGAGCTGGTGGCGAGGTCGATGGACTTGGAGCAAAAGAACGAGGATAGAGTCCTGAGGGTGATAGTGGAGATGAGCAGGGCTATTGGGTCGCAGGGAGTGGTGGATGGGCAGTACAGGGAACTGGAAGCGGAAGAGGATATTATTCATGACATAGAAACTGTGTGCACGAAAAAGGAAGGGACGATGCTCGGGTGCGGGGCTGCGTGTGGGGCCATGCTCGGAGGAGGAGGGGAAGAAGAGATTGAGAGATTGAGGAAGTTTGGGGTTTATGCAGGAATCGCACGAGGGCTATTAAGGATGGCCAAAGACGAAGACGATGAGGATGGATTGATATTGAGAGGCAAAATAGAGGAGTTGAAAGGATTGGCACTCAAGGAGTTGGAAAGCTTCCGAGGAAACGATGATACGGCTTTGCTCATTGCAACCCTTGTTCACTAATTAGTCATTGTGTTGAAATTTTATTTGTGTGTTTTCTGCCTTACCATCATCCTGTTCCTGTACGTGGTAAGTAGATCAGGCCACCAATAATGTTCTTGCAATCAATTAAGTTGAGAATTGAGTTGAAATCAATTACCATCCTCGATGAGATGATGATAAGAAATTAAGCAGTGAAAATCAGTTACCTCTTCTCCGTACTACATGAGCTGTCTCTGATCTCTAGAAAGTAGAAACCAATTAAACACTCGAATTGAACAGTGTCCAGAACACGGGCGACTGTACTTTACCTTTTGGTGTGTGTTGTACTTGTGTTGACCGACCAAACAAAATTTGGATAAAATTTATTTGGCCTAAAATTGCTCAAACGTCACATTCCCTTCATTTTTACCGAACAAAATAGAAAAAATAATTTCTAAAACAAATGTGATAGTATTTTTAAAATTACTTTTATTTATTTATTTTTTGAGATTTAAAACTTATTATCAAGATTTTTTTTTTATTTTTTCACCATTAATTTATACTACTTATATACTTTAAAACAAGAGGAAATGTGATTTTTTTGTCACATTTGATAAGCACATATGTTTTTTGTACTCACTTATAAAATACAGTATGTGTTTTTTACATCAATTGCACTTGAACTGTCTCTCGTACCCTTACTAATAAAATAAAAAAAAAAAAAAAAAAATCAAAATCAAAATCAAAAAAAAAAAACAAAATACTTTTGGGTTTAATGATGCATTCATACACCATATTCATTCAAACAACCCAAAATCAAAAATAAAAATAAAAATAAAAAATCCTCTTAAATCTTCACAAAAAATCGTTTATGTTCACTTGTTAGATTCTGGAAATTTTCTGTCGGATATACGCGTAACGAGCAAAAACGAGAGTTACATGTTTCATTTTCGTTTTTATTTTTTCGACTGTTACTCGATTGACTACTCGATGGCGCGGACGATCGAGTAGTCCATCGAGTAGTGAAGAACAATTGAAGATCATTATTACTCGACGGTACATTACTCGATTTCGAGTAACTCGAAATCTCGAATTCGAATAGCAATTTCACGGATTAAACAGATTTTGCTCATTCGTAATATTCGAAAAAATATGGCACGAACTAATATTCCAAATTAGAAAAATCAGTTTAATCCTTGAAGTTACTACTCGAATTCGAGTTATTCGAAATTCTTCTCTTTGCGCAAGTTCTTGATTCTTGTCATATTTTTTTCATACGAACTCCAATAGTCTCGATTCAAAATTCCACAAAATAAAGATTTCAAGATCTTTGCATCCATATATGGCAAGAAGCAAGATTTCAAATGATCAAAGTCAGATTAATCCGTGAAATTGCTGCTCGAATTCGAATTACTCGAAATTCTTCTCTTTGCGCAAGTTCTCGATTCTTGTCATATCTTTTTCATACGAACTCCAATCGTCTCGATTCAAAATTCCTCAGAATATAGACTTCAAGATCTTTGCATCCATATATTGCACGAAGCAAGATTCAAAATGAGCAATATCAGTTTAATCCGTGAAATTGCTGCTCGAATTCGAGTTACTCGATATTCTTCTCTTTGCGGAACTTCTCGATTCTTGTCATATCTTTTTCGCCCGAACTCTGATTGTCTCGATTCAAAATTCTACGGAATCTGGACTTCAATATCTTTACAACCATGCATGGAACGAACCAATATTACGAATGATAAAAAATTGTTTAATCCGTGAAATTGCTACTCGAATTCAAGATTTCGAGTTACTCGAAATCGAGTAATGTACTGTCGAGTAACGTACCATCGAGTAATAATGATCTTCAATTGTTCTTCACTACTCGATGGACTACTCGATCGTCTGCGCCATCGAGTAGTCCATCGAGTAACAGTCGCAGAAAAAAAAAACGAAAATGGTGGTGGTCCTGTAGAGATCTTTACATCCACCTCATGTTCAGACCACTACAAGAAATTATCCTTTTTGTGACGATTTTTTTTGTGACGACATAAATTTCGTCACAAATTATTGTTTAAACGTGACAAATTTTATTTTTCGTCACTTAATTTATTAATTTCGTGACAAAATTTATTTTTATCCCAAAAACTATTATTTTTCATGACAATATTTTATTTCATCATTAAAAATATTTTTTCGTCATTATTTTATATCTATCGAGACGAAAATAAAAATTTCGTCACATAAATCTTTTGTGACAATATTTATATTAGTTAATGACCATATTCATGGTCATGAAAAATAATATTTTTATAATGAAATCATGTTTTGTCACTAATAATTCAAAATTATAAGTGACATAATTATTTCGTCATTTTATTATTTGAGACGATAATAATTTATAATTAGGGATAAGAACTTTTGTCATATAATATATTTTTTATGACGATTTTATTTTTCGTCATTAATCAATTTAATTAATTTGTTTGATTTTTCCTTGTCACCTATACTAATATGGTGACAATTGTTAATCATTTGTCACTTTCATTTAAGTGAATCACAATTTGAAAGTAAAAGTTTAGGACACAAATTTTGTCATACTTTTTATATAAATATTAGATTGATTATAAAAAAATCAATATTTGTTTTTTAGTTTTTAATATATATAAATATAAGAAAATATAAATTTTTAACATATTTAATAAAAACATTACATATGTGTGACAATATTCTACTAAATTTGTATTTAATTAAAAAATATGTTTTTATGTATATATATTATACTAAAATATACTTTATTAAATAAATGCGAAAATAATTATATATTGGAGTAATATCTAATATTAAAGCACTATTAATTAATTTTAGCCGATTTACAATTACCTTAATAATTTAATTATATAATAAATATTTATTTTTATCTTATTTTTTATCTTATTTTTCAAGATATTGACTTTTCAATTGTTAAATACTGTATAGATTAATAATTTTTTATTATGAAAAATTGAAATTGTGTTTAACCTAAAATCTTAATATAAAACCTTGGCCTCCCCACTTCTCCCACCTCTCACGTTCCAAATCCACTTTCTCCTAAAAAATTCATCTAAAGTAAATTATTGCAGAAACAAAGTCCTACAAATAAACCAGCCGCTCCTTGTTCATAATTGTTGTTGTCGTTTGGGTATACCCTCGATCAGGAGGAAGTACGAGATCACGCGGAACAACGAACCAATCGACCTCAGCTCGCTCAAATCGGAATTTAAACCTTGTGCATTCGACCGATCGGAGTCGATTGAGGCACGATCCTTCAAGGCGTAACCGTGGACTGCGTTATCGGAGCGAAGATTGACTGGAAGGGAGATGTTCAGATATTTGCCAGATCGGAAACTGAATTTTGCGACTCCCATTTTCAGTGCACTCAAAGTCCACTCCGCCGCGAGATCCGAGAGAGTATCGCCACTTCGGCCTTTGGGACGCAGGCTGAAAGCGTTGATCGTGAGGTCGAGGTTCTCATACCGTTGTCAATCGTCGCAAACATATGTTGAATATTTTCCCTTTAGTGTCTGTGTGATGAATGCGATAAATGTTCTTAGTCGAGTTTGATGTAAAGTGGAATTTTACATGTTTTTGAAAATTGTAATGATTTCTTATTTTTTACAATATTCAATGTTTTACATTTATCGTCATATTAAAAAAATTAATAAGAATATAAAATAAAAATATTATTTTGTCACAATTGACCAACTTAATAATGACAAAACTTATAAAATATGACAAAAAAAAATCAAAAAAATATCTTTAGGTAACTAAATTAGCGTCACAATAATTCTACATTAATTAATAATTAATGCTTAATCGTCACAAAAACATTGGATTTTAGCGACAAAATTTGAATCGTCATAATAAAATTAACATGTAGTGACGAAATATCTTAATTAGTAACGAAATTTTGAAAACATATGTGACGATAAATATGTCACTATAGATACATATATATAGTGACGATGACTATTATAGTCATCAGAAGATGAATTTTGACGACGAATCGTATTAACGTCACCTATACCTATTGTGACGCACATTCAGTGACAATTCTTGTGACACAAAAAAATTGTCATCATAGAGATATCGTGACGAAAAATAAAGTTTTTATGACGAAATATGTCGTCGCGATATATTAATTTTTTTGTAGTGGACGCCGACGCCGACTCCGATAACATCTCAGATAAGAAAATTGGTTGAATCGAAATCGAAAAAAAAACGCGTCGGTTTTGGGGGGAGAAAGAGAGAGTGAGAAGAAAGAATAAAGTGAGCGCCTCGGGTTGGTGCTCCTCCTCTTCCTCATGTTCGGACTCCGACGGCGTCGCCGACGATGACATTGTTTGCTTCATAAAATCGAAATCGGAAAAAGGGGGCAACGTTGTACGGGAGAGAGAGAAGAATAATGTGGGGATGTTTTTTAATTCTTTTTTATTGATTTTTTATTTTGATGGGTATAATAGACATTTCAATATGAATTGGTGTAAAAAAACTCATTGTTACAGTGTAGGTTATATAACTCACCTTTGTTATAAATGTGACCATTTATCCACGAGACTCAACACTTAAAACAATGCATAACTCCTTTCTAATTTACAAAAGAGCTATGCACCATTTTAAGGAATTATCAAATATTAAATTAGAATTCCATAATCAAAAGTTTTACGATCAAAGTGAGAGTAAAAACAAAGAAAGCGGAAAACGAAAAATCAAATTTTATTTCCACACTTAAAATATTTACATACACTAATAGCCTTATATACTAACTAGTAATAGCAACTTTACAAAGTGCAACTTATAAAAATGCTACTACTAAAATAAAGGCAAATAACAGAAATATCAGTCAACACTCCAATCCACCAAAACAGCTCTTCACTCCAGTTCCATTTCCAACTTCAATACACCCCTCAAGACAGATCATAGATGCTCCCAAAATCCATCTTGACCAATATCTCCTTCATCTCTGCAGCAGCAAGTAGCTTGGTCAAAATGTCAGCCAACTGAAGTGAATTTCTGATGTGCAAAGGTTTTATAACTCCAGCAAGGTATTTCTCCCTCACAGTGTAACAGTCAATCTCAATTTGTTTGGTTCTTTCATGAAACACAAGGTTGGATGTGATATACACAGCAACTTAGTTGTCGCAGTACAAAGCAATTGCCTTAGGTTGCTCAATCCCAAATTCTGACAGTAGGCCCTTTGTCCAAATTGCCTCACAAGTTGCTTTAGCCATATCTCTTTCTATTTTTATATATATATTAATTTTTTAATTCACTTAATTTACAAAGCAATTGCCTTAGGTTGCTCAATCCCAAATTCTGACAGTAGGCCCTTTGTCCAAACTAGTAAAATCTGCCCGTGCGATGCACGGTAATATTTAATGTGATTTATTTAGTACTAAATAAAAAACAAATAATAGAATTATAAATATTTTCATAGAAAGTATAAATTTTATACTAATATTAATTACAAACAATTTTTTTAATTAGTATATCTTTAAATAATTCTTTACTTAGTTAACATTTTACTATGGTAATAGTTCAAATAAATTAATTTCATTCAATAAAATTAAAATTTTTGAAAAGTAAATATTAATTATTATTGTAAACAAAAAAAATTCTCTTATATTCCATTAAAATTGACATTTGGATTAGTAACTTATTAATTTAAAGTTATAATCTAAAATATTTAAATGAAACGCAAAAAAATTAAAAGATTAATATTTTTTTCAAATAATTACATATTTAATAAATAAATATTGAATTTAATATGTCTTGACAATGTTTTCAAATATTAACTTACAACATTTTTTTTCATTTTCTTGAAACATATAATTTATGTAAATTATAAAAGATAATTGTATTGTTAATAAAATAAAATTGTTAAAATAATTATTTTGTTTATATTATCAATTTTCTTTAAAATTATAAACAAAAAGAAAACTTGAAAATATTTTTCAATAATATTTTTCTAATTTTATCATTAATCTTTTAAATCATATAATACGTGTAAATTATGATTAATCTTTTAAATCATATAATCCGTGTAAATTTTATCATTAATCTTTTTCCAATAGTTGAATATTTAAAAAAATTAAAAATTATTAACATTAATCAATGCTTTTTTGGAGTTATTCTTAGTTCGCTTCAGTTCAGTTTAGACCTATTAAGTTCAGTTCAGTTTAGACCTATTAAGTTCAGTTCAGTGCTGAACTAACTGAATTGAACTAAACTTGTCTGAATTGACTCAACTGAACTGAACTGAACTTAAGGATTGTATTGAACTCAGTTGAACTGAATAGATCTGAACTGAACTCAAGTGAACTTAATAGGTATGAACTCAACTGAATATAATAGGTCTTAATTGAACTGAAATTAAGTTAAATTGATTTTAATTTTAAAATATTGAAATAATAAAAAAAAAAAATGAACCAAATGAACTGAACTTAAGAGGTCTGAGCTGAAATAAAATGAACTAAATAGGTCCTAATAAAATTGAACTGGATTGAATGAGTTTGAACTGTATTGAACTGAGCAAACTGATAATAAGTCAAAATGAACATGTCTTAAGTTCATTAAGTTTAATTCAATTAGGTTCATATCAGTTTTTGTTTAGTTTAGTTTGAAGACCTTAAAACAAAATGAATTGTGAACTAAACTGAATTTAATAAGTATGAACTGAACTAAATGAAATGATATTAATTTAATAGATTTGAACTGAAATGATCTTAATAGGTCTGAACTTAACTGAACTTAATAGGTTTGAACTCAATTGAAACTTGACTAAACGAAACAGAGCGAAACTGAACTGAATTAAGCGAACTGGGAATAAGTCCAAAAAACATGTCCTAAATTATTATCAACATTACTGACATGTTCTTTCAGACCAATTATGTTATACCTGTTCTTTCAGACCAATTATGTTATGTTGAGTGTTGAACTGAATTGGTCTGAATTGAATTGAACCGAAGTGAACTGATCTTAATAGGTCTGAAATGAACTTAACTGAATCTAATAGGTATAAACTGAACGTAAATTAAGTTTAACTGAATTTAATTTTAAATATTAAAATAATAATTAATAAAAATAAATGACAAAATTGAACTAAACTTTAGAGGTCTGAACTGAACTTAATAGGTCTAAACAAAACTTAATTAAATGATTTTGAACTGAATTGAACTAAGATAAGTCCAAATGAACAGTTCAGATTAGTTTTGTAAGTTCAGTTCATACATATTAAAGACATATTCTTTTGAACTGAAACTGGTTGAACTGAACCGAAATGAAATGAACTGAACTTGACTTAATAGATCTGAACTGAACTTATTGAATCTTAAATGAAGTGAAAAAATAACAGTTCCTAAATTAAGTTAAGTTTAGTTTAGTTCAGTTTCAAGACCTTAAAACAAAATTAACTACAAATAAACTGAACTTAATAGGTATGAACTGAACTGAAATTAAGTTCAATTGAATTTAATTTTAAAATATTCAAATAAAAATAATAATAATAAATTATTAAGTAACTAAACTGAACCAAATTTAATAGTTCTGAAATTAACTGTACTAAACTGAAATAAATTAGTCTGAACTGAATTGAACTGAAAACTGATCAAAATGAGGATTGAAAACTGATCAAAATGAGGATTAATGGCCTTTAAGTTCAGTTCAAACCTATTAAGTACCTATTCTTTTGGACTGTGAAATGATCTGAAACGAAGTTAATAGGACTGAACTGAAATAAATTTTAATTTAATTTATTTTTAAAACATTGAAATAATAAATAAAAAATGAAATGAATTGAACTGAATATGTCAGAACTGAACTGAAATGAATTTAATAGGTCTGAACATAATTGAATTTAATTGATATGAACTGAAATGAAATTAAGTTCAATTGAATTATATTTTAAAATATTAAAATAATAAT
Organism: Euphrasia confusa; assembly: GCA_954870475.1. Classification (NCBI taxonomy): domain Eukaryota; kingdom Viridiplantae; phylum Streptophyta; class Magnoliopsida; order Lamiales; family Orobanchaceae; genus Euphrasia; species Euphrasia confusa. Next base: position 24,031,567 of record OX940961.1, read on the forward strand.
AATAATTAAAAATTAAATTACTGAACTTAATAGGTCTAAACTCTAACTCAACTGAACTGAACTTGATTTACTGAGTATGAATTGAATGGAAGCGAATTGAGAATAAGTCCAAAAGAATATGTTCTAAATCATTATCAACATTAAAGACCTGTTTTTTTGGACTTATTATCAGTTTGCTTCAGTTCAGTCCAGTGCTCAACTAACTGAATTGAAATAAACTTGTCTAAATTGAACTCAACGGGAGTGAACTGAACTTAAAAAGATTGTATTGAACTGATAGGACTTAATAGGTTTGAACCGAATTCAGCAGTATTTAATAGGTCTGAACAAATCAATTGAACTTAATAGGTCTGAACCTAACTGAACATAATAGGTCTGAATTGAACTGAAATTAAGTTAAATTGATTTTACTTTTAAAATATTGAAAAAAAAATATGACTAACTGAATTGAACTCAAGGGGTCTGAACTGAACTCAAATGAACTCAATATGTCTGAATAAAACTGAACTAAAATGAATGAGTCTGGACTAAATTGAACTGAGCAAACTGAGAATAAGTCCAAATCAACATGTCTAAAGTTCAGTAAGTTTAGTTCAGTTCAATTTAATTTCAAGACATTAAAACAAAATGAATGGTGTGAACTGAACTGAATTTAATAGGTTTATATTGAACTGAAATTAACTGATATGAATTTAATGGATCTGAACTGAATTGAAATTAAATGATTTAAATTTAATAGTTCTGAACTGAAATAAAACGACCTTAATAGGTATGAACTTAACTGAATTTAAATTAAATTCAATTGAATTAAATTTTAATATATTGAAATAATAAAAAAAATTAAAATTAAAAGTTAAATGACGAAACTGAATTGAACTTAATAGATCTGAACTAAACTAAACTTAATATGTTTGAACTCAACTCAACTAAACTTGACTTAATGTGAATTAAACTTAGCGAACCAAGAATAAGTCCAAATAACATGTCATAAATCATTATAAACATTAATGACTTGTTCTTTCAAACCAATTAATGTAACTAAATTGAACTGATCTAAATTGAACTGAACTGAACTGAACTGAACTTAATAGGTCTGAAATGAGCTTAGCTAAACTTAGAGAGGTGTATTCGTTTAAGACTCTGTAAGATTTGTTTGGACTTTTAAAATCCAAGGGTATTCAATCCGGATTTTTAAAAGTCTATTAAAATCCGGAGGTATTCAATTCAGATTTTAAAAATTCTATTAAAATCTACAGGTATTCAAAACTCAATGGATTTTAAAAGATTTTAAAAGTCAATGGACTTCTATTGATTTCATCCTAAAAATATAAAGGAAATCCATTATTTGAAATCTCTCCCAAATACATGAGATTTCAACGGATTTCTATTTTAATTGACAAATTAATTATTAAAAAAATAATAAAACTTAAAAACTATATAAATAAAAATAAATAAAATTAGTAAACATGAAATAGATAAAATAAAATTATTAATTAATTATTAAAAAAATAATAAAATTATAAAAATATATAAATAAACATAATGAAGTTAAAAAAACATTAATAAATAAAGAAATCAAAAAATAATATGTATATTTTCTTGTATGATATATATATATATATATATATATATATATATATATATATATATATATATATATATATATATATATATATATATATATATATATATATATATATATATATATATATCATGAATACTATTTACATCAAAACAAAAAACGCAAGCTATTCATTCAACGAGTATTGAGTATTGCTTGCTAATGGTATTTGAAAAATGAACAAGCTAATTCATACAACGAGTGTTGTTTGCTAATGGTTTATGAAAAATGATGAAAAATGAACAAGTTAATTCATACAACGAGTATTGCTTGCTAATGATTTATGAAAAATGATGTCGACGTATAACAATATGTAAATAAAAATAGGAATAATAATGTTGAATAATTATATTTTTATTTTTAAACTAATGCATTTTTTGTATTTTATTTTCTAAACAATTTAATTTTTTTTAAAACAATTTGGATTTCTTTATATGTAAAAGTCTATGATAATTAAGTAATCAATTAAAAAATGAATTTCACAATTATGTAAAGTCTATCAAAATCCGTGAAAATCAATAAGAAAAAGTCAATCAAACTCTTTCTAAACTCCGTAGATTTAGAAAATCCACAAAAATCCATGGACTTTTAAAAGTCCTAAAAAATCCATTAAAATCCTGATTGAATACACCCTCCTTAATATGTCTGAACTTAACTGAACTTAAATTAATTTCAATTGAATTTAATTTTATAATATTGAAATAATAATTAAAAAAAATGACATAACTGAACCAAACTTTTGAGGTTTGAACAAAACTAACTGAACTGAACTGAAAATAAGTCCAAATGAACATGTCCATAGTTTTTGAAGTTCAGTTCATACATATTAAAGACCTGTTCTTTTGAATTGAAACTGATTGAACTTAACCGAAATGAACTGAACTGAACTTAATAAGTATGAACTAAACTGAAATTAAGTACAATTTAATTTATTTTAAAATATTAAAACAAAAATTAAATGGTTGAACGGAACTATCTCAACTGAACTTATTGAATCTTAAATGAAGTGAACTGGACTGAGAATAAATCCAAAAGAATAGGTAGTTCAGTTCAGTTTCAAAATATTGTATTTGTACGCAATTAAAAAAATAAATGAAACAATCTTATAACATTATTTATACCATTATTTATTTATAACATTTTAATCAATTAAAAGTATAGTTTAATTATAACACAAATGAAGAGAAAATTAAAATTAAAAACTCCATTGTAATAGTATGTACTTAAGTCACAAAAATTGATTAATATTAATATTAATGTTAATATTATTCTTGATATTATTATTATATAGGTATGATGGGAAAAACAAATAAATAAAAGACTTCTTATCTATTATTATTTTAATTTGATAAATAAATACTAATCTTATATTTCAATACATTATTTATAAAAAAAAAAAAAAACTATAAATTGATATCATAAACTACCCTCCAAATAAAATAAATTCACATCAAAAATTGATTAATTTTAAATCTGTCAAATAAAGAAAAATTAATTATATTATAAAAAACGAATAAATATTATAAAAATAATTAAAGAATACAAATGAATTAATAAGATAAACACAAATTAATTAGATTATAAAAAAACGAATAAATATTAAAATAATAATTAAACAATACAAATTAATTAATAAGATAAACACCGCAAACATTAAAATGATAAAAGATGAAAAAATAACCAAATTATTTACCTCTCGCAAGTAGCGTAATACAAAGGATTTTTAATATTAAGTAACGAACCTTAATGGTATTTTAATAGTGATTTACTAATTAAACTATCCGTCACCCTTAAAATATTTTTTTGCGTGAAAGTATAAATATAACTAATTCAGTACAAATTAATTTTTATATATTTTATAATTCTTTATTTGATTGATCATTTAACATAATAATATAAAAATAATTCTTCGGAGGATAGATACAAAAAATAAAATGAAAGATAGATTTATACAAATTATATATTTTATGGTCAATCATCCATCTTAAATATAAATTGATACTATCAATTATTCAATTATTCTCACATATTTCACGTTATTCTAAAAATAAATATGGTAATAATTATGATAAATGATTGTAATATCATTATCAATTCTTATTTTTATATTTAAAATTTGAAAATATTCATACAATTTTTATTTGTAGATTACCTTGAAGATGTCCTTACCATTTATTATTATTACAATAACAGCATTGAGTAATAAATATATATTATCATAGTCAATTAATTATTATTATTAATTATTAATATAGAAAGTATTACCATAAAATCAACTATTATTAAATATATGTAAAAAAATTATATCTTATTATTATAACTTGTGTTAATTAACTTCTGCCATTTATATAATTATTTGTTAATATGCATTAATTAATAGGTAAAATTAGGAGATTAATAAAGAAAATTTCATTTTTAATTGATAGTAATTATATATATATATATATATATATATATATATATATATATATATATATTTAAATAAGGAGATATATTTGAAGCATATAATTATTTTTTAATGTTATATTGAATTATATCATAGACAATATATCTAATATATCATTATTCATATATTTATATATATTTTAATGTAATAACCGCAAGTCAAAAATATTAATTGGAAGTTTTTATAATTGATAATTATTATAGAAAAGAATGATTTATCATATACCATATACCGTTATAAATATTAATTAGTATTGTATTAATTGGACGTTTCTACTTATTCACAAATTGTAAAGAGATTTTAAATAATGAATTGGAAAATAACAAATATGTTAAAATAATCATAAGATTATTTATTCTATAATTATGGCATTTATATATAGGAATGAATAATCTATTCTATTAATTGAATACAAACAATTTTGAGTAATGCAATATTTTATATTATGAGTTTTGAGTAATGCAATATTTTCTATTATGAGTTTGGACGTGTGCTTAATAGTAGAATAACTTTATTTGAAGTAATGCAATATTTTCTTAAATTGACAACTTTAAAAAAAATTGTGATTGATAAAAATAATTTATATTGAATGAAAAATTATTCAATATTATTGATGATTGATTCAATATTAATTAATTTAATCAGATTAATAAATAAAATAAAAATATTTTATTTGATTGCAATATAATAGGTCAAATTTTGAATAAAAAAAATTATAAAAGAAAATTAAACAAATACTAAATATGTAAAATATTGACTTGATTACAATAAAATAAATAAACAAAATATTCAAATATTAAATTAATTTTTAACATATACTCCAAAATTTCTTTGGGATTCCGTAATACTTGGATACAATGTAAAAATATAAATTTCCAAAATATTATTGATTATCTCTACCAAAATTATCAATCAATAAATAAATAATGTATTGTGTGGTATCACAAACAATCCGACTAATTGTTTTTTTTTTTTGAAAATGTGAAAGAAAATCGAGAAAACCGCCTGCTAGTATTCCAAAGGGGATAGAGTTTTCCATTAGTTGTTCCATGTGATATGCTATCAACATCAAAGAAAGTAGCAAATATGTGCAACCTGTTCAAAAAAATGCAAAAAACAATATGACACTAATTGAAAAATAAATATAAAAATAATTTAATTACCTTTGAATTTGCAAAGAATAATAGAAATCAATAAAAATTATAAAAATAAATATGTAATTTACAAAAAATACAAACAATAGATGATTATATAATAAAGGATAAAACAAAATATTTAAATACAACCAATAAATTAATGCTTACTTACCATGTGTCCTAAAAAAAAACAGCATTATCAATTATTATGAAACAAAATATTACAATAGAAATCAATAAAAATTATAAAGGTAAATAATAAACTTTTTGCGTTAGCTGCAAACAATAACACAATAAATGATTTTTTAATACGAAACAAAAATATATGTAATATATATAAATTAAAGAATCGAAACAAAATATATAAATACAAAAATGATAAATTAATATTTACCTCTCTACCTGCAAAAAAAATAACAAATTAAGAATAGAGTTAATTGTTATGAAACAAAATCGATAACTACGTAAATAAAAAAAAATTGAATCATAAAAGGTAGAGACTGAAGAAGAAGAAGCTCTATTTATACATAAGGATTTGAATTAAGGTTTATTTATTTTTTAAATAATAATTAAACAATAAACGTGTAAATTGTTTTAGTCAACTAATGATTTGAATTAAAATATGGTAACTTAATTCAAAATGGTGCTTAAATTTCGTTTAATTAATCATAATTAATATCAATTGCTAATTTCTTGCTATAATTAATGAATTGATTTATGTAAAATATAATTAATATTATTATTTATAGTAGATATAAAATGTATTCTCTATAATTAAGGACATAATACTTAGTAATTATGTGTGATTTATAGTAAATCCCGATTTTTTTCTAAAACAATTAAGATTGAAATTTAAATTATTCAATTTAAATCCACGTCATATTTATTATCGATAAAGAAAATCCACGTAATCAAATATTTGACCAGAAAGCTTTGTCTATGACACATAGTGTGAACATGCTCTTTTTTTATAGTGTAATTTGGTGTGTTCACATTTACACGTGTATCAGTAAAGTCTGGATTTATATATTAAATAGATTGCCTCACAAGTTGCTTTAGCCATATCTCTTTCTATTTTTATATATATATTAATTTTTTAATTCACTTAATTTACTATATATTTGGCGCAACTCTTTTTTCTTTATTATATATTATGCTTTTTTATTTCAATATATAGCAACTCTTTTTTTTTTATTATATATTTTGCTTTTTTATTTCAATATATATTTTAATTTTTTCTTTACTTGCATAATTTTTTTTAATTTAACTAATATATATTTTTGGGCTTTTAATTTACTATATATTTGCGCAATTGTTTTTTTATTTCATTATATATTTTAATTTTACATTACTTGCTAAATTTTTTATTTCACTTTATATTTGCGCAATTTTTTAATTTACTATAATTTTGTGGAATTTTTTTTTTCATCGATTTATTATATATAAAAATGTAAATATTAACAAGTCAAGATAAATATATGTGATACTTAACCAAATATTTTCTTTATAACTTCTTTTGAGGTAATGATATTTATCTTATAGTCTTTTTTGAATGCGTAAGTCGGTGGATGTCTTCTAATTTGAGTTGGAGGTAAGGGATGAGAGGGAGAGGGTTTTTCCACTTGGTGGAGAAGATGGGTGTCCTCTAATTTGAGTTACAGGTTAGAGATAAGAGGTAGAGGGTTTTTCCACTTGGTGGAGAGGATGAGTGTCCTATAATTTGAGTTGCAGGTTAGGGATGAGAGGTAGAGGGTTTTTCCACTTTGTGGAGAGAGATATTAGTGTCGGCAGGCGTATTTGGTGGAAGAAAAGAGAAAATTTCACAAAAGACTTTTATGGGTAAATTAATTACTATATACGTTTTTTTTATTTCATTATATATTTTAATTATATTTCACACGTAATTTTTTATTTCACTATATATTTTAATTTTTCTTTAAAATTTTTACTTCACAATTACAATCAATATATAGTTGATTACCATATTATATATATAGTTAAGCTTTGCACTTTTAATTCACTATATATTTGAGCAATTTTTATTTCACTTTATATTTTAATTATTTTTAACTATATATGTGCGTAATTTTTTATTTTATTATATACTTTTATTTTTTATTTCAATGTAATTTTGCAATTTTTTAATACACTATAATTTTGTCCAACTTTTTTTTTAATCAATTTATTATATATAAAAATGTAAAGATTAGTGAGAGGTAAGGTATGAGAGGTAGAAGGTTTTTTCAGTTGGTAGAGATGATTGATGTCCTCAAATTTGAGTTGGAGGTAAGGAATGAAAGGTAGAAGGTTTTTTCACTTGGTGGAGTTGAAAGATTGATGTCCTCAAATTTCTTATTATATATGTATTATCATTTTATACTTTAGAAAGTTTTTTTTGGATAAAATCAACTGGTAAGTTTATTTATAGAAGAAAATCATAAAAATTTTGAAATAATTATTTAAATAAAAATTTTGACTGACAAGTCTATATATTTTAATTTTACTTTACATGCATAATTTTTTTATTTAACTACTATTTATTTTTGGCTTTTAATTCATTATATATTTTGAATTTTTTTATTTTACTATATATTTTAATTTGTTTTCATTATATATTTGCAATTTTGTACTTTATTATAATTTTGCGCAATTTTTTTTCTTTATTATATATTATGCTTTTTTATTTCACTATATATTTTAATTTTACTTCACTTTTATATATTTTACTTTTTTATTTTCCTATATATTTTATTTTTTTCAATTGCGTAATTTTTTTTTATTTCACTACTATATATTTTTGCGCTTTTAATTTACTATATATTTGCGCAACTCTTTTTTCTTTATCATATATTTTGTTTTTTTATTTCAATATATATTTTAATTTTACTTTACTTGCTAAATTTTTTATTTCATTTTAATTTTGCGCAATTTATTAATGCACTGTAATTTTGTACAACTTTTTTTTCATCAATTTATCATATATAAAAATGTAAAGATTAACAAATCTAGATAAATATATGTGATACTTAATCAAATACTTTCTTTATAACTTCTTTTGTGGTAATGCTATATATCTTATAGTCTTTTTTGAAGTGTAAGTTGGTGAGTGTCCTCTAATTTGAGTTGGAGGTAAGGGATGAGAGAGAGAGATAAACGGTTTTTCCACTTGGTGGAGAAGATGGGTGTCCTCTAATTTCAGTTGAAGGTTAGGGATAAGAGGTTAGAGGGTTTTTCCATGTGGTGGAGAGGATGAGTGTCCTCTAATTTGAGTTGGAGGTTAGGAATGAGAGGTAGAGGGTTTTTCCACTTTGTGGAGAGGGATATTGGTGTCAGCATGCGTATTTGGTGGGAGAAAAGAGAAAATCTGACAAAAAACTTCTATGGGTAAATTACTTATTATATATGTTTTTTTATTTCACTATATATTTTAATTCAACTGTTGAATATATCGCCGAAAGAGCACTACTCCGACTAACAAATAGTTGACAAAAAGCATCAGGTGTATCATGACAGATCCAAGCACATTGATGTGAGGTTGCATTTTGTGAGAGATCTTGTGGATCAAGGTGTTGTCATGGTGGAGAAAATTGCAACTGAAATCAATCCTGACAGTTTCACCAAGTGTATTTCTGGTGATAAGTTCAAATTGTGTCAACAACTGGTCCAGTTGGTTGACATTCCACAATCTCAGTGAAGTTAGGAGTGTGGAAGTGGCAGCAGGCATGATAGTTCTGTTGTGATTATCAAGTTATCCAAGAAAATACTCATACTGATCAGTTTTGAGCATTTTGGTTTTGATGACTTGGTGGTTTTTTGACTAAGTGGTTTTCTGAGTGGTTTTGAGCATGGCCAGAGGTTCATGTGGTATAGTGTGACTTGTGTGAACTGTGGTTTGCATAGTTACTTCAGAGAAATTGATTTTGAGGCATGAAGTTCTTGGAATTCATTTTCTGGTTTTATAGTAACTTAGTGTTTCTGAGTTGCTGTGGGAGTTTGAGGTGTGGTGGTGTGCTGTGAAGTCACATTACATGTATGGAGTGTGTAGGTTCTGGTATTTGAAGTTTTGGTTCAAAATATCTCATTTTGAGTACTTGAGTATTTTTCTGAAAACCAGTTTCTGGCTTGCTGTGGTTTCTACTGGTTTTTAGAGGCTGTGGTTGATGAAAATCCATGGTCTATAGCTTGTTGGAAAGAGGAGAGTGAGAGGAATCTGAATTGGTCATTGTGAGGTTCTGAATCTTGGTTGAGCATCCAAGATTTGAGTTCAAAGTTGGCATTTCAGTTTCTGAGTTCAAGAACAAAGGTCAGTTTTTTTATTCTTGCTTATGGAGGTGATCATGTGTTGATCTCTTGGTGTTTGATGCTTGCTGGAGTTGCAAATGTTGTGTAAGGTGGAGATTTGTTGAAATGTACACAAAATTTGGATTCTAGAAGTGTTTTTACACAAAACGGACACAAGGGCAAAGTGGTCTTTTCAGCTCAGTTTGAATCTGCCGCCAGGAAAGAAACGACGCCGTATTGCTCAGAACGACGCCGTTTTATCTGGGCAGTGCATGTTATCATGCTACCTTCGATTGAGTATATCTCACGCGTTTATTGATGTCAATTCGAGATTCCAAGTGCCCCGCACTCCTCGCCAGCTCACGCACAACATGACGTCCACAATTTCTGTTAGAAATCTGTGGTGTGGATTCGCCTAAATCAGATTGATCGTAGGGTTAATATGCCACGAGGATTTGGGGTTAATCGCGTGTGTATATGTAAATGCAATTCATGAGTTGTGTGAGAGAGAGAACTGTAATTGAACTCATTTCGATAGCCTTGACATCTTGAATAATACTAGAGCATCTCCTCCCTCCCCGAGCACGTAGATCGATTTTCTATCGATCGAAGCTCGTAAAATACTTTGTCATTTCGTGTGTTTTCTGTTGCATTGTGTTCCTCTGAGTTCGTGGATACTTTTAGGATCCATAAATCGCATTTTCGACGTTGAATCCCGAATTCACCATTGTTGAGCTTGAAGCTCTGGTTCGAAGCTTTTGAGCTCGCGCAACTCCATTGTTTGTTTGTCTTGTGGAATCCTCAACAAACTCTATATTTAAAAAAATATATATAATAGCACAATTCAAATATCCATGCAAAATAAAAATATATAATGAAAAGCGCAAAAAAATATAATATTGTAATTAAAATATTTTCAAATAAACTACATATAATAAAGAAAAAAAATTAAAATATATAGTAAAATAAAAACTTATGTAATATTGTAATTAAAATATTTTCAAATAAAATATATATAATGAAGAAAAAATATATAATAAATAAAAAAAATTAAAATATATAGTGAAATAAAAATTGGCGCAAATATGTATTTAAGTAAAACCGTTAATATACTAGATTATATTGTAATTCTTCAACATTTCAAATAATAGTCTTTTTGTCAAAAAAATTATGTAAATAATTATTTCAAAATTGTGAATGACTTTCTTCTATAAATAAATCTACCGGTGTAGGAATATCATCATCAACTACGCATACAAGAAAAATATTAGATGAAAGAAGTATTTGATGTAGGCATCACATACTTGCTTAGGATGCACATATATCTATCAGATTTGTTGATCTTTACATTCTTATAGATCAATAAATGGATTTTAAAGTTGAATTGATTTGCTGATATTTACATTCTTTTAGATCAATAAATTGTTTAAAAGTAGAATATTCTTGCGCAAAATATATAATAAATAAAAAAAAGTTGCGCAAAATTATAGTGAAGTACAAAATTGCAAATATATAGTGAAAAAAATTAAAATATAAATCAAATAAATATATATAATGAATTAAAAAAGCAAAAATAGTATACAATGAAAATTTAAGTAGCTAGGTTTATTGTTGTTTACAAATATATAAAGAAAAAAGAGTATACAATGAAAAAAAATTAAAATATATAATGAAATAAAAACATATATAATATTGTAATTAAAATATTTTCAAATAAAATATATATAATAAAGAAAAAAAAATTAAAATATATAGTGAAATAAAAAATTGCACAAATATATAATAAAGTAAACCGCAAATATATAGTACATACTCAACTAGATTATTTATATATTGATTGTAATTCCTCAAGATTTCAAATAATAGTCTTTTTCAGTCAAAATTTTTATGTTAATAATTATTTCAAGATTTTAAATAACTTTCTTCTATAAATAAATCTACCGGTGTAGGAATATTATCATCGCATGCAAAAAGACTATAGGATGAGTAACATCGCCTCAAAAGAAGTTATAAGAAGTATTTGATGTAGGCATCACATACTTGCTTATGAATCACATATATCTATGTGATTTGTTGATCTTTACATTCTTATAGATCAACAAATCCATTTTAAAGTAGAATTGATTTTTTGATCTTTACATTCTTATATATCATTAACAAATCGTTGTAAAGTTAAATACTTTTGCCCAAAATATATTATAAAGAAAAAAATTGCACAAAATTATAACAAAGTACAAAATTATAAATATATAGTGAAAAAAATTAAAATAAATAGTGAAATAAAAAATTACAGTGAATTAAAAGCAAAAGTATTAGCAATTTAGTAATGAAATAAAAAAATTACGGAATTAGAATATATAGTGAAATAAAAAATCAAAAAATATGATAAAGAAAAAAAACTGCGCACAATTATAATCAAGTACAAAATTACAAATTTATAATGAAAAAAAATATTCAACTCTCTTATATTCAGCCGTCCAAAATACTATTTATTTCTTATAAAAATGATCAGACTTTCTTTTTTGGATTGTTTCATATCAAGGTGAAACTATATTTAAGAAAATAATTATTAATTCTTATTTATTTAAAAAAATAATCTTACACTTTCACCTATTTTTTAAACATTATTGTCAACTAATTATTTTTTTTAATTTAAAAATTAATTTTTACTCTACTTTTTGAGTCAACAAAAGAATATTCTCTTCTTAATCTTCTTTTTCAGTCCACATGTCACCATCATTTTTTTTTTGGTAAAGGTCTATTAGAATATATAGTGAAATAAAAAATCAAAATATATGATAAAGAAAAAAGCGTACAATCATAATCAAGTACAAAATTAAAAATATATAGTGAAAAAAAATTAAAAGCGCAAAAATATATAATAGTAAAATAAAAATATATCAATTAATGTAAAATTAAAGTATATATGAAATAATAAAACAATTGCACAAATATATAGTAAATTAAAAGGTAATATTAGGGTATGGGGCAGATTGGTTTTTAATATTATTTTCAACACCCATAATTTTTCACCTCATTTGTAGGGGTTGAATATTTTTTAATTGTTTATTTATTAGGGTATGTGTATTGTTTAAATACTAAGTAAGGGCATTTTTTAAAATGTATAAAGTCATAAATATCCCTAAAATAATATTACGGTAACATATATTAATTTATTTTAATATTCACTAATATTAAACGCGCTACTAATATATATAAATATATAATATTACGGTAACATATATTAATTTATTTTAATATTCACTAATATTAAACGCGCTACTAATATATATAAATATATTTGCGCTAAATATATTTGGTAAAATATATTTGCGCAAACATGAGATTACATCATATGTTAATATCAAAATATATTGCGCAAACAAAATATATTTGCATTACCTAATTTGCGCAAACATTAGTACATATATATTTTTAATTATATATAAATATAATTATATATTTTGGATGAGCTGCAGGATGCGTGTTTTATGAGATGCGTATGTGGAATATTCTTTGTGTAATGTTTTTACATATTTTTTGCATATATGATAGATTTCTAGTTTAGTTTGTAAATATCTATAATAGATTTATGGTTTACGTATGTTATTTTATGAATTCTTTGATATCTATGATAGATTTCAATTTTTTCTTTCATATCTATGATAGATATATCAATATTATTATATGAATTATCTATGACAAATTTCTGAATTCAAGTGATATTATATGAATTATCTATGACAAATTTCTGAATTCAAGTGATTTTATATCTATGATAGAATTATTTTATATCAATGAGAAAGATTATCTATGACAAATTTCTGAATTCAAGTGATTTTATATTTATGATAGAATTCTAGTATTGATTTTATATCAATGAGCCCTAGATGAAAGATTTTCGAATGTCTTTAAAGAAACTTTAATAGATGTGTGTAGTCGAATGAGGAACTATTGAAATGTAAGATGATAGTTTAGATTTTTGCGTAATTTTATATATCAATTAATTTCTTAATTTTTTAATGAAAAAGGATAAAATGGGCAGAGTGCCCTATATAATACTAAGAGAAAAGATTGGTAACTATAAATAATAATCATCTTAGAAGTGCCCTCATTCCTGATTACCCCAAATTAAAAACACAATTATAATCAAGTACAAAATTACAAATATATAGTGAAAAAAAATTAAAAGCGCAAAAATATATAGTAGTGAAATAAAAAATATAGCAAGTAATGTAAAATTAAAATATATAGTAAAAAATATAGCAACTAATGTAAAATTAAAATAGGGGCGGAGGCATTTAAAGGTCAAAGCATAAGAGTATACAAGTTCTGAAGCCCCGTCCATAAAAATGGAAGTTTTTTTTGGTATAGGTCAATTGCAATGTCTTGGGTTCGAACCTAAGACTTCATGGTCTTCAGTTCAACAGTTGAACCAACTGAGCTAACAACCCTTAACAAAAAAAAAAAAAAAAAATGGAAGTTAAGTAGGCCAATTTGAATGAAAAGACTTAAGTGCCCTCAAAAGTTATCTTTTCTCACAAAAAACAAATCGAATATTACAAAATAACAAAAAGAATATCAGAAAAATAAAGTTGCCCCACAAAATCAATTTTCGACGTTTGAAATTCACACGCACGACGAGCGCCGCCACGGTGAAACACCAACCCCGACCGTTATCGTATCAACTATTCAAGTCCGTCTCCGACGATCATCATTATGGCAAGCAGTGACAACATGGACAACCCAGACAATCGCGCTCAACCTCCGGTAAGTCCATAACCCTAGCTTTCGAACTTTCGATTATTCGAGCTTTGATGTTTGTAAATCATTCGATTGTAATTTGATATCGGTATATCCTTTCAAGATAGGGTTTTTGTTTCCGACATTTTAAAATGGTTAATGGTTTATTGCTCTCTGCAATTTTTTCGCATGCGGTTGTGTGTCAGTTCTAGTAGACGACGGTTCAACCGTGAGTTTTATCACCGTGTATTATCACGGTAGAGTTTAAGACGGTGATATATCTCACGGGTGACATACACCGTGTCTACTTACGGTCTTATCGATTTACGACTATGATTCATCTCACGGTGTACATTTACCGTGTGTACTTACGGTCTTGTACGAGCACGATCCACGACAGTGTTTTATTTCACGGTGTATGTGTACTTACGGTCTTGTACGAGCACGGTCCACGACAGTGTTTTATTTCACGGTGTATGTGTACTTACGGTCTTGTACGAGCACGGTCCACGACAGTGTTTTATTTCACGGTGTATGTGTACATACGGTCTTGTACGAGCACGATCCACGACAGTGTTTTATTTCACGGTGTATGTGTACTTACGGTCTTGTACGTGCACGATCCACGACAGTGTTTTATTTTACGGTGTATGTGTACTTACGGTCTTGTTCGAGCACGATCCACGACAGTGTTTTATTTCATGGTGTATGTGTACTTACGGTCTTGTACGAGCACGATCCACGACAGTGTTTTATTTCACGGTGTATGTGTACTTACGGTCTTGTACGAGCACGATCCACGACTGTGATTCATCTCACGGTGTAAATTTACCGTGTGTACTTACGGTTTTGTACGAGCACGATCCACGACAGTGTGTTATTTCATGGTGTATGTGTACTTACGGTCTTGTACGAGCACGATCCACGTGGAAAAACATATTCACCATATGTTCAAGGTCGTGTGTAATGTGCACCGTGGTAAAACACCGTTTTGTATTTTCACGGTGAATTTACACCTTCATATTCTATGGTTTTTTTTCTTACGGTGTAATTGCACCGTGTCGTTATATTTCTCATTTTTTATCCTTTAATTCTTATTTATTTATTTCATATTTCAGTCTGGATTTGAATGGAAGAGACCAACCAATCTGCAGTCGGTCACTTTAAGTCTCAATTTGTATACTCGCTACGAAATTCCGGAACTGATCACGGAGACAATAAAAGATATCGGGGGTGATGCCGTCGCAGTTCGCAATTTTTTTGCGCTGCCTTACATGAAAAGTGTTCTGGGAATAAGATTTACTGCCAAATCAAGCACTAATTTTTTGCACCACCTCGTATGTCGAGAGTTGTCAGGTCCGTCAATACCGGAGAAGGAGCATTGGTTCTACGTCGGTGGTAAGACTGCGAAACTCACACCCGCCGCTTATGCCATTGTAACGGGACTGAATTTCGGCATCTACGATGAATTTGACATCCATGCCACACCCCAGTCTGCTCCAGGTAGCTTAAATAAGCGGCTATTCGGTGGGAAGCGTGTAAGAAGCAATGATATACGCAAGTTATTTGCGGCCAAACAACTCTTCGATGGGGAACAACCTGCCTCGTTGGAGGATTACATTAAAGTCGCCAATCTCATCGTCTACTATTCCTTCTTTCTTTGTCGATCCGCTGAAATGTATGTCGAGGACTGGCATGGGCATTAGTGGATGAGCCGGAAAAGTGGCAGAGTTTTCCATGGGGCGCTTATTCCTACCAGGCTCTGAGCTACTACCTCGAAACAACAGCGATGGACCCTGAATTAGCAGAAAAAACTTTGTACCACGTCTATGGCCCCAGTTGGGCTTTTATAATTTGGATGTTCGAGTCCGTTCCGAATATCGGTCAGTTATGTGGTCAACGTGATCCGAATATGAAAGTGCCACGTTGTTTGATGTGGAGTACATCTACAACAAAGACTGATTGCGATGATCTTTTCTTCCAAGGAGAGGTACGTAACCATCTACTCCTACTTATATTTTGCTAGTAATAGTATTTGTTTCACGCGGTGGAATATTAATACTCTGTGTTGATAAGTTTCAGATTGAAGTTGTTCATGAAACTTTGATTCCTACTGATGAAGAGAAAAATGAGCCGTGTTACCTTTCTGTACATGACAGACCATTTCATGTTGAGTACAATCGCCCAGTACGCAATGGTGGTAATGCAATCAAAGCCAAACAAAATCCGGAGAAGCAAAAACAAACCAAAAAGCCTTCTTTCAAAAAGCGTGATGCAGCCACGGATATTGAAATGCCCGTTTCTAGATCACGCAGACAACGTGCTTCTGAGCAGAGTACTCCTGGTCCAAGTGGGCATGTGTGTTGTAGGCCTGTGTGTTGTTGGCGTACACTTTGTTGCCCGCATGAAGATGCTTCTGATTTGGACAGACGACTGACTGGGCTTTTGAGGGCCAAATTGAGAGCCGAGCATGAACGGATTTTGTCTGATGAGGGATTGATTGCAGATTTTGCTGGATATATCTTTGAGCGGATTAAAGGCATCACTCCACAACAACTTCATGAGAGCGCGTCTCTGCATGAGACGCCGGGAGATCTGCGTCGACCTGTATCGCTGATCACATCAGACAATAATACAGCGAGTGAGGCTGCCGGAGAAGCCGACGTCCAAAATCAGACAGTTGCTGCCGTAGAAGTCGAAAAAAACCACGTTCAACCGGAGCAAGATCCTGTTTCTGATACCGTCGAAGTCGGCCAAACCACTGATCCCAGCGACTTAGTGATGTCTATTGTTGGACAACTTTCAGCAGATGAAGCCAGTGTCCTAGAACCGACACTCCCTGCCGGAGAAGTCCAAGAAAACATTGACCTATCGCCAACAGTTGATACCGGGATGGTAGCTGATGTGGCCAGTGACGTAGCCTCGACAACCGCTGTAGCTGATCACTTGGCGGCGGTTGATCTCGACAGTTCATCAAACGCAACTGATCCCACCGATCAGCTCACAGTGAATCCCACAGATGCGTGCGAACATGTTGGTAGGCCAATTGTTTCTCCCCGTAGGCTGAGAACTCGTAAGCCTGAAGCGGCGAAAAATGCTCCCCAAACTCACGGTGAGACACCACTTTCTCCCAGTGAAGGACTTGAAGCCGTTGTAAAAGCATATCGGTCATTTCAGAGACCATCCAAACGGACCAAATGTTCTGTCGATTGTGTAAATTTCAGTGGCACGCAAATTACCGTGAAACGGAAAACATTTCTTGACATTGAAAACGTGGATTGGGACTTCGACGAAGAGGTAACCATTGCAAATTTAAGGTATATAGTAGTATAATTCAGAAATAAATTTTATATACTTACCAACTAGTATTTTTATATCAGGTGATAACTATCTTCTGCAGTTACATGTTGTTAAAAATGGAAAAGGAAAAGTGGCCTAAGGAATCCTTCGTAATTTTACCCCCAAACTATTTTGTAAGTTTTCACAAACTCCGTGGTATGAACTCAATAAAATCTAGCTCACTTATGACCTTATATATTTTCGTTGCACTTCTTCAGATGACCTTCAAACATGCTTACAGCTCATTGAACAATCCAAATTGGAAACTCCCAGTCAGTTTATATTACGATTTCGAATGGTTCAGATTTTCCCACGTAAGTACTACAATCATATACCCTAAATCACAAACTCTGAACACTAATTAAGCACTCATGATATCGTTTACTTATTTTATGTGAAGGCCGTCATGGTTTGTCATCTTCCGGGACATTGGGTCGTAGTTCGAATTTGTTTTGATGATTGGACTGTCGAGCTGTATGACTCGTTAGCTCATAACTATGAGCCTGGTGTGAACCCTCGCGCCCCTGAGTTCGAGTGTTTGTTGAAGGTCTTACCTCGAATGTTGGAGGAAACAGGTTACTGGGAAAGAAAAAGATTACCTGTGAAAACGGAAGACTTCAAGCTCAAGGTCATGCCAGCCGAAGACCAATTTGCCCAAGATGATAACCACTCTTGCGGTCCTTTCTGCACAATGTATTTGGAACGATTGCTCACCGACCCATCATTGTATCGTAACGCGGACGACATCGATATTAAAGCTATCAGAAAAAACATAGCACTGAAGATATTTTGGATGTCCTGCAAAGACATTGAACTCTCTTTTTGATTAAGGGATGGATAACAGTTGGTTTCGTTTTGGTTTGCAAGAGAGTAAACTTTTCATATACTGTATGCCGTTGTATGTATAAACGTGTGTTTATCACCGTGTGGTTGATCAGCGCCGTGTGCAAAACTATCAATGACTGTATCTAAAAAAAAATTGTTGATAACCGTGTGCACTTACGGTCTTGTATCAGCACGAACCGTGAGGTACCAACGGCGACGGTTATTGTATTTGAATTTAAAGACGTCTTCACTCTCACACGGTGATTTCACGAGACGTCACCGTGATACAACACCGTGTGGTTATCAAATCCATTCTAAAAATATTAGAAATTGAACGAGTTCTTTTTTTAGATGGCGTATTTTCGTTTCTAGGATTGGGGCGGGTTAAGCCGATGCACGTGTACTTATTAAATATTAGTGGTGTCAGTTATCAGGACAACTTTTGCAGGCGGGTATTCATCTTTTATTCTTTTATTTAAAATTCAAATTTAAACATCGGAAAATAAATGAGAGGGGGAATCCGTTTACGCACGGCTCAGTAAAACGTATATTGTGCACGGTGACACATGGTCATCAATACATCTCCACCGTGGCTTGTTCAACCCGCAAAAAAACGATCGTCAATCGTTTATATACACTTTTAAGGCGTCGTTACCATCAACGGGGTCATGTTTCAGGCAGTGAGACGTATGGTATTTGAAATTAAAGACGTACGATGCGATTTGCATTAGTGCATGTCTAAAATTCAAGAGATGTGTAGTTCATTGGTAACAATTTACTCTCAAGTGTGATCATATTGCACATGGTATGTCAAATTTAATCGTTTGATGGACTATTGTGGATTTTTTAGGTTCAATATAATTATTTCCATAGGAAACTAACTTTGCTTAGGCATTTAGCCAAAAAGATTATTGCGATTGTGCAATAATCACACGAAAACGTGAGTGTTCATGCTCACACGGTGATCTCACAAGACGTCACCGTGGTACAACACCGTGTGGTTATCAAATCAATTTTAAACATTTTTGAAATTGAACGAGTTCTTTTTTTAGATGGCGTATTTTCGTATTGGAGCGGGATAACCGATGCACGCGAAATATTAGTGGTGTCAGTTATCAGGACAGCTTTTGCAGGCGGGTATAGTCATCCTTTATTCTTTTGTTTCGCACGGTCATTTAGTTTCACGGTTGTATCTGCACGGCGTTACATGGTCATCAATACATCTACACCGTGGCTTGTTCAACCCGCAAAAAAACGATCGTCAATCGTTTGTATACACTTTTAAGGCGTCGTTACCATCAACGGGGTCATGTTTCAGGCAGTGAGACGTATGGTATTTAAAATTAAAGACGTACGATGCGATTTGCATTAGTGCATGTCTCAAATTCAAGAGATGTGTAGTTCATTGGTAACAATTTACTCTCAAGTGTGATCATATTGCACATGGTATTGTGGAATTTAATCGTTTGATGGATTATTGTGGAATTTTTTAGGTTCAATATAATCATGTCCATAGGAAATTAACTTTTATTAAGCATTTTGCCAAAAAGATTATCGCGATTGTGCAAGAATCACGTGAAAACGTCATTGTTCATGCTCACACGGTAATGTCGTGAGACGTCACCGTGATACAGTACCGTGCCACGGTCAAATCAATGTAAGTATGTAAACAGATACTTACGTGGCACGGTTTTGTCAGTGAACAGAACAGCTTTTGAAGCCGCAGGTTTATTCAACCTTTTTATTCATCTTTTAATATTTAATAAATTAAATTACCGGGATTCCCAAAAACCAAAAAAACAAAAAAACAAAAAAGAGAGGACGATCGCCTTTTGCCACGGTTCAATCACCCGACCCTTGGCGCACGGTAATATCTTCAAACGCTAAAGTCACACGGTTACTCGTGCACAGTGGGAGAAGGTCGAAATATATTAACAAAGAAAAAAAAGCACTAGTACAGTATTATAACGTAGATTACGTAGTGTAGTAGCTACGAAACCAGAAAAACATACTGTAAAAGCAAAAATAAAAAAATACTATTCATAAACAAAACGCAGAAAGAAACATTCTTTGCATTCATGGTTCATCATCCTCGCCATCTGCGCCATCGCCTTCATCAGTCGTTTCGTCCTTATCGTCTGCTTCATCGTCCATATCGTCCTCATCGTCCGATAGCTCCACCACTTCCACCACCTTCTCAAACAGGATCTCTTCTACAACCTTAGATATGGTCGGTAGAAGGGGGTCTCCAGGGGCATTAGGATCGGAAAAGTTACGAATCTCGAGACCATCTTTATTGTAGACATTGACAAAGAAAGGACCCAATTTCTTGGCGTAGTGAAAAACCAAAAAATAACCGAATTTAAGATGATGAGCCGTGCAGAAATCGGTCCAGCCACGATGAAAGCACACGTAACCGTTGACCCAAGAGATTTCCACGGACCACGGGGCACGAGCGATTACAAATGAGGCGAGTGTCTTACAATCTCCAAGCAAAGTAGCCCTGCCTGCCAGATACTCATGTTCATGAGCAAAATTTCAAGGTAAACGACAAACTTCACGGAAATCAACGGTGTTCAGAACTTTGAAGAATCTACAAATCGGGATTGGGGTGGCCATTGAATATGAAATTTGATTTTATAAAAATTAGGGTTTTCAGCGTGGTACGGTGCTTATGTATACACGCCAAAAGTGGGTAGTTGAGGGGTTAATAAACTAATAAAGGTTTCACAATACACCGTGAGATACCAACGGCGTTGGTGGGTAAGGGTTTTTATCAAGGGTTATCAGTGTCACATAGACCGTCACGGTAACCGTTACACGGTGAGGAAATCCACTGTAATAAACCCACGACGCAATGTGTTTAATGGGGGTGGTTGGGAATTGAGTGATTTCGTGAAACGATTTAAATCCGGCGACGATGTGACTCAGAACAGATACTCATCAATTCCCTGAATTGAATGGTCATATCATATCATATCTGGACCATCAATGAGTGTAGTTGGAAGTTGGGTTGGGTCGTGTCGTGAGACGATTGAAATCCGGCGGAGGATCAAAACAGACACTCATCATAAATTCTTTGAATTTCACGGTCATATCTAATTAATGGATATCGTGGTGGATGGGGGGTTAAGTTTTCTATGTCATATATGAACATACCACGGCTTATGCACCGTGGGATACCAACGATGACGGAGGATTAGGTTTTTTTTAATGTCACCTATAACATGTACGTACACGGTGTTAGACTGCACCGTGCTAACATCACGACGACCCATTCAGAGTTGTAGTCACGTTACCAAAGTCACAGTGACCGCGACACGGTGATTTAATCCACCGTGAAATACCCACGGAGGCACAGTTCTAGGTTTTTATTTAAATAATAAATTAATTAATTGCAATGTGTTTAATGGGCGTAGTTTAGAGGTCACTCGTTTCGTGAGTCGATTGAAAGTAGGCGGGGGATCACTTTATTAGGTCATAAAATTGAGCCTATAAATACGAACGAAAAAACCTTTTTTTTTTCTATACCCAATTTTTTCTCATGTTTTCTGCGTTTTTTTTTTCTTATGGAGCGGTTTTCACCACACATCTTTCAAATTCATAGCTGCAGTTCGGTAACGAGATACTCGAGTTTCCAAAAGAAAACCTTCTTTTTCCTAGATCATCAATGACGAGGTACTCGAGTTTCCAAAACATCTCGAGTATCTTTGTTAGATACGGATCTTAGCAATGCCACTTTCTCCGTAGCGGTGAATCTGGCCATATGTTGAGATCATAACAGGCTATGATTGAGGCCAAAGAAAAAGAAGGTCTTCGAATTGCTTCCCATCCAGAGAGTAGATTCTGAGGCGGGTTGGATTTCTTTTTTTTTTCTTTGTTCAACCAAGTATGGTTCTGGGTTTAGGGTTTTGATCCATCAATTGTAATTCCCAATAGGGTTTTGATCAATCAATTATAATTCTCAATAGGGTTTTGATCCATCAATTGTAATTCTCAATAGTGTTTTGAACCATCAATTGTAATAAAACTACTTTTGTTAAGTTTAAATTGTTTAATAATTTTTCTTTTTGGTTTCCCATTATTAATATTGTAATGCACACACTTCGACTGTATTTTAATTTATTTCACGGTGTATTCTAAAACGAGGAACTCACGTCGACACTGTTCTGTGTTTTATATCTCATTTATGAGCCTTCCACGGTGTTATAATCCTCCGTGCTCAAACCACAGCGACACATTATGTTAAGGGTTTTACACCTAATACCGTACACGGTGTCACAATCCAACGAGGGAACCCCGCGGCGACGCTGTTCTATTGGTTTAATTTCTCATTTATGAGCCTTCAACGGTGTTACAATCCACCGTGTTCCAACCACGACGATACATTAGGTTTTAGGGTTTTCTACATACCTAATACCGTTGCACGGTGTTACAATCCACCGATACTCCCCTAGATTCCACATTACTATCTCCCCTTATGATTTGGAATTTATCGTAAGTATGAAATTTACGTTTCACCTTATTTTGTATTATATAATTCTGGTTTTAACCAAAAGATGTAATTGGTCAGATCATTCCAGATGCATTCTTAAAACAGTGCACTTACCACATGCCGTTGTTCACAAGTCTCAAGACCCCGAATGGTGACTATCATCCTGTCGCTTTGGGTCAACGGGATGTGAAAGGTCTTCGTGTAATGAGTGGTTGGGCTGCATTCAAAAAAAATATATAATATTATATGTGGGCATTTGTTGACGTTCGAATGGGTTGATCCTTCGCACTTCAATGTTAACATTTTTGATCCTTATGATAGGGTTGAAATAATCTATGGTCCCGATGTTAATCCCAGTGTTCCGGTAGTAGATGTCTCAACTTTGAAGTCATAAGTTGAAAGCCCTTTCGATTCAGATATTGATTTATAGACCATATTGTTTTTCAATATCAATTATAATCCAGTATTTTTATTTTTTATTAGAGACGATGTTATTTTTATTTTTTATAAATTGGAGATTTTTCAAGGTACTTTTCTCCAATTTGAATTAATTTAGATATTTATTAATTAAACTTCATTTGCTTTAATAAATAATTCTTTTTCATCCTCAATCGTTTTAATGATAACCAGAATTAATATTTAATAAATTATATAATAAGATGTTTTAATTTTATTTTTTTATTGATTTCATTGAGTAAACAAACAATTCAGATTCTTTAAATATTATATTTTGTTTTTAATCTGAATACATTATTAGATTGATATAGATATATTTGGTAAAATACATTAAATATGACAATTATATATAGCATCGCATTCTAATAATTTCTGACCATATTATTTTTGTTTTATAATATATAGATTTAGATTTTGATCGTTTTTATTCTTATCTATATATGGTTATAATAATTTTTATTAACTGCAGACTATTCATAATAATTTAAGTGTTTCAGACTTTATATATAACCGTGTGGCGCTTCGTATTTCTTCATATAGAGATCTGTGAAACCACAAATAATAATTTCAATAATATAATACTTTACTATCGTTCTATTCACTGTCTATTGAAAAAAACATGGATTTACCACATCGTTTATCTCAACTAAGTATTACAAATTTTAACGATTGGAAAATTGTTGTTCGATGCACAAGGAAGTGGATCACCAAAGACTTAGACAGTTCTCTGTCGAGTATTGACGTTGTTCTTATGGACGAACATGTTAGATACCTCATCCATCTAAGTCGATTTTATATATCTAAGTCGATTTTATATATTTAAATTATGTTCTTATTACTGTTTTTTTTTTTTTAACAATCTGAATGTTTTTAATAATGAATAAACGTGTGTTAGTACTACTTAATCAATGATAAATACCAAAGATGCGATTAGATCTTATACCTGTTAATAGATAATTAATTATAATATTTTCCTAAATTTGAATGTACCATTATTTGTTATTATTCGTTCCAGATATTTAAAATCTTTGATGAATGATATTACAAATCTTTTATTGCAGGGGTCACGTATCCATGCATCTATATGCAACTCTTTGTTCAATTCTTTTGATGAACAGATTCGTGAAGGTGATGATTACGTTATCAAAAAATTTAAAGTTGTCGGTAGTCCTACCATTTAGCCAGTATTGGAAAATCAACGGATGATATTATTTCTTGCCGATACATCTGTCACCAGTGCAGTAGATCTTGAAATTACAATTTCGCCATATAAGTTTATTCCTTTTGAAACAATCACAGAGGATGCTTATCCCGATACAAGTCACTTAATCGGTATGTGACGACTTGCATTTCTATTACTTTAAATCGTTATTGTTTTTTATTTTTTGTATCTGTTTAACTATTTACGTGTTTTGACTACTTATATATATTTTTTGTTATGAAAGATGTAATTTGTCATGTTGTTGACATTGATTACTCCAACATGTATGGAAATAGCAATGAGTGTGATGCCTACATTCGTTTTGTCATATCTGATGTCAAGTAAGCATTTCAATTTATTTTTCATGTTTTTTATAATACTTCGTATCACTACTTAAATTACATTTTTAAATTTTTTGAATTAACAGGTATACCGAAATTATTTTGTTGCTCTTTGGTCCATTTTCTAATGTGATCAAGGGATGTATTGACACGTGGAAGGATGACTTATTATATAAACCCATTTTTATCGTTAATTTGTGTTCCACCACCAAATACAAAGGTAATATATAACTTTGGGATCTGTTAAAATGATCATACATTATACTTATTTATTTTATCATAATAAATATTACATTTTACAGGTGAGTTTGTTCTTCGTAACATCGGAGATGCTACTCGAGTCTTGATTTATAATCATATTGAAGAAGCCGTTGCATATAGAAAGAAGTATGTTATTTATCTCAACATTATCACATAATTTATAAATTGCTTTTCCTTTTTCATTAATTTAAAAAAACTTAGATTAATGTATGTCTTAATTTTATGTTGTTAAACAGGTTGGCCGAATACGACGAAAAAGCTGTTGACATGTTCGAAGTAGATCTTTAAATTACCTTCTTCTTCTTATACTAAATATATTTCCATTTTGTAATAATATTTGTTGTGATTATTGAAATTTTCTATGAATTAATATTTTATTGAAATTTTTTATAATTACATTATTTTGTATACTTTTATACGTTAATCATTAATCTATTTATTTAATAAATTTTATTTAAAAAAGATCCATTATTTTTTCATAAAAAATGTTTAAACATATCAAATATCCATGTTATACGTTAATCATTAATCTATTTATTTAATATATTTTATTTAAAATACTTCGATTATTTTCTCATAAAAAATCTTTAAACATATCAAATATCGCGAAATATTTTCATATTTATATTTACAGTCAAGATATAACTAATAAATATAATTCTAAACTTTTTAAATAAGTAATAAATATGTTTCCAAAATATTTTCTATAGATAGCTGATTTTTTTAGGTTTTACGCTGCACATATACCAATTGCTACCAATAGAGACTACTTCATATACGGTTCTTACTTGCAGATCAGTTTCTTCCGTTTCTTTAATGGTGAACGATATGCTTTCCAGTTTAACTACTACTCGGACCAACTTTAATATCGTTGTGCGCATATGTAGAAAATGGATGTCTCCCGGATCCAAGATCTTCCCACATGATTTGGAAATTGTCATGATTGACGCAGAGGTAGTATTAATAATCTTTTTATTTATTCGGTTTTTCTATTTGTTATTTGTAATCTGTTACAGACTACACTATATTATAGTTACGATCTTTTTATTGCACTGATCGTATCTCGACTAATTGTATGTAAACAGTACTTTACGTTATACAATTGATTAAACATACCCACAAAAAATATCAACTAATCCCGGAAATTTTATCTTTTTTTTTTAATTTCTTATTCACTATTTGATAGAAATAACAATCTATCTCTCATGTAGACATATATTGAAAATTTTTCAACAGGGTACTCAAATTCATGCATCTGTTCCCAAAGGTTTGTTTGTAAAAGAGTTTGACCGCAAAATTATTGAAGGTGAAGTGTACAATGTTAAACACTTCAGGGTAATGTCAACTGTGTATTCAAATTTGATTGTTGACAATTCTTTGATGATTCGGTTCATCAAAGGAACATCGGTTGAACCATTATACGAACCATGTTTTCCCAAAAAAATGTTTAATTTTCAACCATTTTGGAGTATCAGTCACCATTCCTTTCCTGACTATGGTCCTTTTCTAGGTAAGTATGTTTTGTTTAGTATGAGAAGCAATATTATATTTAAAATTGCTGATAAACTAATTTTATCAGCAATTGTGATTCCTTATTTTAGTTTCTTTTGTGCAAGATATAATTGGACATGTTCTTAATGTTGATGACTCCATGATGAATGGCGATTGTGGTCGAGGCCCTAAATTCATCCGATTTCGTATTGGAGATCTCAAGTATGCTTTATTTGTTTTATTAATATTTATTTTTTTCATATTATTTTGTCATGTTCAATATGTATTTATATATGATTACAGTTATAAGACCATTTCATTTGTGCATTTTGGACCAATTTCAAGTGAGATAAGAAGAATTATGGATATGGCAAAACATAATAGATTGGGTCATGTTGTTATCATCGTTCAACTTGCGGCCACTATGATGTTAAATGGTAACATCATTCATTTTAAATTTGTTACGAGTAATTATTTGTTTATTTTTTTATATTTAAATATTTTAATCCATTATAATTATATTTCGTAGACGAGTTTGTATTGCACAATACCGACGGTGCTACTAACGTGATTCTTTATCATCATATCGATGAGGCTGTAGAATACCGTAAAAGGTATGGTCTAAATTTAAATTAAAATTTGTATTGTTATGTATAGTATTTTATTTCCAACTCCTATAATGATAATATAAATGTTTTACTTTTATTATTAATAATTTACAGGTTCGTTGAAAATTGGCGCAAGTTTCCAAAGTAATCGACTTTTGATTAATTGCAAGATATTTTTATGGTTATGATTAAACTATTCTTTTTATATTTAGTCACTTGAATAATCTATCTTGCATGATGTGCGATTATTATCTAATGAACAAAAAAAGGTGATGTAATTTATTTATGTTTTTATATAGTCAGAATTATTTTTAATTTATATTTTATTGGTATCAATTTCCATGGGATTTATAACAATTTTATTTTTTTATGAAGTTATCTAAACCAATTTCGTCTAAACAATCATATGCTAAATTGAATAAACAAAAATTATTATGGTATAATCAATATAATATTGTAGTTGCCTAATTATAATCAATATAATAATAAATTAAAAAAACAAGCATGTATATATGGTATATTTCTTTTTTATTTAATTAGACTTCTATGAACTCTTAAGTTTTTTTTACAATATTTGAACATATATTTTTTGGGTGCGATTTTCCTTATTCTTATTATACCCAATATAGCACGCCACAAACGATTTAGGGTTATTCGAAATTTCGTCATCTGACAGACGAGAACGATTCTCACGCTCTCCGAATCAGGTAACAATGTTATGAAATAATCTATCAAAAATAAATGTTTTTATTAAGATTATTGATGACAATTTCGTAATAATCTCGATCGAATCTATTGAATAAGATTCAAGAGATTACACGTTAATTTTGTTATAAATCCCTCAGTTTATGAATTACGTTTACATGATTCCTATGATTCCTGTTATTTCTGCTATTATTGTAAATCCCTAAATAGATCTATTTTATCGGTCAATCCATTTTGAAAAGGATGTTTTTTGTGGACGGACACTCTTTCTTTAAATCAGATTTGTTTTTCTTTATAACAAGTTAATTTTAAAATTTATCAGTATTACTTACTGTCCATAATTTTATTCCGTTGTATTAGGTTAATTTTGGATTTGATAATAAGATGTCAAGTAACAATTCCAACAACCATCTCCCCGATGATGCTGATGATGTGAAAGACGGTACGGTTCTTCTCTAAACTATTTTTGAATCAAGTTTTTTTTTTTTTTGTTATACACTATCTTAATTGTATATTAATAAATATTTTCGATCAAATCTTCATCTTTCGCAAAATTATTCATTGAAGCAGTAAAAAAATTTTATTTCATCAAAATTGTGCTCAAATAAGGTACTATGTTAAGTATTTTGGTTGTTTGTATTCTGACTGTGACCACAACATCTGCAGTACCTAGAGTGGTTCCCTATGCTCTCGCGTTCCATGTTAAGATTGATCATCTTACTGATAATATCATTGTAAGTATGTACAATACATTTTTATAATCTTTATTATGACTATCGGTTGTACGTACATCACTATCTTTTTATAGGTTTTTCCAGTACAATTTGGACTAAAATGCACATACGATATACCCGAGTACACAAATTTCAAGACCCCTAATGGTCCACCGATGCGTGCTTCCTTAGATGTAGACTTTATGGGTCGTCTTTACGTACGTGCTGGATGGCCTCAATTCAGGGATCGATATCAGATTAAATGTGGTCAATTGTTGACCTTTGAATGGATTAATCCATCACACTTTAGTGTACACATTTTTGGAGAGAATAACGTTGAAATAAAATATGCAGTCGATGTCATTCGAAATGTTCCACTACAGTTTGATGTCTTGGTTGTCCCTAACAGTTTTAATCTAACTATTCAAGGTCATCACTATTATCGTCTGGTAAGTCGTACTTGACATTCATTGAATTTTTCATTGTGTACTTTATGAAAAATTCTTACTAATGTTTTCGTGTTTCTTTTTCAGACGATCCCAAGCAAGTTTGTTGTCGACAATGATTTAGGTAAATGTTCTGAACTGAATTTGGTCAATGCAAAAGGAGAAAAAATGCTTGCCATATTGCGAAGAGGAAAAGGAAAGGATAAAAATCGCGTTTTCCTCAGAGAAGATTGGAGAGCATTTTGGGATCAGAATAATTTCACAGTTGGAATGACTTTGGTTTTCTCTTACGATCGTGTTTCAATAACATTGTGCGTCAAACCAGTTCTTGACTAAAATTCAAGAATCCGCTATAATGCAATGTATTTTTTTATCCTTAAAGTTAGTTCTTCGTTTAATTGAAACATCGTTTATGTCGGTATCATTTTTGGAAACGAAAAACTATGTTTGATTGACTCTATTTGATATTAATGTATTTATGTTGATTTAAGTTAAAATATTATTAATTGTAAGTATTTATTTCAAGATTGATCATAATATGAATTTCTAATTAGAAAAAGTAATTTATGTAATCTATTGATTTTCTTTTCAACAAATATAAATCTTTATTTATTTATTAATTTATTTATGTATCTGAATTCATAATTTCCTCAAATTATGTATTTTATTTCATTTTTCTCATAACTTAACAATGCTATTAAGTAATAATTTCTTGAAATAAGGAAATGTATATCCTTTATTATTTTATATTTATTTAAACCATTAGATATTCGGCAAGAAATGATGTTATTAACAGTAAAGATATATTTGAATCGCGATAATATATAACCGATATCTTTAACCCGTAACCCTAATTTAATGCCCTTCAGCTATAAATAGTCTAACCTACCTTCGATTTTATTATAGTGTTCAGGCAAATAAATAACTGACGCAATGTCTCACTATTATTCTTCTTTATCAGAACTTAACAGTTCAAGTTTGGATTCGATTTTGTGCGTGAGGATTTGCAGGAAATGGTTTACAGACGACGAACATGATGTCCAGACCATGAACTTACTGATGATTGATATTAACGTAAATTTTTATTTTTACATATTATTTTTAATGTTTATTTTATTATTTTTGTCGTTAATTCTTATTTATTTGATCATATTTTTTTCTACGTCAAGGGTACTCGAATTCAAGGTTCTGTTAATCACGTACTCATCCGAAGGTTTGTCGATGATGTGAATGAGGGCGATCTCTGCAATCTTCGTTATTTTGACGTTGTTGAAAATTCAAATTCAATCTCCATAAGTGGTCACAAGTACCTGATTGAGTTTAAAATTCAGACATACATATCCGAGTGCAACTATCCTTGGTTTAATGAGTCTATATTTCGTTTCAAGCCATTTCCTGAAGTTGTAGGTGATACAACTCCTTCCGAAGGTCCTTTATTTGGTAAATTTTTCATTTTTTTCAAGTTTATATTCACTGTTTTTTAATATTTCTGTTTAGATCTACTTCTTATTTCAAATTACATTGTTTATTGCATGGGATTAAATATTCGTACGTGTCTAGATATTATTGGTCAGGTTATTGACATCAAACAAATGCGAACCCGTGCTAATGCGTTGCAAATTTTGTTACAGGACCAAAAGTAAGTTCGTTTTTTCGATTACAGAATTATCACATCTTATAACAATTTAACAATGATGTTTTAATGGTATTTTTTAATTGTATTATTTTGAACATTTACACTTATTGTTATTTTGACATTAATAATATTATACGAATTGATTTCAGCAAAAATAGGCTGAGATGCATTTTGTTTGATCCTCTTTCTTCCGCTCTTGATGAGTTTGTCCACACTATGAAGAGAGATAAATTGCATCCTATCGTAATAATTGTTCAGCTCTGCAAGAAAATGTTCTATAAAGGTATTATTTTAAATTATATTACCTTAGATGTTTTTAGCATAAATTTAATTGAATTATTTTCGTTTATATATGTTATAAAATATTTATATTTAGGGGAAGCATGTATTACAAACCATGCCAATGTGACTAATGTTAAAGTGAACTCGAAATTGCGTGAGATTGTTTCGTTCACTTCCAGGTAATATGTTTTTTTGCACATGCTTTACAACAACAATTCAATATAATTTATTTATAACAATACTTAATGCATTTCAATACCAGAATTATATTTTGTTTGATATATTTTTTATTGACCGGTGTAATCTTAGGTTGGCTATTTCTGAAAAGCGTTATCCTTATGATGGATCAAAATTTGCTCCTTTGTGTTTGTTGAGCGCTGAAAAGGAATTGCGGTCCAATCCCCCTAATGTATTATCTCTTTCTGCTATATCCTTCTGTGTCGAGGTATGTGATTTTTTTTTTATCTAAATCCGAATCATGCTTTTTCTAACATGATCATTATATAACAATGAGTTTATGTTGATTACATCAGGTTGCTAAGATTTGGACAGTTGTTACTGTCACTAACATTTATGCTGAACGAGGATGGTACTATACAAAGTGTCCAAATTCCAATGTCCATGATGGCGAAAATCGTTCCAATGTTATTTGTGTATCATGTGGACTGGATCTCATTCCTTCGTCCAAGTTTATAATTGATGTTCAGGTCCATGATGGAATTGACTTTGGTAGATGTATTCTGACAGATGATCTTGCAACATTTTTCATTCAGAAATCAGCATCAGACATTATTCAGACTTACATTTCGGTAATTACTCTTTGTATAAGAACAATTCAATATTGATCATTATTTTATGCAAGTTTTTAATCGGGAGTTGTGGAATTGTATTTATCATGTACACAGGATAACATAGCTGCCGATAAAGAATTTGATGTTAATTACATGCCATCTAGCTTTACCAATGAAATTCCTAATGATTTGCGTGTTCTTATTGGAAAAGAGCTTCTCCTCAAGGTTAAAGTTGACAGACGGAATGTGCGAGAACCGGCATCGGATTATGTTGTTGAGAAGGGTACTGACAATTCAAACTTGGTGCTCTTTCACAAGAGAAGATTATTCAATTGATCGATATTGACTTTGATCAATTTTCTGATGATTATTCATTGTTATCTTTTATTAATAGTTATTTCCGACATTGCAATTTATTTCCTTCTACAATTTACTTTTAATATGAATTTTGTTTAGTGAATTATTTGAAATTATTTATCAATAATATTATGTTATTATTATATTTTTTTCATTTTTATTTGTATGTCTCAAATTTCAAAGTTTGTTTTGATTTTTCAATAGAAACTTACTTTTGAGAAAAGTACCAAGATAACATACTCTTTATATTTATATATTTATTTTTTTAAGCTTTAATTTAAACTTTATATGTTTTTATAACTATTTATCAATATTAAAAGAAAATATTATAAAATCTAATTTATTTTTCCTTAATTATAATTAAGATTTTATTCATACATTACGTATAGAAACAATATTTAATTATTCGTACAAACAAATTAAAATATTTTTTAACTATAAATACATTGTATTTAACTCCATCTACTGTTGGATTCTAATTTATTTATATTCAAGATACATTCAATTTTTAATACTATTTATTGGAATATCTTATACAAATCAGAATTACTTTAAATAATTTTTTTTT
Source organism: Euphrasia confusa (assembly GCA_954870475.1). Taxonomy (NCBI): domain Eukaryota; kingdom Viridiplantae; phylum Streptophyta; class Magnoliopsida; order Lamiales; family Orobanchaceae; genus Euphrasia; species Euphrasia confusa. The sequence goes on from OX940961.1 coordinate 24,064,309, forward strand.
ATTTCCTTAATATTCTCAATGGATTATACAGTCAATATTAAATTAAGGAATATGTATCGGTCCCTTATAAATGAAATATTTATCCCTCATGTATCTATATATAATATTTGTATAAAGAATCCCTTTACACACCAACTCTCCATCTTTTTTCTTCGTCCTTTCTCAATTTTCACTGTTATTTATTTATATGCATATTATTTCTTAATTAAGTTTAATATCGAGATTTCAACAATATACCTATGGCCGGTCATGATCTCTTATGCGGTCTAACTACTACCGGAACGAACTGGGACATCGTTGTAAGAATTTGCCGAAAATGGTTCTCTCCCGGTTTGGATTCCAACAGATATACAATGCATATTGTGATGATTGATCTCATGGTTAGAAAACTAATTTTTAAGTACTTCTTATTTTATCATTTGTTTTTTATATTTATTCAAATTCCTTAATTATTTTTTCAGAATTATGTAGCAGTACATAAACGTATATTTATATTGTTGTGTCATTGTTGGTACGTATAAATTGATATGCTCATATATTCCGTTCCTACTGTGTTCTAGGGTTAATCAATTTCAGGATTTCGTTTGGTGGTCTTTGTCAATTTTTTTTTGTTTTGTTTTTACGTACTCAATTCTAATAAAAAGTCATATTATTTATATCACAAGTTTATTAACGGATGTAATATTTGTTGTATCAGGGTGATCAAATTCATGCATTTGTTAACCCAGATATCATCGAATTCTTTAACAATAAGATTCATGAAGGTGAACTCTACAGCGTGAAGTATTTTCGTGTGGTTCCGTCGCTTAATAAAAATATGATTGCCGACAATAAACATACGATCTCTTTTTTAAAAAGAACTCATGTTCAACCAACATGGTATCTAGAGTTTCCTAAATCCGTTTATAATTTCCGTCCTTGGTTTTGTATCAACGAGCACAACTTTCCATCGGATGGTCCTCTACTAGGTATGTAATGGCTTTTCATTATTTCAAATATTTTAGTATATATACATATGCACATTTTTTTTAGATATAATTATGATAATTTATGTAACATTTTGTTTTACAAGACATCATTGGTCACATTGTTGAAGTTGATTGCAAAATGATTAATGGAGTTCTCGATCGGGGACCTGATGATGCAACCCAAGATCCGGGACGGCGAAGAGAGCATCGAAATGGAAGTCGAGCCGTGCCGAGAAGTTCGGGGAGGATTCTGGTGAGCTGTCGGACGACACCATAGCTTGTCGGACGACAATGAAGCCGAGGACCGATATTCTGCGGAACACGAGGCTGAGCACGAGCTGAAACCCGAACTGCGGGTTAGCTGTCGGCCGACAGCATTTCCTGTCGGACGACAAGGAGCTGTCGGACGACACTCTTACTCTGTCGGACGACATCTTCACAAAAACGGCAGCGACGGCGGATTTTCAACTTTCAGCGTTTTTTTAATTGTTTTTATTACTTATTTCGAGTTTTAGGGTTTTGTTTGCCTATTTAAAGGCTTTTCTATTTCATTATGAAACAACCAACCATGAATTAATAAATAAAAGAGTATGTTTTGTGAGTTTTATTAAATCTCTCTCGGGTTCGAATTCTATCCCGATTATCCAAAAGAGTTCAACCGACGAATCAACGAGCCAGTCAAATCTCGTTTGTGTGTCTTCATCATCACCGAGTTGCTGCATCGATTTCGTGTTGGGGGTTAGGGTTCCGTCCTTAATTGATTTCACGAATTCAGGTTCAGAGGTTTTGGGACTTCCGCCGGTATCTTTTCTTAATTTCTTCTTCGTTCATCATCTATCAATTCTATCCTAACGAGGTGCGTATCATTTGGTATCAGAGCCCAGGTTTGGGTTTTCATATTTCGATTACGTAACCTCGTTTGTTCTTTTCGTTTCTTATTCTTTCTTCTTCTTCCTTGATTTAAAAAAAAAAAATTATTTTTTTATTTCGAATTTACTGTTCATCTTGAACAGTTAATGTTCATCCGAAATTTAAAAAAAAAAAAATTATTATTATTTATTCTCGATTATTCTTTTTGTTGCTGTTCATCGATTCGTTCAGCAATTTAAAGTCATTTCGTGGATTTTTGTTGGAGCTGAATTCGACCGGTAGATTGGAAGTGTTCGATTCTTGAGAGAGAGAAGTGAGAGAACCGAGTATTGAGTGACTTACCATATTGAGTGATACACGAGAGTGGTGAGGAATTTTCTATTTTGTTTCTAACACTTTTGCAGGTTGACTGAGATGGATCATCCCCAAGCTAAGCTCATCGTGGAGAAGGCGATTGCACGGTTCGAAAGGATGATTACATCGAAGATGAAGGGGGTGAATGAGCGACTTACCGCCTTAGAGGAGGAAGCTCATCGTGATGATGCATGGAATCGAAGAGGTGGCAGTGGATACCGAGAAGTTCAGAATGGCCATCATCGAGTCCGTGATCGTAGTCGGGAGTTTCGTGATGAGAGGAGGTCCAGAGCTGAGCGTTTGGACGACGAGAGGAGGGCCAGAGCTGAGCGTTGGGACGAGTGTTGGAGCGATATTAGACGTCAGATGGGGGAGCGGATACAAGCGGCAATGAAACCTGGGAAATTAGCGACTGATGACGAAGGCGAGAAACCAGCACCGAAGGCAGTGGTGGAGTCCGAAGAAGAGTCGGTCTTGGTGTATTCCGAGGAGGATTTGGCTTCGGAGGAGTCTGTTGAAGAGTGCGACGGACCGACACCGTCGGTTTCGGTGGATTCTGACATCGAGGAGGAGTCGGTGGGGTCCGACATTGAGGAGACTTCAGTAGAGTCCGAGAGGGAGATTTCGGTGGACTCCGAGGAGGAGATTCTAACCACTAATGAAGTTGGTGCAGCCGTGGTTCGACAATTGGAGTTACCCATGGTGAAGCATCCTGAGCCGAATCAATTGTTGTGGTTGAATGGGACTGGTGGCATTGCGGAGAAACAAACAGTGAATGAGGGGCAGCCGATGTTGGTGATGATATCATTTCTACGACCTTCTACTCCTTCTATTTTGCAGGAATTTCATGATGACTTCCCTGAAGAAGGATCTCCTAGATTACCACTACATCGAGGGTGTGAGCTGCCGACTGACGTTGTTCTGAGCTTGTTCGTGATAGTGGTGTTCGACCCTGGCATCGACGTGGATTTGAGGACAAATCCTCTTGAAGAGGAGGGGAATGATGCAACCCAAGATCCGGGACGGCGAAGAGAGCATCGAAATGGAAGTCGAGCCGTGCCGAGAAGTTCGGGGAGGATTCTGGTGAGCTGTCGGACGACACCATAGCTTGTCGGACGACAATGAAGCCGAGGACCGATATTCTGCGGAACACGAGGCTGAGCACGAGCTGAAACCCGAACTGCGGGTTAGCTGTCGGCCGACAGCATTTCCTGTCGGACGACAAGGAGCTGTCGGACGACACTCTTACTCTGTCGGACGACATCTTCACAAAAACGGCAGCGACGGCGGATTTTCAACTTTCAGCGTTTTTTAATTGTTTTTATTACTTATTTCGAGTTTTAGGGTTTTGTTTGCCTATTTAAAGGCTTTTCTATTTCATTATGAAACAACCAACCATGAATTAATAAATAAAAGAGTATGTTTTGTGAGTTTTATTAAATCTCTCTCGGGTTCGAATTCTATCCCGATTATCCAAAAGAGTTCAACCGACGAATCAACGAGCCAGTCAAATCTCGTTTGTGTGTCTTCATCATCCCCGAGTTGCTGCATCGATTTCGTGTTGGGGGGTAGGGTTCCGTCCTTAATTGATTTCACGAATTCAGGTTCAGAGGTTTTGGGACTTCCGCCGGTATCTTTTCTTAATTTCTTCTTCGTTCATCATCTATCAATTCTATCCTAACGAGGTGCGTATCACCTGAGTTCGTTCGTATTCGCATTGGCGATCTACAGTAAGTTTGTTTATTAACTATTTAAATAGAAACTTACATTTTATTATGTTTAAAGCTTATTCTATTATTATTTTATATTGAATTTCAGTTTTAAAATTCTTGAATTCATATATTTTGGTCCCTTCCAGACTGAAATAACTGAAATGGTCAAATTGGCGAGGAATCAACGATTGGGACATGCTGTTATAATAATTCAACTTGCCTCAACGATGATATTTAACGGTATTTATATTATTTCTGGATTTTTCTTAATTACTATATGACTGAACCTCAATTATTTGTGTTGTTTTTGTAACAATGTTATCTTATAAAAATTGTAGGCGATTTTGTTTTGCACAATTCAAATGAAGCGACAAAGGTTCAGATATATCATCACATCGACGAAGCCTTTGAATATCGTCACAGGTACATATTATGATCACATTATGTATTTATCTATAATTTATTACGATGTTAAAAAAATCTTGCACTATAACAAATTTTATTTTCTAATAGGTTTGAAGATCTGTGGGACAATGTGCGCTAGATCTGGAATAAAGTTGAAAGTTGTCTTATTCATTCAGCATGTTTATCGATATTGAAAATTTTGTCGAAAAACATAAAATAAGACAATCTTCTCATGAGATTTTTTTTATTTTTTTATGTTTCTTTGTAACAGAATTTATATTTTTATTCACAAATTTGGTCTATTAAATTTCGCCTATTATAATTATTTTAAATCTCTTAGTAGAAATAATGTTTATCTTTGTAATTTTCAATTTACGCAATGTATATTTTGTGTTCATAAATTAATAAATTCATTTAAAAATGTCTTAATTAAACACCCAATTATTTTAAATTAAAATGACAATTAATAAATGTATTATTAAAGTAATTAATAATTAATTAAGATTTACCAATAAATTTATTTTAATAACTACTTCGTGCCCCACGTAGGTTGAGGAACATATTTGGTGGATATTTGTACTTTTATAACTCACATTATATTATGTTATTATATTTGCTGAATCATGCTAAAATCTTTAATAAACAATAATCTCTTTAAACCTTTGTATTATAATTGTAAAGTGTTAAGAAATGTGCAATAAAACTAAAATAATAATATACATTTGAAGAAATTATTATTTTAACAATTATTTTTTTAACAATTATTTATTTAACAATTATTCAAATACTATTGTACAACTCACGGTTCAAACTTTTGCAGTATAATTAATCATTGTGCAGAACAATATCCTACTTACATTGTGTTTTTTGGCAATGCAATCAACATCTTACATGGGAAACTACAAAAAGGAAACTTCCATTCTCTTTTTGTCAGAACACATATTGAAAAGTGTCCACTACCGTTTCATCTTCTTCTTCTTCTCTTCACTGGAAAATGGCCGTTCGTCATTCTATCTCTCAACTGAATTCTTCAATCAGAGATTGGTCCATAGTCGTTCGATGCACTCGGAAATTTATCAATGAAAGCTTTAACAAAGTTGAATCGAGCATGGAGTTTGTACTAATGGACATGGAGGTTAGATTTATAATTACTTTTTATTTTTCATATTTTTTTTTAAATCCAGAAATCAGGTCTCAACATAATCCTTAGTTCTGAACAAATTGTTGTTTTTATTTTAAGATATTTAGTTTTTTATAAAATAGGTGTTTACCAGTAGATGAAATTCATTCTTCTACTCAAAATCCGAACGATTATTCAAAGCGATTTGTTAGGGTTTTTAATGAACGGTTTCTTAATTCATTTTTCAGGGCAATCAAATTCATGTGAAAGTTGAGAAAAATATGGTCAGTCGTTTTCGTGACCTAATTTATGAATCAGAGGCTTACGTAATAAGCATTTTCCAGGTTGTAGAAAGCCCACTTATAAATCCGCTTTTGGTTAACCCTTATATGATATATTTCGATGTGGATACGACTATTCTCAATGTTGTTGACCGAGGTTTTCCAGTTAGTCCTTACAAGTTCGTCTCTTTTGATCAAATAACTAAAAAAACATATCCAGAGAATGGACCACTATTCGGTATGCATCTTTCCATATATTTATCTTGGATTTACAATTTAAATTCTGTGTTATTTCTCTGATTCATATTTGGAAAATGTTTAATTTTTGAATTTTGATTGTTTAAGATGTTATTGGTCATCTGATTGAAGTTGATGATACAATGATGTATGGTGATGGTTCCGGTGGTGATGAATACGTTGTTTTTGTTATTTCTGATCTGAAGTAAGAAATGTTCATCTGTTTTGTATTAGTTTGACAGTATTATGTAAGTGTGCTTAACAAAGAATTCATATTTTCTCTTATAGCTACAATCAGAAGACTTTATGTATGTTTGGTCCATATTCCAATGAGATCATAGCTTATGTCGACATGTGGTGGGAGTACAGGCTATACGGATCCGTTGTCACTGTACAGCTTTGCAATACTACGTTTATTGATGGTGCGTTACTTTTTATGTCAATTGTCTTTGTCAATTTTTGTTTACGGTGTTTATTATACAACGTCGTGTTTATTCTAAGTACAACTTACAGGGGAGTTTGTTCTGTGTAATACTGCTAAAGCTACCCGAATGACTCTATATCATCAATGTCCGGATGCCGTTGATTATCGACAGAGGTATTATCTTTGACCAATTCATTTTGTATTCAATTTTGTATTTATTTTTGTTTAAGTTAAGTAATCTGTTCCAATACATTGTTGTATTTATTTAGTTTTGTTGTTAAGGTTGGGTTGGAACTAGCATTGCAGTTGAGAAGATATTGAGTCAGATTGAACGATGCATTGTCTTGAAGTTCGCCAATCGTTTTGTAACTTCATCATTTCTGTAAATTATTTGTACAATTTTTAATACTCTTGCATGTTCAGTTTTTTGGAAAAGTAGTTTGTGAATCATTAGTACATTATTACTCTTTAGAACAAGTAGGTGTAGATTTGTATCTATTTGTAGTTATTACAGTTAACTATCTTTTTGGTTGTTTTGCTATGTTATTATATTAGTGCCTATTGTTTATGTAGTATATTTTGTACTTGCAATCATATGATTTATGTAGTATGTAGTTGGACATGAAACATTTAATACTGATAGTAAATTTTATTATGCCATTTAAATGCACTTCTAACTAACTAATTCACTACTTGCAATCATTTTATCTACTCAAGGAATTAGTTTCCATGTTGATTTGGAAAACTTCTTTTTGTTACTTATTTGTATATTATTTAGACTAATAAATTTAATACGGTTAAGAATAATGAACAATAATTAAATTTAATTTCTCATTTTAAACGATTTGATTGCATCAAATTAATACGTTAAATATAATAAGATATTAAAGCCGCAATTTTTGTTAATATATTTAATCAATTTAAAAAAATAAATTATTATAAACAAATTTAAGTTGAGTATTCAATGACATTCCTTAAATAAATTAAATATTCAATTGATTATTATATATTTTTTAAAATTAAACTAATTCTTATTTAATTAATCATTTTAAATAAAATAAGTAAATCGTAAGTAATTTTAGTACATCTTAATAACCATAAGATATAATTAATTAAAAATTAGTATATTAGGTAAATTTCTGTTTTTCACAGAACAAAATTTTCCAAAACCACATGAAGATATTAACGAATATTTTCCACCAATTATTTGATTTAAAAGATCTCCCGGATCATGTGTTGTTTTTTATATTTTACATTATTTAAGATTACAACTTCAAATATCTTATGGTTGACCCGATATTAATTACTTTTAAAAGATATGTTTTCTTTAAGTAATTTAATTCGATATATTCATCGTGATATATTTATGTATATCTTTGAAGCATATCGATTAAAGATACCCAATATGCTTATAAATACTCATTCAAATCATTTTTTACAACATCAATCATTCAGCAATCGAAAATCATATGGCTTCTAATTCCAAGATGTCCATGGTTTTCACTCCTATTTCTGAGATAAGTAAGAATAGAATTGACTGGAATATTATGGTCCGTGTGTGTAGGAAGTGGTTGGTTACGGCCAGTGGTAAAATTCCAGAATCCGTTGAGTTGCTTTTGATGGACAAAGAGGTTTGTCTAAATTTACATCTTTATTTCTTAAATGTTTTATGTACATCTCAAAACACTACTGTTTTTAATAAACCCTTAATTTTGTATTAATTATTATTTGTTTCTTCTTTTTTCAAGGGTTCGAGAATTCAAGCAACCATAAAAAAATTCATTATCAGTCGATTTGATCCTGAAATCAATGAAGGTGATTTAATAACAATGAGACAATTTTCTGTTGTCGACGGCCCAAAGAATTTCCCTGTAGCAGACCATCGATTCAAAATCAATCTACAAAAGAACACTATTGTCGCACCAACTGTTGATCCCAGATTTCCCAAATCTATTTTTAATTTCATCAGTTTTTCTGATATATCAGAAAAAAATTTAGTTGACGATGGTCCACTTTTTGGTATGATTTTATATATTTATTTTACAATTTTGTTAGTGGATGGCATTTAATAATTATTAACACCTTTTTGTTTCTAATAATCTATTTGTGTTTATTACAAGATATTATTGGTCGTGTCGTTTCCATTAATGACTCCAGAATGTCCGAAAGCTTCAACAAGAGTATTCAGCTGTTTATTGAAGACTTGGAGTGAGTCTATTTTTCTTATAATTACTATAACTTCTTATTAATCGATCTTTTGTTATATAATTTGTGACCTGACTAACTAAAATGCATTGAAGGGGAAACAAGATGCAATGCACTCTTTGGGAGCCATACTGCAATCAGTTGAAAGAATTTGTTGAACAATTTCGTTTGAATAGGACCATTGATGATAACTGCATTATAGTCCAGCTATGTAGGCGCAAGACTTTCAGAAGTAAGTATTTTATACCAAAATTTATATTACTTATTTTACAATTTTTTTAATATAATTTTTATTTTTTTAATTTATTTGGTACATCGTTATACATACAGATTTAGTTAGTGTCACAAACACTTATCATGCCACCAAAGTTATCGTGGGTGAAAACCTAGACGAGATCGTTGCATTTCGGATTAAGTAATTGCTTTATTCTAATATTTTTTTTTTAAATTTCCAACATTTGAATCATGTATGTAATGTATACATTATTTGCCAAAATTTTAATGCAGATTACCATTAAATGATACAAAATCCGCATCTGTGGAAGGTTCGATGATGTCCAATTCATCATTTGGTAGTGTGAAATGCGAATTGATGAATGAGAATACTCATGTATTGAGTTTGAAGGATTTAAAATCTACTGATATTGTAAGTAATTTTATTTTTTACTCATTTGTAAAGTAATAGAATAATCCAATAATTGTCTTGCTTATTAATTTGCTTAGTAATTTTATTTTTGTTTTGTTCTTTAGGTTGGGAAATATTGGATAGTTGCTTCCATATCTGAAATTTGTCACGAAAGAGGTTGGTCCTATACCAGTTGTTCAAAATGCAAGAAGAAGGTTACTGTAAAAGATTCCAAAATGTTTTGTGACAATTGTAATGCTTATGTTGTCGGAAATGCGCGGTACAAGGTGCATGCAAACGTTGTTGATGGATCCGACAACATCGTTGTACTTTTGTGGAATGATATTGTGACGTCCCTTACTGGTATAACAGCGAGGGAGGTATTTGACAATCTTGCTTTGGTAAGAACCAATATATCCTTCAATTTCTAATAAGCTGTTCAATGACAGTTTTGCATTTATTATATTACAAACTCAATTATTCTTTTGTCCATGCAACTGTATATTAATACGACCTATACAAATATATTGATTTATATATTTATAACTTACATCGTTTCGTTTTTTTTATAGGAATCAAATGATAATGATTATGCTGATGGAAATTCGAAGGAATCGTCTAATATTGACGTTCCACAATGCATTGAGGACCTTATTGGTCAAGAGTTCATGTTCAAAGTCATCTGCGAAGCGAAGCACATTGAGGGCAGGGATAAAGTGTTCGTGGTTGAGAAGTATTCTGATGATGTGGATCTTATCGATTCTTATAAAAAGATTGATCACAAACCTATTGCCTTTTCTTCTATTGAAGTCAAAACTGAAGTTCATGAATCTGAATTTGATGCAACGGACAACATTTTATCCGCTGTGAGTTTGAAAGAAGATTTTAAATCACCGGAGGTCATGAAAAGTTGCAAGAGGGTTTTAGATATGATATCCTACGATGATGAGCTCATTGACGGTCAGGAATCCATTTCTTCAAAGTTCAAGTCTGAATAATTCATCTATTTTTAAGCTTGCATTTGATACTTTTTAATTTTCTTGCACAATTTCTTTTCAATAAATGTTTGTTTTTTTTTTAGTATCGTCATTGTTTGAATTTAAGTTGGTTTTTTGTTTCATTAATTCAATTTTTCTTTTGAATTTTAATTTTTTAATTAATGTATTAGAATTTTTTATTCAATTTTTAAAATAAATGTAAACTAACATCAAGTAATATTAATCCTGATTAAATCAAACAAACAAGAAATCTCAATTTTAATTAGTTTATATTTTATAAAATTATTAATTTATTGAAAATTATATGTACACTACAATGAAAAAGTTATTTTTGCTGATTTTCAGGAATATCATAAACACGAATCTTGAGATAATAGGAAGATAATCGTTATCCAATATTATATATTTATAATTTACATTTAAAATGATTTTGTTTCTATAAAGCAAAATTAATTGTTGCAATATAAATATTTTTTTAGTTAATAAACAAATCCTAAGTAAAAGGTCTAGGGTTATAGTCTTTTTTTGTATACTCAATATTTGTATTCGTTTTCACGAATACAAGGTTGGGGATTTTTTTCTTACAACTTTTTCAATACATAATTTTTTGTTTTTTATACTCTAATACAGACATCTTATATTGTTTATTTTTCGAGTGTATTTTGATTTCTGTTTTCAAGTTGAATTAACATTTTACCCGGTCGAAGAACAATATTGAATTGTTAAGCTTTGAACATGTCTCCAAACAATAATGCAAGGCATTCAGGTAATTGTACTAAACAACGTTTTGTTGTCTGGATATTGATATCATTCTTAAGCTTGCATACATGTTTATTAATGAGTATATATTTTTATAATCTCAATTATCCAGACAAAGGTAAAGGGAAGTGTACTTCGTCGATCGGACTAAGGGAAGAGAATAAAGAGAATAATTTTGGTTAGTCAATATATTTTTTTTTCTTTTTTTTTTCTACTACGATTCTTAATTGTTTCTGTTATTTTTGATTATTTTGTTTAATCTTTCAATTTCTCAATGTTCAGAACCGGTGATTTTGGATTCTTATACGAATATTATGAATACGAACACAGTTCGTAAGAATGTTATCAGAGGCACCACAATTCAACCTCAAGGAGTTAATGTCAATAGAAATCTTACTATAGGTACAACTAAGTCGCCGATGGCATTGTCTAGCTCATGTAAGTACTACATTTCAGTTTGAAATCACAAACAGTCTCTTTAATTTCATACAAAAATATTTTATAATCAATAGTAATTTATTCGTATATGTTTTCTATTTTACAAAACGTCGTTATTTAAGACAACCCGTTTATGATATTTTATCCAGCGAACAGTACTCCAATTATAAATCAGGATATTCAAGAAAATATATCTCCTGTTCAGGGTTCGTGTGTTACTGAGCATCGCAGCACTAAACGAAAAGTACTTGGAAGTCGTTTGGGCAATGTGAAGCGTAATAAACAGATACTGCCTTTGGGTGATATAACCAACGGTAAACCGAATACATATATTCTTACTACAAATATTTTAGTTATGTCTTTAATTAGTTCGTTCACATTATGAACAATTGTTTCTTTCTACAGTTAGAGAGGCGACTCCTGCGGATCACATATATAGTTCAATTAAATTTGGTTGCGGACCAGAGAATGTAATCACTCAAACTGCACGTAGTGCAATAACTTCATTGCGTGGTAAAGAGAACGTAATCATGCAAACTGCACGTAATTTGGACGGGGAATTTTCATCCGTGAAATTCAAAGGTTCTGTAAATTTAATATGCTTAATATTTATTCTTCTTTTACTATTATTAATTAATTTCATAAATCTGTTTTTACATTTATCTTCTAACTATAATTTGGTTGTTATCAAGGCAAAGCTCCAATGAGACAAATAAATGTTTCGCCGAGCCATATACAACTTCCCATAAATGGGAATCCGGGGCCAACAAGTTTTGCACGAAATACTGATCGAATTTTAAATAAGTTTGCGGTGTATGACAATGCAAATCCAGCTTTATTGAACGTCGAAACTAAGAAAAGAAGAGGTAATGTATCAATTTTGTTATAACAGACATTAGATATTATCACGTTTCAATAATCATTGTGTAACATCCCATTTTTCATAATATAAACTAGAGAGGATTTTCTTATTTTTCAAAAGAAATTGTAGTATTTAAAATAAAAGATAATTGTCAAAACAACTTTTTCATAATAAAATCTTTAACTAAAAATAATAACCCTGAATAGTAAAATTTAAATAAAATACTCAAGTATTAAGTTTCAAAAGCGGAAAGCATAAAAGAAAAATAATGTCTTTAAAATAAACGCTGCTACTACTATCGCCGCCACATCCCCGTCTCGCTCCGATTTCGCTTAACCTGAAAAGATGGGGGTTTTAAAGGGGTGAGTTATCAACAACTCAGTAAGGATACCAGTTCATACATTGCACAATACGAAAATAACCGGAATAACTCTCAACTTTATAAACTAACTTGAACTTGTTAGATAGTGGGATATACCCAAGGACATGAATTTCCGAACGATTAAACGTTCCTATCACTTGCTTGCTTGATTTATTACCGTGAACACGTCACACGTCTACGTGAACACGGCCATGAGTTTCGTCGCGCGACTAATATGTGCACATAACATGAATAGAATATAAAATCCTCGATATCGAACAATTACCTGCGTACCGTACACTGATATGAACTGTATTTAAAAAGGTTTTAGAAATACCCCTACCTTGAAAATGAAGACTCTGAAAGAAACCATGCTTGAATGTATGCTCGTGCAATCCTAATCCTCGGTAATCCGCAAATCCTAATTAATAAATTAGTCTTATATTAATATAGATATTTATTATATATTTTATGTTACTAAAGTATGAGTATACGTAACACTAGATAATTAAATAAAATGAATTGACTTGAATTTGTAAAAGAGTGGGCTAACCTTTAGGCTTGAAAACAAAATGGGTTTGGTTGCTAGTATTGGGCTGAGAGTTTAATAGGCCCAGCTGAAACAAGTAGGAATCAATTTGGGATCGGGACCTAATGTCAATCTTATATCCTCTTCTACAGTTTCAGAATAAAGAGAGGCGAGAGGCTGGGAGTCGTAAGAGAAGTGGCTTCATTCTTCGTAATCGTCAATCGACCTTCAAGAGTGAAGACAGCGGCACGACGATGGGTTGGCGCTGGTGCCTCGATAACAGTTCAAGGAGGATTCTTGCAAGGTCTTCCATCTCCGAGGGGCTTCGACTGGTTCTGAATGACGGCAATTCACTTCGTCCAGAGGATGGCGGTGTATGATTTTGCTTAGCGAAGGTTTCCTGGTTTCTTCCCAGAGTTAGAGGTCGACTCGTTGGTTATCGGTCTGCTCGAAATAACCAATTCGAGTTATGATTATCCCACGGGCCCGGGCCGAGAAATCTCTGACTGCAATTGGGGAGACACGACCGGCGGGGCTCATCTTTGGTGTCTTCAAATACCATCCGCGACAGCAATACGACTCATGGAAGGAGGCGACTTGGGTACTCTCAGATTGATTAGTTTTAGGAATTTCCAGAAGCGACGAGATCGGTGTGTGCGTGGCGTTCTCCTCGGATTAGGGTCGACAACAATTAAGAACATCACGGGTGGGTCGAAGGGTTGTGTGCTGGAGTTGGTATGAAGTGGTTTTCCTGTTCGGTTAAGCGGGATGTGGATCTGTATGTAGGTTTAGCAAAGGGACCAAACTATATTGTATATTGTTCTGGTTATTTATGAACTCAGAATTTTGGTAGGATGGATGGACGAGAGGCTAAGCTAATTCTCATATATATATATATATATATATATATATATATATATATATATAGGTACACGCTGAGGGATTGTGAATAGGGTTTGAGGATTCAAAAGGACTAGTGCTAATGGACTAAACTATATAGACAATTGGGCTCATAAAAGGTATATACGATTCACATAAATAATATGGGTTACAATACACTTAAGACTTCTAATAATAATAATAATAATAATAATAATAATAATAATAATATAATTAGTAATTAGTGTTCGTAATATTATTTTAATTTGAGGATCTCTATATGACTTAAATACTAAATGAAATTAATCGTGAATCTAAATGCAAAAGGTGACTCAACATGTAAATTAATATGAACTTCAGATAATTCGGATTCATGCATAATATAATTATTTCATATGGTTAATTAATTGTGCCTCAAAGTACTAAATAAATTTATTTAAATTTTGCGGTTGTTACACATTGGATCAGTCTTCCTAGAGATTTGAAAGAACTGTTGATATATGCATGTTAACGTATATTTTTCAGTATCTTATCATGATATGGGCGATCCTATTCATAAGTGCGAACATTGTGGCGCAATATTCTGGTACGATGAAAGGATTGAAAAAGGAAAAAAGTGTCGCAACAATCCGTTGTACAATAATTGCTGCATGCACGGTTTGTCAACTTTCAAAATTTTTTGTTAATTTTTATAGTGATTATTATTTCTGAAACGATTAATGTCTAAATTATTTTTTTTACAGGTAAAATTGAATTACCTCCCGTTATGGACCCTCCTGATGATTTCAAAAATTTATTGTATGGGAAGGACAAAAAGAGCAAAAAAATCCAGAATTCTATACGATTCTACAACATGATATTTTCTTTTACTTCGATAGGGGGCAAAATTGACAATTCCTTTAACACCGGGAGATCGGCTCCCATCTACAGATTGAATGGAGAGAATCGTCATTTAATGGGTTCTTTGATGCCGGAGGATAATCAGAAACCAAAGTTTGCTCAATTGTACATATTCAACACTGAAAACGAAACAAGAAATCGTCTATCTGCAATGAGGTAATTTAAATAATTAATAATCGAATGAATATGTCGTGTTTTTTAATTTAACAAACAACATATTATGAATAATTATGGTATTACAGAAAATCTGGAACAGAAACAGATCAAGAAGACGACAATGACCCGAGTATTGATAAAGAAATTGTATGTGATATAAAGAAGATTCTGGACAAAAACAATATATTTGTCAAGTGGTTTCGTTGTTCTGGAGATATCTTGAAGAAGGACAAAGCTGCGGACATCAAGCTTCGGTTAGTTTCGCGCCGAACCAGAGATGGAAGAGTGCATAATTTGCCTCAAGCCAGTGAAGTTGCGGCGTTGATCGTTGGAGATGTCGAGAATCTTGAAGACCGTCGAGATATAATTATACAACGTAAAGACAAAAGTTTGATACGAATAAATGAATTGCACGTTGGTTATTTGCCTCTGCAGTACCCCTTGATGTTTTTATACGGCGAAGATGGATTCAGAGATGACGTTCTTCATTGTGAGACCGATCGGAGCAAAGAGAAAAATTCCAAGACTGTAACGATGAAAGAATACTTTTCGTACAGACTAATGGAAAGGGCCACCGAGTCTCCGCACATATTATTCGGACGTCGACTACTCCAGCAATTTATTGTAGATGCTTACACCATGGTTGAGTCGTACAGACTAACTTTCTTGAAGCATCATCAGCAAGATTTACGTTGCGACTCTTATTCTGCTTTGGATGATGCTTTGAATCGTGGAGACGATAACTCTGCAAATACCGGGAAGAGAATTATTTTGCCTTCTACCTTTGTAGGAGGAGCACGATACATGATACAGAACTATCATGATGCTATGACCATATGTAGATGGGTTGGTTATCCGAATTTGTTTATCACTTTTACGTGCAACCCTAAATGGCCGGAGATTGAAAGATATGTGTCCGACAGAGGTCTTTATGCCACGGACAGGCCACATATAGTTGCTCGAGTATTTCACGCTAAGCTTGATAATATGATGAGGGACATTCGACACGACAAACTTTTTGGAGAGACAAGTACTGGTAAGAAATTAGTAATTTAAATTAAATTAGTCTAAATAATTATCCATATTTAGATTAATTATATATTTAAGACCAATGTTTTCCTAATTTAATAAAGTATAACTCGGGTAATTTTGTGCAGTTATATACACTATCGAGTTTCAGAAACGCGGATTGCCTCATGCGCATATTCTCCTGTTTCTCAAGGGCTATTCTGAGCACGTGTCTGCTGATGTTGTCGATTCAATAATTTCTGCAGAGATACCGAATGAATTTGATGATGAAGAATATTATGATTGTGTGAAAGAGTACATGATGCATGGACCTTGCGGAGAATATGATAAAAAATCTCCTTGCATGTTCGGAGATAAATGCACCAAGCACTTTCCCAAAAAATTTGTGAATCGTACTACTGTAGACAACGATGGTTTTGTTATGTACAAACGGAGAGATGAAGGTCGTAAAGTCGTTAAGAATGGAATTGAACTCGACAACAGGTAAATTTTATATAAATTTTTAACATGTCTTAATTTTTAATATAAATTTTTCTTTTAAAGCTTAAACTAAATTTTATATTTTTTGTCCCGTATAATTATTCTTCAGGTCTGTGGTTCCCCACAATCCGGTTTTGCTGAAAAAATACAACGCCCATATTAATGTTGAATGGTGCAACAGATCGCGTTCTATAAAATATTTGTTCAAATATGTGCACAAATGCAACGATCGTACGACTGCTGTATTTTATAAATCGCACGAACAACCGGAAGGTGAAAAGGTCATTGATGAAATTAAACAGTACCTTGACTGTAGGTACATATCAGCATCAGAAGCCGCATGGAGATTGTTTGGATATGAAATTCACTTTAGAGAACCGAACATCGTAAGACTCGGTTTCCATCTCCCCGATGAACAATCAATTGTGTATAAAGAAAGTTCTTCTGTCACCGAAGTTGTGACAAAGATGTCTTCCAAGGAAACCATGTTCACCGCTTGGTTACTGGCAAATACTAAATATCCAGAGGCACGGAACCTGACCTATGCTGAAATGCCTCAAAAATTCGTTTGGGACAACGAGACTAGAGAATGGCGTCCGAGAAAAAGAGCGTTCGCGTTCGGAAGATTATCATACATTTATCCCGGTTCTGGAGATTTGTATTATTTCAGGATATTGCTCAATGTCGTCCGTGGATGCACTTCTTATGAAGATGTTAGATTTTACAATAATAAATTATATTCATCCTATAAAGAGGCGTGTTATGCCCGTGGATTGCTTGATGATGATAAAGAATACATTGACGCAATAAAAGAAGCTTCAGTGTGGGCCTCGGATCAGATGCTGAGATCTCTTTTCGTAAATATGCTGATTCACAATGTTCTAAGCAGCCCACAAACTGTATGGGAAGAGTGCAAGGATGAAATGTCTGTTGACATTCTATCAAAATATCGCAAGGAGATGAACTGCCAAGGTATTTTTTCTAACTTTCAACAGATTATGATTATTATTTTTTGAAAGTACATATTATCAATAAACTAAAAAAATGTCGAGTATGTTGCAAGAACTATTATCTCGCTATTGTGCTGTTATACGGATAAATATTTAACATGTTGTTTTTTATGCAAATCAGAATTAACTCTTACCGATGATGAAATTCACAACAAGTGCTTGCAATACATTGAAGATATGATGAAGCGGGAAGGTCGATCATTGAAATATGTTAACAACATGCCGTATTCGACCGACAGTCTTGAATTCCCACGTAACAGCCTAATAGCCGCTGAGCTTTCTTACGACAAAAATGCTCTTCGAAGGGAGCATGAACAGTTAGTTGCAATGTTGAATGATGATCAAAGGAATGCTTATAACTCAATCGTTCGATCTCTGGACAAGGCCGAAGGCCAGGTTTATTTTTTGTACGGTTATGGTGGTACGGGTAAGACATTTGTTTGGAAAACGCTTTCAGCAGCTGTTCGATCGATAGGCCATATTGTCTTGAATGTCGCTTCTAGCGGTATAGCATCTCTTCTTTTGCCTGGAGGTAGAACAACGCATTCTAAGTTTTCTATCCCCATAACTTTGCATGAAGCATCTACGTGCAACATCACACTGCAAAGCGATCTAGCCAAACTTATTGTTAAGACCAAACTTATTATATGGGATGAGGCTCCTATGATGCATAGGTATGAACAATTGACATTTATTTTCCATTTTGTTTGTTTTGTTGCAATTATAAATTATTTATATATTATACAAATTAAACAATGTCATAAGTTCGAATAAATTTTTGTTTTTTACAGGAATTGTTTTGAAACTCTCGATCGCACGGTACGTGATATAATGAAAGCACACCAACCTGAAGCTGCCCATATGCCGTTTGGAGGAAAGGTCATTGTATTCGGAGGAGATTTTCGTCAAATTTTGCCGGTTATACCTAAAGGTAGGAGAGAAGATATCGTTGGTGCCACTATTAATTCTTCACCAATATTGAGAGATTGCAAAGTATTACGATTGACGAAGAACATGAGACTACAGAATTCAGTAGATGGAAATGCCTCGCGCATGTTGCGAGAATTTTCGGAGTGGTTATCATGCATAGGAGATGGTACTTTGGGAGCTGACAATGATGGAGAGGCAGATATAGAGATACCGGAAGAGTTTTTGATAACTCATTCCGATAACCACATAGAATCCATTGTTCAGGCGACCTATCCATCTTTTCATGAACACATCGGAGATATAAGTTTCCTTGAAGGACGAGCGATATTGGCTCCGACATTGGAAGATGTTGATAAAATAAATGAGTACATGGTATCTATGCATAATACGGATGAAAAGATTTACTTGAGTTCGGATAGTATTGCCCAGTCCGACCGTGGCGTGAGCATGTTTGAGCAGATGCATTCCGTTGAGTTCTTAAATACCATCAAGTGTTCGGGATTGCCAAATCATGAATTGAAATTGAAGGTTGGTGTATTTTTAAAAAATTTCAATATGCATACGTATTATATATTTAATTTATCAATTTTAAATTAATCAATATTAGTTGTAATATATTTTGTATTTATCAGATCGGTGTTCCAATAATGCTGTTGCGGAATATGGATGCCACTAACGGATTATGCAATGGTACTCGCTTGGTTATAACACAGCTTGGTAATCATGTGATCGAGGCAAAAGTATTGGGAGGAAATAATTCTGGGGATCATGTTTTAATTCCTAGAATTCCTATAACGCCTTCTGACACAAAATTGCCGTTTGCGTTTCAACGAAGACAATTTCCGATTATGATATCTTATGCCATGAAGATTAATAAAAGTCAAGGCCAGTCGTTGAGAAACGTTGGTGTATTTTTGAGGAAACCGGTATTTACGCATGGTCAGTTGTACGTTGCGCTTTCTAGAGTAACCAATAGGGAAGGTTTGAAGCTTCTTCTCTGCGACGTGAAAGGTAATCTCACGAACAAAACCACCAATGTAGTATACAAGGAGGTCTTTCAAAATTTGTAAGTTCATTGTCATAGAAAACAAGTGACGTTGTTGATTAATTATAAGTATTTGCTTATAATATCAAAATACTATTAATTATTTTATCTATATATTTTTGTATTAATCAAAATTTTCTTATATATTAATATGAAATTACATGAAAAACAAGTTATGTAATCAATATAACAAGGACACCGTAAAAAATAATACCTTTGAAGATCCCAGTGCAACGCACGGGCAAGTGGACTAGTATATGTTAATTTCATGGTTTACATGGTTGTAATATGCAGCCACGAAATTGCATGCATGGCACCTCAAGAAAGTGATTTCGAAGAGGTGTGACCATTCTTAAAGGGTGCAACTCTTCCCAAAGGGTGCAGCCCTTCATGAAAGGGTATTTTCACTATCCAAAGGGGTGTTTCAACACCTACATAAGGTTGTTGAAAATCAGATTCTAAAACCCACGAAATTAAGAGCTTTGTGTTAACGAAGTATAGCGAATAAACATTCTATAGTATACTTGTTTCTACGCCAAAAAACAAGTGCGGTATTGTCTTATCCTAGAAGAAGTTTCGTGATACCTTGGCTGTTATAGGGTCGAAATATTCTTTAAAGAAAACGTGTAAACGTGATTCAATATTTTCCAAAGCCTCCACATTCAGAAACACACAAAAGAAACAACAGACCTCTCATTTGTGTTTTACAACATCATTTATCTCCATCATCATAATTGTCATATGTTTATACAGATGTTGAGTTTCCTAGATTGAAGCTCTTGGATGTTGTCGTGTGAATGATTTTTGTCTTGTTCTCGACAAGTCTCGTTTGACTCTAACCCGGCGTGCATCGATGGTTGATCTAGGGTCGCGTGTGCGAGAAGATATAATCCCACAACAATTACAACAATACAAACAATCAAACATACAATATCTATAAAATAATATGTTCTTAATTTTTGTATGAAACAATTTTTTTTCCATATTTATACTATTTAAATATGGATTTTCTTTAGTATAATTTTTTTAAATAACAATACTTTTTTGAATATTTATACATGTATTTTATTTGAGTAAAATTTAGAAATGCACCTTTTCAAATAACAAACCAACTATTTTCACTTTAAAACAACAACTTATATACATTAAATTACTACATTACCCTCTCAAAAACCACTTTCCTCGATTATTATCTTTTCTCTTTCAACTTGAAGCCAGCGGACCCTTCAATCGTCACCGCTTCAATCGGAAAATTGTTGGCGTCTTGCCGTTGAATGTGATAGTGAAATTTTTGCCACTTTCGACCTCGAAGTTGCCATAAATATTGCCAGAATTTCAGTGCGGGATGAATGGAGTCGCCGTTGTTTGAATTGATGAATTGATGAAGCAACCAAACAAAAATGCGCTGATTCAAGAGAAAAAGATTTTGAATTTTATTATTGTATAAATCCCATGTTTTTAATATTTTGAGTTATGTTCTACTGTATAAGAATTACAGTAATTTGTTGATAAATATTTACATTCTAAACAATTTTTAGGGAGTTGTTATTTGCACCCCAAAAATTATAAGTTCACCCCTTACTAAATACACCCCTTTATTTTTTTTTTCTTTACATTAATAAATCAATTGAAATATCAATTATACCTTTAAATTAAAAAAACAATATACATTAGCTTTTTTAATAAAAATTACAAAATTAAAAACAAACTTTTGATCCGTTAAAAATCTGCTTTTTTCTAACTAAATTATTTAAATATTATTAAAACTAGTAAATTTAAATTTTATAAAAACCCCATTTAGAATTATTATTGTAATGAAATAAAATTATAAAAATCAGAAAAATAAATTAATTTTTTTTACAGTAAGAGTAAATAGAAAAAAAAATAGGTATAAAAATAGATAAAAAAATTGACAACAGATTGTATAAAAATAATGAAAACCATACATTAAAAAAATAAGAAAAAATATTGAAAACAATATGAAAGATTCTACTAAAAATCTTTGTTTTTTTTTTCTTTTGAAGTTTTTTATTTTTTGTTCTTAATTTTCTTTTGAAGTTTTTTATTTTTGTTCTTAATTTTCTATTTTTTACGTACTTTTATTTTTATTTGATTTTTTTAATTTTATTTTTTTTTACTTTTTTTGTTGTGGCTGTGATTTCTTATCTCTCTATTTTCTATGTTTATTTGATTAATAATCGTAAAATAATTTGAAAAGTGATAAATCAGTTTTTTTAGATAAAATAATTGTTGTCCGCGGTAGTCATTAATTAATATAAAGATTTGTTTTTAATTTTTTCAGTTTCAAACTACTTATTAAGGGTATGAATGGTATTTTATTCAATGTATTAAATTACTACTATATAATTTTAATTTTTAATAATGAGGTGTGTTTAGTAGAGGGGTGGGCTTATAATAAAAGGGGTGCAAATAGCAATGCCCCAATTTTTATTTTTATTTTTCATCAATTTAGTCAAGAAGAACCGTGAGTTTATAGGGATATAAACTTATTTGTTTATTTGTCATTTATTAAGCAAGGGTATTTTAAGCATTTTACCTTTTTTTTGTCTAAGTCAATTGCATTGTATTGGGATTCGAACCAAGGACCTCAAGCCCCCAATTCAAGTGCTCAATCAACTGAGCTAACAACCTTGACATTTTTTACCTTTATTTTGTGTATGTAAGTATGCAAATTAAGTTGAGGTGTATAAAAGATAAATTCTTATATAAAAATGTCTATAAAGACTCATTTACACATTTTTTTTAAATTACTGTTAGAACCTGAATACGCAACTGCCGGTACCTTTACTAAATTAAAGCAGCGGAAATTAAAACGACAAGGGGATTAAAAATTCACGAATTGTTCACTTAAACAACTCGCGACAGCCTCAAGGCCACAAAATTACTCATAAATGATTACAATATTCGTTCGAAAATATCAAGACTACAAATCAGTCGTAGTACTTGAAATAAATTCTCACGAAAATGATAAAAAAAAATATCGAAAACTCTTCACTCGAGTAACTCTATTTTTCTTCTCTTTAGCTTCAATCCGAAAAGTGTGTCGGTTCTAAAAAATGATAAAGGAAAATATTCACTCGAGTATTCTCTATTTTTCTTCTTTAATCTTCAATGTTGGAAAGCGTGACTCGGGCTCTCGAAAATGATAAGGGAAAAATATTGAAACTCTTCACTAGAGTACTCTTTATTTTCCTTCTGGATTTTCCTCAATGTAAGGCGTGATTGATGAAGCTTCTTGATCTGCTATTTGTAGAGTTTCATCACTTCAATCGTAGTGGGCTGCAATTTCTTTGACCCATGACTTCAACTCCTGCCCACTACTCACATCGCCAACTGCCTTGCTCCATGACTTGTTGAATCCTTCTTGGGTCAGCCCAATTCTCTTGTGCTTCTAGGCCCAAAACACTTCACAACCCAAATGGTCTTTAGAGTCAACTCATTTCCTGCACAATAAAACTTAAAACTAAGGAGGATGTATTCAATTAAGATTTTAATGGATTTTTTTGGACTTTAATAAGTCGATAGATTTAAGAAATCCATAGACTCTATACAGAGTTTGACTGATTTCTTTTGTTATTTGTATGAATTTTTATAGATTTGATTGTATTTGGTAATATATTTTTTATAAGTTTTATTGATTGTTGCCTATAATTATTGATGCAAATAATAAATATAAAAAAATATTAAACAATATTATTTATATTTTCTTTTTAATATATAATTTATAAATTTTATTATATTTTTAACAATAATTTAATTTATTAAAAGAAAAATAAATATAATTTTTTAATATAATTTTTCAAGTATTATTATTTTTAATAATAATTTATTTAATTAAAATAGAAATAAATTTTAATATAATTTTTTATTTAATTTTTAAAGTTTTATTATTTTTAATAATAATTTAACTTGTTAAAAGTGAAATCCATGAAAATCTCTTCTTATTAGGAGAGATTTTAATGAGTGAAAAGTATTCACGTTTTTAGAACAAAATCCAACAAAATCCATACAGTTTTAAAATCCATTAAAATCCATATACTTTTGAATACATGTAGATTTTTAAAGACTTTTTAAAATCCGTATTTAATACCTCCAAATTTTTTTGAACTTTTCAAAATCCTTAGATTTTTAAAAACTTTTTAAAATCCGTGAATACCTCTAGATTTTTTTGGACTTTTCAAAATCTTGATTGAATACCGCTAGATTTTAAAAGTCCTACAAAATCCAATAGACTCTCTAACCAATACACCCTCTTAAGTAAATAATAATTAATGAATTTCAAGGAGGCTGATAAAACAATTCCAACAATTACTCTCCCATAAATCCTTTTAACTTTTCATTATTTTTAAAATTTAAATATAATTTTTGAGTTTTTTTAATGTTAATTAATAATGATAATTCCTAAATAACCCTTCAAGTACTTACAATTTACATAAATAATTATTGTTTCAATATTAAACGTTTCAAACAAAATAATTAATGAAATGTATAGTAAAAAATATATTTTTTTCTTAATGTGTGTAAATGATCTCATTTATAATTTACAGTATATCTGAATATTTTGAATGAGAGAGTATATTTTAAGTGAGTAAGTATAAATATGTTATTTAGATTCCAATAGTTTTGGGTTTTTAGCTCTCGTGGTCTTGCCGCGAATCGATCGGCTTGTTTGATGTCCTATCTGGGCTTGTTAGGCCCATTTGGATAACAAACCTTAGGGCAATAGAGTCCAGGCCCATTAACAGAACTCTTCAAAACCTTACATATACATATACTCACACCACTCCTCATTTCATCACTCGTCGCCGTCCTTTTTTCATCTCCTCCCCCAAACCCTTGCACACAGAAATGGGTCGTGTGATCAGAGCTCAGCGTAAGGGAGCAGGCTCCGTCTTCAAGTCCCACACCCACCACCGCAAGGGCCCGGCTCGGTTCCGTTCCCTCGATTTCGGCGAGCGCAACGGCTACCTCAAGGGCGTCATCACCGAGGTCATCCATGACCCCGGCCGTGGCGCGCCGCTCGCACGCGTCGTTTTCCGCCACCCGTTCCGCTTCCAGCACCAGAAGGAGCTCTTCGTCGCCGCCGAGGGCATGTACACCGGCCAGTTCGTCTACTGCGGGAAGAAGGCCAATCTCGTCGTCGGGAACGTGCTTCCGCTCAGATCTATCCCGGAGGGTGCCGTCGTTTGCAACGTCGAGCATCATGTTGGGGATCGTGGTGTTTTCGCTAGGGCTTCCGGCGACTACGCCATCGTTATCTCTCACAACCCTGATAACGACACCTCTAGGTAATTTTTCTTTTCAATTTCTGAATTGGATGTGATTATTATTGTTTGTGTACATTTTGTGGAGAACTTTTTAAGTAATTTGTTTTATTTTCTGTGTAGTGAACAAAGTATTGTTTGTACATTTTGATTTGTTTATTGCTGACGGTTAAATGTGATTTTGTTATATTTCTGAACCTGTTTAATATTTGTATTTCTTTCTGTGTTGGTGTGTATTGAGCAAGAAGTGTTTTAAAGATCCAAGTTTTATTTCAGCTTTTTGTTGCGATGTGTTGATCACTTCAGTGAAGTGATATAGGTTTATGTTATTGCCTGAGAACTTTACAACAATCTTTGTGTACCTATGCTCTCCTGTGTTGTGACATTAGTGATTAGTTGGGCATCCTTCAAATTAGAATTAGTTAATCAACATTGTAATGTCTTGATTGATACTTATTTTTTTACTTTTTTTTAACATGATCCAATTTTGGAATTTGTGTTCCCCATATTAACTGAACATTGGATCATGTGTTCCGGCAACTTATTTAGGTTCAAGTTGATTGTTTTTAATGTGGTGAAGAAAGAGAGTCTGAGAAAGTAGATTGACTGTGTTTTTGAAATGCACTTGAATGTCTTCGGTTTTTGAATGGTTTTATCTGTAATTCAATGTGAACTTTTTTTTTTTTTGATTAATCCTTTTGTCACAACATTTGTTGCTGGTGTCCCTTTTAATAGGATCAAGCTGCCTTCGGGAGCCAAGAAGATTGTGCCCAGTGCTTGTCGTGCCATGGTTGGGCAGGTTGCAGGAGGTGGTCGTACAGAGAAGCCAATGTTGAAGGCTGGAAATGCTTACCACAAGTACAGGGTGAAGAGGAATTCGTGGCCCAAGGTTCGTGGTGTTGCTATGAATCCAGTTGAGCATCCACATGGTGGTGGTAACCATCAGCACATTGGTCATGCCAGTACCGTCCGCCGTGATGCACCACCTGGACAGAAGGTTGGTCTTATTGCTGCCAGAAGAACTGGTCGTCTCCGTGGTCAAGCTGCCGCCACTGCTGCCAAAGCCAAGGATTAAGCATTTGGAGTTTTATTTTGTTTACCAGTCTTATCTTTCTAAGTACCTTTTGTTTGAAGTTTTCATTTTGAGGATATCAATACTATTGTTTTTTGTTTGGATTCTATTTTATGTGGTTCTGTTATGAGTATAATTTGCGTTTCATTGTTCTCTTAATGATTTTGATTGCAGCTTAAAATTTAAAAATCCTTATATTAAGTCATAATTCATCTGTTTGAGTTATAGTTCTTGGGATTAGTTACAGTACTTGGGATTTTATTATTTAGTGAGTTTAACGAACATTTTTGTATGGGGGCCCCGCTGATGGAGACGGACGAACGGGCGTGATTGATCAGAGTCTCGAAGTCGTTGAGTTTGTTCTCGAAAAGGGCTGTTCCACAGGCTATCAACAGCTGTTTCAAATTGTTGTTACCATTGTAAGACGGATAGGCAGTTAGGGGTGGCAATGGTACAACATTCCATTCCAACCAATTCATGTACCTACCGTACCAACTATATTGGTATACCGTCAAGTTGGTACACCATAAAATGGTACAGTATACCGTACCAAATTTTAAAACTTGGTTGGTATGTGGTATATATTTTACTTGTACCATGGTATATGGTACATACCAACTCATACCAAAAATATTTAATACATATATTTTTTATTTTTTATTTATGTTATTTCCATCAAATTAAATGATATTAAACAAAATAAATGAAATAATAAATTGATAAATATTTAAGATTAAATTATTAATTATGTTTTATAACATTTGATTAATTATTTTATGTTTAATCTTGGTATAAATTATTAAATACTTAAATATATATAATAATAAAATTAAGATAATATTTTACTCTTTTTTATTAGTAATATAAAAACTTATGAATTTTTACAAATAATTAAAAATATATAAAAAAAATCTTTATAATTTCAATAATTTATTTATAAAATAATTTACTATATTCATATTTTTTTTGTTTTTTTAATCGTTTTTTTAGAATATATTACTAATTGATAGTATTTTCAAATTTTGTCTTTTTGGATTTCAACACATATTTTGCACTTTTTATTTGATAATTGATTTAAAAGCAATAAATTTTTATTTTTATTTTTCGTTAATTAATTTTTTTTATTAAAATATGTAAGTAAAAAATAAGTTGGTATAATCTTAATACCTACCGTACCAACCGAGTACCTACCGTACCAATTAGGTGGTATACCAACGTATTTGGTTGGTAGAAACGGAAAAATTTTCATACTTATTATATATTGGTTGGTACATGGTACTTCGAAAATAGAGTTGGTATACCTACCAATCCACCCCTATAGGCAGTTGATAGAGTGTTGGCTGTTGATGTGGAAAGTCCGTCGTTGTCCTCGTCTTCGTCGGGGGCCATAAGAGCAGTCTCGAGTTCGAGCAGGCGATGTCTTATACTAGTACTAGTATGAGTATAGTGGTTTGCATTCTTCTTAGATTTAGAAGAAGAAGAATGAATGGTTGTGGGGGTGTCGAATTGGGAGTAGAGGGGGGAATTGGGGGAGTTTCTGGAGTCGAAGAGGGTCGTGGTGTATCCGATACCACGAGAATCCATAATCTATGCGGATAGCATTGGGGGTTATTATGAGGAAGCTGCAAAAACCCACACAAGACAAGAGTTCAAGATAAGATATACTCATATACATGAATACACACACACTTCAATTGCATTTGAAAACACCTAATTTTCAAAAGTCAATCATACAGAGAATCAACAACACCCTAAAATTCAATACCTCCTAAAGTCAATCGAGAAAAAATGTTTAATTTTTCTAATCAAGAAAGAGAATTGGGGATTGAGATGGCACCTGAAATAGATAGCTCGCGGTTGAGAGGAGAAAAAAAAAACACGGAGATTTGTTGTGTGTGAACGGCAGAAGACGAAATTGATTTTTGTATGGTATTTAATTATTTATGTTTAAGTTGTTTTTTTTTTAGATTAAAAATAAAAGAAACTCAACAGTATAGTCAATTTATGTTTAAGTTGTTTTTTTTTAGATTAAAAATAAAAGAAACTCAACAGTATAGTCAATTTTTGAAGTTTTGGAATTTCAGAAAATGAGGTAAAAAGCAACCAAGAAAGATTAAAAGAAACTTCTCCTGATAGTTTTGTAGCAGCATATTTCTGAAAAGTAGGATAAAACACAAAAATGAAAATAGCATCTTCATCAACAAACTATCTCCCTAGTCTTCTTCTCCCCCTCCTCCATCCCAGCCATTGTATCATACAAGGGCTTATTCATAGTTTCCGGCAGCATAATCGAGAGGTCCCCACCGAGAATCCCACACACCCCAAACACCACAAAAGGCAGCCGCTCCCCTAAAACCACAATCAACGGGGCCAAAATCGCCCCCATCTGCGACGCCTGGGTGGCGGACCCCAGCGCCGCATTCCTCACCACAGTTGGGAAAAGCTCGACCGTATAAATAAACAACAAATTATACGTTGCAGCCATCCCAAATATCCCCAACACCCCGCACACCATCCTGACAGTCTTCCAAACCCCGTACCCTTTCATACAGAACCCGACAAGACAGAAGGCCCCGCTAAACCACTGTGTCCCGATGCTCAACGGCCTCCTCCCGAACTTGTCCAACAGAAGCGCCGTCAGCAGAAAGGCTGGCATCTCCGCCACAGAATTCACAAACACGTTCATGTAAAGATTCGTCCCGAGGTTCACAACATTGAGGCTCAGCCCGTAGTAAACGATCGAGCAGAAGAAGTTGATCCCGACAGCTAGAAACAAACGGACACGAGTAAGGGGGCAACGGAGCACATCTACTAGAGTTGATCCAGTCGCAGCCTTCGATTCCTTTTGATGATCGAAAGCACCTCCATCCTCGTCGATGGCGAGAGTGACGTTATCGGGGAGGTGGGCCCGGTTGTGCCTAGCGATCTCTCTCATGATCTGGAGTGCTTGGACGGATTTGCCCCTGACGAGGAACCAGCGAGGGGATTCGGATAGGAATGGGAGGACGGCGACGAGGAAGAGCAGGGAGGGGAGGGAAGTGACGACGTAGAGGGCCCGCCATGAGGTGAAGAAGTAGGCGGTGATGGAGAGGGCGGCTATGCCGCCGGAGAAGAAGTAGAAGGTGGACATTCCGGCGAGGCCGCGTTTAGTGGGACCCACGGGCTCGGTTGCGAGGACGAAGGAGCAGAGGCCCACACCACCAGTGCTGAAGCCTGTGAGGATGCGGAGAAGTGCGTAGACAAAGTAGTTTGGAGCGAGGGATGTGAGGCAACCGAAGATGGTGTTTAGGATGCAGACTACTAATAGGGAGCCCTTTCGGCCTAGGCTGGAGTCAGAGAGGTGCCCAAATACTCCAGCACCTGAAAACAAAATACAGCATTTTAATATATCTCCTTCCGGAGTGAATCTACAAGACTACTTTTCTACCATTGTCCATGGAGTCCAAAACTAACTTTTAATATACTTAAGTTGGTACTCTGGATCCCTAAATTCTATATTCAGATCTTCAACCTTAATTATTCAAATATAGAAATCAATAAATATTAATTTCATTCAAATATAGAAATTAATTCAAGGTAGTAGAATGAATGGTCAAAGTAGTCTACAAGAAAACTTACCAATCATGCATCCGGCGAAAAACAAGGCTTGGACCAGCCCTGCCTTATATTTCTGGGAGCAAATCAACCCGAATTCAGCGACCGTCGAGCTACCCGGTCCGCCGACCCACTCCCACGAACCAGCTTCGAGCTGGCACACGCTCTTCACTCCGGTCGAGCATCCGGCTCCCGTGCACCGCCACGCCGGTTCTCGGTCGGCGAAAATCACCACCATGGTGTGGAACGCCTCCAGCGCCCACGCGAGGCTCGTCAGCACGAAGTGCTTCAGCTGCCACCGCCCGAATTCGCCGCAGTAATTGGTCAGCATATCGTCGATGCTCAACCGCTCGGCCGGTTCGAGGAGCGGCGAACGGATGCCCGGCTCTTCCGGATTGGATATTTTCGACATTATTTTATTTGTTTTTGGTTTTCGCCGCCGGATGCGTTTCAACTTTCAACTCCGCGGGATGAAAGTGAAAAAGTGTGCTGTCGTTTTGTCGAGATGCGGATGGAGATTGGAATTTTTGGGAATATTATTTGGAATACAATCGATGTCTATCTGTTTATATATAAATACATTATTATATTTATTACTCCTCTTATCCTATTACTAATAAGAGTATACTCAGCCATTTGATTTTGGGATGTGTTCAACCAAAATACTTATAAAGTCAGATTTTTATTAGTATATATAATTAATTTCATTTCTTATTTTATACTATAATATAAATATTAGAGTTTCTGTTGGAAATGGAACAGAATAGAGTTGATTTTGCAATTTCTGTTCCAACCAAAATTCTTCGGTTATCTCTTCATACTAAACACGTGATGTCCACCATGTGGCAATATTATTGGTATAACAAAACAATGCGTTATTTCAATTTAGAAGCATACACACTACTATAGTATATCCGATTAACAAACAAATTTCTAAGCAAGCAGATTCTTGTTCACCGCCAAGCGGATGCGGACACAAGGTTCCTCTCCTTCCACCCCAACAGCATACCTCCATCTTTCTCCACCAAGGTGTAATGCTCCGAGTAGCACCCAAGCAAACCCCTGATCACCGAGTTCACATACGAGCTCAACGGCAACTGACGAAAACCCGCCATCATAAACCTGAGCCTCCATTTCCCCAGCAACTCATGCCTCTCCACCCTCTCCTTCCCTTCGCACGCCACAATATTCACAATATCCCTGGCCAAACAATGCTGCTCCACGCTGATCCTCTCCTTCCTCTCCCTCCCCATACTCGCGTCAATCGACTCGAACACAGCCGAGTAGTAATCGATCGTCTCCACGAACCTAGCCACAAACGCAGCCGTGTTCGTGTTCGACTCCTGCTCCACTAAAGTCACCACCTTCGGTCCCAGCGACTTCACCATCCGCAGAAGCTCGTCCCTCGGGTTCGAAACGTCCACGCTCTCGTCAGGCGTGTGGTGAAGCTGCAGGGGAAAATTCACAGCCAAGGCCTCCCCTGCCCTCACCCCAAGCATCTCCTTCCTCACATCCGGAGCAAAAACCGGAACAGGATAAAACTCGACCGGAATCTTGAATTTCTCGGACAACCCCTTTAATCGGGCCCCGACAGCATCCAACCCATCCCCGCGGGCGTATTTCGAAACCGGGTCGTCTATGCCTGTGATTCGGACCCGAGGGGGCCCACCGGGGCGAGATGCGAGGGCTTGGAGTAGGGTTATCCACTGTGTGCCCTGGGCGATTTGGAAATCGACGATGTGGATTTGGTCTTCGTTCTTGCAGGCTTCGGCGATGGCACCGTTTGCGGCCATGTAGCCGAATTTTAAGTAAGGGCACATCTCGTAGAGGATGTGCATGTAGGAGAGGAGGTCTTTGCTGTCGGGGGGCTGCTGGTTGCACTTGAGGGCGCGGTATATGTTGGTTCCGGAAGATTCCTTACGGGCTATTAGGCCTTCCACTAAGTAAGCTCCGAGGCGCTGCATGGGGGCCCCGCTGATGGAGACGGACGAACGGGCGTGATTGATCAGAGTCTCGAAGTCGTTGAGTTTGTTCTCGAAAAGGGCTGTTGCACAGGCTATCAACAGCTGTTTCAAATTGTTGTTACCATTGTAAGACGGATAGGCAGTTGATAGAGTGTTGGGTGTTGATGTGGAAAGTCCGTCGTTGTCCTCGTCTTCGTCGGGGGCCATAAGAGCAGTCTCGAGTTCGAGCAGGCGGTGTCTTATACTAGTACTAGTAGTATGAGTATAGTGGTTTGCATTCGAGTTAGATTTAGAAGAGGAAGAATTAATGGTTGTGGGGGTTTCGGTGTCGAATTGGGAGTAGAGGGGGGAATTGGGGGAGTTTCTGGAGTCGAAGAGGGTCGTGGTGTATACGATGCCACGAGAATCCATAATCTATGCGGATAGCATTGGGGTTATTATGAGGAAGCTGCAAAACCCACACAAGACAAGAGTTCAAGATAAGATATACATGAATAAACACAGTACACACTTCAATTGCATTTGAAAAACACCTAATTTTCTAAAGTCAATCTCATACAGAGAATCAACAACACCGCCGTAAAATTCAATACCTCCTAAAGTCAATCGAGAAAAAATGTTTAATTTTTCTAATCAAGAAAGAGAATTGGGGATTGAGATCGCACCTGAAATAGATAGCTCGCGGTTGAGAGGAGAAAAAAAAACACGGAGATTTGTTGTGTGTGAACGGCAGAAGACGAAATTGATTTTTAGGCTCAAGGAAAGAAATGGAAGAAGTGGAGAACATAGATATATATATAGAGAGAGAGAGAGAAGAGAGGAGGTTGGGTGGAAACTCTGGTGCAGTTCACGGTGACGGTGACGGCGTGTTGACTGTGAGTGTACGGTTTTTAATTCGTTGACGATGCTTATTAGTACCTTTGCCGACCACACGTTTGACGCGACGATGAGCCTTCGCGGCTGCTTCCGGCTCGGCGGCGCTGCACGCGTGGGACTCGGACTACCCAGGCTGGCACTAATCACATTTCACCATTTTTATAATCTCATATACTCACATTCTCTTTTGGGAGAAAAATAAAAGTACGTGGATAGTGGACATGCTTTTATGTCATCCTATATACAAAACATGCTTTCTTGCACTAAAAAGCAGTGATACATCCAAACTACCCTCACATGGGATCGAATCTTACATCCTTACCTGAATTCGACAAGTACTACTTGTCGAATTAATATAATCGACAAGGTACTACTAAGCCAATTAATATTAGTTAATGTACTAATAATTATTTGGCGAGAAGGTATTACTTGTCGAATGCTTGTCAAAAGTCTGTTTACTGTATGGCGAATTGTTTGTCGAATACATGTTTAGCGAATGTTTTGATTTTTATATTTTTATCGAATACAATACTCATGTATGTCGAATGGTTGTCGAAATACATTAAATATTAGCTAATGTAATAATAATTGTTTGGCGAATACATGCTTGTCGAATGTCTGTTTACCGTAGGGCGAATGTGTTGTCGAATCCTTATAGTGCGAATTGTTTTTCGAATATATGTATGGCGAATGTTTTGATTTTTATATTTTTGTCGAATACATTACTCATGTATGTCGAATGGTTGTCGAATACATTAAATATTAATTAATGTACTAATAATTGTTTGGCGAATACATGTTTGTCGAATGTCTGTTTAGTCTAGGGCGAATGTGTTGTCGAATCCTTATAGGGCGAATTGTTTGTCGAATACATGTATGTCGAATGTTTTGATTTTTATATTTTTGTCGAATACATTACTCGTGTATGTGCAATGGTTGTCGAATACATTAAATATTAGCTAATGTACTAATAATTGTTTGGTGAATAAATACTTGTCGAATGTTTGTAATGTGTTGTCGAATAATTGTTTAGAATGTAGGGCATGTTTGGAGAATCCATATATTTGGTGTTGTCGAATAATTGTTTAGAATGTAGGGCATGTTTGGGGAATTCATATATTTGTGAATATTTTATCGAATGAATTTGTAATGAATATCAAATTTATTTGTGTTTGTCTTATATCAGTATTAGTTGCGTTAAATATAAAAAAATAAAATTCCATGGTGTGTGTTGGTAACGCTATAGAATGAGTTTTTTTATTATTAATTTATTGTTTCTTTAGATAAAAAAATTGTTTTTATAAATAATATTTGTAGTTTTTTTATTATTAATTTATTATTTCTTTAGATAAAAAAATTGTTTTTATAAATAATATTTGTATTAGTTGCGTCAAATATAAAAAAAAACATATCAAATTGTCTTGTTTTTATCCAATTATATCTTTAAATGTTGCGTTAAATATATATATATATATATATATATATATATATATATATATATAAATATGGAATTATGTTTAGTTATGTCAAATATATAAAAAAAACATATGAAATTGTTTTGTATTTGTCTAAAGTGTGAATATTTTATCAATGAGTTTGTAGAAAGAATGTCGAATTGAAAATGAATGTGTTTGTAAAATGTGTAACTTTGTAAAAATAATGTCCTATTAAAAATGACTGTGTTTGTGTTTGTCTGTATGGAATGTACAAATTTGTTTAGTCTGAATTTATTATTTATATAAAAAAACAAGAGAATTCGATTTGATATTTTATATATTTAAACGCAACTATTACAGATATAATTGGATAAAAATATATTTTTTTAATTAAAAAAACAATAAATTGATACTATAAAAAATACAAACCCATGATTTTAATTTGACAATGTTCTGACAAACTCATTCCAAACAATAAATTCATACTAAAAAAACTTGCGCATTGGATAGGGTTAAAAGAAACTCATTCGACAAAAAAATCATTCGTTCTACAAACTCATTCGATAAATTCGATAAACACAACATAATTCGATATGTACTCATTCCACACAAACCCATTGAATTTTAATTTCGTTGGAGAAACTCATTCGATAAATTCGACAAACACAAGACAATTCGATATGTTTTTTTTATATATTTGAAGCAACTAATACGAAATAATTAGATAAAAACAAGATAAATACATTTGATTTTTTTTATATATTTAACGCAAATAATACAGATATAAAAATATGTTTTTTTTAATTTAATAAAACAATAAATTGATACTAAAAAAACACAACCCATGATTTTATATTTTTATATTTAAAGCAACTATGACAATTCAATATGTTTTTTTATATATATTATGCAATATAATTCCATAAAAATATTGTTTTTTAAATCCAAAGAAATAATAAATTCAGACTAAAAAACTCCCCCATTCGATACACATTCGACACACATCCAACAAACTCAAACACGTTCATTTTTAATTCAACATTCTTTCTATAAAGTTACACATTCGACAAACACGTTCATTTTTAATTAATACAACTAATACAAATATAATTAATACAACTAATACAGATATAATTCCATAAAAATATGTTTTTTTAAATTTAATGAAACAATAGATTGATACTAAAAAACACAAACCCATAATTTTATAATTTTACATTTAACGCAACTATGACAATTCAATGTGTTTTTTTATATATTTGACGCAATATAATTGGATAAAAATAATTTTTCTTTAAATTCAAAGAAATAATAAATTCAAACTAAAAAAACTCATTCCATATATATTCCACAAACACAAACACGTTCATTTTTAATTCACATTATTTTTACAAAGTTACACATTCGACAAACACATTCATTTTTAATTCAACATTCGTTCTACAAACTAATAATTGATAAAATATTCAACAAACACAAGACAATTCGATATGTTTTTTTTATATATTTTTTTATATATTTGACACAACTAATACAGATATAATTTGATAAAAATAAAACAATTCAATGAGTTTTTTTTTTAAATTTGACGCAACAAATACAAATATAATTCCATAAAAACAACAATTTTTTTTTTAATCTAAAAAAACAATAAATTAATACTAAAAAAACTAATGTATTAGATAGCGTTACAAATTTGACAAACACAAACTCATTCAATTTTATTTTATTACACATTCGATAAACACAAACTTATTCGATTTTATTTTTTTACATTTAACGCAACTAATAATATATAATTCGACAAACCCAAACGAATTCGATATGTTCGACAAGCTCATTTATAAATATTAGGATTCGACAAAGATTGAGTAGAATTCAATCTACTAAATGGAATACCGGGCAAAAAGTTATAACAAAGGTATTTTTCCTTTAGTGCAAAAAAGAATGTCTTTTATCTAGGATGACAAATAAGCATGTTGACTATATGTATAATGGTATTTTTTAACATTTTCACTTCTCTTTTTTATACACTTTATACCTTTAAAATTTTATCATATTACAAAAATACACTTACAAAAATGTTTTACTAATTTTTTTATAAACTTTATACTTTTAAAACTTTTACTTATTACAAAAATATACCAAAGTGCTTTTCTTAAACAACATGTAACTCCTATGGAGAGAGTATCCATTGGTGGCACACATTTTGTTCTAGTGTGCTCGCCACTTGAATCTTGATCATTATACGTTTTTGTTTTCAAGCATTCACAAGATGTCAAATACGATAAATTCGGAAGAGAAGAAAATGAAAGATGGAGAGGTTATGCATGACAAAAGCTCTTGCCACAAAATTTTATTTCAAAGAAAAATTATTCGAGAATTATGAGATTTTGATTTGTTGGATAAATATGAGTTTCACATGAACAACTTAAACATTTCACAAAGTCTTTTGATGCATTGGAAGCGAAAACGTGCATGCACTCAGTGTTAGTAACATCAATTTCTTCTCATTTTTTCCAAGAATTTTTTGACTCAATCTAATGATTTGGAAGAAGTTAAAAAAAATATTATTCAAAAAATAAATTGATGAAAAAAAAAAATGAATCGTTCAATTAATTATTTCAAATCAATTTTAGTAAATACTCCCTCTGTCCCGTCTCAATGACAATGGGCAGAGGGAGCAAAGCGCGGTTTTTAAGAAAAAGTAAACATACGAGTTTTCTTGTCTAAATTGAGAGGGCATATCAGTCTTTTTAGTGAAAAGATAAATTTTAATTATTGATAATTTTTTCATTAAACGGTGAGTTCAAAAGAATATAAATGGTTACAAAAATTCAATTTCCAAAATTGTCTAATTAAAAAATTGTGAAAAAAAAGTTTCGTCCTAATTTCTTTCAAGATATTCTTCATAATCTTCATCTCATGTTCTTGAGAATCTGAAAAATAACATTTAAATCATAAATAATTACATATCTGTGATTTCAATCAACAAAAGATCAAAGATCTATGATTTCAACATCCATTTCCATACTCTTCATTCCCATAAATCAATGGCATGAATAACCGTTTGATGAGCTTTCTGTCTAACTTTGATTCAATGATTTCCATTTTATTCATATTATTGATGCTATGATGCAAATATACCTTCAAATCCTGGAGCAAGTATGTGTATACATCTTGTATTTTTCCCTCAGGGTTAGGAATCAGATTAGTTCTCATAGCCATATCTTCGTTAAGCAGAAAATAGCGGGTACAAATCACGAATCTATAATTTATTAAAGAAAAATCATAGATCTATGATTTATGAAAGAAAAATCATAGATTTATGATTTATTACGCAATAAAAAAACAGATCTCAATTAATTTTTGTTATTAATATTCATGGATCCGTTAATTAAAACTAACTTAGACATAAAAAAAAAGGACCGAAATATTTTTTGCGGTGCACCCATCATCATCAGTTGAATATCTTAATTGTAAGAATGTTTTTCTTCTAAACTTCATCTATATAAAAAGACGACTTGATGTTCTTGAAGTAAGAAGATGAGTTGGATAAAATAAAAATTCAATATCTGTATGAGAAATGATTTTCTTGTAATATTTGAGTTGCAGAACAAATTTGAGGTGATGAAAAAGGAAAGATGAAATAAAAGAATGAATGAATATAAGAATTGAGATCGACTAGTGTGGTGAGCAACTGAAATTATTAAGTTAGTGACAAGGGTATTTCGGTTATACATTAATTTCATTTGGGATATGACTATTGATATTGGACACCAAAAAACGAAAAATGTGACTTTTACCACGGGATAGAGGTAGTAGAAAAACAACAATCTCAATGGTACCAATCAAGACGGGGATGAGAATTAGTAATACCGTCGTGCCATGAATAGTGTGAAATCGTAGCAGCTTGAGCCGAGCCGAGCCGGTTGTACGGGAGTGACGACCATGGACACCTGCGTGACGCACGGGGCTCTCATACGCCGTTAAAGGCGCAGGATCTCTGGCCAATCGTAACAGAGTAAATGTTGACACGTGGATCAGAATTCCTTCTGTTGACTATTTTGACTTGATGTGGCAACGCGTTATGATTGACCGTCTCTCTTTCACAGCCAACAATTTTGACACTGGACCCACAACCAAATGTGAAAACGTAATTAATATTATCCTATAAAATAAAAAAGTTTAAAACTTAAAAGGCATGGAAAGTTCACGTGGCATAGTGTTTCTTATTTATGGAATAAAGCTATAGTGGAATTAATCATAAAACTTTTTAAAATATACTGTACTTAATTCATTTCTAAATAAATGTTAGCTCATCCTGTCATCCATCTTTGAGTCTTAGGTAAAATTATTATTTTTTATAACTACACAAATAATTATAATTATACGAATTTAGTTACATAATAAAATACATTATTTTTTAATGTTCACTCTAAAACCATTGCAACTCTTTCAAAAAAACAAAGAGAGTATTTAAAATTTTTTAGTTTAATAAATATTACTCTTTCTTTTTCAAAAATCAAATCACTTCCTTTACAAAATAAAAAAAAAAACTATTATTTTTGTGAAAGATGATAAAGTATTAAATTATCAATATTTGTTTTTTATACTTTTATTTTATTTTTATTCCTTGTAATTAAGTGAGGTCGTTCAATTTTTCTGAAAATTATTATTTAAATCAACTTACTAATTGCACATCTTTAAATTATATATATTTTTATATTTTTTATTAAATATATCACTCAATGTATCGATTATACCTTTTAGGGGTGGGCGTTTGAGCTCGAAAACCCGAGCTCGGACCGAAAACCCGTAAAAAAGCTCGTCACGAGCCGAGCTCAATTTTTGTAAGGATCGGCCCGTCATAGGACCGATCCGTGAAATGTATATGTGGTTCGAGCCCAAACCCAATTGTAAAAATAACACTATTAAATTGATTTACATTACATTACATTACATTAATTTCAAAACAATAAATTTATAATCACTAATTCTTTAGTCCCACAATTGTATGCCCATTTTTTTTATATTCTTATAATTATTTGAACACATTAAAATGAAAAGTGAAAGTGCTCCAAAGAGCCTACGGATTTAAGTTAGCTAAACTACACCCGAGAGCAGATGGTGAGTTAATACTTCAAATGACACGGAGTATAAAAACTTTACAAAGTGTTTTCTCAAGAGCCTGCAAATGGCCTCAAGGTCACAAATTTTATTAAGCTCAACTAATGACATGTACAAATGGAGTATATGAGTTTTTCCAATGTGGAAAAACTAAATTAGGAGAAACGAAAAAGCTTCAAGCTCCTCACTCTAATTAAGTCATATCCTTGCAAACTACAAGAAAGAAATACTCTAAGCTTCTCACTCAAACTATTTCTAACTTTGTAAATTACGAAAGAGAAAGAAACTAAAGCATCTCACTTTAGCTCTCTCTCAATCTACACACTGATAGCAACTCTAAGGATTATTGTAACGCCCCAGAAAATTCAAAGGCTTAAAAGGATTGAATATGCTACTCATACCAACAGATGCATCTACTTTTCTGGGCATCCTCCTATAAGAACTTCAAAGTTAAGCGTGCTAACTCTGGAGTAATTCTAGGATGGGTGACCCCCTGGAAAGTCTCCCGGGTGCGCACGAGTGAGGACAAAAGTGCGTTGGAAAAGACAAGTGTTGGTACAGTGGGGCCAGGATATCACTCCCGCAAGCAGTCATTGGTAACCGAGCCGGCCCATTAGGGTCGGGCTTCGACCCCTCAACGGGCCGGGGCGTTACAAATGGTATCAGAGCAGGTGCCGACCGGAATTGTGGGAACTAAGTGTCTTTCGGGGCCAAGTGCTCCACCCAGAAGTTGGTGAGAGTACCCGTAAGGGGCATTCCTGCACGGATGGTTGGTCCTGGGCAAGTAAGGCACGCAACGAGGACGTTGCGCAGAAAAAGGTGGGGTGATTGTAACGCCCCAGAAAATTCAAAGGCTTAAAAGGATTGAATATGCTACTCATACCAACAGATGCATCTACTTTTCTGGGCATCCTCCTATAAGAACTTCAAAGTTAAGCGTGCTGACTCTGGAGTAATTCTAGGATGGGTGACCCCCTGGGAAGTCTCCCGGGTGCGCACGAGTGAGGACAAAAGTGCGCTGGAGTAATTCTAGGATGGATGACCCCCTAGGAAGTCTCCCGGGTGCGCACGAGTGAGGACAAAAGTGCGCTGGAAAAGACAAATGTTGGTACAGTGGGGCCAGGATATCACTCCCGCAAGCAGTCATTGGTAACCGAGCCGGCCCATTAGGGTCGGGCTTCGACCCCTCAACGGGCCGAGGCGTTACAATTATGATCTTCAAATCTTCCATTTGAAGGTCAAATATCGATGCTCGTACTTCACCAAATCTCTGCAACAGTGGTTGAGTAGAGATGTCCGCGACCATCTCTCTTTCTCCAGCTTTTCACACTTCTCTACAGAGTCAGTCAGGCCCACTGTTGATGGAGTTGTATACTTAATGTCTAGATTTAAGTAACATATGAACTCCGTATAAAGTCATTTATCCTATTTAATTAATAAACAATTATTTGCCTTTAATTATGTTTAATTAAATATGTGCAAACTATAGTCCTAGATTATACACGTTGTAGTTAGTATGGTGTGCAACGTCACACGGAAGATCATACTATCGGCTACTCGTATATAATCGAACATTTGCTCACGACCTAGATGGACGGGGACCATCCATCGGTATAGTCGTTGTATAATTGGGAAAATAATTTGTCTTAATTATTTTATTATACTTGTACACTTGTGTATTGAGAATACCGCTTGAAATTATTCGATTAGGATTGCCTTGGATAATCAATTAAATCTCAGTATATTATATTCTTAATCCCTCATATTATTGCGGGTGGGTGTGTGCATTTAATATTAGTGACTTTGACTAAATGGAATTGACTAATATGCTTATTGGACAATTACCGGCAAATTGGGTCACTGTATTACTTGTATGACATGCTGTGAATTCTTGACGGGAAAATATGTAATAAGGTTGATAATGTCCCCGATATGAGCTCATAAGGATTATCATGTAAACCTTGCAAGTGGATTTGATGGATTTTATCCGCATAATAAAGTTGAGTGGTACTATTCTCGTAACTAAAGATGTGAATAAATTTAACTAGCAATAAATTAAATTAATTCATGGACATTTCTATCTTAAACACATGGAATAAAATAATACTACAGAAAATATAATTTGATATAATATGTTTTAATATTATTGGGAGTAGCCATTATATTAATTAATAGACTTGAGTTTGAGCTCAATTTAATTAATTTTATTGAGAGGTCAATATTCCACCTCAGTGTCATGTAGCCTATAAAAGCACCCTTATGGTCTTCTATATTCTCCAATGGTCTTCTCTATTCTCTTAATGATTATCATAATAGAAATCCGTAGGAAGATTCTAGAGAGATAAAGTAAAGAGAGTAAGCTTGGATGATCGTCGCACACCCAACGTTCAAGCTATTGCAAGTAATACGTGGGAAGATCTCAAGGTAATCGATCTCGATTTTCCGGCAAACGAGAAACAAGGTAAAATCAGAAACCCCCTTATGATTTTAAAGATTAATTATCGTAAAAATACCTTGAACCAAGATTCGAGGACGCGACCCAAGACGAGGTCGAACTGGGCGGTGGTGGTCGAACACCACGGGACCGCCGGCGGCTCGACGGCTCGGTTAGGATGGGTCGAGGGGCGTGAGCCTCGGCTGGACGCCGTGGACTCGATCGAGCATGGCTCGAACGTCCGCACGGGCTCGACCGCGAGCTGGGTGTTTTACCGCATCGGATTCGCGGGTGGTCCGAGCCCCTCCCGTGAATGACCAGCGGGCTGCTGCGAGCAGCCCCGCACGCATCGCAAGAGACGCCCAGTGGGAAGCTACGAGCCACCCCGCACGGCTGCTACGAATAGCCGCGGGTTCACCCGCGGCGGATGGTTCGGTCAAGCCTATCCGCGTGGTGGTTCGTGGCGGGTTTTCGGCGACCGGGATTTCGACCGGGATTGTTATTCCGCGTTTCCCGAAGACCCCGAGATGTTCATTTCCAACAATTGGTATCAGAGCGTTGACTTTCGTTCACGGTATTTTTCGATATAATTGTTTTCTTGCAGGGTTTTCGACTATTATGGCTAGATTTAGTTTTTATGATTAATGTCTATAATATTGCTCTTGATTATTAAACTCTCGGACATGTCGAGATTCGTTTTTGTGTGGTGAATGTTTGTAATAGTAAAAACGTGGGCTTGACCGGTTTAGGATTTATTATTATTTTTCGTTAATAATCCGGAAACTGTATAGGGTCGAATTCATGTATAGAATCGATATCGGAAATTGTAGAATTATTGTATGTAATTTTTACGGTATTTTTCGTGTTGGATCGAGGACAAAACGACTACCGGAACGTGTGGCGGAGGAGATGAAGAGAGAGAGAGAGAGAGAGAGAGAGAGAGAGAGAGAGAGAGGGCTCGATCGGCCATGCGGAAAATAAAAATTTTATTTTATTTTATTTTATTGAAAATCCTATTTTCAATATTACATGCATTAATTGATTTAATTCAAATATATTAAATAAATAATCCACAATTTAATTTAATTATCAAATAATTAAATATTTAATTCATGGATCCCATACTACATTAATTAAATTTAGCGCAATTAAATTTATCATATAAATTAGTTACTTCTATAAATTTAGCACAATTAAATTTATCAAATAAATTAATTACGCAATTATATTTATCATATAAATTAATTAGTTCTAGCGCAATTATATTAATCATATTAATAAATTACAATAAACAATTAATTACGTAAATGCACACATAATTTTAATTAACAATTAAATTAATCTCTATTAATTTTATTTGTCAATCGTAATCCCGCGCAAACAATTAACGCAAACAATTAAATCTAAATTTAATTGTAAACTTAGCGCAAACAATTAAATCTAAGTATAATCGTAAGTAACTTAAAGATTCGTCGGACGAAATGAGGTTCGTCGGAAGTCGCGCGGATGCGACGAGGGGAGACACACGGGGCGTGCGGGTTGCACACGGGGAGAGCCGGCGTGGCTCTCGGCTGTTCGCGGGCGGCGCTCGGGCGTTGCTCGTTCGATCCTCCGACGTCTCTCGTCAAATCAAGTTTCACCTTGTATAGGTAATCCCACTCGCGTATTGCACTAGAAATACGAGAGGGAGAATACGACGGGAAAAACGGGCCGGAAAAACGGTGCCAGAAACAATTTCCGGCGAGGCGGGCGGCGGCGATCCTCCGAGGGAGGCGGCCGAGGGGGGCGGCGGACGAGAGAGGGAGAGGGAGAGGCTAGGGTTAGAGCTCTCTAGGTTTTGGCGTGTTCATCC
The DNA here is from genome assembly GCA_954870475.1 of Euphrasia confusa. Classification (NCBI taxonomy): domain Eukaryota; kingdom Viridiplantae; phylum Streptophyta; class Magnoliopsida; order Lamiales; family Orobanchaceae; genus Euphrasia; species Euphrasia confusa. Next base: position 24,107,529 of record OX940961.1, read on the forward strand.
TCATGCCTATGGAGCTTCTTTTATAGGTGAGGAAAAGAGCTAGTTGGGCTCAAACCCTAATGGATCGGATTCATTAACTCTTGCCGGCCCGATTCATTAGCCGTCATTAAGTTTCTCCAAAATTGAAAATCAATTTGATCTCCGGAAAATATAACGATTATATTTTCTTTCTCGTTTTAATTTTCTCATCGATATGAGATAATAATAAAAATTTCCAATTTCACAAAATCGGAAAGCCCATTTCAGGGGTACTGCTAAATCGGGAAATTTTCCAAAATAGAAAGTGTACACCACCGTGTCCGTTTTCTTTAAATCAGTAATAATTCCAACTCATAATCACAATTATGAATCTCGAATTCAATCACATTGACCTCCGACTATATGTACTTAATTAATAGTTAATTAATACATGATCGTATTCAATGATCGGTTTACACAAGAATGTGACCCTTAATGGTTCAGGTGTATAACTAGCCGTGGGCTCACAACACATTGTGATTCGAACAACATATTGTTCTTATATCAACTACACCCAAGAGTTTTAGATTAATAATCATATTACTTAATCTCCGAACAAGTCGGTGCCCAACGAATCAGTGACGAGCGTCTAGCAACCACGCTTCACTAATTCCGTAGATACAAATGAAGTGCCTACAAGAACCTTGTAATATAGTTAGCGTACATTACGATCCCTCCGATGCATATGTCCTGATCAAACTAGAGATATTGGTCAATCGAGATCTCTTGTTGAGTTTGATAACTATGCGTACGTTCTAGGTTTCGTAAAATCCAGTCGTGATTGATCTAGAGAAACACATTTCTCTAATCACCTCACTTTTTCAACTCTGGCCAGAGATTCCGGGACTACAAACCACATAGGACATCCATGATCTATATCAAACGATCAGATCCCCTACTACCATGCACAGACTTCACATCAGATTTTGAACTGCACGAACATTGTCTCCTTTTTCGACTTACTCCCATTCCAGGGAATCAGAGACATGTCACGATACATCTAGTCCTCTGATGAAGTCACGGTGATGTCTGGGCCTTAAGGATTAATTGTGTACAACTATATTATGAAATTATCTACTCGATCAGTGATAACCACTTAGAGATTCCAGGGAGAGGGGGTTCAGTGAACTCATCAACAGTGAGCACCCACTCAAGTATGTCGATGTCCCAACACCGAGGCTCGAGATTATCCCACATACACTAAGTGCTAGTCTCAAGGGGGAAAGGCCGGGTATCCTTGTTATTGGCGTAACCCATCGACTAGGAACTGAGTTTGACCAGTTACGTTGCGTTAACAGAATTATCTCTCGATTTCCACAAAACCGAATTCATACAACATGTGTAACTGTACAGGACTATATCTATGATTCAATATTGGGAGTAGATATAGTATATGCCTTAGTTAATCATAATTAATAATCTTTCATAATTTCGAAATAAATTGATAATATTTATTAATTATATAATAAATTAGGTTCGACCACAGCCACAGGTTGGCTTGTTGGTCACCTACTCTATCACCATCGACCCCATGAGGAGGCTCGCCGGCGACGGTGGGCGGCTCCTCTTGGTGGGTGGTCGATCATGATGGGCACGGGATTCCCCATCCCGTGTTCGTCTAGGCTAAGATCCTCTTTCCTAATTTTATTCGGTTTCCTTATTTAATTATTCCTAATTTAAGAATCAATTCAATAAATTTTAGATTATTATTATTTTATGAATTTTTTTAATGGATTAGAAAAAAAAATTAATTTGAAAAGTTTGAATGTCTTAAATTATTTTTTTCCTTATTTAATTATTTCTAATTTAAGAATTAATCCAATTAACTTTGGATTAAGATTCTTTTATAAAAATTTTAATGGATTAGGAAAAGAATTAATTTGAAAAGATTAGGAGTCCTAAATTATTTATATTTTATTTTCCATTTAGGAATCCTGTAGAATATTCCAAGTGTGCCTTGAATAGGATTCTTGAGTTTTCATAGATATAGATAAGGAAAATAAAAATAATTAAAAAAATATTAATTAATATTTAATTTTATTTTTAATTTATTCGATTAACTTAATTTTAAATTAAGGAACTTTTGGATTTATTAAAAATAATGGAATTAAATATGTAAATTTATTTTCCCGTCACATGGAAGCATTCAAGTCGAAGACTGAAAACTAGAAGACGCATATGAGGATGCAATAAAGTCATAATAGTCGGAAAATAATATTCTACTATTATTTTGATTATGTGATAATATCTTATGTGTTTTATTTCATATGTATGCATGCTTATGTGTATTTATTTATGCATTAGATAGCGTATCCTTTTGTTGTAAATTACTAAGTGGGAGACGGATTGAAAACAATCTCATGGTCTCCATTACTGTTCTTTTAATGACTTTTATAGACTTTCAAAGTTTATATAGATAAGTCATTGAATGAGAATTCTTTTAAATTCCTTTTACAAGATCCACTGGTCAAGCTTTTCAAACAATGCCTAATTTGTCTTTTTGAGACTCATTTTAAGTCAACTTATTCTCAACCCGGGAAGTGGGAAAGACCAGAGCGCTTAGTTATGTTAAAGAAACGAATTAGAGACTTTCGAGTCATTCCATGACTAGAACGATCGTCTGGTTGGCTCCCTCATTTTATGAGAGATAATGCTGATTGCATGGTGAATCGCTGGTTAGAAACCTCGAGCTTTCAAGTACGATTCACCACGTCTTGATTAATGATATTTTATGATTCAAATATTTGGATTTCAATTAATAAAAATCGTTTGGTGTAGTAAACGTCCACACTATCGTGGCTTGCTGCATTGACGAGGATTTTTTGGATTAATTGATGTAGACAGTTATAGGAGAAAGTGAAGGACTATTGTGGCTTGCGATGAAATGCAGTGGGAGATATTAATTTACTTTTAAGTAATGAACGGATTTTATGCATTGTCTTTATGTGCCTGGATTTAGAAAGAATTTGATTTCGGTTTTTAAATTAAATTTTTGAATGGATATTTTTTTTCTTTTGATCACTCTGTGATTATAAGAAAAAATGCTGATATTATCTGTTCTGGCACATTAGTTGACGATTTGTACATATTAAATCCTGAGTCTACCACGATGCATCAAACCGAAACTAGTAACACATCATCTAACACCAATAAGAGAAAGAAATCTTCTAGGATGAATCAATTATACTTGTGGCATTTTAGGCTAGGTCATATTAATCCAAATGGGATTCAAAGGTTGAAAGCTTATAGCCTTATCAGTGGTGTTGAAGGAGAGGACCTTCCTACCCGCGAATCATGTTTGGAGGGTAAAATGACAAAGCAACCTTTTAAGGATAAAAGCTATAGATCCGAACAAGTATTGGACTTGATTCACTCTGATGTATGCAGACCTATGTCTACTCAGGCAAGAAGAGGGTACGAGTACTTCGTGTTTACTGATGATTACTCAAGGTATGTATTTGTATACCTGATGCGCCGCAAGGGCAAGTGTTTTTGACAAGTTCAAGGAGTACAAAGATCTTGTGGAGAACCTTCACGGTAAATCCATTAAATGTCTAGGATTTGATCGTGGAGGCAAATACCTGTCTGTAGAATTCAAAGCATACTGATCAGAGAATGGGATTAACTCCCAAATGACTGCACCATTTACTCCTCAGAAGAATGGTGTGTCAGAAAAAAGAAAAAGGACTCTTATGGATATGGTGCGATCGATGATGAATTATTCGGACTTACCTGTTATGTTCTAGGGATATGAATTAGAAACAACGACGCACATCCTAAACTTGGTTCCATCTAAAACGGTTCTTACGACACCCACAGAACTGTGGAGCGGGCGCAAGCCTAGCTTGAGATACGTTCGGATCTGGGGATGTCCAGCACATGTGTTGAGACAATGAGCCGATAAATTAGAACCTCGTACGGAAGTGCGGTTGTTTATAGGATATCCCAGAAGAACAAAAGTTGTACTCCCTCTATCCCTTAAAACAATGCATACTTTCTTTTTTAGTCCATTCCTTAAAACAGTGCACATTCCATAAATGGAATGTCTTTACATTACTTTATCCTCTCAATACTCCCTCCAATCTTTTTTAATTGTCGTTCTATGATTTTCACAGTTCTTAAGAAATATTTTTTTTACCTAATATAACCCTATTTAATGATATTAATTTACTATTATTTATTTGACTTTATCTCTATATCTTCTCATTTTTTTTTTAATTTATAAAATATAAATATAAATTAATTAATTATAATTAATGAGATAATGATTAATGAGGGGTATAAATGGATTAAAACACTAGGACGACAATTAAAAAGAAAATTCACAAAAACTCAAAACGTCAATTAAAAAAGATAGGAGGGAGTACACATTTATTTTCCCTTATACTACTACTTTTTCAACTAACTACTTTATTACTTACACATAAATACCTATTACACCCCCACTTTATATTATAAAATACACAAAAACTCACTTTTTCTTAATCCACGTGCAAGTTACTCTTTGCATAGTTTTGGGGGATGGAGGGAGTATGTTCTATAGTCCTAAGGACCAGAAGGTCGTTATAAGTAGTAATGCCCGATTCTTAGAGGAAGACTATGTCATGGACCACAAGCCCAAAAGTGATGTGGTGCTTGATGAATTGAGAGAGAACGATTGAGACGTAACCAGCCGAACCGAGTAGTACACCACTAGAATCTGCACCTAAAATCACTGTTGACACACCGGTACTTTGTCGTAATGCGAGGGTTGTTACACAACCGGAAAGATTCATGGGACTAGGTGAGTCTTCGGACTTGGTACCTGGAGGACATGAAATCGATCCCTGGGCCTACAACGAGGCACTGCACGATCTAGATACGCCTTCTTGAAAAAAGACGATGAAATCTGAAATAGAATCTATGGATTCTAATAAAGTCTGGAATCTTGTAGAACCACCGAAAGGCGTAAAGCCAATAGGGTGTAAATGGGTCTACAAGAATAAGAGAGAATCTGACGGGAAGGTCGAAACCTTCAAGAGAGGCTTGTCGTGAAAGGATATACTCAGAAAGAAAATGATCGATTATGAGGAGACCTTTCACCTGTAGCAATGCTAAAGTCAATCCGGATACTCTTAGCATCTCATATGGATTATGAGGTGTGGTAAATGGATGTCAAGACAGCTTTCCTAAATGGAAGTCTTGACGAGACCATAAAGCAACCAGAGGGATTCATTGCAAAGGGGCGAGAGCATTTAGTATGCAAGCTTAATCGATCCATTTATGGATTGAAGCAAGCTTCAAGATCGTGGAACACGCGATTTGATAATCCAGTCATATGGATTCATTCAAAGCATGGACGAATCGTGTGTAGAAGAAACGTGATGGTACCAAAATGGTTTCTCGTGTTTTATGTAGACGACATTCTTCTTATTGGCAACAATGTGAAAATGTTATCGGACATAATTGATATAAAGGGATGGTTGTCTAGACAATTCGATATGAAGGACTTAGGAGAGGTAGGATACCTATCGCAGGCCTCATACATAGACACGATTCTGGCTCGCTTTAACATGCAAGATTCCAAGAAATGTTTTATACCTTCTAGATATGGAATTCATCTATCTAAAGACATGTGGCCTGAAACACAAAAGGAGATAGAAGAAATGAAAGCGATTCTCTACGTCTCGGCTGTGGGAAGCTTAATGTATGCAATGTTATGCACGAGACCTGATATTTGCTATGCGGTTGGCATAGTGATGAGATATCAGAGTAACCCTGGAAAGGAACATTGGACTGCTGTGAAGAACATTTTAAAGTACCTGCGAAGGACTAGAAACTATGTTCTGAGATACGGAGCAGACGAGTTGTTTCCTATGGGTTACACAGATTCAGATTTTTAATTACAAAGGGACAATTGAAAGTCGAAGTCAGGCTATGTGTTCACACTAAGAGGTGGAGCAGATACATGGAAGAGTGTAAAGCAATGCATTACGGACTCTACCATGTCAACCGAATAAGTAGCAGTCTTTGAGGCAGCTAAAGGATCGGTGTGGCTCCGGAGTTTCCTCCAGGACTTAGATGTGATTCCGTGTTTGCCTAAATGCTATTGTTACAATAGCGGTGCAGTGGCAAACTCAAATGAACCACGAGTCCACAGTGTGAGAAAACACATAGAGCAAGTACAAACTGATTGAGATATCGTCAGCAAGACGATATAGTTGTTACCAAAGATAGCATCAGAGAACAACCTGGTAAACCAGCTCACTAAGACCCTGCAGGCGAAAGCGTTCAGTAGGCACGTGGACGGTATGGGGGTAAGATGTTTTGGGAGAGAATGACTAGAACTTAGTATAAGTGGGAGATTGATGGAGTTGTATACTTAATGTCTAGATTTAAGTAACATATGAACTCCGTATAAAGTCATTTATCCTATTTAATTAATAAACAATTATTTTCCTTTAATTATGTTTAATTAAATATGTGCAAACCATAGTCCTGGATTATACACATTGTAGTTAGTATGGTGTGCGTTGTCACACTGAAGATCATACAATCGGTTACTCGTATATAATCGAATAGTTGCTCACGACCTAGATGGACGGGGATCATCCATCGGTATAGTCGTTGTATAATTGGGAAAATAATATGTCTTAATTATTTTATTATACTTGCACTTGGTGTATTGAAAGGACCGCTTGAAATTATTCGATTAGGATTGCCTTGGATAATCGAATTAAATCTCAGTGTATTATATTCATAATCTCTGATATTATTGCGGGTGTGTGCATTTAATATTAGTGACTTTGACTAACCAATGGAATTGACTAATATGCTTGTTGGACAATTACCGACAAATTTGGTCACTGTATTATTTGTATGATATACTGTGAATTCTTGACGGAAAAATGTGTCCATAATGTCCCCGAGATGAGCTCATAAGGATTATCATGTAAACCTTGCAAGTGGATTTGATCTGCATGATATTAAAGTTGAGTGGTACTATTCTCAAAATTAAAGATGTGAATAAATTTAATTAACAATAAATTAAATTAATTCATGGACATTTCTATCTTAAACACATGAAATAAAATAATACTACCGAAAATATTATTTGATATAATATGATTTAATACTGGGAGTATCAATTATTTGTATATAGTGGTATTAAATATATTTAATGGATTAATTAATTGACTTGGGTTTGACATCAATTTAATTAATTCCATTCGGAGCCCAATATTTCACCTACTTAAAGTCCCTTAGTTAGCCTATAAAAGCACCCCTATGTTCTTCTCTATTCTCTTAATGATTATCATAATAGAAAATCGTAGGAGATTCTAGAGAGAGAAAGTAAAGAGAGAAGAAGATACATGGAAGCTTGGAAGATCGTCGTCCACCCCGACGTTTAAGCTAGTGTAAAAAATACGTAGAAAGATCTCAAGGTTATCGATCTTGATTTTCCGCCAAACGAGAAACAAGGTAAAATCATAGAAACCCCCTTATGATTTTAAAGATTAATTATCGTAAAAATACCTTTAACCAAGATCCGAGGACGCGACTTAAGACGAGGTCCAACCGGGCGGTGGTGGTCGAAGACCACCGGCGGCTCGACGGCTCGGGTAGGATGGGTCGAGGGGCGTGAGCCTCGGCTGGACGCCGAGGGCTCGATTGAGCATGGCTCGATCGTCCGCACGGGCTCGGCCGCGAGCTACGAGTTTTCCCGCATCGGATTCGCGGGTGGTTCGAGCCCCTTTCGTGCATGACCAGTGGTAGACGTGCCAAAAAAAAAAGGCTCGCCTGTTAAAATCGGGGCCCGCCGGACTGAGCCCGGCTCAGCCGGTTTTTAAACCCGGCCCGTGACCACCCGGGCCAAAACCGGATCATGGACCGGTGACATCCGGTCCGGGCCCGGTTTCGGTGATCCGGAGCCCGGTGGGCCCTAAAAAAATATATGAAAATAGTCGTTGGGTCCCGGCCCGGCCCGGCCGGGCCGAACCGGCCTGCCGGGCCCAATAGCTATAAACGCAACGGGCAGCAGCAGGAGAGCAAGGACTCTTTCTTTCTCCCCCTAAAAATACTTCATCTCCCCCACTTTCAAACCTCACACCCCACTCTCTCTCAATCTCTTATCTTCTACTCTAAATCTCTAATAATCTCTCTCTATTTATAATTTATAAAAAATATACTACTAATAATAAATATTATACTAATAAAAAATAAAAATATTACTATTTTTTTTTATTCTCTCTTATTAAAAATGAGGAGAATTTTTAGTTCTCGAACGGGTACTAGTTCTCGGGGGCGTAAGTCGAACGACTCGAACCCGTCTACTAGTGCCGGAGTTCGTGACTTTTCCGGTGACGTTTTTCCGGATGATATTCCCCCGCATCAAATCGAGAAATTTTTCATGCCAGAGTTCATAGCGGAGGCCCTTTCTCGCTTACCGCTCAATCGAAGAAGAGTACGGTGATGACGAAGTCGAGCCCGAGGTGCACCCCGAGGAGGAGAAGCCCCCTTACGAGGAGGAGGACCCCGATGCCGCCGCCATTCCGCCACGACCACCGGTCAACCGCCTGCTGGAAATCGATATCCTGGGCTATTAAAATTTGCGGAAAATAATAACCCGACCGAAATCCCGTCGCCGGAAACACGCGAACCACCTCACGTCGCCGGAGCTCGACTTGAGCATCACCGCCGCGGGATAAAAGCCCGCGGCTAGAAAACCCTAGCCGAGCCCCGGAGTGCATCCCCGCGGGGCTGTTCCGATCAGCCCTCCGCCGGCGGTGAGTCCGGCGACTCACCGCCACCACCACACGGGGAGGAGGGCCCCCCAGCCGCGGCACCAGCCCGCGACTGCCCTCCGCGATCGAGCCCAGCTCGATCGCTTGCTCCGGCCGAAGTCGGAGCTCCCCGCGCGTGCGCACGCCGCCGGTCAAAAGGGTGGCCAGGGGGTTCATCCCGCCATGGCACCAGCCCACGGTCGAACCCCCAGCGATCGACTTCACGTCGATCGCGTGCCCCGGTGTCCAGCCGGGGCTTCCCCTTGCCCGCGCGCCGGCGGTCGAAGCCCTAGGGCTCGACCGCCACCCTCGATCCCGTCGAGGGTTTCTCGATCTTCGCCGGGGATCTCGAATTCCCATCCCCGAAGTTCGTCGTTTACTCGGATCGTGTGTTCATGTATATATTACAATTAATATCACATAAAATCATAGAAGGGGTTTATGATTTTACCTTTGATTCGTTGTTCGGAGAAACGAAATCAAACACCTTTGAAGACCTTCGGATCTTCCTACGTATTCCTTGCACTCCGTTCGAACGTCGTGTGGGCGACGATCTATCGAACTCCTATGGATCTCCTTCAACTCTCTAGAACTATCAAATATTGATATTCTTGTCTTATGATTTATGAAGGCCATGTAGTGCTTTTATAGGCTACGTAGGGGATCAAAATGATGTGGAATATTGGGCTTCCAATATTGATGATTAAATTGAGCCCAAGCCCAAGTCTATTAATCCTTATCAATATTAATTTATTTATTTTCCACTATATAAATTAATTGCACTCCCAATATTAAACCATATTATATCAAATAATATTTCTCCGGTAGTATTATTTATTCCGTGTATTTAAGATATAAATATCTATGAATAAAAATTAATTTATTGCTAATTAATTTATTCATCTCTTATATCCGAGAATAGTACCATTCAACTTTAATTATTATGCGGATTAAATCCACCTGCAGGGTTTACATAATAATTCCTTATGAACTTATCTCGGGGATATTATCAACCCTTACGGGATACAATTTCCCGTCAAGTATTCACGGCATGTCATATATAAAATATAGCGACCCAATTTTACCGGTAATTAACCTAATAATTAAATCGGTTAATTCCTTTGGAAAATCAAAGTCTCTTATATTAAATATACACACCCGCAATAGTATCGGGGATTAAGAATAAAATACTCTGAGATTTAAATCAATTATCAACGGCAATCCTAATTGATAAATCTCAAGTGATCCGCCCAATACACCAAGTGTACAAGTGTGATAAAATAATTAAGATAAATTATTTTCTCTCTCACACAACGACTATATCGATGGATTGGTCCGTGCCATCTAGGTCGTGAGTAACCGTTCGATTAAATACGAGTAACCGATAGTATGATCTTCTGTGTGGGCCCGACACACCATACTAACTACAACGTATAAAATCCAGGACTATATTTTGCATAATTTTAATTAATAATAATTAAATGCAAACAATTGTTTATTAATTAAATAGGTTAAATGCTATGACCGGGAGTTTACCGATACTCAAATCTAGACATTAAGTACACAACTCCAACAATCTCCCACTTGTACTAAGGTCTAGTCATTTCCTCCAAACTCCCGACTCCCATGCTCATCACGTGCTTAAAGTGTACTTCCAAGAAGTACTATGTGAATGAGCAATCTAGGTTGCCGCTCCGAAGTTATCTTGGTGACTACTGCGTCGTCTCCCTAGACGATGACTCGAATCAGGTGGTACTTGCTCTATGTGTTATCATCACCTTTTGAACTTATGACTTCTTCCAGTTTACCATGCACCGCTATATACATAGCCTTTAGTGAACCAAGAATCATATCCATGTTTAGAGGTCATTCCAGAACCTAACCAAAACTTCCGCTGCCTCTGAGGCTGCTATTCAGTTTATGATAGAGTCCGAGAAGCATCATGCTTATCACTCTTTCATCTTAAGGTTCCACCTCTTTTAAAAGTGAACACGTAGCCTGATATCGACTTACACTGGTCCTTCTCTGATTTGAGATCTGGGAATTTGTAATCCAAGAAGATTTCGTCTTGCTCCCTAAGCCAATACTTCGAAAGTACTCTTACAACATTCGAACATCTTTTGTCAAGATTACTTTGATATCCTCCCACTACGCTAACCGCATAGTTGATATCTGGTTCTTGTTTTTCAACATTGCATCCATTAAGCTTTTCATACCCTAGGGTATAGGAAACCGCTTTATCTATCTCCTCTTACGTGTCCAAGACATATACCTTTAGACAGATGTATTCTGTTTCTGAAAGGCAATAACCTTTCTCAGAATTATGCATGTTTAAAACAAACCATAGTCTTATAAGATATCTAGGAGAAGTACAATGTTCTTATCTAGAGATCGAAAGATTCCAAGAACATGATCCAACTTAATCTTAATCTTATATCTCGATTTATTTAGACAACCTCTATTTTATGTCTGACAATACTTTTACATTGTTGCCAATGATGAAGTGTTATCTACATGAATTTCCGAGAAACACCACCTTGTTTCCATTACGTTTCTAATACACCTTCCTTGTTTATGCCCTTTGATGAATCCATCTAATGGACTATCTCATCAATTCTCAAGTTCCACAATTCATGCCTTTGTAATGATCCATAAATGGATTTACTAAGCTTGTACTTCTAAATGATCTTGCCTCTTAACAATAATCATATTGCTATCCAAGTAGGCATATTTAGATTAGTACCGCCCCTTATGCAGAGCTAGGGATCGATTTCATCTCTACTAGATCCAGAGTTCAAGACTCCTCTAGTCTTTATAAACATCTCTGGTTGCTTAACAACCTCCCACTGCAATGGCGTTCTGGTATATAATAGTAATAACATTAGGTGCAGTTAGTGGTGTACTACTACTCGGTTAGGCTGGCTCTCAGTCTTTTCTTTTCCTCATTTTAGAGTACCTTGTCAGTTAGGGCATTGTAGTTTATCTAATAGTCTTCCTCTAAGACCCGGGTGAGGACACCCATCTGATTCATAGTACTATTGAACATACAATCACTTGTTCTTCTAGGATATCCTACAACCACATCGAATGTGCAATTGTATCCAGGAATATCCGTAGAACATAGGTAGTTCCGAACAAACTTGTCCCTTTTACTATTAGAATTCCATTTCTTATTTCTGACACACCATTTCTACACGCGAGTGCATGGTGCAGTCTTTTGAGACTTAATCCCAATCTTTGATTTATGCTATGTGTTCTTTAGACAGGTGGTAGCCTCTGCGAACAAGTCGCAGGCTTCTAATGGATATACTTTGAAGGTTCCCCATAATAGCTTTGTGTCTATTGACGGATCAAACACACTTTGCCTTTATGGCACATCAAGTATTCTAATCCATCTTCGAGTATTCTTTGAAAGAACTACTCATACCTTTCTAATTACACATGTTACCGCATTAATCATAAATCATCCTCAATACTTGTCCGAATTCTATCCTTTATCCAGAAAGGTTAGCTTAGTTGTATCTTCCAAAGTTGATTCTTAGGTCGGGAGGTCCATTCCTCCAACTATAATTGATCAAATCAATTTCGACCTTTTGAATCCTTTTTGAATAAATACTAAGTTCAAGAATTCACAAGTATAATGATTTAACAAAGAAATACATCTAATCAGTAAAATAAGTTGTAACGGTTTGTTGCATCGTGGTAGACCAAGGATTCATCATTCATATATTGCTATCTAACGTACCAGAATAGATATCACCATTATTTCTTATCCAAACCATCAAATGATTAAAGAAATAAAATATCCATTCATTAATAATAGAAAACCAGAACAAAAGTTCTTTCTAAAATAAAAGGTACATTTAAGCAATAAACTTGAAATGAAATCCTATAACTACTAAAGCAGATAAATGTCTTTCACTGCAACCGCTGCTTCCTCAACAGCTTCGCCCATGTGGACTCGAACTCTTACTTTCTAAGTCGCCGGGTTTTCTGGAACCCCTGCATTTAAAATGCACATACCGTCAGTGGTTCCATATCTACACACCAGAATTCTGGTAGATAATACCGATGACTATGTTTGTACGACTAAAGAAAAATTCGTACCTTTGAGAGGACAAGATATAGACCCCCAGTACTCAGACTGCTTTCCTTGGGGATATTTGCCAGAAGGCTTCTTTATCCCGCCCTTTGGTCCAAGTCTTTGAGGACTACTGGATCCCCTTGCCTTCTTCTCCTTTTCCTTATGTATGCCCTTAGGTTCGAAACCTTTGGCCTTGGCTATAAGAGCTTGCGACTGTCTCAACTCGTCTAAAAGATCTAGCATCTCAAAAACGTGTTCAAGCGTTTCCTCGAAGCAACTGACCTTTATGAGTATCCTCATCGCCTCTTTTCTAGCCTTTACATCATGTCTAAACATCAACTTGAGTTTAAGCATGACATCATGATTAGCGGCTAATGCAAGAGCACTATCCCACTTCTCAAAGTCAACTATTTCCTCATCAGTTGAGTTAATGGTAGGTCTAGGAGGGCAAGTTTCGCTGAGTACATCTTTGTACTCCTTTACAGTCTGAGTAATGTCTAACTCTTTATTCCATCCAACACAGTATGGAACTAGTGCGTTGAATTCCTTAAGTATCAACGAAAGTGGATTCATAGCAATTCTCTAAACCTATAAGCACATATAGACAAACAATTAATTTAATATCCGATATTATCTCCCTCAAATAATATCATTAAATTACTAATTACGTCTAAAATCCCATCAGGTAAGGCAAGCCACGTGGTGTGGACGTTTACCCACCCAAATGATTTAGCAATTAGATTTTCTTTGGTCATACATCGATTATAGCGTTACTTCGTGGGGAAGGATACTATAACGCGTATCTAAGTGTAAACCATTACTCAGCACTAAAGTGAATCATTTGGAATTGCTACATCACCGCAAGCCACGTGGTGTGGACGTTTACGACAACTTCACAACTCTTCATAATTCCTTATAACTGTCTACATCAATTAATCCAAAATCCGTTGGTATAGCAAGCCACGTGGTGTGGACGTTTACTACACCAAGAGACTTTTATAATTGACTCCCAATTACAAGAACCCATTCGATTTTTGTAAATCAAGACGCGGAGAATCATAAGTGAAACTCGAAGTTTCTAACCAGTGATTCACCATGCGAACAACCCTATCTCTCATCAATGAGGGAGCCGAGCAGACAATCGATCCACCTTCAAAAGGATGGTACGAAGGTCTCTAATTTGTGTCATCCACATGACCAAGTGGCTTTGGCTCCATTCCACTCCCCGGGGTGAGAATGAGTCGACTTGAAGTCAGCTTCAGAAGGACAAATTAGGCATTGTTTGATAAACTAGATCAATGTTTCTTGTAAAAGGAATTACAAGAATTCTCCTCCAATGACTCGTCTATATGAACTTCGAAAGTCCATAAGAGTCACCAAGAGAACAGCAATGGAGACCATGGGAATGTTTCCATCCCCTCTCCCACTTAGCTTTTTACAATAAAGGGATACGCTATCTAGTGCATAAAGTAAACACATATAGCATGCATACAAGTAATAAAGCACATAGTATCACATAGTCAAAATAATGCTAGAAATTTTTTTTCCGACTATCATGGCTTTATTGCATCTCCGTACGCATCTTCTAGTCTTCAGTCTTCGTTCTTGATTGCTCCATGTGACGAGAATATTAATCCCAATATTTAAATCTATTTATTTTCAATTAATCCAAAAGTTACTTAATTTGAAAATTAAGTCAATCGAATATATCAAAAATAAAATTAAATATTATTAATATTTTGTTTATTTATTTTCCCATCTAATTCCATTAAATCTCTAGAATCTTATCCAAGTGAAACTTGAATATTCTAGAAGACTTCTATAATAGAATAAGGAAATAAAATAAATTAGGACTCTTCTACTTTCCAAAATTAATTAATTTCCATCTAATGAAAAATTCCAAGAAAGAATAATCAAATAGGAAATAAATTAATTCCTAATTAATTCTTTTCCTAATCCATGAGAGTTTCCATAAAAGAGAATACTCAATAAGGAATAAAATTAATTCCAATTAATTATTTTTCTAATCCATGAGCGTTCCTAAAATTAAGAACACTCAAATAGGAAAACCGAATTAATTTAGGAAAGTGAATCTTGGTAGGAGTAGCATGGGATTGGGAGACCCCACGCCACCCTACCACCGACCGCCGCCACCACCGAAAGAAGGGGCCGCCGCCGCCACCCCAGCTGGCCGGCCACCACCTCCGGCGGCAACTCCAGCCGAGGGGCGATCGACCCCTCCCCATGGCTTCGGTCATGGGGTCGATTATGGGGTTGATTGACCCCCCGGTTTTTCGTCCCCTTCGTCTTCGTCACTCGTCTTCGTCACTCGTATTCGTCCTCCGGCGATCGTTCCAACATCGAACCAACGTAAATAAATTACAAGAAATAAATTTACAATTCCGGTATCGATTCTATACATGAAATCGACCCTATACATTTTCCGGAGAACATAGAACGTAATAATAAATCCTAAATTCGGTCAACCCCCGAATTTTTACTATTACAAACATTCATCCACACAAAACGAATCTCGACATGTCCGAGAGTTTAATAAACGAATAATCATGGTAAAATAATTAACGAAAAATTAAACCATGATAGTCGGAAATCCCTGCAAGGTAGAACGATAATAGAACATATACATGAACACGAAACCAAACGCTCTGATACCAATTGCTGGAAATCGATATCCCGGGCTATTAAAATTTGCGGAAAATAATAACCCGACCGAAATCCCGTCGCCGGAAACACGCGAACCACCTCACGTCGCCGGAGCTCGACTTGAGCATCACCGCCGCGGGATAAAAGCCCGCGGCTAGAAAACCCTAGCCGAGCCCCCATCGCGAGGGGGCTCGCGATCGCACACCGCGATCGCCAGGGATGCGGAGTGTATCCCCGCGGGGCTGTTCCGATCAGCCCCCCGCCGGCGGTGAGTCCGGCGACTCACCGCCACCACCACACGGGGGGGAGGGCCCCCCAGCCGCGGCACCAGCCTGCGACTGCCCTTCGCGATCGAGCCCAGCTCGATCGCTTGCTCCGGCCGAAGCCGGAGCTCCCCGCGCGTGCGCACGCCGCCGGTCAAAAGGGTGGCCAGGGGGTTCATCCCGCCGTGGCACCAGCCCACGGTCGAACCCCCAGCGATCGACTTCACGTCGATCGCGTGCCGCGGCGTCCAGCCGGGGCTTCCCCTTGCCCGCGCGCCGGCGGTCGAAGCCCTAGGGCTCGACCGCCACCCTCGATCCCGTCGAGGGTTTCTCGATCTTCGCCGGGGATCTCGAATCCCCATCCCCGAAGTTCGTCGTTTACCCGGATCGTGTGTTTACCCGGTCGTTTACCCGGATCGTATTCCTTTCACTCCGTTCGAACGTCGTGTGGGCGACGATCTGTCGAACTCCTATGGATCTCCTTCAACTCTCTAGAACTATCAAATATTGATATTCTTGTCTTATGATTTATGAAGGCCATGTAGTGCTTTTATAGGCTACGTAGGGGATCAAAAGGAGGTGGAATATTGGGCTTCCAATATTGATGATTAAATTGAGCCAAAGCCCAAGTCTATTAATCCTTATCAATATTAATTAATTTATTTTCCACTATATAAATTAATTTCACTCCCAATATTAAACCATATTATATCAAATAATATTTCTCCGGTAGTATTATTTATTCCGTGTATTTAAGATATAAATATCCATGAATAAAAATTAATTTATTGCTAATTAATTTATTCATCTCTTATATCCGAGAATAGTACCATTCAACTTTAATTATTATGCGGATTAAATCCACCTGCAGGGTTTACATATTAATTCCTTATGAACTTATCTCGGGGATATTATCAACCCTTACGGGATACACTTTCCCGTCAAGTATTCACGGCATGTCATATATAAAATATAGCGACCCAATTTTACCGGTAATTAAACTAATAATTAAATCGGTTAATTTCTTTGGAAAATCAAAGTCTCTTATATTAAATATACACACCCGCAATAGTATCGGGGATTAAGAATAAAATACTCTGAGATTTAAATCAATTATCAACGGCAATCCTAATTGATAAATCTCTAGTGATCCGCCCAATACACCAAGTGTACAAGTGTGATAAAATAATTAAGATAAATTATTTTCTCTCTCACACAACGACTATACCGATGGATTGGTCCGTGTCCATCTAGGTCGTGAGCAACCGTTCGATTAAATACGAGTAACCGATAGTATGATCTTCTGTGTGGGCCCGACACACCATACTAACTATAACGTATAAAATCCAGGACTATATTTTGCATAATTTTAATTAATAATAATTAAATGTAAACAATTGTTTATTAATTAAATAGGTTAAATGCTATGACCGGGAGTTTACCGATACTTAAATCTAGACATTAAGTACACAACTCCAACACTGCCGCCACCGCGGCTGCCCCCCGGCCCAAAGGCAAAGCCCCCGATCTTCCGAGTGCATTTCAAGAAAGTCCCCGATCCGAAAGGCATTGAAGGCATTCATTTCTACGCGGTGTGAAATTATTGTGTCCCACAACGACAATACGCTTACAAACACTCCAGAGGTACATGGAGCGTTTCCACCCGGTAGAGTACGGGATCGGGAGGTCGCAAACCCAACTTCATCCGGAGGCATTTAGAGCTCCTCCATCCGGATCGGGCTCCCAAACCCAAGGTACGTCTACTTCTTCTACTTCTCCGCATTTATTTACTTATACGCATGAAAATCATAGGAAAGGATTTGTTGGTTTTATGTTCGTTAAATCTCTTCCATTTACTTTTGCGGATTGTGATTATTATGAAGATTTTGAAAAATTATATATATACCCGAGTGTTAGAAAAATACCTAGAACGACCGGTCGACCGCACAACGTGATCTTAGAAGTAGGTTCAATGAAAAAAAAATAGAATTAATAAATTAATTTAAAAAATTAAAATGTAATTTTAATATTTGTGCCAATATTTGGACCGATGTTGATCTTAAACCGTATTTGGGCGTGACTTATAGTTGGATAGATAACGGTTGGAATATTAAAAAACGTTTAATTTCCTTTAAATTCATACGGCTCATAATATAGCTAATAAACTTATGGTTTGTTTAAATGAATACGGAATTACTCAACGTATTTTTTCGATTGGTTTAGATAATGGATCCGCAAACAACGCTAGTTTACCGGAATTAATTGAAATTTGCAAGCCTATTTTAGGAGGTCGTTTTTTTCATATTCGTTGTATTTGTCATATTATGAATTTGTGTGTCAAAGATGGTTTTAAATGTTTTAACCGTGAAGTTGCTCCTATTCAAGAAGCCGTAACTACTTTGCGTGATAGCCGTAACTAAGTTGCTCCTGACTTGGACGATGTTCTGAGCACGGCCAAACACTCCCTATACTCTATGTTTAGGGAGTACTCCGATCCCACTAACACCTCTTCCCAAGGTTACACGGGAACATGCCCCTCCCCCTCTGATTATGGTACAGGTGCAGGTGATGATGAAGATGATGACTCTCAACCCCAAACACCGACCGACGGCCTTACTTCGTGGCAACGAGCATTCATGCCATTGAAGAAAATGACCACTTTCAACACGGGGCGGAAGAAGGCTCGAACACAGAAGGACTTCTACCAAGAGCTCAAGGTCTACCTCGACACACCCGACTTGGGACGCATTGACATGAACGAGGAAGGAAAAGTAGATTTTTTGCTCTTTTGGTCAAAGAGATCAGAAGTTTGCCCAGTACTCTCGAAGATAGCTCGAGACCTCTTCTCTGTTCCAGCGTCTACCGTAGCAGTGGAATTGGCTTTTAGCATTGGTGAGAACATGCTTTGTAACGCCCCGCTTTTCGTAACTTAAAATAAATACAATAATTTATTTAGTAATAGTAAAATAAGGAATATTTTATTTTTTATAAAACCCGATGCGCTACAAAACTTAGTTCTTAGAAAACTTTTCATATTTATACGTGTCATATCAGACCGTATCAATTCAAAATCATTTCATAATCACTTCAATGTGTATCAACACACCAACATTCTTATCGTAAATCATCATATATTGCAGCGGTCAATATAACATAGTATTCTTTTATAAATTTATTCCATTGTCTCGTCGTCTCCTCCTTGGACATCCTCAACCGTACCTAAAAACAATGTGTTGAAGGGGTGAGCTCAACGACTCAGTAGAGAAATTCTATATCAGGTCTAATGTTAATAAACCAAACAAGTCAAACATAAACATATTCATGAAGAGAGAGCATTAACGATAACTTGAACATTACTTGAACTTGGTGCACACATAAAACACGGCGGGCTTTCCCCGATGACCCTTAGTTCGATCACTGGCCCCTCAAGGGATCACAGGTTTTATTAACTTGATATCGTTCGAACATTACTTGAAACTTGGTGTGCACATAAAACACGGTGGGCTTTCCCCGATGACCATTAGTTCGGTCACTGACCCCTCATGGGATCAGAGGTTTTATCAACTTAATATCGTTCAATCACCTCATAAACAATTCACGTAAGAAACTTTTGAATTTAAAACATTAAAACAGATAAGAAAAAGACTACCTCGTGGGCGCATGCCGAAATCTCAAAATCCTTAGCGTGCAAATCTTAAGTCTTGAGACCGAGTGAATTGATGCGAGTCTTTTTATCTTTATTATTATTATTATTATTATTATTATTATTAATAAAGCTTAGTTAGTATATTAGTATATGTATTTATAAAAGAAATGGTAAGAATGTATATGTTTTACATGGGCTGGGAGAAAAATGGGCTTGAAGAGTAGGACACTTAAGTAAATGGCCATCTTTCATTGTGGGAAGAGGAACGAAGCCAGCAAAATCCCTAATTTCAGTTCTCATTTGGGAAGAGGTTTGTACAGAGGGGAGAAGGAAGCGGAAAAGGATAAGAAATGGGGTCATATATCATTTTCCTTCTTCATTGACCGTGAGAGAAAGAGTTTTGTGGGTTGACGGGCGAGGACTTTGGATGAAATCGGTAACGGTGGCATCTTGGAAGAGGGGCGACGAATTTCGATCGGCGGCGATAATTGGCGATTTGGACAGAGATCTGACTTGGAGGACGAGGATGGTTAAAACTTCCGTTAATGGCATTCACCGAGGTCAGCCGTGGTGGGTTTAACGAGGAAGCGTCGGCCTACGACTGGACTCGACGTTCGTACATGTTCGGGTATTGTACGGTGTCTCAGGGGTTGAGAGGCAACGACATAGGTTTCGACTTCGGCATGAGGATGATTATGTCAGGACTCCGGTGAAGCGTGTTGGAAATCGACTACCAGGGATGCGTTCGTTCGATTGCTCGAACATCCGAACGCTCACAGTCGACCTCCAGGTCCGTTACTTCGTTCACACGACAGCCCATGTTCCGAATCACGCCCAGCCGTCGCCCCGGAGGACAACCGCGCGAAACGGAGGCTGGTCTGCCTCAGGCAGCGCTCGCTGCCTGCAGACCAGCGGTCGCTGGTGGTGCTGCAAACAGCGGTCGCTGTTTGCCCACCAGCGGGCGCTGTTCGTCCGTGAACAGCAACGCGACGTTGCTGTTCCGGGCTCATTTCCGGGTCGTTTTTCCTCATCTGACTACCGATCCGGAGGTCCTAAAACCCCCAGTAATCGAGGAATACGACCCACGATGTCCGGAACCCGATCTTACATTCAATGTATGATTAACGAAAAATGAGATCGAATAAATCGCGGAAAAGGGAATTCGATCTCATACCTTTTCGGTCGATTGTTGAGACCTTAGATGCTTCTAATGTATGTCTCAGACCCCGTCTCCAACCGTTGTGTGGGAAACGATCCGCTGGAGTTCTCCCGTCTATACTCTCTCTGCCAAACCAACCAGCGTATGATTATTCTCTATGTGAGAATAATTTAATTGCGTTAACTTTTATTTTTAACAGAGAAAACTTTAATTGCGCTAAGCAATTATTTTTCTCTGATGAAAATAATTATTGCGGCGAATGTTAGGTTTAGAGAGGGAGGGACCTTAGGTAAATTAATTCAAGGCTAAAATGCAATATTAATTAACTCGGAGTCCTTAAAAAGAAATCCTTAATTAATTACATTTTTAATTATTATTAATTTCACTAAATAATAATAATTGAATTCCCGAAATTAATTTAATATTATTTCAACAATAATAATTCCGCTGAAATTACATATACGATTTTCCCCGTGTTTAAGATATCGAACGTCCACGAATTTATTTAATTACTAATAATTAAATTAATTCGTTTCTTATTATCCGAGATTAGTACCACTCATCCTTATTATCATGTGGAACAAATCCACCTGCAGGGTTTACACGATAAACTTTATGAGCTCATCTCGGGGACGTCATCAACCCGATAAACGGGACACGGTTTCCTGTCTATAATCTATAGCATGCCGTGTGTACAATTACGATTCCCAATTTACCGAGAATCTCGACTAATCAATTAGTCTCACTCATTGTCATATTAAAGAACCGAGAATTGGACACACGCACCTATAATTATATAGGGATTAAGAATTCGTATATCCGTAATATCTGAGGTCTAGTTCGATTACTGCGATTAGTATAAATCGAACGCCCTCCCGTGTTCCTGCTCAATACACCAAGTGTACGAGTGTAACATGATAGTCAAGACCGACTATCTACCAGTCACACTACGACGTACCGATGGATTGTCCCTGTCCATCTAAGTCGTGAGCTATTGTTCGATAGTATACGAGTAACCAACAGTATGATCTTCCGCGTGTCTCTTCACGCCATACTGTCTACAACGTATATATCTAGGACTATAGCATAGAGTGTATATAAACCAAAATGCAGACTATTTGATTAATAGATAATAAAACACAGATAAGGAGTTCCATATTGTCACTAAACTAGACATTTAGAATATAACTCCATCAATCTCCCACTTATACTAAAAGTCTAGTTGCCCTCTCCCATACATCCGATACCCATCCCCTTCACGTGTCTCTTGAACGCTTCCGCTGGAAGTGCCTTCGTAAAGGGGTCTGCCAGGTTATCCGCTGATGCAATCTTGGTGACAACCGCATCGCCTCTCCTGACGATGTCTCTAATCAGGTGGTACTTGCGATCTATGTGTTTACTCGCATTGTGGGCTCGTGGTTCCTTCGCATTTTCCACTGCACCGCTATTGTCACAATAAATTGTGATAGCTCTAGGAAAATCAGGAATCACATCCAAGTCCATGATGAAGTTCCAGAGCCACACCGATTCTTTAGCTGCCTCAGAGGCTGCTACATATTCGGCTTCCATGGTAGAGTCCGAAATGCATTTCTGCTTAACACTCCTCCATGAAACTGCTCCACCTCCCAATGTGAACACTTAGCCTGATGTAGACTTTCGCTGTTCCTTATCAGATTGGAAATCCGAGTCTGTGTAACCCACAGGAATCAATTCAGACGCTTTGTAACTCAGAACATAATTCCTAGTCCTTCGCAGGTACTTAAGTATGTTCTTTACAGCAGTCCAGTGACCCTGTCCAGGGTTACTCTGATATCTAGCTACCATGCCCACGGCATAGCAGATATCAGGTCTCGTGCACAACATAACATACATTAGCCTACCCACATATCCTTAGATAGATGAATTCCATGGCAGAAAGGTTGAGAACCTCTCTTGGAATTCTGCATGTTGAAACGAGCTAGAATCGTATCAATATATGAAGCCTGGGACAAGCTCAATGTTCTTTTCTGGCGATCCCGTATAACCTTGATCCCAAGAACATGCCCTACTTGTCCTAAGTCTTTCATATCGAATTGCTTTGACAACCATCCCTTTATGTCCGACAACATCTTCACATTGTTGCCAATTAGAAGAATGTCGTCTACATAAAGCACGAGAAACGCCACGCTGTTTCCGTCACTTCTCCGGTATACACACGACTCGTCCATGCTTTGAATGAATCCATAAGACTGGATAACCTCATCAAACCGCATGTTCCAAGATCTAGAAGCTTGCTTCAATCCATAAATGGATCGCTTTAGCTTACACACTAGATGCTCTTGGCCCTTCTCGATGAATCCCTCTGGCTGTCTCATATAAATGGTCTCGTCAAGATTCCCATTCAAGAATGCTGTCTTGACATCCATTTGCCACACCTCATAATCCATATGAGATTCTATAGACAAAAGAATCCGGATCGACTTTAGCATAGCTACCGGCGAAAAGGTTTCCTCATAATCGATCCCTTCTTTCTGAGTGTACCCTTTCGCAACAAGCCTAGCCTTGAAGGTTTCCACCTTCCCGTCAGACCCTCTTTACCTCTTGTACACCCACTTGCAACCAATGGCTTTTACACCTTTGGGCGGTGCTACAAGATCCCAGACCTAATTTGAATCTATAGATTCAATCTCAGATTTCATCGCCTTTTGCCAAGACTGAGCATCTTGATCTTTAAGCGCCTCGTCGTAGGTCCAGGGATCGGCTTCATGTTCTCCAGGTAACAAGTCGGAAGACTCACCTATAAACATGAACCTGTCGGGTTGTCGAACAATCCTCCCACTACGACGACGCTCCGGTGTAACCTCAGTAACTACAGGTGCAGACTGTGGTGGCGTATCACCCGGTTGGGTTGGATCTAAGCCTTGATCGTCCCCTCTCAGTTCGTTAAGTATTATCTCACTTTTGGGCTTGTGGTCCATTATATAATCCTCTTCCAAGAACCGAGCGTTGGTGCTAACAACGATCTTCTGGTCCTTAGGACTATAAAATAGACCACCTTTCGTTCCTCTAGGATATCCTATAAACAACCGAATATCTGAACGTGACTCCAACTTATCAGCCCCGTGCTTCAGCACATGTGCTGGACAACCCCAGATCCGAATGTGTTTCAAGTTTGGCTTACGCCCGGTCCACAATTCCGAGGGCGTCTTAGGGACTGATTTAGAAGGAACTAAGTTCAGGATATAAGCCGCTGTTTCCAAGGCATATCCCCAGAACGAAACTGGTAGTTCTGAGTAACTCATCATAGATCTTACCATTTCAATAAGAGTCCTATTCCTTCTTTCTGCTACACCATTCTGCTGGGGCGTGTATGGTGCAGTCATCTGGGAGTCAATCCCATTCTCTAATAAGTACGCCTTAAACTCTCCCGAGAGGTACTTTCCTCCACGATCAGATCGTAGAGTCTTTATGGTTTTACCATGAAGGTTCTCCACAAGAGCTTTGTACTCCTTGAACTTGTCAAAGCACTCGCTCTTGCGGCGCATCAGGTATATAAAACCATACCTTGAGTATTCCATCAGGTTGGAAAGTCCTCATCTTTCAAGCTTTTTCCTTCCAGGCATGATTCGCAAGTTGGAAAGTCCTCATCTTTCACATCACTGAGTATTCCATCAGTTATCAACCTTTGAATCCTACCCAAGTTAATATGACCTAGCCTAAGATGCCATAAGTACTTTTGATTCATCCTAGAAGGCTCCTTTCTCTTATTGGTTCTAGATGTGTTATACGACTCAACTCGTTGCATCGTGGAATAATTAGGATTCAGTATATATAAGTTGCCTATCAATGTACCAGAACAGATATGATCACCATTTTTCTTGACAATAACAGAATTATCAAAAGAAACTGAATATCCATTCAAAACCAATTTAGAAACCGAAACAAGGTTCTTTCTAAAATTTGGTACATAAAGACAATTATTCAATACCAAAACATTATTATTAAAAGATAAATAAACATCTCCCACTGCAACCGCCGCCACTTTCGTAGCGTTGCCCATGTAGATGGTGATCTCTCCCTCTCTAAGCCGCCGGGTTTCCTGGAACCCCTGCAAAGAATTGCAGACATGATCAGTGCCTCCCGTATCCACACACCAGGTGCCGGTGGATAACACCGCTAAACATGTTTCAGTGACTAAGGAAAAGTTCATACCTCCTTGTCTGAGAGGACAATTAGACTTCCAATGTCCAGACTGCTTGCAACGGAAACACTTGCCCTTAGGCCTGTTCACTCCATTCTGTGGTCCACCAACTCTGGGTCCACTGGGTTTCCGTCCTTGCTTTTTCTTCTTCTTAATCCCCGAAGGGCGAGGAAGAGTCGATTTCACAGCCACTAGTGCTTGAGAGTTCTTAAAGATTCCCTCTGCCGCCTGGAGTTCAGTCAGGAGTTCCGCCAACGTATATAACCTCTTGTTCATGTTATAGTTCAGGCGGAACTGCTCAAAACTCCTAGGCAGAGACTGGAGTACAATATCGATCTGGGTTTCCCCATCGATAGCTCCTCCCATAATCTCTATCTCATTCAGATAGCCAATCATCCTAAGAACGTGATCCCTCACGGGCGTTCCTTCGGACATGGTGGCCGTCATGAGTTTCCTCATAGCATCTTGTCTGGCTGCCCTGTCCTGACTACCAAACATCTCCTTGAGGTTAAGCATAGGCAGTGTCCATGGCTTCATGCTAATGTTGCAGCACATTTGACATAGAAACCAAAATGTAGCACCGCGCCATCTGATCAGCCTTGACCCACTTCCGATGAGCTTCCTTTTCCTCAGGAGTGGATGTATCAATGGGTTCAGCAGGGCAATCAACCTGGAGTACATACTTGTACTCCTCAGCAGTTAGGACAATGTCCAAGTTTCGTTTCCAATCAACATAATTTGGACCAGTGAGTTTGTTTTCTTTTAGTATCACAGACAGTGGGTTGAGTGCCATATCTATAAAAGAGACAAATCAAACCGTCAAATTTAATTCGATATTAACTCCCTTAATTAATATCATTAAATTTACCAATCAATCCTAAAATCCCATCAGACCAGCATGCCACGTTCATGTGGACGTATACTAGTCCAAACGATTTTATAACTGGACTTTTACTTCGGTCGTACATCATTACAGCAGTGACTCCGATGGGGAGGATACTGTAAAGCGTACCTAAGTGTATACCATTTCTCAGTACTAAGTTAACCGCTCGGGAACTACATATCCACCGCAAGCTGTTGGAAATCGATATCCCGGAATTAATAAATTAATTAAAATTAATTATCTAATTAATTCCGACCGAAATCCTTTGGAGATCGAATATCCGGGGTTGTCAAATTGCGGAACGACAACTCCAATCGACTCCCGGTTGCCGGAATATCCCGCCACGAACCACCATGAATATCGGGACCCAACCAAACCCTAACCGCGGCTAAGCCGCGGCTGTTCGGTCGAGCCCATGCACGGGGCTCGCGGCTGATCCCGGCAGCCGCCTAGGGCTGCCTTTGGAAGCCCGCAACGCGCGCCCTAAACCCTCGCCGGACAGCCCAAGCCATCCCGAAGGTTCGCCCCATCCGATCAAGCCCTAGCCGCGGAAGCCGCTGCTGCTCGATCGAGGCATGCGCATGTCGCCGGACATGCGCTAGGGTTCAGCCCCTAACAGCCCGCACAGCTCCGGCGAAGCCTCGTGGATCCGCCGCTGCCAGGCCGTACGAAGCGGCCGCTTGACCCCCCAGGCGGCCGCTTGCCTGGGCAGTCAAGGCTAACGCGCGATCCTTCGCCGCCGGGTCGCTCCAGCCGCGGTGGTCCGGTGATCTTCGATCACCACCACCCAGCTCGACCCCGGTGAGGATCCCGAACCTCGGATCTTGTTCTACGGTATTTTTACGATAATATAAACGATTAAAATCATAAAGAGGGTTTTACGATTTTACCTCGTTCTCGTTGTTCGGAAAAACGAAGAACTCAATTGATGACCTTGAGATCTTCCCACGTATTCCTTGCACTAGCTCGAACGTCGGGTGGGCGACGATCTTCCGAACTCCATGGATCTCCCTCTCTACTTTCTCTCTCTAGAATTGTGATCTTCAAGTTATGAGAATAGAGAAGACCATGTAGTGATTTTATAGGCTACGTAGGGGATCTTAAGGAGGTGGAATATTGGGCTTCCAATATTAATGATTAAATTGAGCCCAAGCCCAAATCTATTAATCCATTAATATTAATTAATTCTATTTTCCACTATATAAAATTAATTGCACTCCCAATATTAAACCATATTATATCAAATAATATTTCTCCGGTAGTATTATTTATTCCGTGTATTTAAGATATAAATATCCATGAATAAAATTAATTTATTGCTAATTAATTTATTCATCTCTTGTATCCGAGACTAGTACCATTCAACCTTAATTATTATGCGGAACAAATCCACCTGCAGGGTTTACATAATAATTCCTTATGAACTCATCTCGGGGATATTATCAACCCTTACGGGATACACTTTCCCGTCAAGTATTCACGGCATGTCATATATAAAATATAGCGACCCAACTTAACCGGTAATTGACCCAGTAATTAAACCGGTCAATTCCTTTGGAAAATCAAGGTCACTTATATTAAATATACACACCCGCAATAGTATCGGGGATTAAGAATAAAATACACTGAGATTTAAATCGATTATCCAAGGCAATCCTAATCGATAAATCTCAAACGATCCGCCCAATACACCAAGTGTACAAGTGTGATAAAATAATTAAGACAAATTATTTTCTCTCTCACACAACGACTATACCGATGGATTGGTCCGTGTCCATCTAGGTCGTGAGCAACTGTTCGATTAAATACGAGTAACCGATAGTATGATCTTCTGTGTGCCCATGCACACCATACTAACTACAACGTATAGAATCCAGGACTATAATTTGCATATATTTAATTATAAATAATTAAACGCAAATAATTGTTTATTTAATTAAATAGATTAATGGCAATGGATCGGGAGTTTCCGTTACTTAAATCTAGACATTAAGTACACAACTCCAACAATCTCCCACTTGTACTAAGGTCTAGTCATTTCCTCCAAACTCCCGACTCCCATACTCATCACGTGCTTAAGTTGTACTTCCAAGAAGTACTATGTGAATGAGCACTCTAGGTTGCCGCTCTGAAGTTATCTTGGTGACTACAACGTCGTCTCCCTCGACGATGATTCGTATCAGGTGGTACTTGCTCTATGTGTTATCTTACACTTTATGGACTTGTGATTTCTTACCATTTGCCATCGCACCGCTATCCACATAGCCTTTGGCAAATTAAGAATCACTTCCAAGTTCCAGAGATTATCCCGGAGCTATACCAAAACTTCCGCTGCCTCTGAGGCCGCTATTTGGTTACCCATGGCAGAGTCCGAAAAGCATCGTGCTTATCACTCTTCCATGTTAAAAACTCCTTCTCCTTCAATAGTGAAACACATAGCCTGATATCGACTTACACCGGTCCTCATTCGATTAGAAATCTAAGAGAATGTAATCCAAAGGAAAAGCTTGTCTGCTCCGTAATCCAGAACATAGTTTCCAGTACTTCGAAAGTACTTAAAATGTTCATTACAGCAGTCGAGTGTTCCTTTCCAGGATTACCTTGATATCCTCCCACTATACTAGCCGCATAGCCGATATCAGGTTCTTGTTTTCAACATCGCATTTATTGCTTCTATCTCCTTTTGTGTTACAAAACACATATCCTTAGATAGATGCATTCCGTCTCTGAAAGGTAACGAACCTTTCTCGGAATCTTGCATGTTAAAACGAACCATAATCGTATAAGATATCTAGAGAAGTACAATGTTCATTTCTTGAGATCATAGATCTTAAGAACATGCTCTAACTTCTTCTTTATCTTATATATCGATGTTTCTAGACAACCATCATTTTATGTCTGACAACATCTTTACATTGTTACCAATGATAAAATGTTATCTCCATAAAACCTCCGAGAAACACCACCTTGTTTCCATCACGGTTCCCATACACACGATTCGTCAATGCCTTTTGATGAATCCATCAAATGGACTTTCTCATCAATGCGCAAGTTCCACGAACTCAATGCTTTGTTCCAATCCATAGATGGATCAACTAAGCTTGTACTCTAAATGATCTTGCCTCTTAGCAATAATCCTTATTGCTTTTCAAGAAGGCACATTTAGATCTAGTAATGCCTTCATGTAGATCCAGGGATCGATTTCATGTATACTAGGTCCAGAGTCCGAAAACTCTCCTAGTCTTATGAATATCTCCGGTTGTCACACAACCTCCCACTACAACGGCATTCCGGTGTATAAACAGTAATAACAGTAGGTGCAGTTAGTGGTGTACCGCTGCTCGGTTCGGCTGGTTCTAAGTCTTTATCGTTTTCTCTCTTTCAAAAAATATTACGTCACTTTGGGCTTGTGGTTCATCTAATAGTCTTCCTCTAAGAACCGGGCGTTAGAACTTATAACGTCCTTCTGGTTCATAGTACTATTGAACACACATCTTTTGTTCTTCTAGGATATTCTACAACCGCATTGAATGCGCCGTTGTTTCCAGACATATCCATAGAACATAGGTAGTTCCGTATAACTCATGCTTTTACTATTTCTATAAGAGTTCCATTTCTTATTTCCGACGCACCATTTCTACACAAGAGTGTATGGTGTAGTCATTTGGGATCAAATCCCAATCTCTGATCAGTATGTCATGCATTCCTCAGACAGGTACTTGCCTCCGCGATCAAATCGCAGGCTATAAATGGATATACCTTGAAGGTTCTCCACAATTGCCTAGTGTCCATTGACTTGTCAACACACTTTGCTTTTGTGGCACATCAGGTATTCTAATCCATTTCCCGAGTAATCATCAAATGAAGTACTCGTACCTTATTGTCTGAGTAGACATGGGTCTGCATACATCAGAGTCAATCAATTCTTATACTTGTCCGGATCTTATATCTTATATCCATAAAGGATTTCTTAGTCGTATTATCTTCCAAATTTGATTCTTAGGTCGGAAGGTCCACTCCTTCAACTTAATTGATCTTACGATCAATTTTCGACCTTTGAACTTCTTATTTGAATAAATATGACTTAGCATAAGAATCCACAAGTAAAATTGATTTAATAAAGAAATCTCTTATCAGTAAAACGAGTTATATATACTACGGTTCGTTGCATTGTGGTGGACTCAGGATTCATCATTTATATATTGCTAGCTAATGTACCAAAATAGATAATATCATTATTTCTTCTTATAACCATCAAATGATTAAAAGAAATAAAATATCTATTTATTAGAAATCCAGAACAAAGTTCTTTCTAATTTGAAAGGTACATAAAAGCAATAACTCAAAATGAAATCCTATAAAATGTCCTCCACTGCAACAGCTGCCTCCTCTACAGCATTGCCCATGTAGACTACGATTTCTTCTTTTCTAAGTCGTTAGGTTTCCTGGAACCCTTGCATTTAAAATGCACATACCGTCAGTGGTTCCATATCTACACACCAGGTTCCGGTAGATAATACCACTGACTATGTTTTACGACTAAAGAAGATTTCGTACTTTCTTTGAGAGGATAATCAAACTTCCAGTACCTAGACTGTTTGCATCGAGAACACTAGCCTATTGGCTTTCTCGCCCCATCTCGTGATCCAAGAAACTTAGGACCACTGGGTTTCTTTGCTTGCTTTTCCTTTCCCCCGATTTTGCCTTTAGGTTCGAAACCTTTGGCATTGGCTACAAGAGCTTGCGATTTCCGTCTCAACTCGTCTAAAAGGTCAATCATCTCAAAAACGTGTTTAAGCGTTTCCTCGAAGCGACTGGCCTTTATGAGTATCCTCATCGCTTCTTGTCTAGCCGCCTATGTCATGTCTAAACATCTCCTTGAGTTTGAACATGATAAAATCAGTTCTTTCCTCAACAGTCGAGACATTAGTAGGTTCGGGAGAACAAAGCTCACTGAGTACAAACTTGTACTCTTTAACAGTCTAGGCAATGTCTAGATCTCTATTCCAATCAATACATTCAGGGACCAATGAGTTAAATCCTTACGTATCACATAAAGTGGGTTCAAAGCCATATCCTAATCTATGAGCACATATAACAACAAACAATCGATTTAATCTCCGATATTATCTCCCTCAAATAATATCATTAAACCACTAATCACATCTAAAATCCCATCAAGTAAGGCAAGCCACGTGGTGTGGACGTTTACCCACCCAAACGACTTAGCAATTAAATTTTCTTTGGTCATACATCACTTATAGCGGAACCTCGTGGGGAGGAATACTATAATGCGTATCTAAGTGTAAACCATTACTCAGTACCAAAGTAAATCGTTTGGAATTGCTACATCACCGCAAGCCACGTGGTGTGGACGTTTACGACAACTTCACAACTCTTCACAATTTCTTACAACTGTCTACATCAATTAATCCAAAATCCGTCAGTATAGCAAGCCACGTGGTGTGGACGTTTACTACACCAAGAGACTTTTATAATTGACTCCAAATTACTTGATCCATTCGATCTTGTAAATCAAGACGCGGAGAATCATAAGTGAAACTCGAAGTTTCTAACCAGTGATTCACCATGCGAACAACCCTATCTCTCATAAATGAGGGAGCCGAGCAGACAATCGATCCATCTATAAAAGAATGGTACGAAGGTCTCTAATTTGTGTCCTCTACATGACCAAGTGGCTTTGGCTCCATTCCACTCCCCGGGGTGAGAATGAGTCGACTTGAAATCAGCTTTGGAAAGACAAATTAGGCATTGTTTGATAAACTTAATCAATGTTTCTTGTAAGAGGAATTACAAGAACTCTCCTCCAATAACTTATCTATATAAACTTCAAAAGTTTATAAAAGTCACCAAGAGAGCAGCAATGGAGACCATGGGTATGTTTCCATACCCTCTCCCACTTAGCTTTTTACAATAAAGGGATACGCTATCTAATGCATAATTAAATACACATAAGCATGCATACATGAAATAAAGCACATAGAATATTATCACATAGTCAAAATAATACTAGAATATTATTTTTCGACTATTATGGCTTTATCACATCTCCGTACGCATCTTCTAGTCTTCAGTCTTCGTTTCTTGAATGCTCCATGTGACGAGAATATTAATCTCCAATATTTAAATCTATTTATTTTCAATTAATCCAAAAGTTACTTAATTCGAAAATTAAGTCAATTGAATATATCAAAAATAAAATTAAACATTATTAATATTTTTATTTATTTTATTTTCCTTTTCCACTCCATTAAATCTCTAGAATAATCTATCCAAGACACACTTGGAATATTCTAGATGATATCCATAATGGAATAAGGAAATAAAATAATTTAGGACTCTTATACTTTCCAAATTTATTTTATTCCTAATCCATGAATATTCCCATGAGTAGGAATAATCAAATAGGAAAATAAATTTAATACTAAATTAATTCTTTTTCTATTTCATGAATATTCCATAAAGAAATAATCGAAATAGGAAAAACCGAATTAAAATAGGAAAGTAAATTTTCGGTAGGAGTAGCATGGATTGGGAGACCCCACGCCACCCCCACCTCGATCGACCGCCGCCTAGGGCACGCCGCCGCCGCCCGGCCCACGCGCCACCACCACTGGTGGCCGGCGTGGCCGAGACTCCCACGGACAGCCTCTCTTGGGGCCGAGGGTCGATCGATCCTCATGGGATCGATCATGGGGATTGATCGATCCCCGGTCCTTCGTCTACTCGCCACTTTGTCTTCTCCGGGGTCTTCGATTCGGCGATCCAATCGCAAAATAAATTACAATAATCTAAATTACAATTCCGGTATCGATTCTATACATGAAATCGACCCTATACATTTTCCGGAAAAACGATGAACATAATAATAAATCCTAAATTCGGTCAACCCCCGAATTTTTACTATTACAAGCATTCACCACACATAAAACGAATCTCGACATGTCCGAGAGTTTAATAATCAAGAACAATATTATGACATTAATTAAAATAATTAAATCTAGCCATAATAGTCGGAAACCCTGCAAGGTAGAACAATTTATCGAAAAATACCGTGAACGAAAACCATGCTCTGATACCAATTGTTGGAAATCGATATCCCGGAATTAATAAATTAATTAAAATTAATTATCTAATTAATTCCGACCGAAATCCTTTGGAGAACGAATATCCGGGGTTGTCAAATTGCGGAACGACAACTCCAATCGACTCCCGGTTGCCGGAATATCCCGCCACGAACCACCATGAATATCCGGACCCAACCAAACCCTAACCGCGGCTAAGCCGCGGCTGTTCGGTCGAGCCCATGCACGGGGCTCGCGGCTGATCCCGGCAGCCGCCTAGGGCTGCCTTTGGCAGCCCGCAACGCGCGCCCTAAACCCTCGCCGGACAGCCCAAGCCATCCCGAAGGTTCGCCCCATCCGATCAAGCCCTAGCCGCGGAAGCCGCTGCTGCTCGATCGAGGCATGCGCATGTCGCCGGACATGCGCTAGGGTTCAGCCCCTAACAGCCCGCACAGCTCCGGCGAAGCCTCGTGGATCCGCCGCTGCCAGGCCGTACGAAGCGGCCGCTTGACCCCCCAGGCGGCCGCTTGCCTGGGCAGTCAAGGCTAACGCGCGATCCTTCGCCGCCGGGTCGCTCCAGCCGCGGTGGTCCGGTGATCTTCGATCACCACCACCCAGCTCGACCCCGGTGAGGATCCCGAACCTCGGATCTTGTTCTACGGTATTTTTACGATAATATAAACGATTAAAATCATAAAGAGGGTTTTACGATTTTACCTCGTTCTCGTTGTTCGGAAAAACGAAGAACTCAATTGATGACCTTGAGATTTTCCCACGTATTCCTTGCACTAGCTCGAACGTCGGGTGGGCGACGATCTTCCGAACTCCATGGATCTCCCTCTCTACTTTCTCTCTCTAGAATTGTGATCTTCAAGTTATGAGAATAGAGAAGACCATGTAGTGCTTTTATAGGCTACGTAGGGGATCTTAAGGAGGTGGAATATTGGGCTTCCAATATTAATGATTAAATTGAGCCCAAGCCCAAATCTATTAATCCATTAATATTAATTAATTCTATTTTCCACTATATAAAATTAATTGCACTCCCAATATTAAACCATATTATATCAAATAATATTTCTCCGGTAGTATTATTTATTCCGTGTATTTAAGATATAAATATCCATGAATAAAATTAATTTATTGCTAATTAATTTATTCATCTCTTGTATCCGAGACTAGTACCATTCAACCTTAATTATTATGCGGAACAAATCCACCTGCAGGGTTTACATAATAATTCCTTATGAACTCATCTCGGGGATATTATCAACCCTTACGGGATACACTTTCCCGTCAAGTATTCACGGCATGTCATATATAAAATATAGCGACCCAACTTAACCGGTAATTGACCCAGTAATTAAACCGGTCAATTCCTTTGGAAAATCAAAGTCACTTATATTAAATATACACACCCGCAATAGTATCGGGGATTAAGAATAAAATACACTGAGATTTAAATCGATTATCCAAGGCAATCCTAATCGATAAATCTCAAACGATCCGCCCAATACACCAAGTGTACAAGTGTGATAAAATAATTAAGATAAATTATTTTCTCTCTCACACAACGACTATACCGATGGATTGGTCCGTGTCCATCTAGGTCGTGAGCAACTGTTCGATTAAATACGAGTAACCGATAGTATGATCTTCTGTGTGCCCATGCACACCATACTAACTACAACGTATAGAATCCAGGACTATAATTTGCATATATTTAATTATAAATAATTAAACGCAAATAATTGTTTATTTAATTAAATAGATTAATGGCAATGGATCGGGAGTTTCCGTTACTTAAATCTAGACATTAAGTACACAACTCCAACACAAGCCACGTTAGTGTGGACGTTTACGTTGACATGCGGTCCCTTTACGATTTCCTATAACTGTCGAGCCTCAATTAACCCAAAGTTCCATTTCCATCTAGTAAGCCACGATAGTGTGGACGTTTACTAAACAAACAACTTTGTTAATTGAATTCCATTTAATAAATTTCACAATTTCATTAATCAAAGCTTGATATCTCGTAAGTGAAACTCGAAGTTTCTAACCAGCGATCAATCATGCAATTGAGCCCTATCTCTCACTAGGTGAGGGAGCCAACCAGACATTCGATCTAGTCATCGAATGACTCGAATGTCTCTAATCTGTGTCATCGACATAAGCAAGCGCTTTGGCTCCATTCCACTCCCCGGGGTGAGAATGAGTCGAGTTGAACTTAGTCTTTAAAAGACAGATTAGGCATTGCTTTGAAAAACTTAAGTGTTCAATTCTATAAATGGAATTGAATTCGAATTTTGATCCAGTGACTTCCGTGTGTCAACTTTATCCGATAGGGAGGATGACACTAAAGCCAACTCGTAAGCGACACACATCACCATCAAAACAGAGAATGGAGACCGCGGGATTGTTTCCAATCCCTCTCCCACTTAGTATTTTACGAAAGGGATAACATGCACAAAATACGTAAAGCATAATAAAAAGCACGTAAACACGCAAAAAGCATATAACGTGGTCCCTATTATTATGGCCTTTAAATATCTTCCATGCACGTCTTCTCGGATCTTCGTCTCGTTGCTCGTCCCGGTCTCGATCCACCACCGACTCGTCTAAGTGCCAAGAGACGAACCCCTCCCACTGGAGTATCGTCCCAGGCTAAGACGAGCGTTCCGTGGTGTCCGTCGAACCCCCGCGGCGCTGCTGCCAAACCTAGGTCAGCGGGCGCTGCCCTATATCCAGCGCTCGCTGGAAGAGCTGCAAATGGCGACCGCCGTTTGCCCTCCAGCGGGCGCCGTTTGTGCACAGCCTGCTGCGGGTTCGACTCCTCGACCCTCGTTCGTCCGGCCTTCGATCTCTTCTCGATCCACCAAGTAGCAGTAACATTACATAAGTAAAACTAACTACTTCCGGCATCGATCCTATACAGATTGATCGATCCTATACAATCCGGATAAAACGAAAAACGAAATAGAAAACCTAAACGACTCAACCCGTCGTTTTAACTATTACAATCAAGCAACGATTTAAAACAAAAATCTCGACAACCCCGAGAGTTTAACAAACCACAACATACAGTACAATAAACATGACCATAATAATCGGGTTATCCTGCAAAACAAAACTCGCAAACAATACAAAGAACGTACAAAACCGCGCTCTGATACCAATTGTTGGAAATCGACTACCCGGGATGCGTTCGTTCGATTGCTCGAACATCCGAACGCTCCCAGTCGACCTCCAGGTCCGTTACTTCGTTCACACGACAGCCCATGTTCCGAATCACGCCCAGCCGTCGCCCCGGAGGACAACCGCGCGAAACGGAGGCTGGTCTGCCTCAGGCAGCGCTCGCTGCCTGCAGACCAGCGGTCGCTGGTGGTGCTGCAAACAGCGGTCGCTGTTTGCCCACCAGCGGGCGCTGTTCGTCCTTGAACAGCAACGCGACGTTGCTGTTCCGGGCTCGTTTCCGGGTCATTTTTCCTCTTCCGACTACTGATCCGGAGGTCCTAGAACCCCCAGTAATCGAGGAATACGATCCACGATGTCCGGAACCCGATCTTACATTCAATGTATGATTAACGAAAAATGAGATCGAATAAATCGCGGAAAAGGGAATTCGATCTCATACCTTTTCGGTCGATTGTTGAGACCTTAGATGCTTCTAACGTATGTCTCAGACCCCGTCTCCAACCGTTGTGTGGGCAACGATCCGCTGGAGTTCTCCCGTCTATACTCTCTCTGCCAAACCAACCAGCGTATGATTATTCTCTATGTGAGAATAATTTAATTGCGTTAACTTTTATTTTTAACAGAGAAAACTTTAATTGCGCTAAGCAATTATTTTTCTCTGATGAAAATAATTATTGCGGCGAATGTTAGGTTTAGAGAGGGTAAGGGAGGGGGTTTAAATAGAGCTACGTTAGGGACCTTAGGTAAATTAATTCAAGGCTAAAATGCAATATTAATTAACTCGGAGTCCTTAAAAAGAAATCCTTAATTAATTACATTTTTAATTATTATTAATTCCACTAAATAATAATAATTGAATTCCCGAAATTAATTTAATATTATTTCAACAATAATAATTCCGCTGAAATTACATATACGACTTTCCCCGTGTTTAAGATATCGAACGTCCATGAATTTATTTAATTACTAATAATTAAATTAATTCGTTTCTTATCATCCGAGACTAGTACCACTCATCCTTATTATCATGTGGAACAAATCCACCTGCAGGGTTTACATGATAAACTTTATGAGCTCATCTCGGGGACGTCATCAACCCGATAAACGGGACACGGTTTCCTGTCTATAATCTATAGCATGCCGTGTGTACAATTACGATTCCCAATTTACCGAGAATCTCGACTAATCAATTAGTCTCACTTATTGGCATATTAAAGAACCGAGAATTGGACACACGCACCTATAATTATATAGGGATTAAGAATTCGTATATCCGTAATATCTGAGGTCTAGTTCGATTACTGCGATTAGTATAAATAGAACGCCCTCCCGTGGTCCTGCTCAATACACCAAGTGTACGAGTGTAACATGATAGTCAAGACCGACTATCTACCTGTCACACTACGACGTACCGATGGATTGTCCCTGTCCATCTAAGTCGTGAGCTACTGTTCGATAGTATACGAGTAACCGACAGTATGATCTTCCGCGTGTCTCCTCACGCCATACTGTCTACGACATATATATCTAGGACTATAGCATAGAGTGTATATAAACCAAAATGCAGACTGTTTGATTAATAGATAATAAAACACAGATAAGGAGTTCCATATTGTCACTAAACTAGACATTTAGAATATAACTACATCAAAGCGCTGTCTAGTGGCGGCGGCAGTTGAGTGGGGGCTTCAACAATGGCAGCTATGGTGGTGATACGTACCTCGATCGATGGATAATTGAATTGATATGAATAACAAGGAATTCGGGTTTCGGATACCTGGATAGATGGAAATTCCCAAACTTCTGAACCTAATTCGTTGAATTGATTAGATTGAAAACCTAACCCCCAAAACGGAATTGACGCAGCTACTTGGTGATGATGAAGACACACGAACGAAGTATGTATGCTTCGTTGATTCGTCGGTTGATCTCTTTTGGCACAATCGAAAAGAGAACGAAAAAGATGAGAGAATAAAACTCACGAATTAAATTAATTATGATCAAAGTGGTGTTCTTAACAAAGGGTTTCAAGACCTATATATATAGGCTGACCTAAAATAAGAAGAAAAAGGAAACAAAACATCAAAACTCGTCAAAAAGGTCGCGATGCTGAAAATTCACGTTTCTGAACTAAATGTCGGCCGACATTATTTTACTCTAATATGAATGTCGGCCGACATTCAACCCGAAGTGCGGGTTGATCCTCGGATTGATCCTCGTGTTCTGCAGAAGGTCGCCTCCCTTTTTCTGAAGATGTCGGCCGACATTCTTGTAGTGTATTTTTGGTGTCGGCCGACATTAGGCCAATCTCTTGGCTGAACTCCGCGGCGCGTCCTCGGCTCACGTCTGACCTCCGTTCCAGCTTCTTCTTCATGGTTCCAACTTGAAAACGACCCTATCCGGGCTAAAAACGCACTTCTTACGGTTAGCATACAATTTTTCTTGCCTAAGTGCCAACAAAACCATCCTCAAATGAACCACATGCTCATCATGATTTTTGCTATATACTAAGATATCATCAAAGTACACAACAACAAATTTCCCAATAAAAGCACGCAAAACATGATTCATAAGGCGCATAAAAGTACTCGGTGCATTAGTAAGTCCAAAAGGCATAACTAACCACTCATATAAGCCCAGTTTTGTTTTGAAAGCAGTTTTCCATTCATCCCCTTCTTTAATCCTAATCTGATGGTACCCACTACGTAAATCAATTTTTGAAAACACGCAGGAACCACATTGTTGGAGTTGTGTACTTAATGTCTAGATTTAAGAAAAGGAAACTCACGATCCATTGCCATTAATCTATTTAATTAAATAAACAATTATTTGCGTTTAATTCTTTATAATTAAATATATGCAAATCATAGTCCTGGATTTTATACGTTGTAGTTAGTATGGTGCAAGCATGGGCGCACAGAAGATCATACTATCGGTTACTCGTATTTAATCGAACAGTTGCTCACGACCTAGATGGACACGGACCAATCCATCGGTATAGTCGTTGTGTGAGAGAGAAAATAATTTATCTTAATTATTTTATCACACTTGTACACTTGGTGTATTGAGCGGATCTGCTTGAGATTTATCGATTAGGATTGCCGGCGATAATCGATTTAAGTCTCAGTGTATTTTATTCTTAATCCCCGATACTATTGCGGGTGTGTATATTTAATATAAGTGACTTTGATTTACCAAAGGAATTAACCGATTTAATTATTGGGTTAATTACCGGTTAAGTTGGGTCACTGTATTTTATATATGACATGCCGTGAATACTTGACGGGAAAGTGTATCCCGTAAGGGTTGATAATATCCCCGAGATGAGTTCATAAGGAATTATTATGTAAACCCTGCAGGTGGATTTGTTCCGCATAATAATTAAGGTTGAATGGTACTAGTCTCGGATACAAGAGATGAATAAATTAATTAGCAATAAATTAATTTTATTCATGGATATTTATATCTTAAATACACGGAATAAATAATACTACCGGAGAAATATTATTTGATATAATATGGTTTAATATTGGGAGTGCAATTAATTTTATATAGTGGAAAATAGAATTAATTAATATTAATGGATTAATAGATTTGGGCTTGGGCTCAATTTAATCATTAATATTGGAAGCCCAATATTCCACCTCCTTAAGATCCCCTACGTAGCCTATAAAAGCACTACATGGTCTTCTCTATTCTCATAACTTGAAGATCACAATTCTAGAGAGAGAAAGTAGAGAGGGAGATCCATGGAGTTCGGAAGATCGTCGCCCACCCGACGTTCGAGCTAGTGCAAGGAATACGTGGGAAGATCTCAAGGTCTTCAAATTGAGTTCTTCGTTTTTCCGAACAACGAGAACGAGGTAAATCGTAAAACCCCCTTTATGATTTTATCGTTTAATTATCGTGAAAATACCTTGAACCAAGATCCAAGAACGGACCCAATAGACGAGGTCGAACCGGGCGGTGGTGGTGGGACCACCGGACCGCCGGCGGTTCGACGGCTCGGCTGGACGAAGATCGCGCGGGGAAAAATCGAGCCTAGGGCTCGATACGCGGATCGGCTGCGGGTTTTCCCGCAGCGATCAGCTGCCTGCTGCGGGTTTTCCCGCAGCGACCTGTAGCGCCCAGCAGCAGCGAGTCAGGCGACTCGCTGCAGGTTGCTGCGAGCTGCTACGGGAGATTCGCTGGGTGCTGCGGGTTTTCCCGCAGCGGACCCGTAGCGACTCAGCAGCGACTCAGCAAGTCCCAGCAGCAGCGAGTCAGGCGACTCGCTGCGGGTTGCTGCGGGCTGCTGCGGGCTGCTGCGAGTCACCCCGCGTGGCTGCTGCGAGGTTCGTGGGTTCACACGAGTTCTCTCGTGTTTTTCCCGCGTAACCCTCGTATAACTTTTCCGTATGGTCATGTACGTGTTCCGGGAGTCGATTGGAGTTGTCGTTCCGCTATTTTGACAATTC
Organism: Euphrasia confusa; assembly: GCA_954870475.1. Classification (NCBI taxonomy): domain Eukaryota; kingdom Viridiplantae; phylum Streptophyta; class Magnoliopsida; order Lamiales; family Orobanchaceae; genus Euphrasia; species Euphrasia confusa. The sequence continues at coordinate 24,147,925 of OX940961.1, forward strand.
CGGATATTCGATCTCCAAAGGATTTCGGTCGGAATTAATTAGATAATTAATTTTAATTAATTTATTAATTCCGGAATATCGATTTCCAACAATTGGTATCAGAGCATTGGTTTTCGTTCACGGTATTTTTCGATAAATTGTTCTACCTTGCAGGGTTTCCGACTATTATGGCTAGATATAATTGTTCTTAATTATTGTCATAATATTGTTCTTGATTATTAAACTCTCGGACATGTCGAGATTCGTTTTATGTGTGGTGAATGCTTGTAATAGTAAAAATTCGGGGGTTGACCGAATTTAGGTTTATTATTATGTTCTACTTTTCCGGAAAATGTATAGGGTCGATTTCATGTATAGAATCGATACCGGATAATTGTAATTTAATTCTTGTAATTTTAATTACGTTGGATCGATGCCGAAACGATCGCCGTAAGACGAAGAAGATGTGACGAAGAAGACGAGGGGACGAGGGGTCGATCATCCCCATGATCGATCCCCATGAGGATCGATCGACCCGCCGGCGTGGGGGCTGTCCGCGGGAGCTTCCGGCCACGCCGGCCACCGGTGGTGGTGGCGCGTGGGCTGGGGGCGGCGGCGGTGCTCCTCCCGGGCGGCGGTCGACGGTGGGGGTGGTGCGGGGACTCCCAACCCGCGCTACTCCTACCATAATCCGACTTTCCTAATTAATTCGGTTTTCCTATTTGAGTGTTCTTAATTTTAGGAACTCTCATGGAATAGAAAAAGAATTAAATTGGAATTAATTTATTTCCTATTTGATTATTCCTATTCTTGGGAATTTTCAATAGATGGAAATTAATTAATTATGGAAAGTAGAAGAATCCTAATTTATTTTATTTCCTTATTCTATTATAGAAGTCTTCTAGAATATTCCAAGTTTGACTTGGATGGGATTCTAGAGATTTAATAGAATTAGATAGGAAAATAAAAATAAATAGAAATATTAATAATATTTAATTTTATTTTTGATATATTCGATTGACTTAATTTTCGAATTAAGTAACTTTTGGATTAATTAAAAATAAATAGATTTAAATATTGAGATTAATATTCTCGTCACATGGAGCATTCAAGAACGAAGACTGAAGACTAGAAGATGCGTACGGGGATGCGATAAAGCCATAATAGTCGGAAAATAATATTCTAGTATTATTTTGACTATGTGATAATATTCTATGTGCTTTATTACATGTATGCATGCTTATGTGTATTTAATTATGCATTAGATAGCGTATCCCTTTATTGTAAAAAGCTAAGTGGGAGAGGGTATGGAAACATATCCATGGTCTCCATTGCTGTTCTCTTGGTGACTTTTATGGACTTTTGAAGTTCGTATAGACAAGTCATTGGAGGAGAATTCTTGTAATTCCTTTTACGAGAAACATTGATTAAGTTTATCAAACAATGCCTAATTTGTCTTTCTGAAACTGATTTCAAGTCGACTCATTCTCACCCCGGGGAGTGGAATGGAGCCAAAGCCACTTGGTCATGTCGAGGACACAAATTAGAGACCTTCGTACCATCCTTTTAAAGGTGGATCGATTGTCTGCTCGGCTCCCTCATTTATGAGAGATAGGGTCGTTCGCATGGTGAATCACTGGTTAGAAACTTCGAGTTTCACTTATGATTCTCCGCGTCTTGATTTACAAGATTAAATGATTCATGTAATTGGGAGTCAATTGTAAAAGTCTTTTGGTGTAGTAAACGTCCACACTATCGTGGCTTGCTGCATTGAATGGGATTTTGGAACGATTGATGTAGACAGTTATAGAAGGGAGTAAAGGAACGTATGTTAACGTAAACGTCCACACTATCGTGGCTTGCGGTGAATATGCGTGTCCCAAACAATCTTCTTAGATACTGAGTAATGGTTTACACTTAGGTACGCTTCTTAGTATTCTTCCCATCGAAGTAACGCTAATGATGATGTACGACCGAAGGAAATCTAATTGCTAAATCATTTGGATAGGTAAACGTCCACACTATCGTGGCTTGCCATATCTGATGGGATTTTAGATGCGATTAGTGGTTTAATGATATTATTTGAGGGAGATAATATCGGAGATTAAATCGATTGTTTGTTGTTATATGTGCTCATAGATTAGGATATGGCTTTGAACCCACTTTATGTGATACGTAAGGATTTTAAACTCATTGGTCCCTGAATGTAATGATTGGAATAGAGATCTAGACATTACCCAAACTGTTGAAGAGTACAAGTTTGTACTCAGTGAGCTTTGTCCTCCCGAGCCTACAAATGTCTTAACTGATGAGGAAAGGACTGATTTTGATATCATGTTCAAACTCAAGGAGATGTTTAGACATGGTGTAGAGGCTAGACAAGAGGCGATGAGGATACTCATAAAGGCCAGTCGATTCGAGGAAACGCTTAAACACGTTTTTGAGATGATCGACCTTTTAGACGAGTTGAGACGGAAATCGCAAGCTCTTGTAGCTAATGCCAAAGGTTTCGAGCCTATGGGCAAAATCGGGGGAAAGGAAAAGCAAGGAAAGAAACCCAGTGGTCCTAAGTTTCTTGGACCACGAGATGGGACGAGAAAGCCAAGAGGCAAGTGTTCTCGATGCAAACAGTCTGGGTACTGGAAGTCTGATTATCCTCTCAAAGAAAGTACGAAATTTTCTTTAGTCGTAAAACATAGTCAGTGGTATTATCTACCGGAACCTGGTGTGTAGATATGGAACCACTGACAGTATGTGCATTTTAAATGCAAGGGTTCCAGGAAACCCGACGACTTGGAGAAGAAGAAATCGTAGTCTACATGGGCAATGCTGTAGAGGAGACAGCAGTTGCAATGGAGGACATTTTATAGGATTTCATTTTGGATTATTGCTTTTATGTACCTTTCATATTAGAAAGAACTTTGTTCTGGATTTCTAATAAAAGGATATTTTATTTCTTTTAATCATTTGATGGTTATAAGAAGAAATAATGATATTTTGGTACATTAGCTAGCAATATATATAAATGATGAATCCTGAGTCCACCACGATGCAACGAACCGTAGTATGAAACTCGTTTTACTAATAAGAGATTTCTTTATCAATTATAATTGTGGATTCTTATGCTGAGTCATGTTTATTCAAATAAGAAGTTCAAAGGTCGAAAATTGATATTTGATCAATTAAGTTGAAGGAGTGGACCTTCCGACCTAAGAATCTAATTTGGAAGATAATATGACTAAGCAAGATGTAAGATCCGGACAAGTATAAGAATTGATTGACTCTGATGTATGCAGACCTATGCCTACTCAGACAATAAGGTACGAGTACTTCATTTGATGATTACTCGAGAAATGGATTAGAATACCTGATGTGCCACAAAAGCAAGTGTTTTGACAAGTCAATGGACACAAAGCTATTGTGGAGAACCATCAAGGTATATCCATTTGTAGCCTGCGATTTGATCGCGGAGGCAAGTACCTGTCTGAGGAATGCATGGCATACTGATCAGAGATTGGGATTTGATCCTAAATGACTTCACCATGCACTGTTGTGTAGAAATGGTGTGTCGTAAACAAGAAATGGAACTCTTATATAAATAGTAAAAACATGAGTTATATGGAACTACCTATGTTCTATGGATATGTCTGGAAACAACGGCGCATTCAAATGCGGTTGTAGAATATCCTAGAAGAACAAAAGATGTGTGTTCAATAGTACTATGAACCAGAAGGACGTTATAAGTTCTAACGCCCGGTTCTTAGAGAAAGACTATATAATGAACCACAAGCCCAAGGTGACGTAATACTTTGAAATGAGAGAGAAAGATTAAGACTTAGAACCAGCCGAACCGAGTAGCGGTACACCACCAACTGCACCTACTGTTATCACTGTTTATACACCGGAATGCCATTGTAGTGGGAGGTTGTGGGACAACCGAAGATATTCATAAGACTAGGAGAGTCTTCGGACTCTGGACCTAGTATACATGAAATCGATCCCTAGATCTACATGAAGGCCGTACTAGATCTAAATGTGCCTTCTTGGAGAGCAATAAGGTTTATTGCTAAGAGGCAAGATCATTTAGAGTACAAGCTTAGTTGATCCATTTATGGATTGGAACAAAGCATTGAGTTCGTGGTACTTGCAAGTTGATGAGATAGTCCATTTTATGGATTCATCAAAGCATAGACGAATAGTGTGTATTGGAAACGTGATGGAAACAAGGTGGTGTTTCTCGGGTTTTTATGTAGATAACATTTTATCATTGGCAACAATGTAAAGATGTTGTTAGACATAAAATGATGGTTGTCTAGAAAAATCGATATATGAGATGAAGAAGAAGTTAGAGCATGTTCTTAAGATCTAGGATCTCAAGAAAAGAACATTGTACTTCTCCTGGACATCTTACATATATATGATTATGGTTCGTTTTAAACATGCAAGATTCCGAGAAAGATTCGTTACCTTTCAGAAACGGAATGCATCTATCTAAGGATATGTGTTTTGGAACACAAAAGGAGATAGAAGCAATGAAAGCAGTTTCCTACACTTTGAGTGTGGAAAGCTTAATAAATGCATTGTTGAAAACAAGAACCTGATATCGGCTATGCGGTTGGCATAGTGGGAGGATATCAAGGTAATCCTGGAAAGGAATATTCGACTGCTGTAAAAGTACTTTCGAAGTACTGTTCTAGACTACGAAGCAGACGAACATTTCCTTTGGATTACATTCTCTTAGATTTCTAATCGAATGAGGATCAGTGTAAGTCGATATCAGGCTATGTGTTTCACTATTAAAGGAGAAGGAGTTTTAACATGGAAGAGTGATAAGCACGATGCTTTTCGGACTCTGCCATGGGTAACCAAATAGCAGCCTCAGAGGCAGCGGAAGTTTTGGTATAACTCCGGGATAATCTCTGGGACTTAGATGTGATTCTTAATTTGCCAAAGGCTATGTAAATAGCGGTGCAATGGCAAATGGTAAGAAATCACAAGTCCATAAGTGTAAGATAACACATAGTGCAAGTACCACCTGATACGAGTCATCGTCAAGGGAGACGACGCTGTAGTCACCAAGATAACTTCAGAGCGGCAACCTAGATTGCTCATTCACATAGTACTTCTTGGAAGTACAACTTAAGCACGTGATGAGTATGGGAGTCGGGAGTTTGGAGGAAATGACTAGACATTAGTACAAGTGGGAGATTGTTGGAGTTGTGTACTTAATGTCTAGATTTAAGAAAAGGAAACTCACGATCCATTGCCATTAATCTATTTAATTAAATAAACAATTATTTGCGTTTAATTCTTTATAATTAAATATATGCAAATCATAGTCCTGGATTTTATACGTTGTAGTTAGTATGGTGCAAGCATGGGCGCACAGAAGATCATACTATCGGTTACTCGTATTTAATCGAACAGTTGCTCACGACCTAGATGGACACGGACCAATCCATCGGTATAGTCGTTGTGTGAGAGAGAAAATAATTTATCTTAATTATTTTATCACACTTGTACACTTGGTGTATTGAGCGGATCTGCTTGAGATTTATCGATTAGGATTGTCGGCGATAATCGATTTAAGTCTCAGTGTATTTTATTCTTATTCCCCGATACTATTGCGGGTGTGTATATTTAATATAAGTGACTTTGATTTACCAAAGGAATTAACCGATTTAATTATTGGGTTAATTACCGGTTAAGTTGGGTCACTGTATTTTATATATGACATGCCGTGAATACTTGACGGGAAAGTGTATCCCGTAAGGGTTGATAATATCCCCGAGATGAGTTCATAAGGAATTATTATGTAAACCCTGCAGGTGGATTTGTTCCGCATAATAATTAAGGTTGAATGGTACTAGTCTCGGATACAAGAGATGAATAAATTAATTAGCAATAAATTAATTTTATTCATGGATATTTATATCTTAAATACACGGAATAAATAATACTACCGGAGAAATATTATTTGATATAATATGGTTTAATATTGGGAGTGCAATTAATTTTATATAGTGGAAAATAGAATTAATTAATATTAATGGATTAATAGATTTGGGCTTGGGCTCAATTTAATCATTAATATTGGAAGCCCAATATTCCACCTCCTTAAGATCCCCTACGTAGCCTATAAAAGCACTACATGGTCTTCTCTATTCTCATAACTTGAAGATCACAATTCTAGAGAGAGAAAGTAGAGAGGGAGATCCATGGAGTTCGGAAGATCTTCGCCCACCCGACGTTCGAGCTAGTGCAAGGAATACGTGGGAAGATCTCAAGGTCTTCAAATTGAGTTCTTCGTTTTTCCGAACAACGAGAACGAGGTAAATCGTAAAACCCCCTTTATGATTTTATCGTTTAATTATCGTGAAAATACCTTGAACCAAGATCCAAGGAACGGACCCAATAGACGAGGTCGAACCGGGCGGTGGTGGTTGGACCACCGGACCGCCGGCGGTTCGACGGCTCGGCTGGACGAAGATCGCGCGGGGAAAAATCGAGCCTAGGGCTCGATACGCGGATCGGCTGCGGGTTTTCCCGCAGCGATCAGCTGCCTGCTGCGGGTTTTCCCGCAGCGACCTGTAGCGCCCAGCAGCAGCGAGTCAGGCGACTCGCTGCAGGTTGCTGCGAGCTGCTACGGGAGATTCGCTGGGTGCTGCGGGTTTTCCCGCAGCGGACCCGTAGCGACTCAGCAAGTCCCAGCAGCAGCGAGTCAGGCGACTCGCTGCGGGTTGCTGCGGGCTGCTGCGAGTCACCCCGCGTGGCTGCTGCGAGGTTCGTGGGTTCACACGAGTTCTCTCGTGTTTTTCCCGCGTAACCCTCGTATAACTTTTTCGTATGGTCATGTACGTGTTCCGGGAGTCGATTGGAGTTGTCGTTCCGCTATTTTGACAATTCCGGATATTCGATCTCCAAAGGATTTCGGTCGGAATTAATTAGATAATTAATTTTAATTAATTTATTAATTCCGGGATATCGATTTCCAACACACATAACTCATCAAGCATATCATCTAGCCTAGGTATGGGATGTCGATACTTTACCGTGATGTTATTGATAGCTCGGCAGTCGCAACACATCCTCATTGATCCATCCTTCTTGGGTACGAGAAGTACAGGTACCGCACAAGGACTCAGACTCTCCTTCACGTGCCCTTTGGTCAACAACTCGCCAATCTGCTTCTCCAACTCCTTTGTTTCCTCCGGGTTGGTGCGGTAAGCCGGGCGGTTTGGTAGCACAGCTCCAGGCACAAAGTCGATCTGATGCTCTATCCCTCGGATGGGTGGTAGACCTGGTGGTGTATCCTCCGGGAAAACATCATCGAACTCCTGCAAAACAAACTGAATAGAAGGGGGTAGAGGGGGTAGATCGTTAGTAATAACCAGGTTCCCCTTCCACAACAACACGAACAGTTGCCTCTTCTCATTCACCGCCTCCTTCACTTCACTAGCCCGAGCAAGATAGGCTCTATGAATCAAGGCATTCTCCTTTGTGGGTAATGGTTGCTCTTTGGGAGTCGCCCTTGCTGCCTCCTTTTGCATCTGCACTTGATCCTCGTAAACTTGTTTAGGAGTGAGAGGAACAAGTGATACCTTTTTATTGTTATACTCAAATGAGTACTTGTTGGTGAAGCCGTCGTGTATGGCTCTCCTATCGAACTGCCACGGTCGCCCCAAAAAGATGTGACTCGCTTGCATCGGGATGACGTCACACAACACCTCATCCTCATATTTCCCAATACGGAAAGGTACCTGCACTTGCTTGGTCACCTTGATGACGCCGCACTCGTTCAACCACTGCAGACGATATGGCTTCGGATGTTTCACCACCGTCAAACCCAAACGCTGAACCATTGTAGCACTAACCACATTCGTGCAGCTCCCTCCGTCAATGATGACACTACACACCTTGTCCTGCACATGACATGTCGTGTGGAAAAGGTTCTCCCGCTGCTCCCTCTCAACGGGCTGTGTCTGGGCACTCAATACTCTCCGAGCTACAAACAGTTGGCCTTCGGTCGGTAGGATCTCCTCCTCATCCTCGGAATCCATTGTAGCTGTGGATGTTGGTTCCTCGCCTTCACCATCAGTCACGACCTCCCCGTCGTCTCTCAAGATCATGAGTCGTCTGTTAGGACACTCACTCATAATGTGCCCAAATCCCTGACACTTGAAGCACTTCTTATCTCGGTTGCGACTATCAGGATTGGACGGGCTGACCTGAGTCGCTGAACTTGTACCCTCCGAACGACCCTTAAAGTAGGTCTTCTTCTCATCTCGAGGTGGAACCTCTCTCTTCCATTGGTTCCCTTTAGGTGTAGAACCACTCGGACCTTGGGGTGATCTCCAAGAAGACTGAGTCGGCTTGGCACTGCTAAAACTGCCCCTCCTCTTGTGCTGATTCTCAATTTTGATCGCCATGTGAACCATGTCTTCTACTTCGACGTACGGTTGCAACTCCACGGCATTCCGAATCTCCCAATTCAGTCCCGCCAAGAACCGAGCCATGGTAGCTTCCCGATCCTCTTCAATGTTGGCCCGAATCATTGCCACCTCCATCTCCTTAAAATATTCATCTACGCTCTTCGTTCCTTGTCGTAGATTCTGCAGCTTGTTGTATAACTCTCGGTAATAGTGAGAAGGAAAAAATCTCTTTCGCATCACAGACTTCATCTCGGCCCAAGTTTCAATAGGTTGCTCATAGTTTCTCCTCCTACTGGCAATCAGCTGATCCCACCAAACCAAAGCATAGTCAGAAAATTCGATTGCCGCCAACTTCACCTTCTTGAGCTCTGAATAGTTGTGGCAGTCAAACATCATCTCGACCTTTCTCTCCCATTCAATGTACAACTCTGGATCGTTCTTCCCCATGAATGTAGGAATAGTCATCTTGATGGTGCTCAAGTTGTTGTCCATCTCTTCATCCTCATCGTCTTCGGGGTTGGCGTCCCTGTGTCGCTCATTACGACGATGCTGGTTATCTCGACCGACGTTGCGCCTTGCTACTCTCCGATTCTCTGGGTTCTCTCTACGAGACTTTTCCTCCAGTGCAATTAGTCGGTCATGTACCACAGTCATCTCAGTGTGTAAGAGCCTTTCCATCCGCCTATAATTCTCATCCATCATGGCCTGGAATTGGACGTTGTTAATAGATCCCTCAGCTATTCCCTTATTTTTCGTGTCTTCAGACATACCTGCACAGAAAACGTTAGTAATAAAAAGCAATAAAGTAAAAGAAACCTCACCACCTCACAAACGCTCGTGTATCACACTCAAGATGGGATTCACTCAGCACTCGTGTTTCACTCAGGTATGGCTTTTTCACTCTAATATTCTCACTCACTCTGCCTTTTACCACTCAAATTCTCCCTCAATCTCTCGAACTCCTTGATCTACCAGACGAGATCGGAACCGACAAAATCCACAAAAACACACACGACAACGTAGAAAGGACAAAAAAAATCGGAAAATTTCGGAACAAAAAATACGATAGCACCAAATTGGCTCAAAACGATGCCGGAAAACTCAGAAATCACACACAAAAAATTGGTCGAAGAAAATTTTTCCCGCCAAATTACTATTTTTTTTTTAATTGCTGAGTATTCGACTTAATACCAGGAACGAGTCTCTCAAAAAAAATTTCGCGAAAAACGGAGTAGAAATAATTTTTATAGATTTTTTTTTTTTTTTTTTTTTTGTGCTTACGGATGAAAGAGATCCGATTCAGCAGGAAGAAGAAGAAGAACGAAAAGAAAAGATGAACGAGGTAACGAAATCAGAAATTAGAAGCCCTAACCTGGGCTCTAATACCAGATGATACGTACCTCGATCGATGGATAATTGAATTGATATGAAGAACAAGGAATTCGGGTTTCGGATACCTGGATAGATGGAAATCCCCAAACTTCTGAACCTAATTCGTTGAATTGATTAGATTGAAAACCTAACCCCCAAAATGGAATTGACGCAGCTACTTGGTGATGATGAAGACACACGAACGAAGTATGTATGCTTCGTTGGTTCGTCGGTTGATCTCTTTTGGCACAATCGAAAAGAGAACGAAAAAGATGAGAGAATAAAACTCACGAATTAAATTAATTATGATCAAAGTGGTGTTCTTAACAAAGGGTTTCAAGACCTATATATATAGGCTGACCTAAAATAAGAAGAAAAAGGAAACAAAACATCAAAACTCGTCAAAAAGGTCGCGACGCTGAAAATTCACGTTTCTGAACTAAATGTCGGCCGACATTATTTTACTCTAATATGAATGTCGGCCGACATTCAACCCGAAGTGCGGGTTGATCCTCGGATTGATCCTCGTGTTCCGCAGAAGGTCGCCTCCCTTTTTCTGAAGATGTCGGCCGACATTCTTGTAGTGTATTTTTGGTGTCGGCCGACATTAGGCCAATCTCTTGGCTGAACTCCGCGGCGCGTCCTCGGCTCACGTCTGACCTCCGTTCCAGCTTCTTCATGGTTCCAACTTGAAACTCATCACCTTCGGTTGGTTCGGCCTCCTCGTACGAAATCATATTGATAATGCTCGGCTTCTCCACATCACCGATGGGTTTCTTCAATAACTCTTGCGCCCATACTTCTTGTATCAATGCCATCAAGCTCGCCTTGAACTTCTTGGCTCTCGAGCGCGTAACAGGTCCAGCTGGAACATGCACCGGGTCTTGTATCATCGACGACTCTTGGGCTGCATCATTCCCCTCCTCTTGAAGAGGATTTGTCCTCAAATCCAAGTCGTCACCTGTATCGAACAAACTCAAGTCAGTAACATTGAAAGTAGCACTAACATTGTACTCACATGGGAGGTCCAATTTGTAGGCATTGTCGTTTATACGCTCCAGCACTTGGAATGGTCCATCGCCACGAGGAAGTAACTTCGATCGGCGCTGCAATGGAAACCTCTCCTTGCGCATATGCAACCACACCCAATCACCAGGTTCAAACACTACTTTGCGACGTCCCTTGTTCGCTTGTTCGGCATATTGCTTGGTTCGCCTCTCTATGTTCATCCTTGCCGTCTCGTGTATCTGTTTCACAAAATCAGCCCTTTTCTGGCCATCAAGGTCAGTATGCTCATGCACAGGTAAAGGCGATAAATCCAAAGGAGTCAACGGATTAAAACCATACACAATCTCAAATGGTGAAAACTTAGTAGCAGAATGAACACAACGATTATACGCAAACTCCACATGAGGCAAACATTCTTCCCAAGACTTAATGTTTTTCTTTATAAGAGCACGTAGTAAAGTAGACAAAGTCCTATTTACTACCTCAGTTTGACCATCAGTCTGGGGATGACAAGTAGTAGAGAATAACAACTTCGTACCTAGCTTACACCACAATGTCTTCCAAAAATAACTAAGAAACTTAGAATCCCTGTCAGACACAATAGTCCTAGGCATGCCATGTAGTCTAACAATCTCTCTAAAGAATAAACCAGCCACATGAGATGCATCATCAGTTTTATGACATGGAATAAAATGTGCCATTTTAGAGAAACGATCAACTACCACAAAAATAGAATCACTACCTCGCTTAGTCCTAGGTAAACCCATCACAAAATCCATAGAAATGTCAATCCAAGGTGATGCAGGAATAGGCAAAGGCGTGTACAAACCATGGGAACTAACTCTAGACTTAGCCTGTTTACAAGTAATACATCGACCACAAATTCTTTCAACATCACGTTTCATATTAGGCCAAAAGAAATGCTCATGCAGAACAGCCAAAGTCTTAGCAATACCAAAATGTCCCATTAATCCCCCACCATGAGATTCAAGCAACAATAAATCACGTAAGGAGCATTTAGGCACACACAATTTATTTTTCCTAAAGAGAAAATCATGATGCCTAAAATAATCCCCACTAGCAGGATGTTCACATGCTCTAAAAATCTCACCAAAATCATCATCATGCTCATATAGACCCTTAATATGCTCAAAACCAAGTAACTTAGCATCCAAAGTCGAAATTAGAGCATACCTCCGAGAAAGGGCATCAGCCACCACATTCTCCTTACCTTGCTTGTATTTGATGACGTAAGGAAACGTCTCAATGAACTCCATCCATCTCGCATGGCGCTTGTTCAGCTTGTTCTGCCCCTTGAGGTGCTTCAACGATTCATGGTCGGTGTGAATGATGAACTCCCGAGGCCAGAGATAGTGCTGCCACGTCTGAAGAGCTCTCACCAGGGCATACAACTCCTTTTCATACGTCGGATAGTTCAACGTAGCTCCATTTAGCTTCTCGCTGAAGTAGGCTATCGGACGACGTTCTTGCATCAACACTGCACCAATACCAATTCCAGAAGCATCACATTCAATCTCAAAAGATTTAGAAAAGTTAGGAAGAGATAGTACCGGGGCGTGTGTCAGCTTGTCCTTCAAATTCTGAAAGGCCTCGTCTTGTGCCTTTCCCCACTTGAACTCCACGTTCTTCTTGATCACGGTGGTTAAAGGTGCCGCCATACTGCTGAAATTAGGCACAAACCGTCGATAAAAGCTGGCCAATCCATGGAAGCTCCGTACATCTCCAATGCTCTTTGGCGTTGGCCACTCCTGGATAGCTCGTATCTTTTCCTCGTCAACCTGTACACCCTGTGCACTAACAACAAAACAAAGGAAAACAACCCTATCCGTGCTAAAAACGCACTTCTTACGGTTAGCATACAAATTTTCTTGCCTAAGTGCCAACAAAACCATCCTCAAATGAACCACATGCTCATCATGATTTTTGCTATATACTAAGATATCATCAAAGTACACAACAACAAATTTCCCAATAAAAGCACGCAAAACATGATTCATAAGGCGCATAAAAGTACTCGGTGCATTAGTAAGTCCAAAAGGCATAACTAACCACTCATATAAGCCCAGTTTTGTTTTGAAAGCAGTTTTCCATTCATCCCCTTCTTTAATCCTAATCTGATGGTACCAACTACGTAAATCAATTTTTGAAAACACGCAGGAACCACATAACTCATCAAGCATATCATCTAGCCTAGGTATGGGATGTCGATACTTTACCGTGATGTTATTGATAGCTCGGCAGTCGCAACACATCCTCATTGATCCATCCTTCTTGGGTACGAGAAGTACAGGTACCGCACAAGGACTCAGACTCTCCTTCACGTGCCCTTTGGTCAACAACTCGCCAATCTGCTTCTCCAACTCCTTTGTTTCCTCCGGGTTGGTGCGGTAAGCCGGGCGGTTTGGTAGCACAGCTCCAGGCACAAAGTCGATCTGATGCTCTATCCCTCGGATGGGTGGTAGACCTGGTGGTGTATCCTCCGGGAAAACATCATCGAACTCCTGCAAAACAAACTGAATAGAAGGGGGTAGAGGGGGTAGATCGTTAGTAATAACCAGGTTCCCCTTCCACAACAACACGAACAGTTGCCTCTTCTCATTCACCGCCTCCTTCACTTCACTAGCCCGAGCAAGATAGGCTCTATGAATCAAGGCATTCTCCTTTGTGGGTAATGGTTGCTCTTTGGGAGTCGCCCTTGCTGCCTCCTTTTGCATCTGCACTTGATCCTCGTAAACTTGTTTAGGAGTGAGAGGAACAAGTGATACCTTTTTATTGTTATACTCAAATGAGTACTTGTTGGTGAAGCCGTCGTGTATGGCTCTCCTATCGAACTGCCACGGTCGCCCCAACAAGATGTGACTCGCTTGCATCGGGATGACGTCACACAACACCTCATCCTCATATTTCCCAATACGGAAAGGTACCTGCACTTGCTTGGTCACCTTGATGACCCCGCACTCGTTCAACCACTGCAGACGATATGGCTTCGGATGTTTCACCACCGTCAAACCCAAACGCTGAACCATTGTAGCACTAACCACATTCGTGTAGCTCCCTCCGTCAATGATGACACTACACACCTTGTCCTGCACATGACATCTCGTGTGGAAAAGGTTCTCCCGCTGCTCCCTCTCAACGGGCTGTGTCTGGGCACTCAATACTCTCCGAGCTACAAACAGTTGGCCTTCGGTCGGTAGGATCTCCTCCTCATCCTCGGAATCCATTGTAGCTGTGGATGTTGGTTCCTCGCCTTCACCATCAGTCACGACCTCCCCGTCGTCTCTCAAGATCATGAGTCGTATGTTAGGACACTCACTCATAATGTGCCCAAATCCCTGACACTTGAAGCACTTCTTATCTCGGTTGCGACTATCAGGATTGGACGGGCTGACCTGAGTCGCTGAACTTGTACCCTCCGAACGACCCTTAAAGTAGGTCTTCTTCTCATCTCGAGGTGGAACCTCTCTCTTCCATTGGTTCCCTTTAGGTGTAGAACCACTCGGACCTTGGGGTGATCTCCAAGAAGACTGAGTCGGCTTGGCACTGCTAAAACTGCCCCTCCTCTTGTGCTGATTCTCAATTTTGATCGCCATGTGAACCATGTCTTCTACTTCGACGTACGGTTGCAACTCCACGGCATTCCGAATCTCCCAATTCAGTCCCGCCAAGAACCGAGCCATGGTAGCTTCCCGATCCTCTTCAATGTTGGCCCGAATCATTGCCACCTCCATCTCCTTAAAATATTCATCTCTGCTCTTCGTTCCTTGTCGTAGATTCTGCAGCTTGTTGTATAACTCTCGGTAATAGTGAGAAGGAACAAATCTCTTTCGCATCACAGACTTCATCTCGGCCCAATTTTCAATAGGTTGCTCATAGTTTCTCCTCCTACTGGCAATCAGCTGATCCCACCAAACCAAAGCATAGTCAGAAAATTCGATTGCCGCCAACTTCACCTTCTTGAGCTCTGAATATGTAACGCCCCGACCCGTTGAGGGGTCGAAGCCCGACCCTAATGGGCCGGCTCGGTTACCAATGACTGCCGTCGGGAGTGATATTCTGGCCCCACTGTACCAACACTTGTCTTTTCCAGCGCACTTTGTCCTCACTCGTGCGCACCCGGGAGACTTCCCAGGGGGTCACCCATCCTAGAATTACTCCAGAGCCAGCACGCTTAACTTTGGAGTTCTTATAGGAGGATGCCCAGAAAAGAAGATGCATCTGTTGGTATGAGTAGCATATTCAATCCTTTTAAGCCTTTGAATTTTCTGGGGCGTTACAATCACCCCACCTTTTTCTGCGCAACGTCCTCGTTGCGTGCCTTACTTGCCTTGCCCAGGACCAACCATCCGTGCAGGAATGCCCCTTACGAGTACTCTCACCAACTTCTGGGTGGAGCACTTGGCCCCGCAAGACACTTAGTTCCCACAATTCCGGTCGGCACCTGCTCTGATACCATTTATAACGCCCCGGCCCGTTGCGGGGTCGAAGCCCGACCCTAATGGGCCGGCTCGGTTACCAATGACTGCCGTCGGGAGTGATATTCTGGCCCCACTGTACCAACACTTGTCTTTTCCAGCGCACTTTGTCCTCACTCGTGCGCACCCGGGAGACTTCCCAGGGGGTCACCCATCCTAGAATTACTCCAGAGCCAGCACGCTTAACTTTGGAGTTCTTATAGGAGGATGCCCAGAAAAGTAGATGCATCTGTTGGTATGAGTAGCATATTCAATTCCTTTAAGCACTTGCATTTTCGGGGCATTACAATCACCCCACCTTTTATGCACAACGTCCTCGTTGTGCGCCTTCCTTTTCACAGGACCTACCATCCGTGCAGGATTCTAGAGGTGGCCCCTACGGGTACTCTCACCAACTTCTGGGTGGAGCACTTGGTCCCGCATGGCACTTAGTTCCCGCGATTCCGGTCGGCACCTGCTCTGATACCATTTGTAACGCCCCGACCCGTTGAGGGGTCGAAGCCCGACCCTAATGGGCCGGCTCGGTTACCAATGACTGCCGTCGGGAGTGATATTCTGGCCCCACTGTACCAACACTTGTCTTTTCCAGCGCACTTTGTCCTCACTCGTGCGCACCCGGGAGACTTCCCAGGGGGTCACCCATCCTAGAATTACTCCAGAGCCAGCACGCTTAACTTTGGAGTTCTTATAGGAGGATGCCCAGAAAAGAAGATGCATCTGTTGGTATGAGTAGCATATTCAATCCTTTTAAGCCTTTGAATTTTCTGGGGCGTTACAGAATAGTTGTGGCAGTCAAACATCATCTCGACCTTTCTCTCCCATTCAATGTACAACTCTGGATCGTTCTTCCCCATGAATGTAGGAATAGTCATCTTGATGGTGCTCAAGTTGTTGTCCATCTCTTCATCCTCATCGTCTTCGGGGTTGGCGTCCCTGTGTCGCTCATTACGACGATGCTGGTTATCTCGACCGACGTTGCGCTTTGCTACTCTCCGATTCTCTGGGTTCTCTCTACAAGACTTTTCCTCCAGTGCAATTAGTCGGTCATGTACCACAGTCATCTCAGTGTGTAAGAGCCTTTCCATCCGCCTATAATTCTCATCCATCATGGCCTGGAATTGGACGTTGTTAATAGATCCCTCAGCTATTCCCTTATTTTTCGTGTCTTCAGACATACCTGCACAGAAAACGTTAGTAATAAAAATCAATAAAGTAAAAGAAACCTCACCACCTCACAAACGCTCGTGTATCACACTCAAGGGGATTCACTCAGCACTCGTGTTTCACTCAGGTATGGCTTTTTCACTCTAATATTCTCACTCACTCTGCCTTTTACCACTCAAATTCTCCCTCAATGTCTCGAACTCCTCGATCTACCAGACGAGATCGGAACCGACAAAATCCACAAAAACACACACGACAACGTAGAAAGGACAAAAAAAATCGGAAAATTTCGGAACAAAAAATACGATAGCACCAAATTGGCTCAAAACGATGCCGGAAAACTCAGAAATCACACACAAAAAATTGGTCGAAAAAAATTTTTCCCGCCAAAATACTATTTTTTTTTTATTTTTTTTTAATTGCTGAGTATTCGACTTAATACCAGGAACAAAATACTATTTTTTTTTTTATTTTTTTTTAATTGCTGAGTATTCGACTTAATACCAGGAACGAGACTCTAAAAAAAATTCGCGAAAAACGGAGTAGAAATAATTTTTATAGAATTTTTTTTTTTTTTTTTTGTGCTTCCGGATGAAAGAGATCCGATTCAGCAGGAAGAAGAAGAAGAAGAACGAAAAAAAAAGATGAACGAGGTAACGAAATCAGAAATTAGAAGCCCTAACCTGGGCTCTGATACCAGATGATACGTACCTCGATCGATGGATAATTGAATTGATATGAAGAACAAGGAATTCGGGTTTCGGATACCTGGATAGATGGAAATCCCCAAACTTCTGAACCTAATTCGTTGAATTGATTAGATTGAAAACCTAACCCCCAAAACGGAATTGACGCAGCTACTTGGTGATGATGAAGACACACGAACGAAGTATGTATGCTTCGTTGATTCGTCGGTTGATCTCTTTTGGCACAATCGAAAAGAGAACGAAAAAGATGAGAGAATAAAACTCACGAATTAAATTAATTATGATCAAAGTGGTGTTCTTAACAAAGGGTTTCAAGACCTATATATATAGGCTGACCTAAAATAAGAAGAAAAAGGAAACAAAACATCAAAACTCGTCAAAAAGGTCGCGACGCTGAAAATTCACGTTTCTGAACTAAATGTCGGCCGACATTATTTTACTCTAATATGAATGTCGGCCGACATTCAACCCGAAGTGCGGGTTGATCCTCGGATTGATCCTCGTGTTCCGCAGAAGGTCGCCTCCCTTTTTCTGAAGATGTCGGCCGACATTCTTGTAGTGTATTTTTGGTGTCGGCCGACATTAGGCCAATCTCTTGGCTGAACTCCGCGGCGCGTCCTTGGCTCACGTCTGACCTCCGTTCCAGCTTCTTCTTCATGGTTCCAACTTGAAACTCATCACCTTCGGTTGGTTCGGCCTCCTCGTACGAAATCATATTGATAATGCTCGGCTTCTCCACATCACCGATGGGTTTCTTCAATAACTCTTGCGCCCATACTTCTTGTATCAATGCCATCAAGCTCGCCTTGAACTTCTTGGCTCTCGAGCGCGTAACAGGTCCAGCTGGAACATGCACCGGGTCTTGTATCATCGACGACTCTTGGGCTGCATCAGGTGGGAACGAAGGTGGCCGATGAGCTGCACTCAAATGGGTTTGACGATCGTGAGGGAGGGGTCTCCGACAGAGCTGAGTTTGTGGGGATGGTTCGAGGGACTTACGAATAGGTTTCGGCTCATATATAGGCTGATCGGATAGTCTAAACGGTTAGTTGGGAGGTTCGACAAAAGCATTTTGGGGGTCGATAATTTCGTAGGTGGTATGGGGTGGTTCAATGGATTTTTACGGAATGATTCGGTCCACATACGGGCTGATCGTGAGGTCTTATTTATTAGTCGATAAGTTCGACAAACTTCCTGGGGTTCGTTTATTCAAAGGGTGTTCGAGCAGCGGTTCGGATTCAGGGATTGTCTCGAACAAGAGGGTGCACGGGCTCGGGACTGGAAAGAAGTATTCGGGTCCTCTGCGGGGAGTATTCGGGTTCTCAAACGAGGGTGGAAGAAGGCTGACGTATGAACGTTGTTTCGGGTCATTGACGACCGAAACGAAAGGGTTTTCGGGCGGACATGTGATGAAGGTGGGCTGGATCTTATAGATAGATAGAAGGAAGTGGATATTTATATTTTGTATATCAGTATGTATATATAGATACTTGATCACTATGTCGATTTTGGAGGAGGAGAAATGGAGGAGAGGAAGGCAAGAGATGGAGGAAAGAAGAAATGAGGGATGTTTGTAGTTTGGTTTCCAAGTTTTTGATATGAATTGATGAAAGGGTGGGGTGCTATTTATAGCCATAGTTCTGCAGACAAGGAAATCTTATCGTATCTAAGTAAATCATGAAATCTCACCATATCTTCCAAGCACATGGGAGTGAGATAGGGAGGAGGAGAGGAGCACATGGGATGGCATTATGGAAGGGGAGAGGAGCACGTGAAATGGGAGATAGGGAAAAGAGGAGATAGAATCTGGATCCAATATTTTCATCTGCAAATCCCTCTTACACCTATTACACACCTATTATAAAATAGATCATTATACTATCACATGGGATTGAAGTTATGGAAGGAGAGATGAACACATGCTAGGAAGATAGGGAAGAGATGATAACTAGGTACATTAAATGTGAGGAAATACTAGAGTAGAGAGGAGCACGTGGAATATGAAATGCAAGGAGTGGTTAAATATTTTCGTGTAAACATTTACATAACCCTTATTTATACATTTATTTCAAGGTAGCAAGGAAGAAAGGGAGTATTATATGTACTATATCTCATAAAATTAAATAAAAGTATTTTAACCAATTAAATTCATGTTAAGTAATTAAATACTTATTTTAATATTCTTTTAAATTTCAATGTATATATATTTTTAAAATGATTTCGAAAATTAGTCGTGGGTATTACATGCTTGGATCAAGAAGATCGCGCCTCCACCCGGAAAACTTAGAGGCACAAATGCTAGTAAATGATTGGGTACGAGCAAAAAAGAGGAAGCAACATTTGGCTAGTGTTGGTATTCGTAGCTATTACAATGCTCGTTTCTGGACTAGTAAACAGTACTACTGAATACTTTACACGTTTCCAGAAACTATAATAAAATTAAAAAAATGAAGAAGAAGAGAAACAATCGAACAGGTCTTCAACTTCGATGGATCGTCAGAACTGGACACGAACTTCGATCAAGAACTTGTTGCGGGTAGTCGAGGCGCTTTCGCTATCCGCAAGACAAATACGTCCCTTGTTTGCTACGGTTTTCAGACGTAATGTCCCAAAAGATACAAAGACTTCAGTTGTTCTTCTCTGAAGCAACCAGAGCAGAACCTCTTTCGAACGAGAAAAAGCGAGGAGTATGAACTATGAAATGCTGGGAATTGGTTTTGTTTTATTTGTTGTGTATGATATGCAGCCTAGGACTCACTATTTATAGCTAAGCTCCATGCATGTGAGGGGACACCAAGGCATTCATTCAGGCGAGTAATGGTTGTCATTACCACCACCTGTAATCGACCAGTAATAAACATGGTCATCAACACATCATGACCAAGTAACAGTCAGGTAATAACATGGTGACCGTTGGAGTTCTTTTCTGAAAATAATAATATAATTTATATAATTATTTATTTTCTCCTTTTCCATAAGGCTCAAAGCCTTTACATGTTCAACAACCGTAGCCCAACACATTGAGCCCAATCAAAATATAGTTCAGCCCGTCAGCAAAACTATTACAATGGCCAGGCCCAGGACCCCCAGGAAGCCCAAAGTCCAAGATCCAAGATCCAAGTCCAAGGACGGGTCGGGACGAGCCGAGCACGGGCCGAGCCGAACGGACGGCGCGCGTGTGGCGATTGTCATGTACCTTAACAGTCCATGATCTTACTCACTTGTTGAACACATTAATCCTCCAACCACTTATTAAGTGTAATTATTTTATTACATCTTTCAATGTGGGATGTAATTATTATTACACTTCTCAATGTAATAAATTTTATACTTTATTACATATTTAATTAAATGCCTTTTTAATTGACTATCTTTAACAATTTATTTTTCACTCATCGAAAATCGGTTTTTGACGAAATAAAATTTTATAATTATCTACGAACGACGTAGAAAATTATCGTACAATTTATTTCCCAATCGGAATTAATTTTATAGCCAGTCAAATCGGTCAAACGTTGGATCAAACCAACTTTGACTTAATGATTTTTCAACAACTAGACACTCATCGGAAGAAGAAAAAGAAGCGCAAGACTTGGAATCGTTGACTGAAAGGGAATGAAGTTTTATTTAATTTTTAGATTCATTTCTTAAAAACTTGTAATTTGTTAAACTATTTTCTACTTCTAATTTTAAAATTAAAATTTCTAGTTTCTCTATTTGATCTTGTAATTCTCAAATTGAAATAAAAGTTGAAGTTTTTTATTGAATTTTTATTCTCAAATTATCTAATTTAAATTTACTTTTAATTTTTTTTATTAATTTGTTTTCATCTTTAACTTAATTTTCAAATTTAAAAAAACTTAAAGTTTTTTCTTAATATTTTTTACTATTTAACATTTAACTTAGTTTATATTTAAAATTTAATTATTTTTTTCAAAAATATTTTTTTTCAAAAAAAATTTAAAAAAATTTTTAAAAAAAACTAAAAAAAAAATTAAAAAAACCGGCGGGTTAACCCGCCGGTTTTTGTAACTGGGACCGGCTTTGGCCGTTCCGGTCCCGGTTCCGGCATTCTCAGGACCGGGGGCCGGAAACCGGCCGGTTCGAACCGGTGGGCACGTCTAACCAGTGGGCTGCTGCTCGCAGCCTCGAACGCATCGCACGGGACGCCCAGCGGGCTGCTACGAAAAGCCGTGAGCCCCGTGCAGGGGGCTCGACTGGACAGCCGCGGGTTCACCCGCGACGGGTGGTTCGGTCGGGCCTATCCCCGTGGTGGTTCGTGATGGGTTTTCGGCGATCGGAATTTCGACTGGGGTTGTTATTCCTCGTTTTCCGACGACCTCGGGATGTCGATTTCCGACAACTGTGACGTTAGTGTACTTCATAGCATGCATGAGGGATGGTAAACATGTTCAACATCATGCTTTTGGTAGGTGATCTCTATCACCATGCTTTGACTTTCATCAGCCACCTCCATGCCTCAACTTTCTTATTTGCAGAATTCTTCAGGAATATTGTAGCGCCAGTGTACTTGCAGCATGCTAAGTATGGGTTAGCAGCCATGCTTAGTTGGTGAGTAATGATTGTGCTTTAATCTCATCACCATGCTTCTGGTCAGCTGCCCATTTTGACTTTGAATCTTCAGCTGCAAGCTTCAAACAGTTCAAGTCTTCTGGACGCCGTGTACAGTGACCTGTTATGAAAACTGTTAGAATTTATATAATCAAATAAGGATTAAAGGAAAGGAAAATATAAACGTAGAAAACTTGTGGTATTAGAACAAAATAAGCGTGATCTAAAATATACAAGAGAGAGACTTTATATAGCCAAAACACAAGGTAAACCATAATTCTATAAATATAAGGTAAGCCATAATCCTATAAATATAATAACTAATATATAAATATATTCTAACACCCCCCCTCAAACTCACGATGATACAACAAGAAGCATCGAGAGTTTGTCAACGAAAAATCTATGAGCGCAACCATATAATCTCAGCCGTAGTGGAAGCCATAGCACGATACTCTGCCTCGGTGGATGAACGAGAAACTACAACTTGTTTCTTACTTTTCCAAGAAATAAGAGAATCACCAAGAAAAATACAAAACCCAGTAGTGGACTTCCGAGAAGTCAAATCACCAGCCCAATCGGCATCAGAAAAGGCACAAGTGGATGGAAACAAAAGACTCTGAAGCCACATCCAAATGAACACCAATTGACTGCAACGAGTCCTCACTAGGAGCCATTGAAAAACAAGCGAAACCGAAAACGCCAACAACCAAAACGAACAGAAAAAATTTAACCAAAACGAACCAAAAT
Organism: Euphrasia confusa; assembly: GCA_954870475.1. NCBI lineage: Eukaryota > Viridiplantae > Streptophyta > Magnoliopsida > Lamiales > Orobanchaceae > Euphrasia > Euphrasia confusa. Next base: position 24,170,404 of record OX940961.1, read on the forward strand.
TAACCAACAACCAAAACGAACCAATTAACCAAAACGAACCAAAATTAACCAATTAACCAAAACGTACAAAAATTAACCAACAACCAAAACGAACCAATTAACCAAAACGAACCAAAATTAACCAATTAACCAAAACGAACCAAAATTAACCAACAACCAAAACGAACCAATTAGCCAAAACGAACGGGGGCGCGCTGCCCCCCGTACCCCCCAGCGAACAAGTGAGGTTTAGATGATTGATGGCTCTGATACCATGTTAGGATTTATATAATCGAACAAGGATTAAAGAAAAGGAAAAGATAAACGTAGAAAACTTGTGGTATTAGAACAAAATAAGCGTGAACTAAAATATACAAGAGAGAGCCTTTATATAGCCAAAACACAAGGTAAACCCTAATCCTATAAACATAAGGTAAACCATAATACCATAAATATAATAACTAATATATAAATATATTCTAACAAAAACCACTAAAACAAATTAATTTGGTGGTAAAACATAAGTTCCAACAAAAAGTATTTTCATAACTATATCCTACAATATACATTTATTTACACATAACTTGTTACTTTTTCAACTAACTTTTGTACTAAGTTATTTACATAATACCTTGTACCTTTATCTTAAAGTTATTCTTTTTAAATTAGGTGCAAAGTCCTCTTGACAAAAAGAGTATTTTTTATTGTGTTCATTAATATAGTCAAATTTATAAATGGCGCTAGGGCCTAGGCGGGCGGTGATTATGGACCTACGATATATAGAGATTAATCGGGGACTATGCGAGAATTAATCGTTTTACAATTTTATATTTAATTAATTACTAATATATTTTACAAATAAATTATATATATATATATATATATATTTGAAAAAATAACAAGTTTTTTTATATTAATTATAATAATTAGTTATATCATCTATGTTTATAGGTTCAATAAAGCTAAAATATTATAAAAAATTTCATTATTTCACAAATCACATCAAATATCATTTTTTTAATCTCTTTAACACAAAAAATATTATTTTTTAAAACTTTTTTAGCCATTAGATACGTTAAGTTCGCAACGAAACGAAAAAAAATATTATTTTAATTTTTTTTATACGAAACTACCTAGACCCAATTAATCCCCGGCTAGGACGCCTACACCCGATTAATCTCCGCCTGGACCCGCCTAGCGCCTAGGCACCTAGCCGCCTAGAATGAAAAATCCAGGCAGTTTACTTCCGCCTAGCGCCTAGGCGTCGCCTAGCCCCGATTTTTAGAACATTGAATATTGTTAAAAAACACACATTGTACTTAAAACCAAATCTTCGGTGTACTTTGCAAAACTTAGAAATTAAAATCACAATAAAATTAAAATAATATACTATAATCTCAAAGAAATATAAATCGACAAAACAAACAAAGAATGGAACAAAAAAAGAATGGACAAATATGACGATTTATTTGTCACTATAGCATAATGATATCTCGGCGATAATATATATCGTCAACAAATGACTACCTTTTGAGACAAATCAAAATAACTTTACATTATCTATTGTGACGCACATTCAATAATGATCTTTGCGATTATTTATTTTATAACCAATCATGTAACGTGACAAAATTTGACCTCTTAATGACAAACAAATTCATTGCGAATTCTCAAATTTCTTGTAATGATACAGTATATAAATGTCAAATTGCCAATTTTCTCTAACAGGTAGAACTTTTACATGATGTGACTTTTAACATTTATAAATTAAATATCAAATAAGCATGAATTTAGTCACATAAAACATGCTTAATCAATTACCCTAATTATTTTCATGACGATTAACCAAAATATATGATAATATATAATTAATGTGGAAGCGTACCTGAGTTCATTGGACGACAATGATTATTAAGATAGTTGATGGTATACCAAACTATCAGTATCTCTTTGAATTCATAGCGACACGAGAATAGAGATTCTGGTGTTTGTGGAGAATTAACTCAACTAGTACCACCGCCCGTGCGATGCACGTGATTTATTTGTTTGAAATAATCTAAAATTTTATTTAATCTCCAACGTAATTCGGCCAAAAAATTATTAATGGATTAACAAATTATTTTATTTAATAATCGATCTCTTACTAAAATTTGTAAATTCGTATTAAAATTTTATTATTTTCAAAAACTACGCATGTTTGATGTAATTTATAGTATTTAAGCTTCTTGGGGCATAGTCGAGTGGTAAGGTCTGTGGTGATGTTGGTGTAATTCCCCGACGACGCAGAGTTCGAATCTCGGATATGGCAAATTTTCATTGAAATATTATGAAGGTAGTCCTTGGATGAGACCTATTGACTATCTCTCACATGTGTCTCCTACTCGGGCGCATCCTTCGATTTACATCCTACCCGATCGATCGATGAGCCTCTGATCTGATGGAAGAAGAGTTTCTCGTCTCATCATACCCGATCTATCTCCCACATGTGTCTGCTACTCGGGCGCATCTCTTGATTTACATCCACACGATCGAGGAGCCTCTGATCTGGTGGAAGAGGAGTTTCTCGTCTCATCCTACCCGATCTCTCTCCCACATGTGTCTGCTACTCAGGCGCATCCCTCGATTTACATCATACCCGATCGAAGAGCCTCTGATCTGGTGGAAGAGGAGTTTCTCGTCTCATTCTACCCGTTCGAGGAGCTTCTAATCTAGTGGAATATGAGTTTCTCGTCTTTGCATTTCTCTAGTGACAAAAGCATCCAACAAATACCTAAAACCGCTGGCAGAAAATTCAAATAAATGGAAAATAAAAATTATAAAGTTGAAAAATAAATAGAAATATAAAAAAATTGAATTTACTTGGTGAACAAGGAGATGAGATGGGAGAAATGCAATTATATTAATATAACGTACGTTAACCTGTAAAATTTAACATAACTGAATTAGGGATAAACTAAAAATTAAAAAAAAATCTAGTTCAACATAATTAATAACTCACTGAATTAGGGATAAACTAAAAATTAAAAAAAAATCTAGTCCAACATAATTAATAACTCAACAATTTGATTTTGGAATCTGCGAAGAAATCATAATTAATACATAAAATTAAAAAAAAAATCAAGGAAAAAAATGAATGAATAGAAGAACGTATACATGTAAATCGATTTCATGTTCAGAAAAATAAAAAATAACCTATGAACCCAAATTATAGCAAGAGAAAATAATATTCAATTAATTGAAATTAAATTAATATTAATGGAATAAAAAAGAATTTTGAGAAAATAAGATACGATTAATTGAAATTAAATTAATATTAATGGAATAAAAAAGAATTTTGAGAAAAAAAATAAAAATTTATATATTTAAGATGATGATTAATTATTATTACCAAAAATATATAATTTCAAATTATTATTTAAAATTTATATATAATAATTTAAATATGCTTAATAATATTATTATTTATAATTTATATTATTTTTATTTATAATTTATAGTGTGAACACAACATTATTATTGCTTTCCTATTGGTCCGCGTGGCATTAGTGGATCCTGAAATTATATATGTATAGATTTACAGATCTAGGGATATTTGATTTGTCGAATTCAAAGACCATTTTGGACGAGCTTATTTAAAAGAGCTTATAAGATTTTACCTCTTATAAGTTGTTTCAAGAGCTGATAAGCTGTTATTTCTTATTTAATAAATAAGTTGTTAAACCGTTTGGATAAAATAGATATATAAACTTATAAGATGTTAATTTGTTTGGTAATTTAAGATCTTATATAAATAAAATTACCAAAAATAAATTGTTTTATATGATAAAAATAATTAAAAATAATTATATTAACTAAATAATCAATTTAGAATTTTTTTTATATATATAAAATGTAATAATTTTAAGGGTAATTTGGTCTTTTATTATATAAGTCGGAAGAGCTTATAAGCTGTTTAAAAAAAAGTATCTCCCCCCTTACTTTTTTTTAAACAGTTTATAAGCTGTTAAACAGCTTATTTTAAAGTTTTTTAAGACCTTTTTTTAAACTTTACCAAACAAAATTTAAGAGCTTATAAGCTCTTAAACAGCTTATAAGCTGTTTTAAAAAGCTTATAAGCTCAACCAAACAGGTTCTTAATGGTATCCACACATTAAAGTCCATAATTATTTTTGATATATAAGCTCAATTTTAATCTTTAATGAATTGTTTTATACTGTAATAGAGTTTTTTAAAGACAACACCGTACACAATTAATTTGACGGCTACATATATTTACGCCTCTTTTTTGTAATCTGCACTGATATTACTTCCACCTTTCTTAAAATATCCATTATACTCCTTTTACACTTTTGATGCACCCTTGTCCCTCCCACATCGCACGCACAAGCACAAAACAAAAAATAATTATAATATTTTCCCGGTCTTGCTATTTGGGCAGAATCTGCCCAAGGTAGAATTTACTTAAAAAATTATTTTATTAATCTTATTAATAATTTATTTATATTTAGATATGAATTAATGTATGTTATACTATTATTAATGGGAAAAATGGCAATAAGGCCAATTTTCAGCATTTTTTGACCAATAAGGCCAATCTCCAATTTTGGTGTCAATTAAGCTAAAATGTTCCAATTAGGCCAAAAAAATGTATCCGGAAAGACAAAAATACCCTCTATCTATCCTACCCCACCCCACTTGCCCACCCCACCACCAACCCCAACTACCCCACCCAAAGCCCCCAAATCCAGATATCCACGATCGAGAAATCGGCCAGCAACCTCCGCCGCCTCCAACCCCGTCGACCCCACGCCGCGACGCCGACGACCCCGCCCCCACCCCCACGGACAGCTCCTCCTCTCCGCCGGCACAAATCCTCGTGTATTCGACACAGGCGAGGTATCGGTGGCCCGAATCGCAATCCTACTACTTCGTCTTCGTTCACGTCGCCTCCAACACCATTGTCTGGTCGGCCAATCGCAACACCCCCATCTCACAGTCCGGGGAGCTTCGTCTCTCGAGCCGCGGACTCTCGCTCTACGACGACGCCGGGAAACCCATTTGGTCCACGCCGAAGTCTCCCTCCGTCGTATCCTCTTTGCAGATCCTGGAATCGAGAAACCTAGTAATGCTCGACTCGATGAACAACACCGCGTGGCAGAGCTTCGATTTCCCCCACAGAGGTAATCGTCGCCGGACAACAACTCCCGATCAGAAAATCACTCGTGTCTTCTCTGAGTGATAAGGATTTATCAAAGGGAGTTACAGATTTATTGATACTCCAACAGGAACACTGAATGGGCTCTTCGACGGGCTTCAGGGCCCGGTGTACATCGGGATGGGCTGCCTCTTCCGACGGGTCGTCCTCTTCGAGTTCTACCCGCCCCAATCGAAGGATCGCGGGGCGGGCTTCTTCTCGAGCCGACGCCGAAAACACCCTTCTAAAATTCCGAAAGAGAACAGGGCGTTGAGAATGGGCGACAAGGATTTCGAAGACGAAAACGCGAACCACCTCTCGTCCCTCGGCCCGAAAATGTTCGAGAACTCGAACCTCCTCATCGACTCGATCCCGGTGGTCGAGTTGTCACACTGAATATAAATAATTGTTCATTGAATTTTGTTGGAGGTGGTGTTGCTTTTTATCTTGATATTTAGTTGTTGATAAGAGATTGAAGACTTCCTTTTATGATATTCATTGTGAAAAGTCTGACATTGCTTTTTATTGATATTCAGTGTTTTTTTATGATATTCAGTGTATTTTTTAATCAAACAGCGTATTTATGTGACATTCAGTGTTTTTCATTCCTATTCAGTGTGTTTCAGTCATGTTCAGTGTATTTTTTAATCAAACAGTGTATTCATGTGACATTCAGTGTTTTTCATTCATATTCAGTGTGTTTCAGTCATGTTCAGTGTATTTTTTAATCAAACAGTGTATGTATTCATGTGACATTCAATGTTTTTCATTCCTATTCAGTGTGTTTCAGTCCTGTTCAGTGTAATTTTTAATCAATTAGTGTATTCATGTGACATTCAGTGTTAAAATATGACATTAAGTGTGTTCAGTGTTAAAATATGACATTCAGTGTGTTAAAATATGACATTCAGTGTGTTCAGTGTTAAAATATGACATTCAGTGTGTTAAAATATGACATTCAGTGTATTAAAATATGACATTCAGTGTGTTCAGTGTTAAAATATGACATTCAGTGTTAAAATATGACATTCAGTGTTAAAATATGTCATTCAGTGTTAAAATATGACATTCAGTGTTAAAATATGTCGTTCAGTGGGTTAAAATATGTCATTCAGTATGTTCAGTGTTAAAATAGGTCATTCAGTGTTAAAATATGACATTCAGTATGTTCAGTGTTAAAATATGACATTCAGTGTTAAAATATGACATTCAGTGTGTTAAAATATGACATTCAGTGTGTTCAGTGTTAAAATATGACATTCAGTGTGTTTTTATGACATTCAGTGTTAAAATATGACATTCGGTGTGTTAAAACATTACATTCAGTATGTTCAGTGTTAAAATATGACATTCAGTGTGTTCAGTGTTAAAATATGTCATTCAGTGTTAAAATATGCCATTAAGTGTTAAAATATGACATTCAGTGTGTTCAGTGTTAAAATATGTCATTCAGTGTTAAAATATGACATTCAGTGTAATAGGTCATTTAGTGTTAAAATAAGTCATTCACTGTTAAAATATAACATTCAGTGTGTTCAGTGTTAAAATAGGTCATTCAGTGTTAAAATAGGACATTCAAGTGTGTTCAGTGTTAAAATATGTCATTCAGTATTAAAAACACTGAATCTCATAAAAAAACACTGAAAATAAAAAAAAAATCAAAAAAGTAAATAATTTATTATTCCAAAGAAATTAATAAATTATTACAATTGAATCAATTAATCGTCTTCATCATAAAAAAACATTGAACGCAACTACGTACACAAATCACTAGGATTTAGAGGAATAAGAAAACAACCAAATCGGATACTTTGCTTTCGAACTCGGCTGTTGTAAGTGCATAGACAACATTCCAAAATATGTTCACTAATTTTGAATAGGCATCAAGGTCCTGCTTTCTATTGGTTGCACCAATGACAACTACTTTCTTCTCCTGCTCGCCATGATCTCGAAGACCTGTTTCTTTCCCTTGAAGCTGTTTAATAATCTCTTTATCCACACTTCCTCTGTACAAAAACAGGCCAAGTTCTTCATCGCATCCACCCTAATGAATTAATATCCAAAGTATCAGTTGAATAGCCAAAAACAAAAGAATCAATTATGCTTGGACTGTTGCGCTGAACAAACATCAATAAATAGTACAGTTTAGGGAGCAAGTATATAAGACACATACCTTCATATACTTACCATTGACCTTCAATGAAATCAATTTCAGATTCTCAATCATGCAGGACAGCTTCAACAATACCAAAGACAATTTCAGGTTTAGTTTATTGACATGAGTACAGAATAACCATTTCCTTTTTCTTATACTCACCAATAAATTTGAAAATCATTACGGAGGAAGCTAACACGCTCATTTATAATGCCACAATATAGTGTACTCTTATAGTCTTCCACAGCAGGGGCAAATGCTTCATGTTAGGTTGAAACTATGCACAAAATCCAAAGTTCTCTACACTAACATGATAAAAACATATGTAAAGTGTAAACTATTCAACTTACAAGGAGTTCGCCCCTAATTTTTTATTAGAGGAAATATTAGCATAGCAAGCAATTGACTAACAAATCAATAATAGCTCCCTAGCATATGATATGACCACACAATAAATAAAATACACCAATTAGTAGAAATGGGTGAGTAAACTACTGGAAGTGGAAAACAAAAAATAGAAGGTAGAAGAAGCTATTCATCACCTAAATTTTAATGCGGCTGTAGTAAAAATGGGTCGCACATTTTTGTATTGATCACCTAAAGGCTGGGGTTTGGTTCAGTAAATGCTTTTCTAGAAGAATGCGCCTTATCATCAAGTTCTCTCCCATCATATATAATGACATTCGCAAAAAAAAAAATATAAAAATTAATGTATGTAATAGTTTTCTTGAAATGCTTCTTACCCTTAGCAACAGCAGGTCCATGTGCAGCAGAGGTGGTGCTGTTGTTAGCACTGTTTTCGAAATCTCGAAAAACCTTGGCTTCCGGCGAGCTCGGTGATATGTGAAGAAGACCTGCGCCCAATCAAAACACAACAAAATCATCAACACCACGACGAACGCACGCAAACAAAACATGGCGAAAACCGAGGCTAGCTCCCGGGCAGTCGCTGACCGTGAGGTTAACGGGCGAGTGGCACCTCACAGGCAGCCCGAGCGCCCGCGTGGCGTTGATCTTGAGACCGAGGGAGGCCATCAACGTCACGAAATTTCTCACGAACATTTCATCAAACACCTTTCGCGCGCTGCTTACGCACATACAGAAACAAATCAAATTGATCGAAATCAAATAAGCACAGAATCGAGCTAATTGACACACAAAATCAATTCATAAATTGACACACAGAATCAAGCTAATTGATTCAACGTACCGATTCCACGGTTGCAACGGCGGTTCGGCGCAGAGCTATTTTGGCTCGTCGAGCTTCGACACAGTGGTGACATCGAGGCGGCGGTGTGGTTGTGCGTTGGATCGGGAACGGTGAACGCGGGCGAAATCGAAGTTGGACGAAGACGGGCTCGGCGGCGGCTTGGTTGTCGGTGTTGGTTCTCGGCGGAGAAAGCGGCGGTGTGGTGGTGCGTCGGCGTCGGATCGGGAACGGGGGAGCTGCTCCTCTCATCCGATTCGATCTTTTCTCACGTTCACAATACCAAAATAAATGAAAAGGGTAATTAGGTATTTACACATTTTAGGTGGCCTAATTGACACGGGTAATTTCTCGAAAGCTTTATTGCCGAAAAAAGGTTGAAAATTGGCATTATTGCCATTTTTCCCAATATTAATTTATTCAATTTAAAAAAAACTAAAAATATAATTTTTAATTAAAAATATTACATATTTTGATATTTTAGTTAAAAAAACAGTTAAATAGAAAAAAAATGTTTTAATATATAAAAATAATAAGTAAAAATATTATTTTTATATATATATTATGTAAATTATATTGTTAACTTTATAAAAAAAAGAAACAAAAAAAATAACGGAAAAATCAAATTCTGTCCATGGGCAGATTCTGCCCATAAAGAATTACCGTATTTTCCCACCACATGTCGATTGAGGTCGATCACCTAAATAATGAAGTACTGGTACATTTTCGTCGATGAGTTCTCAGAGGTGTTCAAATCTTTTGACGACGGAGAACATAGATCAATTCGTACCGTGTTTTCTTTGACATGTTCAATGAATTAAAATGAGGCAAAAATTAATGTCCCTACTACATAAATTCTACATATAAATAACAAGAGCCAGATCAAAACAATTTAAAAAATTGGAACAAAAATTTCATGACATGTTCAATGAATTAAAATGAGGCAAAAATTAATGTCCCTACTACATAAATTCTACATATAAATAACAAGAGCCAGATCAAAACAATTTAAAAAATTGGAACAAAAATTTCATTTATGCAGATAGAAATCGGATAATTAAGATATTCATACTATGTTTTCTTTGACATGTTCAAAGAATTAAAATGAGTCAAAAATTAATGTTGATGTGGCAACGACATCGTTATCGTATTTGGAAGCTCACGATCGACTCTTCAAGCCCAAGAAATAAGTGTTTCTTTATTTTTGTTATTTTCTAGTATTTATTAAAAAAAAAGCCCATACAATTAGCTAGGGTTTCGTTTATTATATATATGTCTTTGATTTACGTTGAAAGACAGTTTTTTTGGATTATTATTGAATAAAGAGTTTTTCTTTCGATTCGTTCTCGAATCGTTTATACCTTCCGTCTGCGTCAGTTGGTATCAGATTCAGGGCCCGATGCCTCGTCGCCCCGCTAACCCTGACCTCGCCGCTGGGGCCGAAGCACGTCGCGATGCCGACTTCGCTGCCTTGAGCCGCCAGATCACGGCCCTTACGGCTGGCCTCGATGAAATCCGCCTGGCTCTCGCCAACCCTCGCCCGGAACGTCCCCACAGGCCTGTCCACGCGCATGAGCGCGCTGTTGACGGACGCCAACCCCATCGTCGTCGGTCCCCTCCACACTCTAACGACGACTCCGCAGATGAAACACTCTCCGTCGATAACCCGTTTGCTAACCAAGGCCGCGCCCAACACGCACCCCGTGATGACGACCGCCGCTGGGAGTCGGGGTTTAAGCTGGACATCCCCGAATTTGCGGGCAGCCTCGACCCGTGTGATTTCCTCGATTGGCTCAACGTGGTGGAGGACCTTTTGGATTTTAAATCCGTGCCCGACAATCGTCGTGTCGCCCTGGTCGCAACTCGTTTTCGCAGTCGGGCTTGTTCATGGTGGCAGCAACTCAAACTGTCCCGTCGTCGCCAACGAAAGCCTGCAATTGACTCATGGACGAAATTTCGTAAACATTTGGAGCGTGAATTTCTTCCCCACAATTTTGAGAGCACCCTGTTCCAACGCTTCCATTCCCTCCGCCAAGGCACTCGATCAGTCGAGGGGTATACGGAGGAGTTTTATCAATACTTGTCTCGTGTCGACGTGCGTGATTCCCCGTCCCAGCTCGTCTCTCGATATATCGGCGGACTCACACGCACACTACAAGATACGTTAACTCTCTTGGCACCCACTTCCGTTTCGGAGGCACATCAGCGCGCCCTGCTATTGGAACAGCAGTCCTCGCGCCGCTCCTCTGTTGGATTTATCCCCTCTCGGTCCAGTGCGGCCACACCAGCCCCGCCAACTACGCCCAGACTCATCGGGTCACCACCTACACCTCGACCGGACGCCACTCCGTCTTCGTCTAGCATTAGGTGTTTTGCATGCGGCGAATCCGGCCACCGTCGTGCGGATTGCCCTCGCACCCGCCCCCGTGCACTCCTTATGGACGAATGGGAAACCAGAACATATGATGGCCCACCTCGCTTTGATACAGAGGTATCCCCAGACCTACCCGAAGAGCACGTAATAGGCGATGTAGGCCCCTTACTCGTGCTTCGTCGTTCTTGTTTAGCCCCAAAAATCGATCACATGGCCGACGTCCAGCGCAACCATATTTTCGAATCCACGTGCACGATCAACGGCAAAGTTTGTCGGTTCTTAATCGACTCCGGCTCCTGTGAGAACGTGATGTCCTCTGACGCGGTTGCAAAACTAAACTTAACCACAGAACCACATCCGTTCCCATATACGCTCGCATGGATCCAAAGAGGAAATTCTGTCACTGTGGATCGCCGCGTGCAAATTGATATTTCCATTGGCGCTAAATATAAGGATCGTCTCACATGTGATGTGGTCCCCATGGATGCTTGTCATCTCTTGCTCGGACGTCCATGGCAGTTTGATCGTTCGGTCGTACATGACGGTCGTGCAAATACCTATAGTTTTCAGTTCGACGGCTCAAAGATTGTTCTACACTCTTTGATGCCCTCTACTACACCACCTCCACAGTCGGTCCTCATTGTCTCTCGTGGCGAGGTCATGTCTGCGGCAACCACTGAACCTCTTTTCCTTCTCATTGTAGGCCGTGAGGTGACTCCAGCACTGCCCGAACCTCCTCCTCCTATACAAGCCCTACTTACCGAGTTCGCCGACGTCTTTCCCGAGGACCTTCCACACACCCTGCCACCGCTACGAGACATCCAACACCATATTGATCTAGTCCCTGGCGCCTCCTTACCAAATCGCCCGCATTACCGTATGAGTCCGGTTGAACACGAAGAACTGCGTCGTCAGGTAGAGGATTTACTAAATCGCGGTACGGTGCGGCAGAGCATGAGCCCATGTGCGGTCCCAGCTTTGCTCATTCCCAAGAAAGATAAGTCGTGGCGCATGTGTGTTGATAGTCGCGCCATTAATCGGATCACCGTCCGCTATCGCTTTCCTATCCCGCGATTGGATGATTTACTCGACCAACTGAGTGGTGCTCATATTTTCAGCAAATTGGATTTGCGCAGCGGCTATCACCAAATCCGTATCCGCCCGGGTGATGAATGGAAGACCGCTTTCAAGACACGTGAAGGTCTCTTCGAGTGGCTCGTCATGCCGTTCGGCCTCTCCAATGCCCCCAGTACCTTCATGCGCATCATGAACCAAACCCTGCGCCCACTGATCGGCACGTGCGTCGTCGTCTATTTTGACGACATTCTGATTTATAGTCAATCACAACCAGCCCATTTGGATCATTTGCGTGCTGTCTTATCGATCCTCCGCCAAGAGAAATTTTTTGCGGCTCCTAATAAATGTATCTTTGGTGTCTCATCAGTTCACTTTCTCGGGTACATCATCTCCGACACGGGACTACGAGTGGATGACTCTAAGATCGCTGCCATTCGGGATTGGCCATCCCCGACTACGATTACCGAAGCACGCAGCTTTCACGGTTTGGCGTCCTTCTATCGTCGCTTCATCGCTCATTTCAGCTCCATCCTCGCCCCGATTACTGATTGCATTGCCTCCAAACCCTTCGTGTGGACTACCGAGGCCGAAACAGCATTCACTCGCATCAAGGACCGCCTCATCACAGCCCCTGTCCTGTTATTACCGAATTTCGACCAACCATTTGAGCTTTCTTGCGACGCCTCCAAATCTGGCATTGGCGCTGTTTTGAGTCAAGGTGGACGCCCAGTTGCCTTTTTTAGTGAAAAGTTGGCTGGTCCTCGTGCTCGTTACAGTACTTATGATGTAGAATTTTACGCTGTGGTGCGCGCGGTTCGCCATTGGAGGCATTATCTATTCCAGCGGGAATTTGTGTTGTTTTCCGACCACGATGCCCTCCGTCGACACTTGGCCACTCAGGACAATCTCTCTGCGCGTCATGCCTCGTGGGTCGCCTACCTTCAACAATTTACGTTTGTGTTGAAACATCGGTCTGGGACTTCTAATCGGGTGGCTGATGCATTAAGTCGTCGCAATTTGATTATCTCCGACCTTCGTATCTCGGTTCCCAGCCTAGAACTATTAACCGAAGAATATGCCTCTGATAAATTTTTCGGCATTGTCCTTGCTCGTATCGCAGCTGGGGAACCTTCAGATTTTTCCCTGGTCGACGGGTTTCTTTTTAAAGGCACCCGCCTGTGCATTCCAGACACCAGCCTCCGCCTCTCCCTCGTTTCCGAACTCCACGGCACGGGGCACGTCGGGCGTGATCGTACTCTCGAGTTGGTACAACGCTCGTATTTTTGGCCAACCCTCCGTCGCGACGTCACCCGTTATGTCTCGCGCTGCCGCACTTGTCAAGTCTCCAAAGGCACTGCTACTAATGCCGGTCTCTATTGCCCATTACCGATCCCGCATGTCCCTTGGAGTGCCATCAGCATGGATTTTGTTCTGGGCCTACCGCGTACCCAACGTGGTTATGATACAATCTTTGTGGTCGTCGACCGTTTTTCGAAGATGGCCCATTTCATCCCATGCAAGAAAACTTCTGATGCTGTGCATGTTGCTCAGTTATTTTTTCGTGAGATTTATCGTCTACATGGCCTGCCGTCCTCGATCGTTTCCGATCGCGACACCCGGTTCTTAAGCTTCTTTTGGAAGAGTCTCTGGCGCATGGCTAACACACGTCTCGATTTTAGTAGCGCTTATCACCCTCAGAACGATGGACAAACGGAGGTCGTTAATCGTTCGGTTGGTAACCTCTTACGATGTTTGGTCAGGGACCACCTTCGCACTTGGGATGTACGTCTTAGCCAAGCCGAATTCGCCCATAATGGGGCTGTGAATCGTAGCACTGGCCTCGCCCCCTTTCAGGTTGTTTATGCGTCTATTCCACGCGGTCTGACTGATCTAATGTCACTGCCCTCACCCGTTCGCGCTGACAGTCGCGCTGTGGATATGATCGAGGCCTTGCGTAGCACGCACCGTGCTACCCACGACCAGCTGGTGGCCACCTCTGCTGCTTAGAAAGACAGTTTTTTTGGATTATTATTGAATAAAGAGTTTTTCTTTCGATTCGTTCTCGAATCGTTTATACCTTCCGTCTGCGTCAAATGTCCCTACTACATAAATTCTACATATAAATAACAAGTGCCAAATTAAAACAATTAAAAAAATTGGAACAAAATTTTCATTTATGCATAAATCGGATAATTAAAATAAATTTACAACTCAACATAGAAGTTGAAATCTGGACACTATAGAACAATTAAACTGGAAACACAAAAGTTATAATATTCACTTTAAATTAAAAGAAAAAAAAACTTTATTGTAATATTACGATTTAATGCAGGGCGCGATAGGAAAATGTATGTGTGTTTGAGAACTGAGAAGTGATTAGAAGAGAAGGAAAATAGTGGAGTGCACGATGTAGTCTTTGATTCTTAAAAAAGGTACAATAGATATTTTACGGAAGGTGTACTAATATTGGTGGTGCATGAATTAAAATTGGAGGTATAAATATTTGTGACCTTAATTTGACATATGAGAGCTCGTGTTGAATTTATCCTATATATCATTTCATGGCTTTAGCCCATTTTGAGACGCTTTGCTAGGTTGACCTCTTTCGTCTTCAAGCCTGACATTTTGTGTCTTCTTTGTCATGCACGATGGCTAAGCATTCCGTAACGGAATTTGGGTCCTCGTGGTTTGGTGGTCGGTCGAGAATCGTCTTGTACGCGGGGTTAGTTGTTGAACCTACTAATATGGGTGTCGACGGAAATCAGTTGTGTGAGATATTTGCCCGTGCTCATTCATATTAACTTTTGTGTTGCCTTCCATTGGGGTATTATTTCGTGTGATCCTTTTTCGTAGACCTTGGATCGTCACATGCAGTGTGTCTAGGGGTGATCTCTAACATTCTAAGTATGTTTGGTGATGTACTTAGTCGGTGATCTTAAAGGGTAATATTATATACTATTTCAGTCTCAAACTTATAATGATCACATTTCTTTTGTTATTCGAAAAAGAAATGCGACAATTAGTATGTGATAGAAGGATTACATGACTATCAAGAATTGAATCGAATCCACCTCATATGTGATATGTTAGTCTTGAATATTTTGAGTCATGTTGACCTGTGTGTGACAATAAATTTAAATTCGCACTTCATGCATTTTGAAGGTGAGTTTCATGATTTTTCTTTTGTTGGGATTTACGCCCAACTAAATAGCCGCAAGAAACGATAAACAAAACGAAAAACTTATGAGAAAAATAAACAAACACAAGAATTATAGTGGGTCACCCGTTAACGAGAGTTACGCTTACGTCCACTTGCCGTTGCAGATCTTATTAGAATAACAATAATCGACTTCGGGAAGTTTGATGCAGAGGAAAGGATTAAAACTCGTTGATTCCGAAGAATACCGAGAATCAATCAATCAACTTCGTTGATTCACAAGAATACCGAATATTGATAAAGAACGAGAATACTCTCATTTAATTAATCCAAAAACCGACTGTCGAATAAATGAAAGTAATAGACATATAAATAATGCTGAAACCCTAAAACACTTGGGCTTTATTAACTATTGGGCTTAATCCACATCATTCTCGCCCTCCAAAAGAAGGTTCGACCGCGAACCGAAAACATCGAAGAATATCGAGCATCGCGTACCCACGGGCAAGACCACGGCCATCAGGGAACAATATAAACACAAAGGTTCCGGGATCAAACGGGAACCACTGTCTTCCATTATTGTCGGTGGGTGTACAGAACTCAAAGAATGCGGAGTCAGACGATCGAAGCTTTGGAGCTATCCAAGGAGCCGGGAGTTGCTGGAAGAAAACAAAAGCCAATTTAGTATCCCTTTTTGCAGTTGGTCGAAGGGAGGCAAACACAGGTGGGGCTTGTGACACCAAGCATGAGCATTCGATCATAAGTAGTGGCCCGACATCACCGAGAGCGGGTGCTGCGGTTAGTTGAGACGGGGACTCCTCATCGAACATAAGCGGACCGTCGTACGAGGAAAAAAAACCAACGTGACAAGCAGGCTGTTGCTCAAAAATAACATCGCATATGGTGGGCTCCGAGACGTGCACCGAGGCAGCTAAGGGGGAGATTGTGTACAGGAGGTTGCAAAGTAGAACACCCTCTTCCCCAATCTCGTCTTCCTCAGACAAGTCCATGGGACCATCGTTATCATAACGAGGTGGACCATCATAATAAGGTGTCTCCTCCTCATCGAGAAGTTGCGCGCTCTCGAACAAGCCAAGGGAGGCTCCACGTTGGAGGGGGTCAGCGGCTACGAGGGAAAGTGCGATTTCGCGAGAACTATCAACGTCGATCTGGTCCGTTCGCGATACCAAGCCGGTGAACTCCGAGATGTCGTATTTGAACCCTAATTCCCAACATCGATCCTCGTCACGGTGGTCGTGGTGCAGGTTGGCGAACGGGTTAGTTGGAGAGGGCGGTGGCTGTCGGTGATGTTGACGATCGTCACGTGCGCGGTCGGGCACGAAACCGTAGCGGGGTGGAGGCGACGATAATTTGTTGGTGATAGCAAAACGGAGATCCTCGAGTTTGACGGCAAGGACTGCGATCTGACGGCTTAAAGCGGCAACGTCGGCGTCACGACGGGCTGCGGCCTCAACGGCGGATTCGCAAGCATGCTGGCGACGGGAAGGCATCGTTCGGCTCTGATACCAACTGACGCAGCGGAAAGGATTAAAACTCGTTGATTCCGAAGAATACCGAGAATCAATCAATCAACTTCGTTGATTCACAAGAATACCGAATATTGATAAAGAACGAGAATACTCTCATTTAATTAATCCAAAAACCGACTGTCGAATAAATGAAAGTAATAGACATATAAATAATGCTGAAACCCTAAAACACTTGGGCTTTATTAACTATTGGGCTTAATCCACATCATTCACTGACGCAGGCGGAAGCGTAAACACACAGATTAAAACTCGTTGATTCTGAGAATACCCGAGAATTAAAACATCAAGACTTTCGTTGATTCCTAAAAATACCGAAATCTGATAAGAACCCTCAATAGAGGAAGACACTTTTATTTCATATCAAAAACAACTACTGAATTCATTAACAAGAATGACTTATAAATAATACTAAAACCCTAATAAAAATAAAATAAATAAAATAAAATAACTTGGACAATAAGAAACAATCTTTGCCTTATTTAAATATATATCCGCATCATTCTCCCCTTCTAATAGAAGGTTCGACCGCGAACCTGAAAGATCGAGAACCAAGATGCCGGGATCAAACACCAACCGTCGGCAAACCAAAGGGCACGACACAAGTGCAACGACACGTTGACGTGGCACAAGGGCGGTGGTTAAAAGAACCGACGCAGGGGCAGCAACTTCAGGAAGTGGCGCAAGGGCAGCAGGATGCATCACGGGGGCAGCAACTTCAGAAAGCTCTGATACCAACTGATGCAGGCGGAAGCGTAAACACACGATTAAAACTCGTTGATTCCGAAGAATACCGAGAATCAATCAATCAACTTCGTTGATTCACAAGAATACCGAATATTGATAAAGAACGAGAATACTCTCATTTAATTAATCCAAAAACCGACTGTCGAATAAATGAAAGTAATAGACATATAAATAATGCTGAAACCCTAAAACACTTGGGCTTTATTAACTATTGGGTTTAATCCACATCAAAGTTTATAAAGCGCAATCGCGTATCACACACAACTCTCTCAGAATTTTGGCTTACGTCCACTTGCCGTTGCAGATCTTATTAGAATAACAATAATCGACTTCGGGAAGTTTATAAAGCGCAATCGCGTATCACACACAACTCTCTCAGAATTTTGTATACTCACGCTTTCGACTATTCTCAGCACTCTAATGACACACAATGATCTAGTTACATTGTTTGGACCCTTTTTATAGACTAGACCCATAAGAAACCATAAAAGTCCCAAAAGAGCACAAAATCTCGCACATCCAAAATCTCTAAAAATCCCAAAAGAGCACAAAATCTCGCACATCCAAAATTTCACACAAAAATTGCAGGTCCCCAAGACACATGTAGCGGGCACTACATTGAGGTAGCGACCGCTACCTCCTTTTGTCAAGAACTGCCGAATTTCCCATACCGATTTTCCACTACACGACGACCTCTAGAGTCCCGTAGCGGGCGCTACCCATGTCCAGCGACCGCTGGAGCCCCTGTAGCGACCACTGCCTAGGCCTATGACGATTTTCGTTCTTTTTCGTCCTCGATTTGGCCTCACGTTCCAACATCTTTTAATTTATACCATACAACTATATGCACAATGAACATGATGCATCTAGTAATCACTATATAAAGGAATTTTTTAACACAAATTTTCATTTCACACAATTTTTTCTCTCTTTCTTTTTTTACTCTTTTTTTCTCTCAATAATTTTTATATAATTTAATTCTTACAAAATATGTAATATTCACAATAAACATAATAAAACAAAAATCGAAATAATTTCCAAACATATGTAATATAAAATTATGACAATAAATTTTCACAATATGCATTAGTATACAATATAATAATCATCAAATAAACCATAAATATTCATTATAGAAAATCAAATTAATACAAAAAAGTAAATAAATATTTTAATTATATGCTATGAATATTAGATTTGTGTGGGATGTTAATTTCACTTTAACGAAAAAAATTACTAACATTATTTAGTGAGTTTACAGTGATCTATTTTGTAAAAATCAAACGTACAGCAAATGAAGATTTTAGTTATAAATTATAAAGATCTTATTAATCAAATAAATATTATACTTAAAAACATGTAATATATATATATATTAGTAATTTGATATTTAATTAATAACAATTGTATTCTAAACATTAAAACTAAACCAATTGCATCTTTATAACAAAAAGAAAAACTCATCAAAAAATTAATCGTATCCGAGATCTATCAAGATAGATCCGAATCCACATCCACATCCACATCCGTAGATTTATCGGAGAATAAGCATATTCCCACCTCGTTTGTGCCCCCATATGCTCAATATATTGCTATCCTTTCCGAGTTTAATTTAACGAATCACAATATCTAATAACCATAATTTTGGGAAGACGCTACATTAACACAATGGGTAGAAAGATCTCTCTACACCACTAATAAAATTTTGATATGCGGTATTATTGATTAAAATATTTATTATTAGTTTTGATATGATATCTATAAATTTGGTAATAAAAATTAAATTAAATTTTGTTTAATTTCTTTCCATTATTTATTATAGTAAAACTATTTTAGTTACTAAAAATAAAAAAAAATTAATTAATTTAATTGATTAATTAAAATATAAAATTTATCAATTTGATTAATACGAAAATTTAATTAATAAAGTTCGTACATATCAATTCAATTCAATTGATTAATTAAAATTATAATTTAAATTAAACTAATTAATTAAAAACTAAAATTTTAATTATATTTATAATGCAAGTTAATTATAAGACTTTCATATGATATGAAGTTAAAATGTTATTTTTAAATTGAATCTAAATTATCTAAGCTATATATTAATTATTAATATTTTAAAATTTTACATAAAAATAAAAAAAATCAAATTATACAATTTGCATATTCCAACTAAAGTATTAATTAAGATAAAAATAAATTTCGTTGATTCAATTTTTTTAAAAATAACTATTTAATTATGCTCAATATTATTATATTAAAATGTTATATTAAAAATTAAAATAAATTATTTTATGATCATTATTTTTCTATAAGATTAATGCATTTTTATATAACCATAATCTCATTACACTCCATTAAATTAATTTATTTAAATAATTTATTTTATAATTGAAATTACGCCTTCAGCGTAGGATACCAATTTTTCGTGAAATTGGTCTTGAACTCGCAGACAGCAGCTACCGTCAAAGTAAAACACTTCACACAATTTGTAGAGTAAAAAGTGAAGACAAAGTTATGTAATAGTTTCCATTTCATTGATCACAAAACTTAAACTATTATACTTGTAGAGTATGGTAGGCAAAACGTTTACAAGAAGTTTCCCGAGTGTCGCAACAACTCCCACTAACTTGCAAACTAGCACACGGGTACCTAAAGCTATATCTCCTAGCTCTAATCTTGGCACACGGCGCAAAAGCTACTACACAAACTCGAGGCTCGACTGCGATTCTAAAAATCAGATTTCGTTCTCTCAAAATCGTCAAATGATGAAATGAACATCCATGGGTATTTATAGTAGAGCCGCACATGTGAGAGTGATGACGTGGCACGTTCTCATTCGTCGCATGCTTGGTCTATGTCACATTTCCATGGATGACATCATTATTGTAGAACTTGGATTCTTGAATCTTGGAATCTTGAATCTTTGATTCTTGAATCTTCGAATCTTGAATCTTCAATTTCAAAAACAAACTTCAACTTCAATCTTGACTCCATCGATCTCAATTCTTCATCTTCAATTTCTCGTGAAATTCTCTAAGTGTTGAAGCTTCGAATTTCATCGTCTTCACGGTCGTCGATATTGTTGAAGTTGCAAACTTGGCACAATTCTTCATTTCCTTGAACTGAGTACCTGGTGAAAGAAATCACGTTGTAAGTACTTAGTCTTAAAATCAAAGCAAAGGAAACATGAACTACGAAAAATAACATAAGGAACAAAAACCGGCGACTCTAGTCTCCGGAAAAATGACATGGGCATAAGTCGCCGTTTCCATGGTCAGGTACCAAAACCGGCGACCAGCGTCGCTGAAAACCTTGCACGCACCAAAAACGGCGACGCCAGTCGCCGTTTCCACAACACACATAAACGGCGACTCCAGTCGCCGTTTTCTTGTCACACCCAAAACCGGCGACACGAGTCGCCGTTTCCAAAGTTGCAAGGTGAGAGTCCATAGTTCCATAGACGCTGGTTCCATAGTTCCATACTTCCATAGTTCCATAGTTCCACAGTTCCATAGTTCCATAGTTCCACAGTTCCATAGTTCCACAGTTCCATAGTTCCACAGTTCCACAGTTCCACAGTTCCACAGTTCCACAGTTCCATAGTTCCACAGTTCCATAGTTCCACAGTTCCATAGTTCCACAGTTCCACAGTTCCACAGTTGCACAGTTCCACAGTTCCACAGTTCCACAGTTGCACAGTTCCACAGTTCCACAGTTGCACAGTTCCACAGTTGCACAGTTGCACAGTTGCACAGTTCCACAGTTGCACAGTTGCACAGTTCCACAGTTCCACAGTTGCACAGTTACACAGTTGCACAGTTGCACAGTTGCACAGTTGCACAGTTCCACAGTTGCACAGTTCCACAGTTCCACAGTTCCACAGTTGCACCACAAATGGCGACGCCAGTCGCCGTTTCCATAGTTCACCAAAACCGGAGACTGTAGTCTCCGTTTCCGTAACCCTCACCAAAGCGGCGACTCTTGTCGCCGTTTCCGCACTTCGCCAAAAACGGCGACTCTGATCGCCGTTTCCATGCACGACCAAAAGTGGAGACTCTAGTCTCCATTTTTGTGTAGTCTCCACTTTTGGAGTCTCCACTTTTGTGTAGTCTCCACTTTTGTGTAGTCTCCACTTTTGTGTAGTCTCCACTTTTGGAGTCTCCACTTTTGTGTAGTCTCCACTTTTGTGTAGTCTCCACTTTTGGAGTCTCTACTTTTGTGTAGTCTCCACTTTTGTATAGTCTCCACTTTTGGAGTCTCCACTTTTGTGTAGTCTCCACTTTTGTGTAGTCTCCACTTTTGGAGTCTCCACTTTTGTGTAGTCTCCACTTTTGTGTAGTCTCCACTTTTGGAGTCTCCACTTTTGTGGAAGTCTCCGGAAATTTGACAAGTCTCCGTTTTTGTGGCAGTCTCCGGAATTTTGACAATAGTCGACGGACGGCGCAAGGAACACACAAAGTTGATGCCAAAAAAACTTGTATTTACAATCTCCCCCTTTTTGGTACAACTCTTGTGAAACACATCAATCATGAGTAGACTTGCAAAGCTTAGATTTTGTCGCCAAAACATACTTCGACAATCTCCCCCTTTTTGGCACAACTCATATGAGAGACAATGAGTACAAAGAGATCCAGCAAGTCTCCCCCTCAAGAGATACATCACCTGGTGAAGCACATACATTGAATAGATATGAAAAACCAAAAAAAAAAAAAACTTAGTCAAGAGATCGAACATCAACACATCAAAACATCAAAACTTAGTTCATCAAAACAAGATATGAAAAACATGCATGATGGAAAATAGTTCAAGTCTTATGCATGCAACAAGATAATGAAAAACGAAATAGTTCAAGAGTTTATCAAAAATCAGTGATGCAAACTTTTGCTAGATGAGCCAGCACCAACTAACCCTCCCCCTTGATGGGTCATCTGGTGAAGGTAGTCGAAGGTATTGGCATGGACTTCATGCTAGCGTGAGCGTTAACATGCTTGAGGTAACGTCAGTGCAACCTTGAGTAATGTAAGTTACCGGAAGCTGCTACACTCATCTTACGCCTTAAAGATTGAACTCCACGAGATGGTAAACCACGTAGCACAGGATATGAACTACAGAAATGCCAAAACAAAAAGCAACACATCCCGAGTTAGTCATTCAAGAGTTCAACACACGCAAACATTCAAACACATTTTAGTGGAGATTCGAGGGGTGATATTAGGCAATGAAGAGCAAATATTTTCCCAGAAAAGAGACACTTCCATCATTTTTCCAAAACAAAAATTTCACATGAGGTGAATAGAACTTTGAGTTAATGAAAAATCTCTCATATTAAAAACCGGTGAGATGGACCGAAGTATGTGATAGACATGTTTACTTGTCCTTCGTCTCAGTCACAAGGAAGCAGACGTGTTTCGTCGAAACATATTGGCAGAGTTAGCACCGCACAAGAGATTTTAATTCATGAATGCAAGGTGAACACTTAAGGCACTCCGATCAGGAACTAGCTTTACTTCAATCAGAGGGGAGCCGGGGTAACCGGCGTCCTCCAGACGAGTTTTTTAGCTTTAAATGAAATGCAACAGACACTCATTACAGCAGTCAGAGGGGAGCAAGGTTCACTTGCGTCCTCCAAAGTGTGATAGGAGAGTGTCTTAAAGATTAGCGCCCATGTACAACCTTTCGAAGAGGGGAGCCGGGGTAACCGGCGTCCTCCGTTACTTGGCTTTATGGATCTATGCAAATGAAGCGAGGAGTTTAAGCCATGTTCACATGTTCGCATTCAGCGGAATAAATACTATTGTGTCCGAAGACTAAAAGCGGCCTCGAATCCATGTTTGTCTGACTAGACTAATCCACGACGATTCCGAGTGCGTATTCAGAAGTAAAGAAACTACTCTTTCAGACTTCAAAATTTTTCCGTGAACTCTTAGAGAGAACACATGCAGAGAGAATTTCTTAGTTTCTTAAATCTCTCAAAGTCAAGAGGTTTGGTAAAGATGTCAGCGAGCTGTTTTTCCGTTGAAATATGCTGTAGACTGACTATATCACGATCAACCAAATCTCTAATGAAATGATGTCGAATGTCGATGTGTTTAGTTCTTGAGTGCTGGACAGGATTTTCGCTGATTTTGATAGCACTCTGGTTATCACAATACAGCACTAATGGAGCACTCTCAAGGAGATAGTCATTCAACATTTGTTTCAACCAAAGTAGTTGAGTGCAGCAACTTCCAGCCGCAACGTACTCGGACTCGGCAGTTGACAGTGCGATACAGTTTTGCTTGCGACTATGCCAAGACACAAGATTATTGCCAAGGAAGCAACAGCTGCCGGAGGTACTTTTTCTTTCGTCCGTGTCCGTCGCCCAGTCGGCATCAGAAAAACCGACAAGGTTAGATGAAGTGTCGCGCGCATACCACAGACCTAGCTGAGAAGTTCCAGAGATGTAGCGAAGAATCCGTTTCACAGCTCTTAGATGGTCCTCCTTTGGATCAGCTTGGTACCTGGCACACATACAAACACTAAACATAATGTCAGGACGAGTGGCAGTTAAATAAAGTAAACTCCCAATCATGGAACGATAAAGAGTTTGGTTTACACTCCGACTTTTTGTTGACGTCGACAAGCGTTCCGTAGTTGCCATAGGAGTGTTAGCTGGCTTGGCATGATGCATTTCAAACCTCTCAACCATGTTTTTAGCATACTTACTTTGAGATACAAATATCCCATTTGGTCGTTGAGAAATCTGAAGGCCAAGAAATTGGTGCAACTTCCCCTCAAGGCTCATCTGAAAAGTCGAGGACATAGCTTCTGTGAATGAAGTCACGAGTTTGGAACAAGTCGCTCCGAAGACAATGTCGTCAACGTAAATTTGGGCAACAATCATGTGTTTGCCTTCTCGCTTGATGAACAAAGTTTTGTCCACCGATCCACGCTCAAAACCGAATTTTAGAAGAAAATCCGTGAGACATCAATACCAGGCGCGAGGCGCTTGTTTCAAGCCATATAGAGCTTTGTGAAGCTTGTATACATGATTTGGCTTTTTCGGATCCTCAAAACCCTTAGGTTGAGCAACGTAGACTTCTTCTTCCAGCACACCGTTCAAGAAGGCAGCTTTGACGTCCATCTGTCGAAGTTTGATGCCTAGATGGCATGCAATAGCAATCAAGAGTCTGATGGACTCAATACGTGCGACCGGAGCAAAGGTTTCATCAAAATCTATGCCTTCCACTTGGGCATATCCTTGGGCAACAAGACGAGCTTTGTTTCTGACGACTTGGTTGTGCTCATCTGTTTTATTCTTGAAAATCCATTTAGTTCCAACAACATTGATGTTTGAAGTTCGGGGAATTAAGGACCAAACATTATTTCGTGTGAACTCATTCAACTCTTCTTGCATGGCCATGATCCAAAAATCATCTTGCATGGCTTCCTTGTAATTTTTCGGCTCATTTTCCGAAAGAAAGCAAGAGATGCTAATTTCGTTATAGATTGCAGAAGTGCAGATGTTGTAAAGTTCATTTGGAGACTTTGTCGGTTTCTTTGAGCGCGTAGTTCGCTCATTTAAATTCCCAATCATTTGGGTCGGAGGATGACGTTTTTGGATATGACCCGGTGCTTCTCTCGGTGCATCAGCGGGGTTTTCAATGTTTAGCTCAGTTTCCTCATCTTCAGACGATGAAGTATCATTGTCCTGATTGCTAGAATCTCCAACTTCAGTTGAAGTGTTTGGAGTAAAATTTTCTGGAGACACATTCTCAGGAGCAGCAGTTGTGGGTGTTGGTGGAAAATTTTGATATTCCAAAATTCCTTCCTTAACCCAATTTTCCTCAGTATCTTTTCCAAGAAAGTCTTCTTCATCAAAATTTATGTTAACAGTTTCGATGACTTTCTTAGTTCGAAGATTGTAGGCACGATAAGCATGGCTATTTTGGCTATAACCAACAAAAATACCACGATCAGCTTTGGCTTCAAATTTCTTCAGGGGATCACGATCCTTCAAAATATAGCAAGTACAGCCAAAGACACGAAAGTGTGCAACTGAAGGTTTCTTGCCATTTACCAGTTCATAAGCAGTTGCGGTCGTCCCAGATCGAATACTAATCCGATTCAAAATATATCCAGCAGTGGAGACAGCTTCTGCCCAAAAAGTTCGTGCAAGATTTTTCGAGATAAGCATTACACGTGCCATTTCTTGCAGCGTTCGATTCTTTCGTTCGGCAATCCCATTTTGTTGAGGAGTTTTTGGGGCCGAGTATTCATGATGAATTCCTTTCATCATACAGAATTCGTTGAAGCTAGCATTTTGAAATTCAGTTCCATGATCACTTCTGATCCTTTTTACTTTAGCCTCATGATTCGTTTTGATCCATTTCACAATGCCTTTGAAGGCATCAAAAGTTTCATCTTTGGTAGCCAGAAATCTTGTCCACGTGTAGCGAGAAAAATCATCAACTACAACCAACACATATTCTTTCTTTCGATCGAGTGACAACTTCGTTTCCTTCATTGCCCTTTGTTTGACAAATATACTTTTAACCTCCATTGGACCCATCAAGTCCATATGTAACAGTTCGAATGGAGCTGAAGTACTCATGAGCATTGGCAGTGCCGGATGAGGAGTTCTTGTCAGCTTACCCTTCTGACAGTCACCACACACTCTTTTCTCGATTTTGGGGAGTTGAGAGATTCCTCGAACTATCTCCCCCTTAATCAATTTGCTCAAATTTCGAGTGCTGGTGTGGCCAAGTCGTTGATGCCACAAATCAACTTCATCAGGAACGGTCACAGAAAAACAACTATACTCAGTTGTATAGCAATTATTTTTGGCTCGTGGACCTTCCATTATACACTTTCCTTCATCATCAAAAACTCTGCACGATTCCTTATCAAAACTCACGTTCAGTCCTTCATCACACAGTTGACTGATGGAAATCAGGTTAGCAACAAGTCCTTTTACATGGACTACATTTCTGATAGGAGGTAATCCTTTGATTTGTAGAGTCCCCTTTCCCTTTACGACGCCTTTTGCTCCCCCTCCAAACACCACGGGAGCTCCAGTCATAGGCTCGTAATTTTTTAGAAACTTTTTCGTGCCAGTCATATGGCGGGAACAGCCACTATCAAAATACCAAATTCCTTTGGTTCCAGTCTCAGATGCGTTGAGTGCGACATTACAGAAAATGAGTTCTCTTGGTTGCCAACAATTTTTGGAGGTAGAGTTAAGTTCAACTTTACTCTTTTGTGACTTAGGCACCCATATCTTTTTGGCATTCAAATTTTGGACATTTCTCTCAGCCACAGTTTTCAGAATTTTAGAAATGGGTTTCTTTATGTCCTTAGCAACCTCAACTTTCTTCTTATCAAAATTTTGTGACTTTGTTTGAACCCTCGTGTTCATATTTTTCTCAACACTCAGCTTTTGAGAATTTCGTGATTCTTCACTCTTTGTCATCAATTCACAGTTCATGTCAGCTTTAAGTTTGTAGCAAAAAGGTCTTATGTGTCCAAGCACATTGCAGTAGTGACAGACATATTCTCGTCGTTGACGAGTTTCAACTTTCACAGGTGTCTTGACAGAACCGGATTTAGATTGCGAGTGTCCTACATTCGGCTTAACACTCTGAGTTTTGTTCAATTTTTTCAACAAAGTTTTCTCATATGGCAGAATACCACGAGGATGATTCACGATATTCCTTGGAAATTGATATGTCTCAGATTTAGAGTTTGAAGTCGAAACTGACTTTTGAGGTTTAGATTCAGGAGACTTAACAATCTTTTTCCCTTCAGCAATCTCTTTTCGTTTCAATATTTCAGACTCAGTTTTAAGTTCATCCTCTGGTTGATCATTTGATGCTTTGACGAAGGTCACATCTTTCTTCTCAGGTGTAGAGTAAATAGATTCAAACACTTTTTGAAATCCAAGTCCATAGCGATTAGGATTCATGTACGAAGCAGCATTGTCAAACACCGAAGAATTTGTGTTCATCTTTTTCAACAGCTCATCAGTCATCTGAAGTTTTTCTTTCAAAACATAGCACTCCTTATCTGTCATAGCAAGATCAGTTTGAGTCTTCAAAAGTGATGATTTCAGATCATCGTTCTCAGAGGAGTTTTTGAAAAGAGTTTGAAGTTTCTTAACTTCGGACGTTTCCTTCTTCAACGAAATCTTCAGTTTTGAGTTTTCAGAACTCAACCTCTCACACACTTCTCTTAGTTTGACAGCTTCTTTGTAGTGTTTATGTTTTTCTTCGAAAAGGTCATCAAACTTGATTTTAAGTATAGTTAGAGAGTTGTTCAACCTCTTCTTCTCGTCCGTTGTCTCTTCAACTGAGTTTTTCAACTCAACAACTTCATCATACATCTTTCGGTTAGCAGTCGTGAGTTCGTTGTAAGAATCTGTAAGAACTTTCAAAGACACTTCCAGAGTGCTATTCTCAGTGATAGCAGTGTCATGTAAAGTTTTGAGTTCAGAAAGACTCTCTCTTAGAGTGAGTAACTCAACACATACGTCTTTAGTTTGAGACACTTCAGATGTCATAACAATCTCATCAGTCTCAGACACGGATTCAACATCCGAGAAAATATCATCATCACAGAAGTTTCGGTTTGCTGAGGCAACACGAAAAATATTGTCAGCAGTTGCAGTGTCCTTCAGAAAACCATCAAAAACAAAGTTTTCAACCTCCACATTTTCAAGGTCGAAATTTTCACCAAAAGTGACAACTAGAGCGTTGTCCTCATCATTATCTGAATTTTCATTCTCAGATTCCTCACTTTCTGAGATTACATTTTCATCATCAATTACAACATAGCTCACTGGCAGTTTCTTTTTGCGATGCAAGTTAGGACACTCATTCTTGACATGTCCAAATCCCTTACATTCGAAGCACTGCATTTTAGAAACATCCTTGCTAGTTGAAGAATATGGAGAAAGTTTTGTCTCCTTAAATTTTTTGTCAGTGAATGAAGTTTGATTTCGGTTGTCTGAGTTTCTCTGAAAAGAGTTAGAATTTTTCTGAAACTTTCGAAAATTTCGGGCACGATTCTTTCTCTTAAATTCTTGCTTCACAAGGTACGTGACAATTTCAGTCAGTGCAGCAAGTTTATCAGAATTATTCGAGTTCATCAAACGTTCAATTTCCTCTGCTTCATCATCATCAGATTCATCTGAATCAGCTGAGAAACTACATTCAGACTTTTCATTTCTCGAAGGAGTTTTCTGCGGTTTCGAACTTCTAGAGCTCTTACCCTTCTCAGAAATTTTTAGAGCAGTCATCGGCTCATAAACAAGTGACATATCCGGATTGCTACGAACTTTTAGAGTTAAGTCGTAGTTTCTCAAATCAGCCATCAGATCTGCATAGTCCCATTTTTGATCTTTTTCTTCTCGTGCTTCAAGAGTTAGCACTTTACTTTCGAACCGAGAACTTAGACTATGAAGAGTTTTCTCATAAATCATGACGGCAGGAAAAGTTTCTCCAAGTTCATGAACTTCGTTCACATATCTCATGATTTTGTCTAAGTACTCATTTATGTCTTCATCTTCTCTCATACGGAGTTGATGGAACTGAGCAGTGATAGTTCGAATTTTAGAGCGCTTCACGGCCTTACTTCCTTCGCATGTTCTCTGAAGAGTCTCCCATGCGTCTTTCGCTGAAGTGCAATTTTTCACCAGTTGGTACATACTTAGTTCCAACCATTCACAGATAAGAAGTAGAGCCTTGCTATTAGCAGTTGACAAATCATGCTCTTCTCTAGTCCAGTTACGTTCAGGTTTGGGAGTTCTTACCCCATCGGCATCTTCAGTATACGGACACACCCAACCTTCCAGGACAGCCATCCATGCACGAGAGTCATGGCCTTTAATTCTAGCAGAAACTTTAGCTTTCCAGTTAGAGTAGTTCTGATGAGTGAGCATAATCGGTTTCTGAACAAACATTGGCGACTCCATTATAGCGGAAATATGAAGTCAAATAACGGATCACGTCTTATACGTATGACGTCCCGCTCTGATACCAATTGAAATTACGCCTTCAGCGTAGGATACCAATTTTTCGTGAAATTGGTCTTGAACTCGCAGACAGCAGCTACCGTCAAAGTAAAACACTTCACACAATTTGTAGAGTAAAAAGTGAAGACAAAGTTATGTAATAGTTTCCATTTCATTGATCACAAAACTTAAACTATTATACTTGTAGAGTATGGTAGGCAAAACGTTTACAAGAAGTTTCCCGAGTGTCGCAACAACTCCCACTAACTTGCAAACTAGCACACGAGTACCTAAAGCTATATCTCCTAGCTCTAATCTTGGCACACGGCGCAAAAGCTACTACACAAACTCGAGGCTCGACTGCGATTCTAAAAATCAGATTTCGTTCTCTCAAAATCGTCAAATGATGAAATGAACATCCATGGGTATTTATAGTAGAGCCGCACATGTGAGAGTGATGACGTGGCACGTTCTCATTCGTCGCATGCTTGGTCTATGTCACATTTCCATGGATGACATCATTATTGTAGAACTTGGATTCTTGAATCTTGGAATCTTGAATCTTTGATTCTTGAATCTTCGAATCTTGAATCTTCAATTTCAAAAACAAACTTCAACTTCAATCTTGACTCCATCGATCTCAATTCTTCATCTTCAATTTCTCGTGAAATTCTCTAAGTGTTGAAGCTTCGAATTTCATCGTCTTCACGGTCGTCGATATTGTTGAAGTTGCAAACTTGGCACAATTCTTCATTTCCTTGAACTGAGTACCTGGTGAAAGAAATCACGTTGTAAGTACTTAGTCTTAAAATCAAAGCAAAGGAAACATGAACTACGAAAAATAACATAAGGAACAAAAACCGGCGACTCTAGTCTCCGGAAAAATGACATGGGCATAAGTCGCCGTTTCCATGGTCAGGTACCAAAACCGGCGACCAGCGTCGCTGAAAACCTTGCACGCACCAAAAACGGCGACGCCAGTCGCCGTTTCCACAACACACATAAACGGCGACTCCAGTCGCCGTTTTCTTGTCACACCCAAAACCGGCGACACGAGTCGCCGTTTCCAAAGTTGCAAGGTGAGAGTCCATAGTTCCATAGACGCTGGTTCCATAGTTCCATACTTCCATAGTTCCATAGTTCCACAGTTCCATAGTTCCATAGTTCCACAGTTCCATAGTTCCACAGTTCCATAGTTCCACAGTTCCACAGTTCCACAGTTCCACAGTTCCACAGTTCCACAGTTCCATAGTTCCACAGTTCCATAGTTCCACAGTTCCACAGTTCCACAGTTGCACAGTTCCACAGTTCCACAGTTCCACAGTTGCACAGTTCCACAGTTCCACAGTTGCACAGTTCCACAGTTGCACAGTTGCACAGTTGCACAGTTCCACAGTTGCACAGTTGCACAGTTCCACAGTTGCACAGTTCCACAGTTGCACAGTTGCACAGTTGCACAGTTGCACAGTTGCACAGTTCCACAGTTGCACAGTTCCACAGTTCCACAGTTCCACAGTTGCACCACAAATGGCGACGCCAGTCGCCGTTTCCTTAGTTCACCAAAACCGGAGACTGTAGTCTCCGTTTCCGTAACCCTCACCAAAGCGGCGACTCTTGTCGCCGTTTCCGCACTTCGCCAAAAACGGCGACTCTGATCGCCGTTTCCATGCACGACCAAAAGTGGAGACTCTAGTCTCCATTTTTGTGTAGTCTCCACTTTTGGAGTCTCCACTTTTGTGTAGTCTCCACTTTTGTGTAGTCTCCACTTTTGTGTAGTCTCCACTTTTGGAGTCTCCACTTTTGTGTAGTCTCCACTTTTGTGTAGTCTCCACTTTTGGAGTCTCTACTTTTGTGTAGTCTCCACTTTTGTATAGTCTCCACTTTTGGAGTCTCCACTTTTGTGTAGTCTCCACTTTTGTGTAGTCTCCACTTTTGTGTAGTCTCCACTTTTGGAGTCTCCACTTTTGTGTAGTCTCCACTTTTGTGTAGTCTCCACTTTTGGAGTCTCCACTTTTGTGGAAGTCTCCGGAAATTTGACAAGTCTCCGTTTTTGTGGCAGTCTCCGGAATTTTGACAATAGTCGACGGACGGCGCAAGGAACACACAAAGTTGATGCCAAAAAAACTTGTATTTACAATAATTGAATCAAATAATTATTTCCAATATTATTGTATTAATTTTCATATTATTTAATCAAATTATAGGATATACTCGCACCGTATAAACCAAAAATTGTAGTATATATGCAATTCACATCATATTAATATTGTACAAATTAATTACCATGATCGAGAATATTAATGTACTTTAGACAAAAATCATGATTGTATTTACCCCAACTTCATATTACTAATTCAGTTATTTATAAAGAATTTTAAATAAATACTGTTCTTTCAAAGAATTAGTTGTTAGATAATATCTGGTCAATTACTTTCTTGTTTCACCGTTTTTAATTATTTATAAAGAATTTTAAATAAATACGGAGTACTCTTCTTTCAAAGAATAATTGTCATATCTGGTCAATTACTCTATTGTTTCACAGTGAATAAGAGTGATCAGTGTACAATTTATGTCAATTAATTTCATTATACAAAATTTAATATAATTAATTTTAATAAATAAACTATATTGTATGTCAAATTCATTATAAAAAATTAATTTTAAGTAAAATATTGATTTATTAAAATATTTAGTACGAAGTTTTTTTTTTTATTAATATTTTGTACACCATTTATAGTGTACAATTCATTATATTTAAAATAATTATTTCTTTAAATGTAATTTAAAAAAATTAATTATACATAAAATAATTATTACTTAAAATATACTTGGAGTATTTTCTATTATGAAAATTATTATACTTTAATTTTTTTACTAGTTAATTAAATTTTGTAATTTAATTTAAAATTTTAATTTATCAATTGAATGTAAGTACTTAATTTATTAGTTTTATTAGCAATATAATTAATAAATTTACTAAACTAATTAATAAATTTATTTAAAATTAAATTAATTAATTAAATAAATTAATTTACTTTCAAACTTATAATAACTAAAATATTCTTGCTAAATTTACCAAGGGAAGAAAATTAAACAAAATTTGATTTGATTTGTACTACCAAATTTATAGATATCATGTCAAAAATAATAATAAATATTTTAATCAATAGTGTTATATGTGAAAATTTTATTGACGGTGTAGAGAGTCATCTCTACACCTCGTGTTAATATAGCCTTTCTATCATTTTGCCATTTTGTTTTATAGATAATAATCATATATATAAAATTGGAACAATGTTAAGAAATACAATTTCTAAAAGGAAAATATAATTTTAATCCATTAAATTTTTACACATAAATGAATTACTTTTAATGTTCTGATCCCCCTCCCCCCACCCCCTAATTCTTCGTAAGTAAAATATAGTAAAAAAATATTTGGTCAAATGTAGGAAACTTTACTTTGTCAAAGTTTTGACTACTTATAGAAGAAAAAAAAACTATGTGAAATTTCTATAAATCAAATAAATACCAAACATAATTAAAAAAAACAAAATTAATTGACTAAAAATTTAAAATACCTTATAGTTATTAATGTAACTTATGAACGTGAACACACAACACCAAAAACCGCGAGGGCATTTCGGGAAATCTGAGAAAACACCATCTTCCTCTCCATCCGCGTCGCCGGCCATGGATTCACCGGTAAAACTTCAAACTCCGACGAATCCACCTCCCTCTCTTCATCTGATTAATTCCTTTTGTTTTCTTTTCTTAATCCGAATATATTGCTTTCCTTTCCGAGTTTTGATTCGAGTACGATTTCTGATACCTCCTTGATTCCGTGCTGTTCCTTCGGAGCTTTCTTCTTTAATGTTTGGATTTTTCATTTCTCGGAAGTTTGACTTCTTCTGTACAGGAAATTTGACCGAATCTTAGGGAATATTCCCTCATCTCCATCGAGCTGTCATTTGTTGAAACTGCGCGCGGTCTGTTTCAGTTTTCAAAGCTCTGTGCTGTAGATCCATTGGTGGGTACTGAGGGTTTGAAATGGGCTTGTGCCCCTTGACTGTTTCAGTCTTCGCAAACGTTCTATGTATATTCAAATCTCATAGAAATCCTCTGTTTGCAGGTTTCATGAGTGAATCAAGCAGACAGAGATGAAAGCGGAGTCGGCCGGATTAATCATAGGGGTATCGGTAGGAGTGGTGATTGGATTGGTTTTGGCTGTAGTTGCATTTTTATGCTTTAGACACTACCGAAAGCACCCCCGTCCCCAAATAGGGAATATCAGTTCCCGGAGGACGGTAACCATCCCTATTCGTGCAAATGGAGCAGATTCTTGTTCAGTATTGTCTGACTCGTCGATTGGGGCCGACTCGCCAAAATCAACCATAAGGAATGACTTGTTATTCTGGCGTAGGGGATTTAAGAAGGATGATATGATTTCTGCATCCGGGATACTTGAATACTCTTACAAGTACGTATTTTCTCGTGACCACTCTTTTAGGATGGTAGTAGCACTAAATGTATGGAATGTAACTCTTTTGAGCTGAGCTCTTTTGGTTTTATAACTCTTGTTGGCAGTCCGATGCTTGATTGGTTACCATTTATCCAAAATTAGTCCTCTTGGAATTTTCATAATGTGCCTCAGGGCTCGTTTGTCTCTATTGATTGGATTGATTCAAAAGACAATTTTAAATTGGTAAAGATAGTACTCCATTGTTCATTGATAATGTAAAGGGCTAAAGCATGTTTGATATTTAGAATTTCATTGTTTATCCTTTTGAGTTGATGAATAATACTCCACTTGTTTGGTTATAGACGAACTAATTGGATTTATATCAAAAGAAGAAGAAAAAACCGTAGCTCCATAATGAAGTAGTGTCCCACAACTAATCAAACTAAAGTGTTTGTCCTTAGATTTGGAAGGCCAAAATCATCTGTAAGACTGTAACATCCTAATTCTAATAATTATGCTTGGATTATTTCATTACACCTCTTGGGCGTTGTTTTGAATCTGCCACATGTATACATGATTGAAGTCGAACCTATTGGATATTGAAATATGAGATTATGTGAATGTCTGATGCTGTTCTATATGGATTGAAAAGGGTTGTGATTTTGATTAACAATTTCCTCGAGTGCCTAAAAAATTGGCGTCCAGGGGTACTGTTTATTCCTGTGTCTTATGATTGTCTGATATACTTGACAAAATCTCCAGGCACAATATTTTACACGTGAAGCTCATTTTAATCAACATAATATTAAATATTGATTGGTAACACAAGCAGGGACCTGCAGAAAGCAACTCACAATTTCACCACATTGATTGGTCAAGGGGCGTATGGTTCTGTATACAAAGCTCAGATGTCGGCTGGTGAAACTGTTGCTGTTAAAGTCCTTGCTACAGATTCTAAGCAGGGGGAGAAGGAGTTCCGAGCCGAGGTACTTAAATTTGAGAAGTGATTTATAGCAATTGAAAATAAGGTCTTCATTACTGTCCTAAACTCACTTTTTTCCTGTGTTTTCTTTCTTTAGGTTATGTTGTTAGGAAGATTACACCACAGAAACCTTGTGAATATGGTTGGCTATTGCATGGAGAAGCACCATCATATTCTTATTTACGTCTACATGAGTAGAGGAAGTTTAGCTTCTCATCTGTATAGTGAGTTACCTATGCCTATCTTATAAATTTGATGAGATTTTGAATGTTATATGACGCTGTAAATTTATACAGTATCATAATTAAGAGTGCGTATTTTATTCTATAGGGTCTAGCATTTTAACTCTTTATCTCTGTTATGTTGTATATGAGAATTCTGCATTGTATTATTTAGACTGTTACCCAGTGCTCTATGTAGCTGCATACAATTTCAATAGCCAGTAAGGCTAAGAAGGATTTATTAGGTTTGACAAATTTATGTTTTCCTGTCAATATGTCAAAATAATTTGCTCATTTTTACTTTTATTCTCTTATTGTTATGGACTACCAGAGAATGCAAGTGTTGTCTATTTCCTGTTTTATCCTCCGACTTTTCTAATGCTTATCTTCTTTATATCCTTCTGTTTCCTGGCAATTTTTTCAGATGAAAAACTCGAACCGTTGAATTGGGAATTAAGAGTTCAAATAGCTCTGGATGTCGCCAGGGGCTTGGAGTATCTTCACGATGGTGTAAGACCATTTATAAGCTTCAGAATTTCTTTCCTCAATCTTGTAATCACTTGGTTATACATTTAACTTCTACCATTTTTTTCAATCTTTAACTCCAGGCAGTCCCTCCTGTGATACACCGTGACATCAAATCATCCAATATTTTGTTAGATGAATCCATGATTGCTAGGGTAGGTCTCTCCTGGGAAAAAAAAAAACAAATCAAGAATTGATCTGACAGATATGTATTGTGCAGGTGGCTGATTTTGGTCTTTCAAGGGAAGAGAGGGTTAACAAGCAAGCGTCCAATATTCGAGGGACTTTTGGGTATCTCGATCCTGAATACATATCAACACGTTCGTTCACGAAGAAGAGCGATGTTTACAGCTATGGGGTTTTCCTTTTTGAACTTATTGCAGGAAGAAATCCTCTTCAAGGGCTCATGGAACATGTTGAGCTAGTAAGCTGCCATTCCCTTACAAATTTTGAGCTGCCATTCCCTTACAAATTTTGCACTGCCTAAGATTTAAGGGGATACTATAGTAATTTTGTGAATGTAGAGGAGATTTTGTAATTATAGGAGAAAAATGTGTTTTTTCGGATAAATTTAAATTCTATGGTTTATTTTGAAAATACCCCAAACCTCAAATGATCCTTTTCTTATCATGGTAGGCTGCAATGAACACGGAGGGAAAAGTTGGATGGGAAGAAATAGGCGATCCTCGCCTGCAGGCTAAATTTGATGTTGGAGAACTTAATGAAGTGGCTGCACTCGCGCACAAGTGTGTAAATCGATTGCCGAGGAGAAGGCCATCGATGAGGGACATCGTTCAGGTGCTCTCAAGGATTCTTACAAACAGACATAAAAGGAAGCACGGTGAGGATGGCTCAACTCCTACAAGAGATGAGGTTAGTGTCCATATGGGACAATTAGAACTTCAAAGTCCGTTGTCCGAACTCAGACGGGTAGAATCTTTCGACAGCACATTGTCTGAACACAGACGGGTAGAGTCTTGGGGCAGCAAGGCTGATTCTGTTGATACTTGAATGGTGCTATTTTTTTTTTTTTTTGGAAATTCATTTAAATTGATTATATATATTTTCCTGTAACATATCTGTTTGTCATAGTACCTTATACAAGATTTTATCTCTCAAATATTGTTTCTGGGCTACCAAAATTTCTTCATAAATTGTCATGAAATCATTTGTTTGGTCGCATGGAAAAGTGTGCAAAATTATGAATGAATTGTCAAAATCCACATTGAATGTCACCGAGTCACTTACTCACTGCCTATGTTTCATAGTACTGCAGAGGCGCTGATTTCCATATTCAAAATTTGAATTTTATGAAATGGTTTCCTTCCCAAAATTTGTTGTCAGGTGCTTAGGTTCTTTAGTTGGAAGAATATGCATCATGTAATCCGTTTATAATATACTACAACATAAAGTTCTTCCTATGTCCCGTACAAATAATCAAAAGAAAAGCAGAATACATAAATATGATCTTGAGGCGATGGTGTAACCTACCTTGTAGTACATCTTTGGAACACAAATTATGTTCAATAGACGTGTTATCAAAGTATGCGTAGTTCACTAGTTCGCTCACCGGTTATGTGTGTATAAACTAATAAGTCAATGCGTGGTTTAGATTTGATTCTTGTACCAAATTCAACTGATATTTTTTTACTTAACTTTTTTGTGATTTACAGTAGTAGTTTTTTTCAACACTAATACTGGATACAAAATTTTTATAGTAGCATTGAAATGATTTTTGATGGTACCAAGTTTGTTTTTCATCATCGGATAAAAGTTGTACAAAAACAAAGTGGGTCATATATTGAAGTATACGTGATTAGAGTTGGTTTCTTTGTAATTTATAAGAATTTGGCTCCACACTACTTAGTTTATTACAATTTGGTCCTTAGGTTATTAGGGTTAGGATTTTGGTCAGATGCTTATAAAATACATGGATATTCACAGTTTTATTTATTTTGGTTCGATTGTTTTTTACACGAGAAGGAGTCTTCATCCTTCTCACTTATTCGTCATGGTTTTCTACATCATACACATCAATAATGACTATAGGGCTTCTTGTTCTTCATGAATCATAATTACTTACACTACCTTCAATTCTAACTAGGACCACACTCCATTCTTACTACAATACTACTCTTTTTGTTTCATTCGTATACGAATGGTAACACATCCTTCACAAATTACAAAGAAGAGAATAAAACTACATTCTAGCTGTTTTCGTAAGTACAATCAAGTAATACAATTCTAATTAGGACCACACTCAATTCTAAGATATAATTACTTACACTACCTATTTTGGTAAATAAAACTTTGGTGGTATAATATGTAAAAATTGTGTGTTGTGGTCACTTGTGAGTTGTCTCACATTGAAAGTTTGAAGAAAGGGGGACCAAAATATAAGAGTAGGGAGCTACTCCACCTAGTACCAATTGGTTTTAGGATGGAACCTCCCTACATGTCCCGGGTTTCCCCTTTCCCGTATTTGTGCGCTAGTCGTGGGACCGCACTCACACACCTTCCATGTAGTGATGTCAGGACACCGTGATGGTGGGACCGCACTCACACACCTCCGATTTCAACATGGTATCAGAGCGATGTAGCTTCTGTTGCGTGTTCGTCTGTTACGGCCCATCGGTTTGGCCTCACACATGTAGTGATGGTTGCTCAGTCAGGGGGGTCGGCCATTGTTGTGGTGGGACAAATTTGTCTAGGACTTATAAGTGAGGGGGTGTGTTAAAGATGTAGCTTCTGTTGCGTGTTCGTCTGTTACGGCCCATCGGTTTGGCCTCACACATGTAGTGATGGTTGCTCAGTCAGGGGGGTCGGCCATTGTTGTGGTGGGACAAATTTGTCTAGGACTTATAAGTGAGGGGGTGTGTTAAAATTGTGTGTGTTGTGGTCACTTGTGAGTTGTCCCACATTGAAAGTTTGAGGAAAGGGGGACCAAAATATAAGAGTAGGGAGCTACTCCACCTAGTACCAATTGGTTTTAGGATGGAACCTCCCTACATGTCCCGAGTTTCCCTTTTCCCGTATTTGTGCGCTAGTCGTGGGACCGCACTCACACACCTCCGATTTCAACATAATACAGTCGGGAACGAGTTGGCTAAGACCATTTCTAACTTCAGACGGAAAATTGTTCAAAAGCACTTGACCCCTTTATTCGGCTATACCATTGAATAATCAACATGTGATGAATGCGAACACTCTTAGACTCGTCGATAATCACTCCCAAACAAGGAAAATTATAATCAACTTTCAGTAAATTATACTAACATTGAAAACAACCCATGCACCAAATTTCTAACATTAAACCTTGAAAATGACCACAAAACATGGAAGGAGAGCTTTGGGGTTGAGCAAGTAAAGCTCCTTGACTTTACCGGCAAACGAGTCGAACCCCGTCTGACCAACCATTTCCTTAACATTCTCCAGAGGGCGGTCTCTGCACACGATCAACGCTTTCCTCGCCGTCAGATCATCGCCACACATTTCGATAGACTCAAACGCCCTTTTAGACTTATTAATATACAAAAAAATCGACATTATATTTATTCTCGGTATCATTTCATTAACTGTTGAGGATTCGAGAAGATAAAAACACAATCGAGCTACGCGCGCTCAAAAACTTAAACCAGAGCTTCGAGTTCAACAATGGTGAAATGTGAAACCGACGTTCAATGTTCGATATAACACTCCTAAAAGTATCACTGAACTTGTAGAACTTGTAGAAGTATAATGCAAAAGAAATCACGCAAAATAACACATGATTTTACAAGCTTCAATCGACTGAAGGTCAATCTACGTGCTCGGGGAGAGAGGTGGTGCTTCGATGTTATTTAAGCTCTCAAAGCTATCGGAATACACTCAGTTACAGTTCTAGATCACACAAAACTCGTGAATTACATTTACGTATACGCACGCAGAATCCCCTAATTCCCGAACGCATATGAACCCTAGGATCAATCATGATTGGGCAAATCTCCACCACAGATTTTTAACCAAAATTGTGATGTACATGTTGTGCGTGAGCTGACGAGTATCAAGAAGCACTTTGAAGCATGGATTGAGATGCAATAACACGTGAGAAATGCTCGATCGAAGGCAGCGCGCCATCCTGGTGATCCCAGATGAAACGGCGTCGTAAAAGCCAAAACGGCATCGTTTTATCCTTTGCGACAGAATTTAAACGGAGTGAAAAGACCACTTTGCCCTTGAAGCTTAAAATGTAGGAAATAGGCTTCAAATTTTGTGTATTTTTTAAAAATAATCATTAATATCAATTAGATAATTTAATATTTAATTATATTTCATATTATGATATTTATTTTTTATTTCATTATTAAAAATATTTTTATTAAAATTTATTTTAATTATTAATAATATGATTATTTAAAAAAAATTACATTAAAAAAATATTAAATAAAAAAATAAAAATGGTTGATATATTATTTTTATTAGTTTGTAAAAAAAAGATAATTTTATAAATAGTAACTAGTTTTTGGTATTAATTTAAGGTAAATGTAAATCTAAGTATTTTTTTGTGTAAGTTTCACCCATAAACCAATAATAGATTTGTGTTTTGGTATCGATTGGAGCAAATCTCCTAATCCAAAATAGGTTTTTGGTATCAGTTGAAGTCCAATCTCTTAATCTAAAATAGGTTTTTAGTATCAGTTGAAATATGCTTTAAGTCAAGTGGACATGAGTTTGAGTTTCTTTGCCCCTATAAATGTTTTTGGTTGCTTGTTTGATCAATTCATACTGGTTTTACATTTTTTTTTATTTTAAATTCAAAATAATGAGGTAGAGTTTATGTGACCAAACAGAAATAATTCTAATAAAGATTGTCGATAATCTCCAAATTTAAAATCAATTGCAGCTCACTAGGTCATTTTTATGAAATTTTAAAATTTCCAAAAATGTACAATTGACCCAATTTTGAGCTTTGTTGGACAAAATTGATAATCTCCAAATTTAAAAGCAATTGCAGCTCACTAGGTCATTTTTATGGAGTTTTGAATTTTCCGACCCAGAAAAATGATACAATTGACTCAATTTTGAGCTTTGTTGGACAAAATTGAAAAAACCGAATGTAACACCTCCTTTGTGGAACTAATTTAATATTTTTGTCCGTAGAAATTAGTATTTTAAAAGAAAGTTAAATAAAAATTATAAAAGAAAAGTGTGTAACATAAAAGAAGAGGTATAAATATGTTTCCGTAAATATATGGTAATTTTTATTTCAACATTTTACAGAAGATCAAAATTATATCTGAAAAAGATTGTTTTTAACAGAATTTGGCATAACATTAGTAATTTAAGATCCTTATGTTTCAAGAAGTACAAATCGAAGTGGAATGCAACCTTGAGAATGATGTTTTTTTTCCATGGTTGAAACTTGAAAAAAAATCAGTTTCAACCGCGGATTGGATCCTGTTCGGTTTCCATCATAAGAATCCTTTAAATAGAAGTGTATCTACTGTAAACATACATAATTATCAGAAAGTCATGAACCGGTTCGCGTGATATTTGAAAACTTGCATACATGATTTAAAGGACATAGTAGTGAAAGAACATAATGAAGAAAGTGATATAATACGCAACTAAAAAGTTCCATTGTATCTGCTCTTCACTGCCTTCTAATTCAACCAGGTCACAAAAGCAAGAATAGGTAGAATTGGTCCTTCATTTCAATGTTGGGGCCTGAGAATGTTGATGTTGCATAAGATTTTATCATTAACATAACATGTACTATTCAAAGTTTCTGATTTATTTTAGTGATCTGATGCGAAAAAATCTTGCTACTACACTTCAAATTCTAAACAGTAAAAGCAAATTTCATGTTTTAATCCACTTAAAATCAAAAATAGGACATTTCCCGCATATCAATTTTACGTGTGAAAATCCTTTAATAATTAGTGGATCAACAAGATATAAACTAAAGATACGAGGATACGTACCCAAATATGGACACGGGTATGGGGATACAGCAAACAAAATTATTTTCATAAATTTTTAAATATTGAATAATTTTATATAAACCTATAATAGTAATAAAACTGATTTAGTATATGAAAATACTGATTAAATTAATTATTTATATATAAATCACTCATATATATATATATATAAAAAGTCTTTTAGTAAGTCAAAAGTCAAAAACCCTAATTATTTGTTCGCCGAATCGCCGCCATCTCTCTTCTTTTTCTCTTTTTCTATGTTAAATTCATTTAGTTCATTCAAACATTCATCCACCTTTGTTGTGCTAAGTACATTGGTTCCTCCACCCCAACCCTTGCACGACGCTTGCTGAGAAATAAGACAGGAAAAAATATGTAATACAATAAAAAAACTACTCCAATAATTAGGGATCACACATCACTTTTCACAATATATTTTCCATAGAAGCAGGGTTCAACTTTTTGTTTGCATTGAACAATGAAAAGAGAATTACCACAATTTGGTTAGTTTTAAAGTTGGGGCCCAACATTTGTTT
This sequence comes from Euphrasia confusa, assembly GCA_954870475.1. Classification (NCBI taxonomy): domain Eukaryota; kingdom Viridiplantae; phylum Streptophyta; class Magnoliopsida; order Lamiales; family Orobanchaceae; genus Euphrasia; species Euphrasia confusa. Next base: position 24,212,522 of record OX940961.1, read on the forward strand.
CAAAGCACAAACCACTATCTGCAAAAACAAACAAATTACAACATCTCAAATTAAATCATTCTAACCTTAAAAATTCAGTATAACACACACTCAAGTTGTCCAACCATGCATGGAATTTTCAGAAACAAACATAATTCAAGTAATATAAATTATTAAATAGGAACGAGAGATTCAGGTTATTGTTCAACCAGCTATTTATACCTTGAATATTTTTCCGAAGGTATAATCTGAGCAATCATGCAATTTTGACTTTAAAAAGTCGATTGCACGTGAGGATGCCTGTTGAAACAAGACAAAAAATTACAAATGAATTCACAAGGAGATATTAAACCAATAACCCTAGAGAAAATAGTGTGGACTTTTACGAGTACTACATTGTAGAACTATTTAAGTAATTGTTCGGGATCTACCTGCTTACGTTCTTGAGGGTTCTCAAAAGTTGTTGGAGCTGCTGATACTGCATTAACAAATAAAAGAAACAATTGAGAGAAACATTTGAATATCACCATAATTATATTTGGGTTCATGTCACAAGGATTGAGTCTAAAAGCAAATAAGAGATTCTTTAAAGCATACATACCAACAGCAAAAGGATTACCCTGGGCATGATGGGGTATCTCCTTATTAAGAGTGCTAGACAGATCTGCTCAAACCAATGAATTGAGAAAAAAAGATTTAAATCGTGACAACTCAGACAATATGATAAATTTCTAATAGTACAAATTATACGAACATATACCTCCCATCTGATTCAATACTGTCAACACTACAAAATTAGCTGGTGTAGGCTTTCCAGGGTAATATTCCATGGAAAACAATTTGTATTCCTGTTATAATAACAGAATTCCGAAATTAATATATAACGGGACAATATAAATCCTATGACTGATTTAGGAATATTAAACAAAAGAAACAAAGACAAGAGCAGACGAACCAAACATGGATCCATAGCTACCACAACATATGATGTGATTCCACGCAAAGCAATCCATGTGTATCTACAAGAGAGATCTGTTCCATAGGAGAAAAAGATTATGGTTTATAAAAAAAAGTAGTCCATGTGATGCATGCATGTGCAAACTAATGTATGTTAATGTTGGATTATAATCCATTGAGAGGGTCACTGAATGTATTCACAATATATAGCATACTACAAGGTTCAGTTCCTAAATATACATAGGAAATCATGGGATTTCCGTATCAATCTACCTAAGCTAAAGGCAATACAATATATGAAAATATTTCACAATATTAACTAATAGTTAATAATAACAAGTGATCACAGCAAATGAAAAGAGTGACAACCTACCTGTCCAGTTGACGGTGTCCCCAGAGGGAAATATGCAGGTTCGTTCGTCTTCAATGACAGTTGTGAAAAAGAACATTACATATATCATAATGTAATAGACAAATTGAATATAGAGTGTGAGTGCATACCATCTCCAGGACCACAATTAAAACGCAACGGTTTCCTGCTGAGCGACATACTTAGCTCGTTAAAAAAGCGTTGCGCTGAAAAATGAAAATTAAGAAAGGGAAAATGAAGTGAGACCCAGAATACTATCAAATATGAAATCAGTGAAATCGAGTTGGTTACCTTTTTGATCTTCAGTCCAATTGGCACGCAAACCAGAGTAATCTAATAATGAAGGGAACAAAGATAACACATATAACAATTGTGTAATAATCAAATAAATATCAGTGGATATCCATACCAATGAGAACTTTCACTTTTGGTTTTTTAATTTTAGACCATCGACGAGTACTCGTACGAGGTTCCCGTAACGCAGGAGAAGATTTGTACGTAGTAGAAGAAATGCGAGCACTCCTCCGTAGGGCAACAGGAAGAGGAGAACCTCCTGATTTGTTTCATTTAAATAAAATAATATAAATTTGATTTTGATATACAGCATGTATGCATGTGTATCAACTACGACTACTAACAAAATAAAATTGAACTGGATGAAATCAGAAAAAATGCATCTCATCAGACTCAGGATTACAAAACCAAAATTTAACAGATACAATATATTTAATAAACCCTAGGAAAATAGTTTCAGACGAAATCAAGGGAGGAGGAAGATTGAACTTACCTCGGTGCGAATCATTGTTCTTCTTCATCGCAGTTGAAAACCTAGATTTCAGAGGAAGAGGGTAAAACTCGAAATTGTGAAATTGTATTTACTATTTCAGAGAAAGAGGGTATAAAAAAGAGGCCAGAATATAACCCATCCATCAAAAAACTTAATAATGAATATTATTAATTAATGAAGGACTAGTTTACCCTTTCTTGGTGAACAAGATAGAAACCCTACTTTGTATCCTATATAAAGAAGTCTCCCTATATGAATGAATACAATTCTCTCATATCGTCGATCTATTATTCTCTCTCAATTCCTCTTGAGTTTATAACACGTTATCAGCACGAAAGCTCAACCGCGTTCTTCATCGAAGTTTTACTCATCCAAGATCTGAAAGCTCACCCGCGTTATTTATCGAAGTTCTACTCATCCAAGATCCGAACTCCAAGGCAAGAATTTATATGTTTGTTTATATTCATTAATAATTATAAATATATCTACAAGTAATAATATATAATTTTTGATATTCTTGAAATAATATAATATTAATTATGTTTAATAAATCAATTAAAATTTTTAATGTTTCTGTAGAACAGTGTGACATGATATTTCCGAAAAAATATCAAAATTAAATGTTCCTGAAGAACATATATGATATTCCTGATGAAATATTAAAATTAAATGTTCCTGAATAATATCGATATGATATTCCTGTAGAAATATCAATATCAAATTGATTATGATATAACGCCCAATAATAATCAAAAGTAAATTCAGAAGGTAATTACTATTGAAAAAAATTATAATTTGATATTTCTGAAATAATATCAAACCAATTATTCTTAATATATCAATTAAATTGAATGTTCCTGATGAATATAAATTATGGTTTAAATATTATATTGATCGTTTTGGAAGAAAATCATGATTTGATATTATTCAATAAATATCAAATGAAATTGCTCCCGTAGTAGCAATAAATTTGAAAATATCAAATCAAATTGCTTGTAGCAATTAAAGCTTAAATATTTTAAATCGATATTGATATTTATAAGAAATAATTCAAAATATTCTTGAAAGAATATTTTTATTGCTCCCGAAGAAGCAAAGTTTAAACATTAAATATTTTCGAATAAAGTTATATCATGATTAGAAGAACGCCAAATTCGATTATTCTCTTCATATGAATTATCCCTGAAGGATATCATTTGAAAATCGAGATCAAATGTATCTTATTATGTGGGTATTAATGGAATATCGAAAAATTTGATTCCAATTACATGTAATTTCTGAGAAAATTAGATATTGTATTCACGAAGGATTATTGGTAAAGATACTGTTACACAAATGATAACATGTTAAGAGTAGGCTCCCGAAGAGCTTTACTAATTATCTCCGTAGAGTTTTACTAATTATCTCCACGAGTACTACAAATGTACTTAAAAATTAAGATGCATATCATGATTATTATTAAGTGCGTGGAAATTGTTATTTCCCATCTGCGAATTAATTAGAAATATGCAAGTTATATTTATATCACTACTAAAGTGTATTTTTATGACCGGACATAATATCTCTAGCCCGCGATCCAGAAGATCGGTTTATAGCAATTACGATGGTTTGCATATTTAAGGAAGATTATTTCCCGGCATTAGGGGGAGATAAGAATATAAAATATATTAATGCCGAGAAATTTCATTTAATGACCCAATAATTAAATCGGTTAATTTCTTTGGAAAATCAAAGTCACTTATATTAAAAATACACACCCGCAATAGTATCGGGGATTAAGAATAAAATACTCTGAGACTTAAATCAATTATCAACGACAATCCTAATTGATAAATCTCAAGCGATCCGCCCAATACACCAAGTGTACAAGTGTGATAAAATAATTAAGATGAATTATTTTCTCTCTCACACAACGACTATACCGATGGATTGGTCCGTGTCCATCTAGGTCGTGAGCAACTGTTTGATTAAATACGAGTAACCGATAGTATGATCTTCTGTGTGGGCCCGCACACCATACTAACTACAACGTATATAATCTAGGACTATATTTTGCATATATTTAATTAATAATAATTAAATGCAAATAATTGTTTATTTAATTAAATAGATTAAATGCTATGAACGGGAGTTTACCGATACTTAAATCTAGACATTAACTACACAACTCCAACACTAAGCATGTACTCTAAATGATCTTGCCACTTAGTAATAATCCTTATTTCTTAAGAAGACACATTTAGATCTAGTACTGCCTGCATGTAGTTCCAGGGATTGATTTCATATACTAGGTCCAGAGTTCGAAACTTTCCCAGTCTTATGAAAATCTCCAGTTGTCTAAGAACCTCCCACTACAACGGCATTGACGAGCGCGAATGCTTGTCGTTTGAGCACACGCGTCGGCAAAATGAAATTTATAATTCTGCCAACACCTAACACTACAAGGTAGTAGATAATGGTAAGTACGTGGGGTCGGTCCCACGAGGAGGCAATTGCAGTAAGTGATCTCGGCTTTGCCCAGAGGGTTGTCACGATTTAAAAAGATTTGTTTTGATTTGCTGTGGGCACATCGGTTCTCTCATGAACAACTTGACTCAACTGACGACGACTAAACTAAACTAAATTGATGAAAATCAGTATCTGGGCATACAACATCTCTTAGGTTCATTAGGGCAAACTAGCGGTCATCGGCACTAAGGATTTCTACCAGCGGTTTGTCAGCAGTTATAGGGTGCAAAAACAAAAGTGGTCCTATTGCGTCACGCCCAACAATTGCCCCACCCCTCATCTATCCTTACTGTGTAAAGAGAAGGCAAGCTAACCTTATGCCTAAACCCCTGGATCTGAACAATTCGATAACCTATGCGACCAAACATGGATCTAGTTTGCCCAAACCCGCATTACCCTCTAGACAGACCCGCTCGGCCAATAGCATGCTCGAAACATACGACCGCATCTCCTGCAAGTTCTAGTGCTATGCCCGCAACAATACTACAAGGTACATCTATGCGGTTTGCCAATCACCAGTATCCCAGTTTGTAAAGGTTCACTAGTGGTCGTCCTAGTTTGCCCAAACTCCCCAGAAATAAACCTCAAACAACTTTGCCTCGGGAACAAACGCCCAACCGGCTACTCTAGCCCCATCAACCTCTCGGTTCTACTTAGCCCAAAATCCCCCTCGATCTGCCTTTTCCCAGACGCTAATAATCCATCAACAAATAATTAAAACAAATAAATAAGGCACAAACGAAATCAAATACTAAAAAGGAAAGCTTTAAATTAAATAAAGAAAAACATAATATACAATTTCGCCCAAACGGGCTGCCCCAAAGGGCAGTGTTTCACCTCTCGACTCTCAAAACAAATATATATGAACTCTCATAAATTTCGTATATTAAGCTCTCTATATTTCTTCTTGTGTGTGGCGTCGTGTGTTGTATCGTCTCCTCCTTCAGCTGATCAGCGATTCCTCCTTTTATATGTGCGGTCTCTAGGGCATCAGATTTGTATAGGAGTTTGATGGGCTGATGGGCCTGGTGGGCTTGGGCCGTTTGGGCGTAGTGCGTCCAGAGTGTATTCTTGCTGGGACTCTTGCTGGTCAAGGAATGTCCTGGTCTTCAGGGATTCTTTCCTTATCAGTTGACCGGATAAAGATAGGGGGGATTAGGCAGAATCCCTTAACTTTCGGAATCAGTTACTCTGGTATGCTCGATACTCGCCGTTTTCCCAAACTGGGCGCCTTCTGCCCTTTGCCCAAAGAAGCGACTTTGCCCAAATGAATATTTCCTTTTCAGCTCTTCTCCTCCCAGATAGGTGGACTATGCGCGATGCTTGTTACGCAGTTGACTCTTACGGATAGTGACTTTGCCCATAGTGACGACTTTGCCTCACAGTGGCGACTTTGCCTTATTAGGCCTAACTGCTTGAGTCACCTCTTCAGAATCCCGCGTTTGCCCAAAGTGGACCATTCGTGACTTTTTCGCACAATATCCACCTGCTGACATGAATACCTGCATACTTTGCCCAAACACCTAATTGTGCCCTCCCAGACACATTAATGACTCAAACTGACTCAATAAAAGGTGTAAAAATGCTCTAAGATGAGCAAATAAAATGGCTCATCAGGCATTCCTGTGTATTAACAGTAATAACAGTAGGTGCAGTTAGTGGTGTACCGCTACTCGGTTCGGCTGGTTTCCAGTCTTTATCCTTTTTCTCTCATTCCTAAGGTTTCATGTCACTTTGGGCTTTGTGGTTCATCTAATAGTTTTCCTCTAAGAACCGGGCGTTAGAACTTATAACCTCCTTCTGGTTCATAGTACTATTGAACAAACATCTCTTTGTTCTTCTAGGATATTCTAAAACCGCATTTACATGCGCTGTTGTCTCCTAGAAATATCCATAGAACATAGGTAGTTCCGAGTAACTCATATTTTTACCATTCTTATAAGAGTTCCATTTCTTGTTTCCGACACACAATTTCTACACTTAAGTGCATGGTGTAATCTCTTGGGATCTAATCCCAATGCTGATTAATATGCTTTTCATTCCTCAGACAGGCACTTGCCTCCGCGATCAGATCGCAGGCTACGAATGAATATACATTGAAGGTTCTCCACAATAGCTTTGTGTCCATTGACTTGTCAAAACACTTTTGCTTTTGTGGCACATTAGGTATTCTAATCCATTTATTGAGTAATCATCAAATGAGATACTCGTACCTTATTGTGTATAAAGTCTGCATATATCAGAGTCAATCAAATATTAATACTTGTCTGGATCTTATATCCTATATCCAGAAAGGATTGCTCAGTTGTGTTATCCTCCAAATTAGATTCTTGGGTTGGAAGGTCCACTCCTTCAACTTAATTGATCAAATCAATTTTCAACCTTTGAACTTCTTATTTGAATAAATACGACTTAGCATAAGAATCCACAAGTATAAATGTTTCAAGAAATATCTTATTGGTAAAACAAGTTATGTACTACGGTATGTTGCATCGTGGTAGACATAGGATTCATCATTCATATATTGCTAACTAATGTACCAGAATAGATAATATCATAATTTCTTTTCAATAACCACCAAATGATTAAAAGAAATAAATATCCATTCATTAAAATTAGAAAACCAGAACATAGTTCTTTCTAAAATAAAAGGGTACATAAAGCAATAATTCTCAAAATGAAATCCTATAACTATGAAAGCATAGATAAAATGTCTTCCACTGCAACAGCCGCTTCCTTCACAGCATTGCCCATGTAAACTTCGAATTCTTCTTCTCTAAGCCCCCGAGTTTTCTGGAACCCCTGCATTAAAATGCACATACCGTCAGTGGGTTCCATATCTACACACCAGATTACTGGTATATAACACCGCTGACTATGTTATGACTAAAGAAGATTTTGTACCTTGTCTGTTGAGAGGACAATCAGACTTCGAATGTCCAGACTTCTTGCATCGGAAGCACTTGCCCTTAGGCTTGCTAGTCCCTTCTCGTGGTCCATGCCTCTTGGCACCATTGGGTTTCCATGCTTGCTTCCTTTTCTTCCCTTTACCTCCATTAGGCTTCAAGCCTTTGGACTTGGTAGCTACAAGTGCTTGAGACTTGCCCTTTTTGTAGATCCCCTCTGCCGACTTTAGTTCAGTTATGAGTTCCGCCAGAGAATAAGATAGTTTACCCATATTATAGCTCATACGGAACTGTTGGAGTTGTGTACTTAATGTCTAGATTTAAGTAACGCAAACTCCCGATCCATTGCCATTAATCTATTTAATTAAATAAACAATTATTTGCATTTAATTATTTATAATTAAATATATGCAAATCATAGTCCTGGATTTCATACGTTGTAGTTAGTATGGTGCAAGCATGGGCGCACAGAAGATCATACTATCGGTTACTCGTATTTAATCGAACAGTAGCTCACGACCTAGATGGACACGGACCAATCCATCGGTATAGTCGTTGTGTGAGAGAGAAAATAATTTATCTTAATTATTTTATCACACTTGTACACTTGGTGTATTGAGCGGATCGTTGAGATTCATCGATTAGGATTGCCGGCGATAATCGATTCGAGTCTCAGTGTATTTTATTCTTAATCCCCGATATTATTGCGGGTGTGTATATTTAATATAAGTGACTTTGATTTACCAAAGGAATTAACCGATTTAATCATTGGGTTGATTACCGGTTAAGTTGGGTCACTATATTTCATGTATGACATGCCGTGAATAATTGACCGGACAGTGTATCCCGGAAGGGTTGATAATATCCCCGAGATGAGTTCATAAGGAATTATTATGTAAACCCTGCAGGTGGATTCGTTCCGCATAATAATTAAGGTTGAATGGTACTAGTCTCGGATACAAGAGATGAATAAATTAATTAGCAATAAATTAATTTTATTCATGGATATTTATATCTTAAATACACGGAATAAATAATACTACCGGAGAAATATTATTTGATATAATATGATTTAATATTGGGAGTGCAATTAATTTTATATAGTGGAAAATAGAATTAATTAATATTAATGGATTAATAGATTTGGGCTTGGGCTCAATTTAATCATTAATATTGGAAGCCCAATATTCTACCTCCTTAAGATCCCCTACGTAGCCTATAAAAGCACTACATGGTCTTCTCTATTCTCATAACTTGAAGATCACAATTCTAGAGAGAGAAAGTAGAGAGGGAGATCCATGGAGTTCGGAAGATCGTCGCCCACCCGACGTTCGAGCTAGTGCAAGGAATACGTGGGAAGGTCTCAAGGTCTTCATAGATCTCGTTTCTCCGTACAACGAGAACAAAGGTAAAATCGTGAAAACCCCCTCGATGATTTTACATGTTAATTATCGTGAAAATACCGCGAACCAAGATCCAAGGGATGAACCCCGGAACGAGGGTCGACCGGCGGTGGTGGTCGAAGACCACCGGACCGCGGCGGTCGAGGATCCCCGTTGGGGATCGCGGACGTGAGAAGCCCCGGCTGGGAGCCGGGGATGCGATCGAACCTAGGGTTCGATCGCGGGGTGCTGCGGGCTCGACCCGCAGCCGCTCGCGCGTTGCTGCGGGGATTCCCGTAGCGGCTCGCGTGAGCGAGCCACCCTTCACGGGCAGCGAGTCATGGACTCGCTGCGGGGCTGCTACGAGCAGCCCCGGGGATTGCTACGAGCAATCCGCGAACCCCACGCGGGGGCTCGGCTGGGCAGCCGTGGGTTCTCCCACGGCGGGCTGTTCGGTCGTGCCCCGGGTCACGTGGTGTGTTCGTGGTTTCCGACTCGCGGGGGACTTCGGCTGGGGGCGGGCTGCGTGTCTTCGGGCGCGTAGTCTCCAAAGGTCGGACTTCTGCGGATGAGTCGGTGTTCGTGTTTTCTCCGGCGATCGGGATTTCGATTGGGTTGTCGGTTCCGCAATTTTAGACAATCCGGATATTCGATCTCCAAAGGATTTCGGTCGGAATTAATTAGATAATTAATTTTAATTAATTTATTAATTCCGGGATATCGATTTCCAACAATTGGTATCAGAGCGTTGGTTTTCGTTCACGGTATTTTTCGATAAATTGTTCTACCTTGCAGGGTTTCCGACTATTATGGCTAGATTTAATTGTTTTAATTAATGTCATAATATTGTTCTTGATTATTAAACTCTCGGACATGTCGAGATTCGTTTTATGTGTGATGAATGCTTGTAATAGTAAAAATTCGGGGGTTGACCGAATTTAGGATTTATTATTACGTTCTACTTTTTCCGGAAAATGTATAGGGTCGATTTCATGTATAGAATCGATACCGGATAATTTTAATTAAATTATGTAATTTATTTTACGTTGGATCGATGCCGAAACGACCGCCGGAAGAAGACGTGTGACGGAGGAGACGAATAGAGGGAGGGCTCGATCGGCCATCCCCATGGCCGATCTCATGAGGCTCGATCGACCACCATGAGGAGTTCGACTCCTCTAGGTGGGTGGTCGATCATGGTGAGCGTGGGGATCCCCAACCCGCGTTCATCTCGGCCAAGATTCACTTTCCTAAATTATTCGGTTTTCCTATTTTGAGTATTACTATTTTTTTTTGGGAATTCTCATGGAATAGGAAAAGAATAAATTTATTTTTTCCTTATTGATTATTCATATTCTTGGGAATTTTCATAGATTAGGAAAATGAATAAATTTGGAATTAATTTATTTTTCCTATTTTATTATTCCTTTATGGAATTTTAAATGGATTAGGAAAATAATTAATTTTGGAAAGTTTTAAAGTCCTTAATTAATTTTTCCTATTTAATTATTCCTCTATGGAATTTTTAATAGATTAGGAAAGGAATTAATTTGGAAGGATTAGGAGTCCTAATTTATTTTATTTCCTTATTCTATTATAGAAGTCTTCTAGAATGTTCCAAGTTTGACTTGGATAGGATTCTAAAGATTTAATAGAATTAGATAGGAAAATAAAAATAAATAAAAATATTAATAATATTTAATTTTATTTTTGATATATTCGATTGACTTAATTTTCGAATTAAGTAACTTTTGGATTAATTGAAAATAAATAGATTTAAATATTGGGATTAATATTCTCGTCACATGGAGCATTCAAGAACGAAGACTGAAGACTAGAAGATGCGTACGGGGATGCGATAAAGCCATAATAGTCGGAAAATAATATTCTAGTATTATTTTGACTATATGATAATATTCTATGTGCTTTATTACATGTATGCATGCTTATGTGTATTTAATTATGCATTAGATAGCGTATCCCTTTATTGTAAAAAGCTAAGTGGGAGAGGGTATGGAAACATATCCATGGTCTCCATTGCTGTTCTCTTAGTGACTTTTATGGACTTTTGAAGTTCGTATAGACAATTCATTGGAGGAGAATTCTTGTAATTCCTTTTACGAGAAACATTGATTAAGTTTATCAAACAATGCCTAATTTGTCTTTCTGAAACTGATTTCAAGTCGACTCATTCTCACCCCGGGGAGTGGAATGGAGCCAAAGCCACTTGGTCATGTCGAGGACACAAATTAGAGACCTTCGTACCATCCTTTTGAAGGTGGATCGATTGTCTGCTCGGCTCCCTCATTTATGAGAGATAGGGTCGTTCGCATGGTGAATCACTGGTTAGAAACTTCGAGTTTCACTTATGATTCTCCGCGTCTTGATTTACAAGATTGAATGATTCATGTAATTGGGAGTCAATTGTAAAAGTCTTTTGGTGTAGTAAACGTCCACACTATCGTGGCTTGCTGCATTGAATGGGATTTTGGAACGATTGATGTAGACAGTTATAGAAGGGAGTAAAGGAGCGTATGTTAACGTAAACGTCCACACTATCGTGGCTTGCGGTGAATATGCGTGTCCCAAACAATCTTCTTAGATACTGAGTAATGGTTTACACTTAGGTACGCTTCTTAGTATTCTTCCCATCGAAGTAACGCTAATGATGATGTACGACCGAAGGAAATCTAATTGCTAAATCATTTGGATAGGTAAACGTCCACACTATCGTGGCTTGCCATATCTGATGGGATTTTAGATGCGATTAGTGGTTTAATGATATTATTTGAGGGAGATAATATCGGAGATTAAATCGATTGTTTGTTGTTATATGTGCTCATAGATTAGGATATGGCCTTGAACCCACTTTATGTGATACGTAAGGATTTTAAACTCATTGGTCCCTGAATGTAATGATTGGAATAGAGATCTAGACATTGCCTAGACTGTTAAAGAGTACAAGTTTGTACTCAGTGAGCTTTGTTCTCCCGAACCTACTAATGTCTCGACTGTTGAGGAAAGAACTGATTTTATCATGTTCAAACTCATGGAGATGTTTAGACATGGTGTAGAGGCTAGACAAGAGGCGATGAGGATACTCATAAAGGCCAGTCGATTCGAGGAAACGCTTAAACACGTTTTCGAGATGATTGACCTTTTAGACGAGTTGAGACGGAAATCGCAAGCTCTTGTAGCTAATGCCAAAGGTTTCGAGCCTAAGGGCAAAATCGGGGGAAAGGAAAAGCAAGCAAAGAAACCCAGTGGTCCTAAGTTTCTTGGACCACGAGATGGGACGAGAAAGCCAAGAGGCAAGTGTTCTCGATGCAAACAGTCTGGGTACTGGAAGTCTGATTATCCTCTCAAAGAAAGTACGAAATTTTCTTTAGTCGTAAAACATAGTCAGTGGTATTATCTACCGGAACCTGGTGAGTAGATATGGAACCACTGACGGTATGTGCATTTTAAATGCAGAGGTTCCAGGAAACCTAACAACTTGGAAAAGAAAAGAAATCGTAGTCTACATGGGCAATGCTGTAGAGGAGGCAGCAGTTGCAGTGGAGGACAATTATATAGGATTTCATTTTGAGTTATTGCTTTTATGTACCTTTTAGAAAGAACTTTGTTCTGGATTTCTAATGAATAAGATATTTTATTTCTTTTAATCATTTGATGGTTATAAGAAGAAATAATGATATTATCTATTCTGGTACATTAGCTAGCAATATATAAATGATGAATCCTGAGTCCACCACGATGCAACGAACTGTAGCATGAAACTCGTTTTACTAATAAGAGATTTCTTTATCAATTATACTTGTGGATTCTTATGCTGAGTCATGTTTATTCAAATAAGAAGTTCAAAGGTCGAAAATTGATATTTGATCAATTAAGTTGAAGGAGTGGACCTTCCGACCTAAGAATCTAATTTGGAAGATAATATGACTAAGCAATCCTTTATGGATATAAGATGTAAGATCCGGACAAGTATAAGAATTGATTGACTCTGATGTATGCAGACCTATGCCTACTCAGACAATAAGGTACGAGTACTTCATTTGATGATTACTCGAGAAATGGATTAGAATACCTGATGTGCCACAAAAGCAAAGTGTTTTGACAAGTCAATGGACACAAAGCTATTGTGGGGAACCATCATGGTATATCCATTGAAAGCCTGCGATCTAATCGCGGAGGCAAGTGCCCGTCTGAGGAATGCATGGCATACTGATCAGAGATTGGGATTTGATCCCAAATGACTACACCATACACTCTTGTGTAAAAATGGTGTGTCGGAAATAAGAAGTGGAACTCTTGTAGAAATAGTAAAAGCATGAGTTATACGGAACTACCTGTGTTCTATGGATATGTCTGGAAACAACGGCGCATTCAAATGCGGTTGTAGAATATCCTAGAAGAACAAAAGATGTGTGTTCAATAGTACTATGAACCAGAAGGACGTTATAAGTTCTAACGCCCGGTTCTTAGAGGAAGACTATTAGATGAACCACAAGCCCAAAGTGACGTAGTACTTTGAAATGAGAGAGAGATATTAAGACTTAGAACCAGCCGAACCGAGTAGAGGTACACCACTAACTATACCTACTGTTATCACTGTTTATACACCGGAATGCCATTGTAGTGGGAGGTTGTGGGACAACCGAAGATATTCATAAGACTAGGAGAGTCTTCGGACTCTGGACCTAGTATACATGAAATCGATCCCTAGATCTACATGAAGGCCGTACTAGATCTAAATGTGCCTTCTTGGAGAGCAATAAGGATTATTGCTAAGAGGCGAGATCATTTAGAGTACAAGCTTAGTTGATCCATTTATGGATTGAAACAAAGCATTGAGTTCGTGGTACTTGCAAATTGATGAGATAGTCCATTTTATGGATTCATCAAAAGCATAGACGAATCGTGTGTATGGGAAACGTGATGGAAACAAGGTGGTGTTTCTCGGAGGTTTTATGTAGATGACATTTTATCATTGGTAACAATGTAAAGATGTTGTCAGACATAAAATGATGGTTGTCTAGAAAAATCGATATATGAGATGAAGAAGAAGTTAGAGCATGTTCTTAAGATCTAGGATCTCAAGAAAAGAACATTGTACTTCTCCTGGACATCTTACATATATATGATTATGGTTCGTTTTAACATGCAAGATTCCGAGAAAGGTTCGTTACCTTTCAGAAACGGAATGCATCTATCTAAGGATATGTGTCTTGGAACACAAAAGGAGATAGAAGCAATGAAAGCAGTTTCCTACACTTTGAGTGTGGAAAGCTTAATAAATGTAATGTTGAAAACAAGAACCTGATATCGGCTATGCGGTGAGCATAGTGGGAGGATATCAAGATAATCCTGGAAAGGAATATTCGACTGCTGTAAAAATACTTTCGAAGTACTATTCTAGACTACGAAGCAGACGAGTTTTTCCTTTGGATTACATTCTCTTAGATTTCTAATCGAATGAGGACCAGTGTAAGTCGATATCAGGCTATGTGTTTCACTATTGAAGGAGAAGGAGTTTTAACATGGAAGAGTGATAAGCACGATGCTTTTCGGACTCTGCCATGGGTAACCAAATAGCAGCCTCAGAGGCAGCGGAAATTTTGGTATAACTCCGGGATAATCTCTGGGACTTAGATGTGATTCTTAATTTGCCAAAGGCTATGTAAATAGCGGTGCAATGGCAAATGGTAAGAAATCACAAGTCCATAAGTGTAAGATAACACATAGTGCAAGTACCACCTGATACGAGTCATCGTCGAGGGAGACGACGCTGTAGTCACCAAGATAACTTCAGAGCGGCGACCTAGATTGCTCATTCACATAGTACTTCTTGGAAGTACAACTTAAGCACGTGATGAGTATGGGAGTCGGGAGTTTGGAGGAAATGACTAGACCTTAGTACAAGTGGGAGATTGTTGGAGTTGTGTACTTAATGTCTAGATTTAAGTAACGCAAACTCCCGATCCATTGCCATTAATCTATTTAATTAAATAAACAATTATTTGCATTTAATTATTTATAATTAAATATATGCAAATCATAGTCCTGGATTTCATACGTTGTAGTTAGTATGGTGCAAGCATGGGCGCACAGAAGATCATACTATCGGTTACTCGTATTTAATCGAACAGTAGCTCACGACCTAGATGGACACGGACCAATCCATCGGTATAGTCGTTGTGTGAGAGAGAAAATAATTTATCTTAATTATTTTATCACACTTGTACACTTGGTGTATTGAGCGGATCGTTGAGATTCATCGATTAGGATTGCCGGCGATAATCGATTCGAGTCTCAGTGTATTTTATTCTTAATCCCCGATATTATTGCGGGTGTGTATATTTAATATAAGTGACTTTGATTTACCAAAGGAATTAACCGATTTAATCATTGGGTTGATTACCGGTTAAGTTGGGTCACTATATTTCATGTATGACATGCCGTGAATAATTGACCGGACAGTGTATCCCGGAAGGGTTGATAATATCCCCGAGATGAGTTCATAAGGAATTATTATGTAAACCCTGCAGGTGGATTCGTTCCGCATAATAATTAAGGTTGAATGGTACTAGTCTCGGATACAAGAGATGAATAAATTAATTAGCAATAAATTAATTTTATTCATGGATATTTATATCTTAAATACACGGAATAAATAATACTACCGGAGAAATATTATTTGATATAATATGGTTTAATATTGGGAGTGCAATTAATTTTATATAGTGGAAAATAGAATTTATTAATATTAATTGATTAATAGATTTGGGCTTGGGCTCAATTTAATCATTAATATTGGAAGCCCAATATTCCACCTCCTTAAGATCTCCTACGTAGCCTATAAAAGCACTACATGGTCTTCTCTATTCTCATAACTTGAAGATCACAATCCTAGAGAGAGAAAGTAGAGAGGGAGATCCATTGAGTTCGGAAGATCGTCGCCCACCCGACGTTCGAGCTAGTGCAAGGAATACGTGGGAAGGTATCAAGGTCTTCATAGATCTCGTTTCTCCGTACAACGAGAACAAAGGTAAAATCGTAAAACCCCCTTGATGATTTTACATGTTAATTATCGTGAAAATACCGCGAACCAAGATCCAAGGGATGAACCCCGGAACGAGGGTCGACCGGCGGTGGTGGTCGAAGACCACCGGACCGCGGCGGTCGAGGATCCCCGTTGGGGATCGCGGACGTGAGAAGCCCCGGCTGGGAGCCGGGGATGCGATCGAACCTAGGGTTCGATCGCGGGGTGCTGCGGGCTCGACCCGCAGCCGCTCGCGCGTTGCTGCGGGGATTCCCGTAGCGGCTCGCGTGAGCGAGCCACCCTTCACGGGCAGCGAGTCATGGACTCGCTGCGGGGCTGCTACGAGCAGCCCCGGGGATTGCTACGAGCAATCCGCGAACCCCACGCGGGGGCTCGGCTGGGCAGCCGTGGGTTCTCCCACGGCGGGCTGTTCGGTCGTGCCCCGGGTCACGTGGTGTGTTCGTGGTTTCCGACTCGCGGGGGACTTCGGCTGGGGGCGGGCTGCGTGTCTTCGGGCGCGTAGTCTCCAAAGGTCGGACTTTTGCGGATGAGTCGGTGTTCGTGTTTTCTCCGGCGATCGGGATTTCGATTGGGTTGTCGGTTCCGCAATTTTAGACAATCCGGATATTCGATCTCCAAAGGATTTCGGTCGGAATTAATTAGATAATTAATTTTAATTAATTTATTAATTCCGGGATATCGATTTCCAACAGGAACTGCTCAAAACCAGGGTCCAGAGACTGGAGTATGATGTCGACTTGCGTCTCACCATCAATCTGAGCTCCTAGGACCTCCAACTCATTCAACAAACTCATCATCTTAAGAACGTGCTCCCAACGGGCGTTCCTTCAGACTGAGTAGTTGTCATGAGGACTCTCATAGCATATTTCCTAGCCGCACGGTCTTGATGCCCAAACATCTCCTTGAGGTTAAGCAACATGTCAAAGGCGGTGTCCATCGACTCATGTTGGTTTTGGAGTACATTTGACATAGAAGCCAAAATATAGCACCTAGCCATTTCATCAGCCTTTGTCCACCTCCTATATGCCGCTCGATCCTCATCAGTTGAGGCATTCGTGGGCTCAGCAGGGCACTGATCATGAAGTACAAATTTGTACTCCTCAGCAGTCATGACAATGTCCAGATTTCTCTTCCAATCAATGTAATTGGGGCCAGTGAGTTTATTCTCTTTAAGTATCACATAAATTGGGTTCATAGCTATTCTCTAAACCTATAAGCACATTTAAATAAACAATCAATTTAATCTCCGATATTTTCTCCCTCTAATAATATCATTAAATCACTAATCATATCTAAAATCCCATCAGATATGGTAAGCCACGATAGTGAGGACGTTTACCTATCCAAATGATTTAGCAATTAGATTTGCTTTGGCCGTACATCATTATAGCGTTACTTCGATGGGAAGAATACTATAAAGCGTACCTAAGTGTAAACCATTACTCAGTACTAAGAAGATTGTTTGGGATTCGCATATCACCGAAAGCCACGATAGTGTGGACGTTTACGTTAACACACGGTCCTTCACTTTCTCCTATAATTGTCTACATCAATTATTCCAAAATCCCATTCAATGCAGCAAGCCACGATAGTGTGGACGTTTACTACACCAAAAGATTTTTATAATTGACATCCAATCACTTGATTCATTCAATCTTGTAAATCAAGACGCGGAGAATTATAAGTGAAACTTGAAGTTTCTAACCAGTAATCCACCATGCGAACAACTCTACCTCTCATTGAATGAGAGATTCGAGCAAACAATCGATCTTGTCATAAAATGACACGAAAGTCTCTAATTTTTGTCCTCAACATGACCAAGTGGCTTTGGCTCAATTCCACTTCCCGGGGTGAGAATGAGTCGACTTGAAATCAGTTTTAGAAAGACAAATTAGGCATTGTTTGATAAACTCAATCAATGTTTCTCGTAAAAGGAATTACAAGAATTCTCCTCTAATGACTTGTCTATACGAACTTCAAAAGTTCATAAAAATCACCAAGAGAACAACAATGGAGACCATGGGATTGTTTTCAATCCCTCTCCCACTTAGCTTTTATAATAAAGGGATACACTATTTAATGCATAATTAAATACACATAAGCACGCATACATGAAATAAAGTACATAAATATTATCACATAATCAAAATAATACTAGAATATTATTTTCGACTATTATGGCTTTATCGCATCCCCGTACGCATCTTTTAGTCTTCAGTCTTCGTTCTTGAATCCTCCATGTGACGAGAATATTAATTCTAATATTTAAATCTATTTATTTTCAATAAATCCAAAAGTTACTTAATTCGAAAATTAAGTTAATCGAATAAATCGAAAATAAAATTAAATATTATTAATATTTTTATTTATTTTATTTTTTCTTTCTAATTCAATTAAATCTTTAGAATTCTATCAAAGTCAAACTTGGAATATTCTAGAAGACTTCTATAATAGAATAAGAAAATAAAATAAATTAGGACTCCTAAACATTCCATATTAATTAATTTCCAAGTCCATGAAAATTCCCAAGAATAGGAATAATCAACAAGAAATAAATTAATTCTAATTTAATTCTTTTCCTATTCCATGAGAGTTCCCAAAAATAGGAATACTCAAAATAGGAAAACCGAATTTAATTAGGAAAGTCGGATCTTGGTAGGAGAAGCACGGGGTGGGGATCCCCCCCCCCCCCCACCATCGGCCACCGCCGGAAGCCAAGCCGCCCCTTGGGTCGATCGATCCTTGGGCGTGGCTGAGAGCCCTCGCGGGCTGCCCCTTGGGTCGATCGATCCTCATGGGATCGATCATGGGGATTGATCGATCCTCCGATCCTTTGTCTTCTTTGTCACACCTCGTTCTCTCGGCGATCGTTCCAACATCGAACCATCGTAAAATTAATTACAAAATTAAATTACAATTTCGGTATCGATTCTATACATGAAATCGACCCTATACAATTTCTGGAAAAACAAGAACAATAATAATAAATCCTAAATTCGGTCAACCCCGAATTTTTACTATTACAAACATTCACCACACAAAACGAATCTCGACATGTCCGAGAGTTTAATAAGACCAACATATCATGACATTAATTAAAACAAAATTAAATCTAGCCATAATAGTCGGAAATCCCTGCAAGGTAGAACAATTATATCGAACATACACATGAACTAGAACCAACGCTCTGATACCAATTGTTGGAAATCGATATCCCGGGTTATAAAAAATTGCGGAACCGACAAACCGATCGAAATCCGTTCGCCGGAGAACATCGCAAACCACCACACGAGCCGGAGCTCCGGCAGCCCCCAGGGCGGTGAGTCCGGCGACTCACCGTCGTTGCCGTCGGGAGGGGCGGTCAGCCCAGCTGACCACCGCGGCACAGCCGTGGCTCGCCCAGCGATCGAAGCCTAAGTTCGATCGCCACCCCTTGGCTCCCAGCCGAGGGCTTCTCTCGATCCCGGCGGGTATCTCTAGACCGTCAGAGGTCCGGTGGTCTTCGACCACCACCGCCCGGTCTATCCCCGTCCCCGGTCTCGTTTGTTTCCCGGATCTTGGTTCATGTGTATATTACGATTATTACATAAAATCATAAAGGGAGTTTTTGATTTCTACCTTTGTTCTCGTTGTACGGAGAAAGGAGATCTTGTTGAAGACCTTTAAACCTTCCAGCGTATTCGTTGCACTCCGTTCGAACGTCGTGTGGGCGACGATCCTCCGAACTCTTATGGATCTCCTTCACGAACTCTTTAGAACTATCAACTATTGATATTTTTGTCTTGTTTTAATTGTGAAGACCATGTAGTGCTTTTATAGGCTACGTAGGGGATTCAAAGGAGGTGGAATATTGGGTTTCTAATAATAGTGATTAAATTGAGCCCAAACTCAAATCCATTAATCCTTACTATTATTAATTATATTTAATTCCACTATATAAATATAATTGCACTCCCAATATAATACCATATTATATCAAATAATATTCTCTTCGTAGTATTATTTATTCCGTGCGTTTAAGATAGAAATGTCCATGAATAAATTATATTTATTGCTAATTAATTTATTCATCTCTTGTATCCGAGACTAGTACTATTCAACCTTAATTATTATGCGAAACAAATCCACCTGCAGGGTTTACATAATAATTCTTTTTCAACTCATCTCGGAGACATTATCAACCCTTATCGGGACACACTTTCCCGTCAAGAATTCACAGCATGTCATACATAAAATACAGTGACCCAACTATGGCGGTAATCGACCAGTTATTCCAATCAGTCAATTCCTTTGGAAAGTCAAAGTCACTAATATTAAATGCACACACCCGCAATAATATCAGGGATTAAGAATAAAATAAACTGAGATTTAAATCGATTATCTAACGCAATCCTAATCGATAAATCTCAAGCGATCCGCCCAATACACCAAGCGTACAAGTATGATAAAATAATTAAGACAAATTATTTTCTCTCATACAACGACTATACCGATGGATTGGTCCTTGTCCATCTAGGCCGTGAGCTACTGTTCGATTGATATACGAGTAATCGATAGTATGATCTTCCGTGTGACGTCGCACACCATACTAACTACAATGTATATAATATAGGACTATAATTTGCATATATTTAATTAAAATAATTAAAAACAAATAATTGTTTATTTAATTGAATAGATTCGTGGCAATGTAGGGGTGGGAATGAGCCAGGCTACCCGATAGGGGCCTATGGCTCGGCCTACAAAAGCTCGGCTCGGCTCGACTCGTTTATTAAACGAGTCAGGCTTATGCTTTTTTAAAAGCTCGTTTATATAAACAGGCCAGACTTAAGCTCTATTCCAAGCCTTTTAGGCCTAACAGGCCGGCTTATTTAATATATATATATATATATATATATATATATATTAAATAATTTTATAAATTATAATAAATAAATATATTAATAAAGTATATAATCATCGAGGGGTTTTTCATGATTTTACCTTTGTTCTCGTTGTGCAGAGAAACAAGATCTTTGAAGACCTTTAGACCTTCCCACGTATTTCTTGCACTCGTTCGAACGTCGGGGTGGGCGACGATCCTCCAAACTCTATGGATCTCCTTCACGAACTCTTTAGACTAATCAAGTATGATTATCTTGTCTCGTCTAATTGTGAAGACCATGTAGTGCTTTTATAGGCTACATAGGGGATCTTAAGGAGGTGGAATATTGAGCTTTCAATATTATTAATTAAATTGAGCCCAAGCTCAAGTCTATTAATTATATATAATTCCACTATATAAATATAATTGCACTCCCAATATTATACCATATTATATCAAATAATATTGTATCCGTAGTATTATTTATTACGTGCGTTTTGTTGGAGTTGTGTACTTAATGTCTAGATTTAAGTACCGGTAAACTCCCGGTCATAGCATTTAACCTATTAAATTAATAAACAATTATTTGCAATTAATTATTGTTAATTATTTATGCAAAATATAGTCCTGGATTTTATACGTTGTAGTTAGTATGGTGGGGCATGGGCACACAGAAGATCATACTATCGGTTACTCGTATTTAATCGAACAGTTGCTCACGACCTAGATGGACACGGACCAATCCATCGGTATAGTCGTTGTGTGAGAGAGAAAATAATTTATCTTAATTATTTTATCACACTTGTACACTTGGTGTATTGGGCGGATCAGCTTGAGATTTATTGATTAGGATTGCCTTGGATAATCAATTTAAATCTCGGAGTATTTTATTCTTAATCCCCGATATTATTGCGGGTGTGTATATTTAATACTAGAGGCTTTGATTTTCCAAAGGAATTAACCGATTTAATTATTGGGTTAATTACCGGTAAAGTTGGGTCGCTATATTTTATATATGACATGCCGTGAATACTTGACGGGAAAGTGTATCCCGGAAGGGTTGATAATATCCCCGAGATGAGTTCATAAGGAATTATTGTGTAAACCTCATGAGTGGATTCGTTCCGCACAATAATAAAGGTTGAACGGTACTAGTCTCGGATATAAGATATGAATATTATTTATTGAGCAATAAATAAATTTATTCATGGATATTTAAATCTTAAATACACGGAATAAATAATACTAAGATGGAGAGATATTATTTGATATAATATGGAATAATATTGGGAGTGCAATTTTATTTATATAGTGGAAAATAAATAAAATTTAATATTGATAAGAATTAATAGATTTGGGTTGGACCCAATTTAATTTTCAATATTTAGAAGCCCAATATTTATTCTCCTTATGATCCCCTACGTAGCCTATATAAGCACTACATGGTCTTCACTTTCAAGTGAGAATTAATTGACCTACGCCAATCATAAAATCTTGAGAGTGAGGAGGATCCATAGAGTTCGATAGATCGTCGCCCACACGACGTTCGGACGAGGTGCAAGGAATACGCGGGAAGGTCACAAGGTCATCAACCGAATTCGTTTCTCCGTACAACGATTCGAGGTAATAATCATAAACCCCCTTTTATGATTTGTGATTGTTTTAATCGTGATGTGTACATGAACAAGACGATCCGGGAACGTCGAGACCGGGATACGGGGATCTCGCGATCCCCGTCGGGATCGAAGAAGGGGCGGCCGAACCCTAGGGTTCGACCGCCGGCGCGCGGGCGTGAGGGGAGCCCCGGCTGGACGCCGGGGCATGCGATCGACGTGAAGTCGATCGCTGGGGGTTCGGCCGTGGGCTGGTGCCACGGCGGATCGAACCCCCCGGCCTCCCTCCGCCGGTGGTGCGCGCAAAGGGAGAAGGCCGCGGCTGGACGCCGCGGCTGGGGCGATCGAACCCTAGTTCGATCGCCGGGGACCGTCGCGGCTTCGCGCCGCGACTGGTGGTCCCCCTCCCGTCGGATGGCGGCGGTGAGTCGCCGGACTCACCGCCAAGGGGCTGTTCCGAACAGCCCCGGCGATCGCCATGCACGGCGATCGCGAACCCCGCGATGGGGTTCGGCTAGGGTTTAGCCGCGGGTTCATCCCGCGGCGATGCTCTCGTCGAGCCCGGTTCTTCGCGTGGTGTTCGCGTTCGTAATTTCCGACTCGCGGGAGAAAATCGGCTGGGGGCGGGCTGCGTGTCTTCGGGCGCGTAGTCTCCCAAGGTCGGACTCCTGCGGATGAGTTGGTGTTCGTGCGAACTCCGGCGACGGGTTTTCGGTCGGGTTATCGGTTCCGCAATTTTGATAACCCGGGACATCGAATCCCAGCAATTGGTATCAGAGCGTTTGGTTTCGTGTTCATGTACATATTCGATTATTGTTCTACCTTGCAGGATTTCCGGCTATCATGGTTGGATTTAATTAATTGTTTTTTAATTAATTATCATGATTATTAAACTCTCGGACATGTCGAGATTCGTTTTTGTGTGGTTGAATGTTGTAATAGTAAAAATTCGGGGGTTGACCGAATTTAGGATTTATTATTACGTACTTTATTTTCCGGAAAATGTATAGGGTCGATTTCATGTATAGAATCGATACCGGAATTGTAATTTAAATTATTGTAATTTTTATTACTTTGGTTCGATGATGAGACGATTGCCGGAAGACGAAGACGTGACGAAGACGAAAGGGACGAAAAACCGGGGAGTCGATCAACCCCATGATCGACCCCATGACCGAAGCCATGGGGAGGGGTCGATCGCCCCTCGGCTGGGGCTGCCGCCGGTGGTGGTGGCCGGACAGCTGGGGTGGCGGCGGCGTGCCCTCTTCCGGTGGTGGCGGCGGTCGGTGGGGGTGGTATGGGGATCTCCCGACTCATACCACTTCTACCGTTATTCACTTTCCAAAATTAATTCGGATTTTTCTTATTTGAGTACTTTCCTTTTAGGAAATTCTCATGGATTAGGAAAAGAATTAATTTAAATTAATTTATTTCTATTGATTTAATTCCTTTATGGAATTTTTCATAGATTAGAAATTTAATTAATTTAGTACTAAATTTATTTTTCCTATTTGATTATTCCTACTCATGGGAATATTCATGGATTAGGAATAAAAAATAAATTTGGAAAGTAGTGAATCCTAATTTATTATATTTCCTTGTTCTATTATAGATATCTTCTAGAATATTCCAAATTTTATTTGGATAGATTATTCTAAAGATTTAATAAGAACTAGATAGGAAAATAAATAAATAAAAATATTAATGATATTTAATTTTATTTTTGATATATTCAATTGACTTAATTTTCGAATTAAGTAACTTTTGGATTAATTGAAAATAAATAGATTTAAATATTAGAAATTAATATTCTCGTCACATGGAGCATTCAAGAAACGAAGACTGAAGACTAGAGGATGCATATGAAGATAAAGCCATGATAGTCGGGAAAATAATTCTCTAGCATTATTTTGACTATGTGACCTATGTGCTTTATTGCTTTCATGCATGCTATATGTGTTTAATTTTATGCACTAGATAGCGTATCCCTTTATCGTAAAAAGCTAAGTGGGAGAGGGGATGGAAACATTCCCATGGTCTCCATCACTATTCTCTTGGTGACTTTTATGGACTTTCGAAGTTCATATAGACAAGTCATTGTAGGAGAATTCTTGTAATTCCTCTTACAAGAAACATTGATCGAGTTTATCAAACAATGCCTAATTTGTCTTTCTGAAACTGACTTCAAGTCGACTCATTCTCACCCCGGGGAGTGGAATGGAGCCAGAGCCACTTGGTCATGTGGATGACACAAATTAGAGACTTTCGTGCCATTCTTTGATAGGTGGGTCGTTTGTCTGCTCGGCTCCCTCATTTATGAGAGATAGGGTCGCTCGCATGGTGAATCACTGGTTAGAAACTTCGAGTTTCACTTATGATTCTCCAAGTCTTGATTTGCGAAATCGAATGGGTCTTGTAATTGGGAGTCAATTATAAAGATCTCTTGGTGTAGTAAACGTCCACACCACGTGGCTTGCTATGCCGACGGATTTTGGATTAATTGATGTAGACAGTTATAAGTAATTGTGAAGAGTTGTGAAATTGTCGTAAACGTCCACACCACGTGGCTTGCGGTGACGTAGCAATTCCAAGCGATGTACTTTAGTGCTGAGTAATGGTTTACACTTAGATACGCGTCATAGTATTCTTCCCCACGAAGTTACGCTATGATTGATGTATGACCGAAGAAAAACTAATTGCTAAATCATTTGGGTGGGTAAACGTCCACACCACGTGGCTTGCTTTACCTGATGGGATTTTAGACGCAATTAGTAATTTAATGATGTTATTTGAGGGAGATAATATCGGACATTAAATTGATTGTTTGTTTACATGTGCTTATAGGTTTAGAGAATAGCTATGAATCCACTTTCTATGATACTCAAGGAACATAAACTCACTGGTCCCAATTACATTGATTGGAAGAGAAATTTGGACATTGTCCTGACTGCTGAAGAGTACAAGTTTGTACTCTATGAGCAATGCCCTGCTGAGCCCACGGCCGCCTCAACTGATGAGGAAAAAGAAGCATTTCGGAAGTGGAAAAAGGCTGATGAAATGGCTAGGTGCTATATTTTGGCTTCTATGTCAAATGTGCTCCAAACCCAGCATCAGTCAATGGACACTGCCGAGGATATGTTATTTAACCTCAAGGAGATGTTTGGGCATCATGACCGTGCGGCTAGGCAAGATGCAATGAGAATCCTCATGTCAACTACTCAGTCTGAAGGAACGCCTGTCCAGGAACACGTTCTCAAGATGATGAGTCTGTTGAATGAATTGGAGGTCCTAGGAGCTATGATTGATGGTGAGACACAAGTCGACATCATACTCCAGTCTCTGACCCCTAGTTTTGAGCAGTTTCGTATGAGCTATAATATGGGTAAACTATCTTATACTCTTGCGCAACTCCTGACTGAACTGAAGGCGGCAGAGGGGATCTACAAGAAGGGCAAGTCTCAAGCGCTTGTAACTACCAGGCCCAAAAGCTTGAGAGCTATTGGAGGTAGGGGCAAGAAAAGGAAGCAAGCCATGAAACCCAGTGGTGCCAAGAGGAATGGACCACGAGTGGGGGCTAGTAAGCCAAAGGGCTTGTGCTTCCGATGCAAGAAGTCTGGACACTGGAAGTCTGAATGTCCTCTTAGAGGTACGAATTTTTCTTTAGTCGTAAAAACATAGTCAGCGGTATTATCTACCAGAATTCTGGTGTGTAGATATGGAACCACTGACGGTATGTGCATTTCTTTAAATGCAGGGGTTCCAGAAAACCCGGCGACTTAGAGAAGAAGAGTTCGAGTCTACATGGGCGAAGCTGTTGGGGTAGCAGCGGTTGCAGTGGAAGACATTTATCTGTTTTAAGTTTTCATTTCAGTTATTGCTTATGTACCCCTTTATTTTGAAAAAGAACTTCGTTCTGGTTTTCTTTATTATTAATGGATATTTTATTTCTTTAATCATTTGATGGTTTGGATAAGAAATAATGGTGATATCTATTATGGTACATTAGATAGCAATATGTGAATGATGAATCCTTAGTCTACCACGATGCAACAAACCGTTATGTATAACTTGTTTTACTTATTAGATATATTTCTCTTGTTAATCATTATACTTGTGAATTCTTGAACTTAGTAGTATCTATTCAAAAGGGATTCAAAGGGTCGAAATTGATTTGATCAATTATAGTTGGAGGAATGGACCTCCCGACCTAAGAATCGATCTTGATAGATGATACAACTGAGTTAACCTTTCTGGATAAAGGATGGAATTCGGACAAGTATAGAAAATGATTAATGATTGATGCGGTATGTGTAATTAGAAAAGGTACGAGTCGTTCTTCCAAGAATACTCGAAGATGGATTAGACTACTTGTTGTGCCATAAAAGCGGAGTGTTTTAACACAAAGCCATTATGGGGAACCTTCAAAGTATATCCATTGAAAGCCTGCGACTTGTTCGCGGAGGCTATCACCTATCCGAATAACACATAGCATAAATCAAAGATTGAGATTAAGTCTCAAGCGACTACACCATACACTGTTGTGTAGACATGGTGTGTCAAAAACGAGAAATGGTATTCTAATAGTAAAAGAACAAGTTTGTTCGGAATTACCTATGTTCTATGGATATTTCTGGATACAACGGCACATTCTATGTGGTTGTAGAATAATCCTAGAAGAACAAATAATTGTAAGTTCAATAGTACTACGAACCAGATGGGTATCCTCACCCGGTTATTAGAGGAAGACTATTAGATGAACTACAATGCCCTAACTGACAAAGTACTTTAAAATGAGGAAAGGAAAGACTGAGAACCAGCCTGACCGAGTAGCGGCACACCACTAACTGCACCTAATGTTATTACTGTTATGCACCGGAACGCCATTGCAGTGGGAGGTTGTTAAGCAACCGGAGATGTTCATAAGACTGGAGGAGTTTTGAACTCTGGATCTAGTATACATGAAATCGATCCCTAGATCTGCATAGATTTGCGAGAAAGGTGTGTTAGAGACGTAATGGAAACAAGGGTGGTGTTTCTCGGAATTTTGTGTAGATGACACTTCATCGTTGGCGACAATGTAAAAGTGTTGTCAGACATAAAATAGAGGTTGTCTAAATGAATCAAGATATAAGATTAAGATGAAGTTGGATCATGTTCTTAGAAATCTTTCGATCTCTGGATAAGAACATTTGTACTTCTCTTAAGATATCTTATACGATTGTGGTTTGTTTTAAACATGCACAATTCTGAGATAGGTTATTGCCTTTCTAGAACAGAATACATCTATCTAAGGGTATGTGTTTCGAACACATGAAGGAGATGGATATGGACAAAGCAGTAACCTACACTTTGAGTGTGGAGAGCTTTGTAGATGCAATGTTAAAGAACAAGAACCTGATATCAACTATGCGGTTAGCGTAGTGGGAGGATATCAAGGTAATCTGGATAAGAAATATTCGAATGCTGTAAAGTACTTGGAAGTACGTGATTACTGGCAAAACGAAATCTTCTTAGATTACAGTTTCTCAGATCAAAGAATCGGAGAAAGACCAGTGTAAGTCGATATCAGGCTATGTGTTCACTTTTAGAAGAGGTGGAACCTAAGGATGAAAGAGTGATAAGCGTTATGCTTCTCGGACTCTATCATAAACCGAATAGCAGCCTCAGAGGCAGCGGAAGATTTGGTTAGGTTCCGGAATGACCTCTGAACTTGGATATGATTCTTGGTTCACCAAAAGGCTATGTACATAGCGGTGCATGGAGAACTGGAAGAAGTCATAAGTTCGAAAAGTGATGATAACACATAGAGCCAGTACCACCTGATACGAGTCATCGTCAGAGGGACGACGCTGTAGTCACCAAGATAACTTCAGAGCGGCAACCTAGATTGCTCATTCACATAATACTTCTGGAAAGTATAACTTAAGCACGTGATGAGTATGGGAGTCGGGAGTTTGGAGGAAATGACTAGACCTTAGTACAAGTGGGAGATTGTTGGAGTTGTGTACTTAATGTCTAGATTTAAGTACCGGTAAACTCCCGGTCATAGCATTTAACCTATTAAATTAATAAACAATTATTTGCAATTAATTATTGTTAATTATTTATGCAAAATATAGTCCTGGATTTTATACGTTGTAGTTAGTATGGTGGGGCATGGGCACACAGAAGATCATACTATCGGTTACTCGTATTTAATCGAACAGTTGCTCACGACCTAGATGGACACGGACCAATCCATCGGTATAGTCGTTGTGTGAGAGAGAAAATAATTTATCTTAATTATTTTATCACACTTGTACACTTGGTGTATTGGGCGGATCAGCTTGAGATTTATTGATTAGGATTGCCTTGGATAATCAATTTAAATCTCGGAGTATTTTATTCTTAATCCCCGATATTATTGCGGGTGTGTATATTTAATACTAGAGGCTTTGATTTTCCAAAGGAATTAACCGATTTAATTATTGGGTTAATTACCGGTAAAGTTGGGTCGCTATATTTTATATATGACATGCCGTGAATACTTGACGGGAAAGTGTATCCCGGAAGGGTTGATAATATCCCCGAGATGAGTTCATAAGGAATTATTGTGTAAACCTCATGAGTGGATTCGTTCCGCACAATAATAAAGGTTGAACGGTACTAGTCTCGGATATAAGATATGAATATTATTTATTGAGCAATAAATAAATTTATTCATGGATATTTAAATCTTAAATACACGGAATAAATAATACTAAGATGGAGAGATATTATTTGATATAATATGGAATAATATTGGGAGTGCAATTTTATTTATATAGTGGAAAATAAATAAAATTTAATATTGATAAGAATTAATAGATTTGGGTTGGACCCAATTTAATTTTCAATATTTAGAAGCCCAATATTTATTCTCCTTATGATCCCCTACGTAGCCTATATAAGCACTACATGGTCTTAATATCCGTTCAAATGATTAAACGAAATGAAATATCCATTCATTAGAAATCCCACGTCACCGGACTGTTGGAATTCGATATCCCGGGTTATCAAAATTTGCGGAACCGATAACCCGAACGAACCCTTCGCCGGAGATCACACGAACGCCGACTCATCCGCCGGAGTCCGGGCTTTGGAGACCACGCGCCCGAAGGCGCGCAATCTGCCCCCACCCGAACCCCCGCGAGCCGGGGTTCGTACAATCGAAGGATCGCGCCACCGCGCGATCGCGTGGATCGATCGCACAAGGCGACCGATCGGGGTGGGGCTGCCCAGCAGCCCCCGCGGCGGGTCCGGCGACCCGCCACCACCAGGAGGCCCCCGCCTTCACGGCGGGGTAGGGCACGGCACCAGCCCGTGCCCAGCGATCGATCCCCTCGGGTCGATCGCACACCCTCGGCACAGCCGAGGGTTCGCTCCATGCCCCGCGAAACCCTAGTCCGGGCGATCGCCCGTGGTCCGGTGGCTTCGCCACCACCACGCGATCGTCCCCCGTTCATGGTTTCGTATCTCGGATCTTCGTCCTACGGTATTCTCGATAAACAAAATCGAATAATATCAAGTTAGTTTAGATATCATACCTACGATTCGTTGTTCGGAGAAACGAAATCAAGATGACCTCGTGATCTTCCCGCGTATTCCTTGCACTCCGTTCGAACGTCGGGTGGGCGACGATCTATCGAACTCCTATGGATCCTCTTCACTCTTCAAGACTTTATGATTGGCGTATCTTAGGTTGTGAAAAGTGAAGACCATGTAGTGCTTTTATAGGCTACGTAGGGGATCAAAAGGAGATTAAATATTGGGCTTCTAATATTGAAAATTAAATTGGGCTTCTCATAAATTTCGTATATTAAGCTCTCTATATTTCTTCTTGTGTGTGGCGTCGTGTGTTGTATCGTCTCCTCCTTCAGCTGATCAGCGATTCCTCCTTTTATATGTGCGGTCTCTAGGGCATCAGATTTGTATAGGAGTTTGATGGGCTGATGGGCCTGGTGGGCTTGGGCCGTTTGGGCGTAGTGCGTCCAGAGTGTATTCTTGCTGGGACTCTTGCTGGTCAAGGAATGTCCTGGTCTTCAGGGATTCTTTCCTTATCAGTTGACCAGATAAAGATAGGGGGGATTAGGCAGAATCCCTTAACTTTCGGAATCAGTTACTCTGGTATGCTCGATACTCGCCGTTTGCCCAAACTGGGCGCCTTCTGCCCTTTGCCCAAAGAAGCGACTTTGCCCAAATGAATATTTCCTTTTCAGCTCTTCTCCTCCCAGATAGGTGGACTATGCGCGATGCTTGTTACGCAGTTGACTCTTACGGATAGTGACTTTGCCCATAGTGACGACTTTGCCTCACAGTGGCGACTTTGCCTTATTAGGCCTAACTGCTTGAGTCACCTCTTCAGAATCCCGCGTTTGCCCAAAGTGGACCATTCGTGACTTTTTCGCACAATATCCACCTGCTGACATGAATACCTGCATACTTTGCCCAAACACCTAATTGTGCCCTCCCAGACACATTAATGACTCAAACTGACTCAATAAAAGGTGTAAAAATGCTCTAAGATGAGCAAATAAAATGGCTCATCAGGCATTCCTGTGTATTAACAGTAATAACAGTAGGTGCAGTTAGTGGTGTACCGCTACTCGGTTCGGCTGGTTTCCAGTCTTTATCCTTTTTCTCTCATTCCTAAGGTTTCATGTCACTTTGGGCTTTGTGGTTCATCTAATAGTTTTCCTCTAAGAACCGGGCGTTAGAACTTATAACCTCCTTCTGGTTCATAGTACTATTGAACAAACATCTCTTTGTTCTTCTAGGATATTCTAAAACCGCATTTACATGCGCTGTTGTCTCCTAGAAATATCCATAGAACATAGGTAGTTCCGAGTAACTCATATTTTTACCATTCTTATAATGTTCCATTTCTTGTTTCCGACACACAATTTCTACACTTAAGTGCATGGTGTAATCTCTTGGGATCTAATCCCAATGCTGATTAATATGCTTTTCATTCCTCAGACAGGCACTTGCCTCCGCGATCAGATCGCAGGCTACGAATGAATATACATTGAAGGTTCTCCACAATAGCTTTGTGTCCATTGACTTGTCAAAACACTTTTGCTTTTGTGGCACATTAGGTATTCTAATCCATTTATTGAGTAATCATCAAATGAGATACTCGTACCTTATTGTGTATAAAGTCTGCATATATCAGAGTCAATCAAATATTAATACTTGTCTGGATCTTATATCCTATATCCAGAAAGGATTGCTCAGTTGTGTTATCCTCCAAATTAGATTCTTGGGTTGGAAGGTCCACTCCTTCAACTTAATTGATCAAATCAATTTTCAACCTTTGAACTTCTTATTTGAATAAATACGACTTAGCATAAGAATCCACAAGTATAAATGTTTCAAGAAATATCTTATTGGTAAAACAAGTTATGTACTACGGTATGTTGCATCGTGGTAGACATAGGATTCATCATTCATATATTGCTAACTAATGTACCAGAATAGATAATATCATAATTTCTTTTCAATAACCACCAAATGATTAAAAGAAATAAATATCCATTCATTAAAATTAGAAAACCAGAACATAGTTCTTTCTAAAATAAAAGGGTACATAAAGCAATAATTCTCAAAATGAAATCCTATAACTATGAAAGCATAGATAAAATGTCTTCCACTGCAACAGCCGCTTCCTTCACAGCATTGCCCATGTAAACTTCGAATTCTTCTTCTCTAAGCCCCCGAGTTTTCTGGAACCCCTGCATTAAAATGCACATACCGTCAGTGGGTTCCATATCTACACACCAGATTACTGGTATATAACACCGCTGACTATGTTATGACTAAAGAAGATTTTGTACCTTGTCTGTTGAGAGGACAATCAGACTTCCAATGTCCAGACTTCTTGCATCGGAAGCACTTGCCCTTAGGCTTGCTAGTCCCTTCTCGTGGTCCATGCCTCTTGGCACCATTGGGTTTCCATGCTTGCTTCCTTTTCTTCCCTTTACCTCCATTAGGCTTCAAGCCTTTGGACTTGGTAGCTACAAATGCTTGAGACTTGCCCTTTTTGTAGATCCCCTCTGCCGACTTTAGTTCAGTTATGAGTTCCGCCAGAGAATAAGATAGTTTACCCATATTATAGCTCATACGGAACTGCTCAAAACTAGGGTCCAGAGACTGGAGTATGATGTCGACTTGCGTCTCACCATCAATCTGAGCTCCTAGGACCTCCAACTCATTCAACAAACTCATCATCTTAAGAACGTGCTCCCAACGGGCGTTCCTTCAGACTGAGTAGTTGTCATGAGGACTCTCATAGCATATTTCCTAGCCGCACGGTCTTGATGCCCAAACATCTCCTTGAGGTTAAGCAACATGTCAAAGGCGGTGTCCATCGACTCATGTTGGTTTTGGAGTACATTTGACATAGAAGCCAAAATATAGCACCTAGCCATTTCATCAGCCTTTGTCCACCTCCTATATGCCGCTCGATCCTCATCAGTTGAGGCATTCGTGGGCTCAGCAGGGCACTGATCATGAAGTACAAATTTGTACTCCTCAGCAGTCATGACAATGTCCAGATTTCTCTTCCAATCAATGTAATTGGGGCCAGTGAGTTTATTCTCTTTAAGTATCACATAAATTGGGTTCATAGCTATTCTCTAAACCTATAAGCACATTTAAATAAACAATCAATTTAATCTCCGATATTTTCTCCCTCTAATAATATCATTAAATCACTAATCACATCTAAAATCCCATCAGATATGGTAAGCCACGATAGTGAGGACGTTTACCTATCCAAATGATTTAGCAATTAGATTTGCTTTGGCCGTACATCATTATAGCGTTACTTCGATGGGAAGAATACTATAAAGCGTACCTAAGTGTAAACCATTACTCAGTACTAAGAAGATTGTTTGGGATTCGCATATCACCGAAAGCCACGATAGTGTGGACGTTTACGTTAACACACGGTCCTTCACTTTCTCCTATAATTGTCTACATCAATTATTCCAAAATCCCATTCAATGCAGCAAGCCACGATAGTGTGGACGTTTACTACACCAAAAGATTTTTATAATTGACATCCAATCACTTGATTCATTCAATCTTGTAAATCAAGACGCGGAGAATTATAAGTGAAACTTGAAGTTTCTAACCAGTAATCCACCATGCGAACAACTCTACCTCTCATTGAATGAGAGATTCGAGCAAACAATCGATCTTGTCATAAAATGACACGAAAGTCTCTAATTTTTGTCCTCAACATGACCAAGTGGCTTTTGCTCAATTCCACTTCCCGGGGTGAGAATGAGTCGACTTGAAATCAGTTTTAGAAAGACAAATTAGGCATTGTTTGATAAACTCAATCAATGTTTCTCGTAAAAGGAATTACAAGAATTCTCCTCTAATGACTTGTCTATACGAACTTCAAAAGTTCATAAAAATCACCAAGAGAACAGCAATGGAGACCATGGGATTGTTTTCAATCCCTCTCCCACTTAGCTTTTATAATAAAGGGATACACTATTTAATGCATAATTAAATACACATAAGCACGCATACATGAAATAAAGTACATAAATATTATCACATAATCAAAATAATACTAGAATATTATTTTCGACTATTATGGCTTTATCGCATCCCCGTACGCATCTTCTAGTCTTCAGTCTTCGTTCTTGAATCCTCCATGTGACGAGAATATTAATTCTAATATTTAAATCTATTTATTTTCAATAAATCCAAAAGTTACTTAATTCGAAAATTAAGTTAATCGAATAAATCGAAAATAAAATTAAATATTATTAATATTTTTATTTATTTTATTTTTTCTTTCTAATTCAATTAAATCTTTAGAATTCTATCAAAGTCAAACTTGAAATATTCTAGAAGACTTCTATAATAGAATAAGAAAATAAAATAAATTAGGACTCCTAAACATTCCATATTAATTAATTTCCAAGTCCATGAAAATTCCCAAGAATAGAAATAATCAACAAGAAATAAATTAATTCTAATTTAATTCTTTTCCTATTCCATGAGAGTTCCCAAAAATAGGAATACTCAAAATAGGAAAACCGAATTTAATTAGGAAAGTCGGATCTTGGTAGGAGAAGCACGGGGTGGGGATCCCCCCCCCACCATCGGCCACCGCCGGAAGCCAAGCCGCCCCTTGGGTCGATCGATCCTTGGGCGTGGCTGAGAGCCCTCGCGGGCTGCCCCTTGGGTCGATCGATCCTCATGGGATCGATCATGGGGATTGATCGATCCTCCGGTCCTTTGTCTTCTTTGTCACACCTCGTTCTCCCGGCGATCGTTCCAACATCGAACCATCGTAAAATTAATTACAAAATTAAATTACAATTTCGGTATCGATTCTATACATGAAATCGACCCTATACAATTTCCGGAAAAACAAGAACAATAATAATAAATCCTAAATTCGGTCAACCCCGAATTTTTACTATTACAAACATTCACCACACAAAACGAATCTCGACATGTCCGAGAGTTTAATAAAACCAACATATCATGACATTAATTAAAACAAAATTAAATCTAGCCATAATAGTCGGAAATCCCTGCAAGGTAGAACAATTATATCGAACATACACATGAACTAGAACCAACGCTCTGATACCAATTGTTGGAAATCGATATCCCGGGTTATAAAAAATTGCGGAACCGACAAACCGATCGAAATCCGTTCGCCAGAGAACATCGCAAACCACCACACGAGCCGGAGCTCCGGCAGCCCCCAGGGCGGTGAGTCCGGCGACTCACCGTCGTTGCCGTCGGGAGGGGCGGTCAGCCCAGCTGACCACCGCGGCACAGCCGTGGCTCGCCCAGCGATCGAAGCCTAAGTTCGATCGCCACCCCTTGGCTCCCAGCCGAGGGCTTCTCTCGATCCCGGCGGGGATCTCTAGACCGTCAGAGGTCCGGTGGTCTTCGACCACCACCGCCCGGTCTATCCCCGTCCCCGGTCTCGTTTGTTTCCCGGATCTTGGTTCATGTGTATATTACGATTATTACATAAAATCATAAAGGGAGTTTTTGATTTCTACCTTTGTTCTCGTTGTATGGAGAAAGGAGATCTTGTTGAAGACCTTTAAACCTTCCAGCGTATTCGTTGCACTCCGTTCGAACGTCGTGTGGGCGACGATCCTCCGAACTCTTATGGATCTCCTTCACGAACTCTTTAGAACTATCAACTATTGATATTTTTCTCTTGTTTTAATTGTGAAGACCATGTAGTGCTTTTATAGGCTACGTAGGGGATTCAAAGGAGGTGGAATATTGGGCTTCTAATATTAGTGATTAAATTGAGCCCAAACTCAAATCCATTAATCCTTAGTATTATTAATTATATTTAATTCCACTATATAAATATAATTGCACTCCCAATATAATACCATATTATATCAAATAATATTCTCTTCGTAGTATTATTTATTCCGTGCGTTTAAGATAGAAATGTCCATGAATAAATTATATTTATTGCTAATTAATTTATTCATCTCTTGTATCCGAGACTAGTACTATTCAACCTTAATTATTATGCGAAACAAATCCACCTGCAGGGTTTACATAATAATTCTTTTTCAACTCATCTCGGAGACATTATCAACCCTTATCGGGACACACTTTCCCGTCAAGAATTCACAGCATGTCATACATAAAATACAGTGACCCAACTATGGCGGTAATCGACCAGTTATTCCAATCAGTCAATTCCTTTGGAAAGTCAAAGTCACTAATATTAAATGCACACACCCGCAATAATATCAGGGATTAAGAATAAAATAAACTGAGATTTAAATCGATTATCTAACGCAATCCTAATCGATAAATCTCAAGCGATCCGCCCAATACACCAAGCGTACAAGTATGATAAAATAATTAAGACAAATTATTTTCTCTCATACAACGACTATACCGATGGATTGGTCCTTGTCCATCTAGGTCGTGAGCTACTGTTCGATTGATATACGAGTAATCGATAGTATGATCTTCCGTGTGACGTCGCACACCATACTAACTACAATGTATATAATATAGGACTATAATTTGCATATATTTAATTAAAATAATTAAAAACAAATAATTGTTTATTTAATTGAATAGATTAGTGGCAATGTAGGGGTGGGAATGAGCCAGGCTACCCGATAGGGGCCTATGGCTCGGCCTACAAAAGCTCGGCTCGGCTCGACTCGTTTATTAAACGAGTCAGGCTTATGCTTTTTTAAAAGCTCGTTTATATAAACAGGCCAGACTTAAGCTCTATTCCAAGCCTTTTAGGCCTAACAGGCCGGCTTATTTAATATATATATATATATATATTAAATAATTTTATAAATTATAATAAATAAATATATTAATAAAGTATATAATCATCGAGGGGGTTTTCATGATTTTACCTTTGTTCTCGTTGTGCAGAGAAACGAGATCTTTGAAGACCTTTAGACCTTCCCACGTATTTCTTGCACTCGTTCGAACGTCGGGGTGGGCGACGATCCTCCAAACTCTATGGATCTCCTTCACGAACTCTTTAGACTAATCAAGTATGATTATCTTGTCTCGTCTAATTGTGAAGACCATGTAGTGCTTTTATAGGCTACATAGGGGATCTTAAGGAGGTGGAATATTGAGCTTTCAATAGAATTAATTAAATTGAGCCCAAGCTCAAGTCTATTAATTATATATAATTCCACTATATAAATATAATTGCACTCCCAATATTATACCATATTATATCAAATAATATTGTATCCGTAGTATTATTTATTACGTGCGTTTAAGATAGAAATGTCTACGAATAAATTATATTTGTTGCTAATTAATTTATTCATCTCTTGTATCCGAGACTAGTACCATTCAACCTTAATTATTATGCGGAAGAAATCCACCTGCAGGGTTTACATAATAATTCTTTTTGAACTTATCTCGGGGACATTATCAACCCTTATCGAGACACATTTTCTCGTCAAGAATTCACAGCATGTAATACATAAAATACAGTGACCCAACTTTGCCGGTAATCGACCGGTTATTCCAATCAGTCAATTCCTTTGGAATGTCAAAGTCACTAATATTAAATGCACACACCCGCAATAATATCAGGGATTAATAATAAAATACAATGAGATTTAAATCGATTATCTAAGGCAATCCTAATCGATAAATCTCAAGCGATCCGCCCAATACACCAAGTGTACAAGTATGATAAAATAATTAATTTAAATTATTTTCTCTCTCATACAACGACTATACCGATGGATTGGTCATTGTCTATCTAGGTCGTGAGCTACTGTTCGATTGATATACGAGTAACCGATAGTATGATCTTCCGTGTGACGTCGCACACCAT
Source organism: Euphrasia confusa (assembly GCA_954870475.1). Taxonomy (NCBI): domain Eukaryota; kingdom Viridiplantae; phylum Streptophyta; class Magnoliopsida; order Lamiales; family Orobanchaceae; genus Euphrasia; species Euphrasia confusa. The sequence continues at coordinate 24,250,321 of OX940961.1, forward strand.
ACTAACTAAAACGTATATAATCTAGGACTATAATTTGCAAATATTTCATTAAAATAATTAAAAACAAATAATTGTTTATTTAATTAAATAGATTAGTGACAATGGATCGGGAGTTAATATCACTTAAACCTAGACATTAAGTATATACTCCATTAGCTTTTGGAGGGATATTGGAGATGGGTAATGAGAGATATGAAACACTCGAGAACAACATTGATTGATAGGAGCATTTCGTTTAATGCACTTATTGACAAAGTATGTGGAAAAATCGTCATCGATCCATCATCTAATGAATTTGTGATCTCTCGATTCCCAATGGAAAAGTGTCCTCCGTTATATCTTATTTTGATGAAGATGATTGGAATACAACTGTGTAGGTTCAAAGAAACCAATATGAAATGGAGTTGTTCGTGACCTACAGTCCTTGCGCGTACTCCAAAGTCTTACATGTCAAAGTCCAGTACGCCAAAGTCCAATTCACCCAGAAAAACTTCCAACTCGAAGAATTCAGGTGAAACATCACAATATTAGAATCAAGTAATAGTGCTATCTACTTATGATCAATCTGTATCTATTTGGGATAACATTGATTTATGCAATACTAGTAGTTGGGAAAATCGTGTTGTTGATGATAATTATGATGGTGGTGTTGGTGGTGATTATGATGATGGTGTTGATGGTGTCGATGTCGATGATAACAATAATGATGTTGTTGATGACGATGGTAATAACAATGGTGGTGGTGGTGGTGATGATGCCAATGATGGTGGTGACGACGGTGATAATGAGGGCAGTGATTATTATTATAATAATCCTATTGTGGACGGTGTTGGTGCTCTTGCTTTAAGACTTTGTGATCGAGACGAGGGTGGTCGGTATGATGGTTCGAATTTGGTAGTTGTTCAGACTTTCAAGAACAAAGACGATTTCAGCTACATTTTCGGTCGGATAGCATTGCGGGGTAAGTTCGAATTCATCGTGGGCAAATCTGATCGGAATCGAAAGGTGGTAAAATGTGTTGAAAAACATTGCAAATGGAAAATTTGTACAACGAGGAGGAAGACGAATGATGAGTTTGTGATTCAAACCTACAACAATATCTACACTTTTTCTTTGATCGAAAGAAGCGGTTTGCACAGACAGACCTCTAGCAGACTTATCGGTAATCGAGTCCAAGATCTGTTCTTGAACGCAAGCAAACCTCCAACACCAGCTGCAGTGAAGAATTTTATGCGTAGCAGAAAGCCCTTGAATTAGTTCGTGGATCCTTTGAAGATAATTTCTCAAAACATCCTTCGTATTGTTACATGCTTGAACAAAGGAATCCAGGTACATTACCCATATTCAGACAAATGAAAATAATGAATTTCGCTACTTCTTCATGGCTATCGAAGCGTTCGGGGATTTCAGTACATGAAGGACGGTATTGTGATTGATGCATCGTTCATGACCAATAAAAACAAGGGAATGCTTTTTATTGTTTCTGCTTCGAACATTGAGTATCACATTTACCCACTTGCTTGTGGTTTGGGTGATGCAGAGGACACCAATTGCTGGCTTTGGTTCCTTCAGTGCTTGCAGTATTTGATTTCGGATAAATCTGATCTGGTAATCATGTCTGACAGAGGCCAACCAATTATAAATGATGTAGCAGATGTTTACCCTTTGGCGGAACATGGACAATGCTATTGGCACATCATGCAAAACATTAAGTCCATGTACAACAAAAGAAAAGACTCGGTTGGTCTTTTTCAAATGGCCGCGTGCTCATACACTATATCCGAGTTCAATCGACATTTTCCAGAGCTTAGAGAAAGGAGCGATAAATGTGCGATATGGTTAGAAGAGACAATCACTTTTGAGAATGTTGGAAATCGATATCCCGAAATTAATAAATTTAAATAAAATTAATTAAATAAATTATCTAATTAATTCCGACCGAAATCCTTTGGAGATCGAATATCCGGAGTTGTCAAAGTTGCGGAACAACAACTCCAACCGACTCCCAGTTGCCGGAACATCCCGCCACGAACATGTTGGAAATCGACATCCCGGAGTCGTCGGGGAACGCGGAATTGACAACTCCGATCGAAATCCCACCACCGGAAAAATCCCACGTCACCGGACTGTTGGAATTCGATATCCCGGGTTATCAAAATTTGCGGAACCGATAACCCGAACGAACCCTTCGCCGGAGATCACACGAACGCCGACTCATCCGCCGGAGTCCGGGCTTTGGAGACCACGCGCCCGAAGGCGCGCAATCCGCCCCCACCCGAACCCCCGCGAGCCGGGGTTCGTACAATCGAAGGATCGCGCCACCGCGCGATCGCGTGGATCGATCGCACAAGGCGACCGATCGGGGTGGGGCTGCCCAGCAGCCCCCGCGGCGGGTCCGGCGACCCGCCACCACCAGGAGGCCCCCGCCTTCACGGCGGGGTAGGGCACGGCACCAGCCCGTGCCCAGCGATCGATCCCCTCGGGTCGATCGCACACCCTCGGCACAGCCGAGGGTTCGCTCCATGCCCCGCGAAACCCTAGTCCGGGCGATCGCCCGTGGTCCGGTGGCTTCGCCACCACCACGCGATCGTCCCCCGTTCATGGTTTCGTATCTCGGATCTTCGTCCTACGGTATTCTCGATAAACAAAATCGAATAATATCAAGTTAGTTTAGATATCATACCTACGATTCGTTGTTCGGAGAAACGAAATCAAGATGACCTCGTGATCTTCCCGCGTATTCCTTGCACTCCGTTCGAACGTCGGGTGGGCGACGATCTATCGAACTCCTATGGATCCTCTTCACTCTTCAAGACTTTATGATTGGCGTATCTTAGGTTGTGAAAAGTGAAGACCATGTAGTGCTTTTATAGGCTACGTAGGGGATCAAAAGGAGATTAAATATTGGGCTTCTAATATTGAAAATTAAATTGGGCTTCTCATAAATTTCGTATATTAAGCTCTCTATATTTCTTCTTGTGTGTGGCGTCGTGTGTTGTATCGTCTCCTCCTTCAGCCGATCAGCGATTCCTCCTTTTATATGTGCGGTCTCTAGGGCATCAGATTTGTATAGGAGTTTGATGGGCTGATGGGCCTGGTGGGCTTGGGCCGTTTGGGCGTAGTGCGTCCAGAGTGTATTCTTGCTGGGACTCTTGCTGGTCAAGGAATGTCCTGGTCTTCAGGGATTCTTTCCTTATCAGTTGACCGGATAAAGATAGGGGGGATTAGGCAGAATCCCTTAACTTTCGGAATCAGTTACTCTGGTATGCTCGATACTCGCCGTTTGCCCAAACTGGGCGCCTTCTGCCCTTTGCCCAAAGAAGCGACTTTGCCCAAATGAATATTTCCTTTTCAGCTCTTCTCCTCCCAGATAGGTGGACTATGCGCGATGCTTGTTACGCAGTTGACTCTTACGGATAGTGACTTTGCCCATAGTGACGACTTTGCCTCACAGTGGCGACTTTGCCTTATTAGGCCTAACTGCTTGAGTCACCTCTTCAGAATCCCGCGTTTGCCCAAAGTGGACCATTCGTGACTTTTTCGCACAATATCCACCTGCTGACATGAATACCTGCATACTTTGCCCAAACACCTAATTGTGCCCTCCCAGACACATTAATGACTCAAACTGACTCAATAAAAGGTGTAAAAATGCTCTAAGATGAGCAAATAAAATGGCTCATCAGGCATTCCTGTGTATTAACAGTAATAACAGTAGGTGCAGTTAGTGGTGTACCGCTACTCGGTTCGGCTGGTTTCCAGTCTTTATCCTTTTTCTCTCATTCCTAAGGTTTCATGTCACTTTGGGCTTTGTGGTTCATCTAATAGTTTTCCTCTAAGAACCGGGCGTTAGAACTTATAACCTCCTTCTGGTTCATAGTACTATTGAACAAACATCTCTTTGTTCTTCTAGGATATTCTAAAACCGCATTTACATGCGCTGTTGTCTCCTAGAAATATCCATAGAACATAGGTAGTTCCGAGTAACTCATATTTTTACCATTCTTATAAGAGTTCCATTTCTTGTTTCCGACACACAATTTCTACACTTAAGTGCATGGTGTAATCTCTTGGGATCTAATCCCAATGCTGATTAATATGCTTTTCATTCCTCAGACAGGCACTTGCCTCCGCGATCAGATCGCAGGCTACGAATGAATATACATTGAAGGTTCTCCACAATAGCTTTGTGTCCATTGACTTGTCAAAACACTTTTGCTTTTGTGGCACATTAGGTATTCTAATCCATTTATTGAGTAATCATCAAATGAGATACTCGTACCTTATTGTGTATAAAGTCTGCATATATCAGAGTCAATCAAATATTAATACTTGTCTGGATCTTATATCCTATATCCAGAAAGGATTGCTCAGTTGTGTTATCCTCCAAATTAGATTCTTGGGTTGGAAGGTCCACTCCTTCAACTTAATTGATCAAATCAATTTTCAACCTTTGAACTTCTTATTTGAATAAATACGACTTAGCATAAGAATCCACAAGTATAAATGTTTCAAGAAATATCTTATTGGTAAAACAAGTTATGTACTACGGTATGTTGCATCGTGGTAGACATAGGATTCATCATTCATATATTGCTAACTAATGTACCAGAATAGATAATATCATAATTTCTTTTCAATAACCACCAAATGATTTCATTGCTTCTATCTCCTTCTGTGTTCCAAAACACATATCCTTAGATAGATGCATTCCGTATCTGAAAGGTAACGAACCTTTCTGGGAATCTTGCATGTTAAAACGAACCACAATCATATATATGTAAGATGTCCAGGAGAAGTACAATGTTCTCTCCTAGAGATCCAAGATCTCAAGAACAGGTCCAACTTCTTCCTATATCTTTCATAATGATTTATCCAGACAACCATCATTTCATGTCTGATTACATCTTTACATTGTTGCCAATGATAAAATGTTATCTACATAAAACCCGAGAAACACCACCTTGTTTCCATCACGTTTCCCATACACACGATTCGTCTATGCTTTGATGAATCCATAAAATGGACTATCTCATCAATTTGCAAGTACCACGAAATCGAGGCTTGTTTCAATCCATAAATGGATCGATTAAGCTTGCACACTAGATGATCTCGCCCCTTAGCAATGAATCCTTCTGGTTGTTTGTCTCGTCAAGACTTCCATTAAGGAAAGCTGTCTTGACATCCATTTGCCACACCTCATAATCCATGTGAGCTGCTATGGATAAGAGAATCCGGATCGACTTTATCTTGGCTACCGGCGAGAAGGTCTCCTCATAATCGATTATCTCTTTCTGAGTATATCCTTTCGCAACAAGCCGAGCTTTAAAGGTTTCAACCTTTCCGTCAGATCCTCTCTTTCTCTTGTAGACCCATTTACCCAATTGGCTTTACGCCGCTTGGTGGTTCTACAAGATCCCAGACTTTATTAGAATCCATAGATTCTATTTCGGATTTCATCGCTTTCTTCCAAGAAGGCGCATCTATATCTTGTACCGCCTCATCATAGGTCCAGGGATCGACTTCATGAACTCCGGGTGCCGAGTCCGAAGACTCACCCAGTCCAATCCATCTGTCCGGTTGTTTAACAACCCTCCCACTACGACGGCGTTCCGGTGTATCAACAGTAATAACAGTAGGTGCAGTTAGTGGTGTACCGCTACTCGGTTAAGCTGGTTCTAAGTCTTTATCGTTCTCTCTCATTCAAAGTATTACGTCACTTTGGGCTTGTGGTTCATCTAATAGTCTTCCTCTAAGAACCGGGCGTTAGAACTTATAACGTCCTTCTGGTTCATAGTACTATTTGAACACACATCTTTTGTTCTTCCAGGACATTCTACAACCGCATTTGAATGCGCCGTTGTTTCCAGACATATCCATAGAACATAGGTAGTTCCGTATAACTCATGCCTTTACTATTTCTATAAGAGTTCCATTTCTTAATTTTCGACACACCATTCCTACACAAGAGTGTATGGTGTAGTCATTTGGGATCAAATCCCAATCTCTGATCAGTATGCCATGCATTCCTCAGACAGGCACTTGCCTCCGCGATTAGATCGCAGGCTTTTAATGGATATACCATGATGGTTCCCCACAATAGCTTTGTGTCCATTGACTTGTCAAAACACTTTGCTTTTGTGGCACATCAGGTATGCTAACCCATTTTTTTCGAGTAATCATAAAATGAAGTACTCGTATCTTATTGTCTGAGTAGACAAAGATCTGCATACATCAGAGTTAATCAATTCTAATACTTGTCCGGATCTTATACCTTATATCCATAAAGGATTGCTTAGTTATGTTATCTTCCAAATTAGATTCTTGGGTCGGAAGGTCCACTCCTTCAACTTAATTGATCAAAATATCAATTTTCGACCTTTGAACTTCTTATTTGAATAAACATGACTTAGCATAAGAATCCACAAGTATAAATGATTAATTACCGAAATATCTCTTAAAAGTAAAACGAGTTTTGTGCTACGGTTCGTTGCATCGTGGTGGACTTAGGGTTTATCATTTATATATTGCTAGCTAATGTACCAGAATAGGTAATATCCTTATTTCTTCTCATAACCATCAAATGATTAAAAGAAATAAAATATCCATTCATTAGAAATCCAGAACAAAGTTCTTTCTAAAAGGTACATAAAAGCAATAACTCAAAATGAAATCCTATATAATTGTCCTCCACTGCAACAGCTGCCTCCTCAACAACATTGCCCATGTAGACTACGATTTCTTCTTTTCCAAGTCGTCGGGTTTCCTGGAACCCTCGCATTTAGAATGCGCATACCGTCAATGGTTCCATATCTACACACCAGGTTCCGGTAGATAATACCACTGACTATGTTTTACGACTAAAGAAGATTTCGTACTTTCTTTGAGAGGATAATCAGACTTCCAGTACCCAGACTATTTGCATCGAGAACACTAGCCTATTGGCTTTCTCGTCCCATCTCGTGATCCAAGAAACTTAGGACCACTGGGTTTCTTTGCTTGCTTTTCCTTTTCCCCGGTTTTTGCCCTTAGGTTCGAAACCTTTGGCATTGGCTACAAGAGCTTGCGATTTCCGTCTCAACTTGTCTAAAAGGTTCATCATCTCGAAAACGTGTTTAAGCGTTTCCTCGAATCGACTGGCCTTTATGAGTATCCTCATCGCCTCTTGTCTAGCCTCTACGTCATGTCTAAACATCTCCTTGAGTTTGAACATGATATTAAAATCAGTCCCTTCCTCATCAGTTAAGACATTGGTAGGCTCGGGAGAACAAAGCTCACTTGAGTACAAACTTGTACTCTTTAACAGTCTGGGCAATGTCCAGATCTCTATTCCAATCAATACAATCAGGGCCCAGTGAGTTAAAATCCTTAAGTATCACATAAAGTGGGTTCAAAGCCATATCCTAATCTATGAGCACATATAACAACAAACAATCGATTTAATCTCCGATATTATCTCCCTCAAATAATATCATTAAACCACTAATCACATCTAAAATCCCATCAGGTAAGGCAAGCCACGTGGTGTGGACGTTTACCCACCCAAACGACTTAGCAATTAGTTTTTCTTTGGTCATACATCACTTATAGCGGAACCTCGTGGGGAGGAATACTATAATGCGTATCTAAGTGTAAACCATTACTCAGTACCAAAATAAATTACTTGGAATCGCTACATTACTGCAAGCCACGTGGTGTGGACGTTTACGATAACTTCACAACTCTTCATAATTACTTACAACTGTCTACATCAATTAATCCAAAGTCCGTCAGCATAGCAAGCCACGTGGTGTGGACGTTTACTACACTAAGAGACTTTTATAATTGACTCCCAATTACTTGATCCATTTAATCTTGTAAATCAAGACGTGGAGAATCATAAGTGAAACTCGAAGTTTCTAACCAGTGATTCACCATGCGAACAACCCTATCTCTCATAAATGAGGGAGCCGAGCAGACAAACGACCCATCTATCAAAGAATGGTACGAAGGTCTCTAATTTGTGTCCTCTACATGACCAAGTGGCTCTGGCTCCATTCCACTCCCCGGGGTGAGAATGAGTCGACTTGAAATCAGCTTTGGAAAGACAAATTAGGCATTGTTTGATAAACTTAATCAATGTTTCTCGTAAGAGGAATTACAAGAACTCTCCTCCAATGACTTATCTATATAAACTTCAAAAGTTTATAAAAGTCACCAAGAGAGCAGCAATGGAGACCATGGGTATGTTTCCATACCCTCTCCCACTTAGCTTTTTACAATAAAGGGATACGCTATCTAGTGCATAAAATAAACACATATAGCATGCATACATGTAATAAAGCACATAGTATTATCACATAGTCAAAATAATTACTAGAATATTATTTTCCGACTATTATGGCTTTACTCCATCCCCGTACGCATCTTCTAGTCTTCAGTCTTCGTTTTTTGAATGCTCCATGTGACGAGAATATTAATTTCCAATATTTAAATCTATTTATTTTTAATTAATCCAAAAGTTACTTAATTCGAAAATTAAGTCAATTGAATATATCAAAAATAAAATTAAATATTATTAATCTTTTTTTTTTATTTATTTTATTTTCTTTTTCCACTTCATTAAATCTCTAGAATAATCTATCCAAGATATTCTTGGAATATTCTAGATGATATCCATAATGAAATAAAGAAATAAAATAATTTAGGACTATTATTCTTTACAAATTTATTTTTATTCCTAATCCATGAATATTCTCATGAGTAGGAATAATCAAATAGGAAAAATAAATTTAGTACTAATTTAATTCTTTTCCCTTTTTTTTTTTCTCTTGAATATTCCATAAAGAAATAATCAAAAATAGGAAAAACAGAATTAAAATAGGAAAGTATATTTCCGGTAGGAGTAGCATGGGTTGGGAGACCCCACGCCACCCCCACCCTCGTCCGACCGGCCAGCCACGGGGAGAAGCGCCGCCGCCCAGCCACGCCGCCAACCACCGAACCGGTGGTAGCCGCGGCTAGGGCAACAAGCCCCTCGCCCTTTGCCATCGATCCGGGCATCCCATGGGATCGATCCAATCGATCCCTAGCCCTTCGTCCATCTCGTCACTTCGTCTTCTCCGGCGGTCTTCGATTCGTCGATCCAATCGCAAAATAAATTTACAAAAATCTAAATTACAATTCCGGTATCGATTCTATACTTTTTCCGGAAAAACAATGAACATAATAATAAATCCTAAATTCGGTCAACCCCCGAATTTTTACTATTACAAGCATTCACCACCAAAAACGAATCTCGACATGTCCGAGAGTTTAATAAAACCAACAATCATGACAAAATAAATTAAACGAGTAATAAATTAAGCCATAATAGTCGGAACCCTGCAAGGTAGAACAATTTTATCGAAAATACCGCGAACGTAAACCACGCTCTGATACCAATTGTTGGAATTCGATATCCCGGGTTATCAAAATTTGCGGAACCGATAACCCGAACGAACCCTTCGCCGGAGATCACACGAACGCCGACTCATCCGCCGGAGTCCGGGCTTTGGAGACCACGCGCCCGAAGGCGCGCAATCCGCCCCCACCCGAACCCCCGCGAGCCGGGGTTCGTACAATCGAAGGATCGCGCCACCGCGCGATCGCGTGGATCGATCGCACAAGGCGACCGATCGGGGTGGGGCTGCCCAGCAGCCCCCGCGGCGGGTCCGGCGACCCGCCACCACCAGGAGGCCCCCGCCTTCACGGCGGGGTAGGGCACGGCACCAGCCCGTGCCCAGCGATCGATCCCCTCGGGTCGATCGCACACCCTCGGCACAGCCGAGGGTTCGCTCCATGCCCCGCGAAACCCTAGTCCGGGCGATCGCCCGTGGTCCGGTGGCTTCGCCACCACCACGCGATCGTCCCCCGTTCATGGTTTCGTATCTCGGATCTTCGTCCTACGGTATTCTCGATAAACAAAATCGAATAATATCAAGTTAGTTTAGATATCATACCTACGATTCGTTGTTCGGAGAAACGAAATCAAGATGACCTCGTGATCTTCCCGCGTATTCCTTGCACTCCGTTCGAACGTCGGGTGGGCGACGATCTATCGAACTCCTATGGATCCTCTTCACTCTTCAAGACTTTATGATTGGCGTATCTTAGGTTGTGAAAAGTGAAGACCATGTAGTGCTTTTATAGGCTACGTAGGGGATCAAAAGGAGATTAAATATTGGGCTTCTAATATTGAAAATTAAATTGGGTCCAACCCAAATCCATTAATTCTTATCAATATTAATTTTATTTATTTTCCACTATATAAATAAAATTGCACTCCCAATATTTATCCATATTATATCAAATAATATTTCTCCAACTTAGTATTATTTATTCCGTGTATTTAAGATTTAAATATCCACGAATAAAATTTATTTATTGCTTAATAAATTTATTCATCTCTTATATCCGAGAATAGTACCACTCAACCTTATTTATTATGCGGAACAAATCCACTCGTGAGGTTTACATAATAAATCCTTATGAGCTCATCTCGGGGATATTATCAACCCTTCCGGGATACACTGTCCCTTCAAGAATTCACGGCATGCCATATATAAAATATAGTGACCCAACTTAACCGGTAATTAACCCAATAATTAAATCGGTTAATTCCTTTGGAAAATCAAAGTCACTTATATTGAATATACACACCCGCAATTGTTTCAGGGATTAAGAATAAAATACTCCGAGACTTAAATCAATTATCACAGAGCAATCCTAATTGATAAGTCTCAAGCGATCCGCTCAATACACCAAGTGTACAAGTGTGATAAAATAATTAAGATAAATTATTTTCTCTCTCACACAACGACTATACCGATGGATTGGTCCGTGTCCATCTAGGTCGTGAGCAACTGTTCGATTAAATACGAGTAACCGATAGTATGATCTTCTGTGTGCCCATGCAACACCATACTAACTACAACGTATAAAATCCAGGACTATAATTTGCATATATTTAATTATAAATAATTAAACGCAAATAATTGTTTATTTAATTAAATAGATTAATGGCAATGGATCGTGAGTTTCCGTTACTTAAATCTAGACATTAAGTACACAACTCCAACACGGACGCGGGGAGTAGCCCGATCGATCACCATCTACGGGCGAACCCGAGGCGATCGATCGCGTCTTGGATGTGGCGTGAGGGGCTGCTCAAAGCAGCCCGCAAGGGTTGCCAAAACCCTATTCGAACAGCCCGCTAGCCATGCCTGAGCACCGCGAGGACCAGCCCTATCGAATCCTAGCAGCGACCCGAGCCGCCGCTGTTCGAACCAGCCTTAGCACGCCTCGGCGTGCATCACGGATCAGCCCGCATGGCCTCGTGCAGCATCTCGCATCGCACGCGAGTCCGCTGCGGAAAACCCGCAGCCCGCAGCCTGGGCATACCAGGCGGCCGCTTGACCCCCCAGGCGGCCGCTTGCCTGGGCAGTCAAACCCTACGCGCGATCCTTCGCCGTCGGGTCGCTCCAGCTGCGGTGGTCCGGTGATCTTCGACCACCACCACCCAGCTCGACCCCGGTGAGGATCCCGAACCTCGGATCTTACGTTCACGTTATTTTCACGATATTAAATATTAAAATTATCGAAGGGGGTTCAACGATTTTACCTTTGTTCTCGTTGTGCGGAGAAACGAGATCTTTGAAGACCTTGAGACCTTCCCACGTATTCCTTGCACTTCGTGTTATGCAGAGAAAATTCGCTCAATTCCCGAGCATAAGCGACCCTGACTTAATGAGAAGAAGAGGAAAATGACGCCTTGCTCGTCCGAAAAGAATGGGGCCGAACAGGACGAACATGGAGAATCCCCAGAAATTGGTAGGCGGCAGCGTTCAGTCCGAGCACGGAGCGAGGAGAATCCCTACTCCATACGTGCTCGGACCCCCGGGGATCGAGCTGTACGCTCCTGGTCCATGAAATAGGGGATGGGCTTAAATATGGATTTATTTGATGGGCTTGGCCCATTAACTAACTTAGGAAACCCTAATTTGTATTCTCTATAAATAGAAGATGTAATTTTCTATTAAGGGTATCTACACATTTCCCCAAAAATATTTGGAGAGCACTCTTGTCTTGTTCACTACTCAATCCTCTAAATATCTGTTTTTAGTTGGTAATTAGAGAGCACGATTTTCTCACTATCAACAATTGGCGCTAGAAGGAGGGGCGATCCTCGGGCGTTGAGTAAAGATTGAACGAGCAAAGCATGAGTCATCCGAACATCACCACGGGTCTTCAGATTACGACCGGGGTGTCGGGTCTGAACTCGGCAGAGAAGGGGAAGGGTCCCGAAGAGCCCAGTAATGCTAGACCACATCGAAATGCTGAGAGAGAGCAGCTCGACCACATCGAAATGCTGAGAGCCGAGCAGCGGGAGATAAGAGAGGAACAAAGGGTCCTCCAGGAGAAGAAGAGGGAAGCCATCAGGAACCGACAGCCTGTCGAGAACCTACCCGACCTGAACCTCGAATGTCTCCAGACCCCGGAAGATATCAAGAGGACCATACGACTGCTGCAGGAAAAATCGGCTCGCATGGAAAAGGCAAGCAAGAAGACGGGTCAGGGGCCTATAGTGAGGAATCTAGACGGAGATTTCCGAGAAGAAGAATTCGAAGAAGAGCGGGAAGCCCTCGAGATCTCGCCGGCACGCCCTCGCAAGAAGGGTCGCAGGCTGGGAACGGTTAGGCAAGAAGAATATGATGGTGATTCCAGCGAGTCGCAGGAATCGGAGGAGATTTATGAAGAATGGGACGATCAGAGGGACGTCGGAACCCCACCTCGAGCCGGGAGGCGAGGTCGGCGACCGAGGAGATACCCAGGAGGTCGCCCCAATGAAGATGTTATCAGAAGGTTAGAAGAGATGGAGAGGCAGATCAACTTGCAGAAAGGCGAAGGGCCTCAGAAGACAATCCTAACTGATCCTCTATCCCGCCGGCTCGCGAGTGCCAGGACCCAAGTGGACATCGCACCGATGATGAACATGATTTACGATGGAAAGGCGGACCCGGAGGTTCATCTGAGTAAATACAATATTTACATGATCGGACGAGGCGCTAGTGACGCCACCAAGTGCAGGCTTTTCCCTCTTACTTTAGGGGACACAGCACATAAGTGGTACACTAGCCTCCCCAGTCGATCAGTGAGCAGTTTCGAAGAGTTGGGAAACCTGTTCGTCACTTATTTCGCCGCTAAAATCCAGCGCCCGGAAAGCAGGTAGAGGCTTATAGGAATCAAGCAAGGGAACGAAGGGACTGACGAACAATATCTGGACCGAGTGGAGAAGATAGTATCTCACGGAGAGCCTATCATTGATGATGTGCTTGTACACGCCGTGGTCGGAGGTTTAAAGCCCAGATCGGAATTGTTCAAACCAATGATGCGTGAGTACCCAAAGACTTATGCTGAATTCCGCCGGCGCGCTGGCGAGGAGATCGTGCAGCAACGGATCTACGAACAGAGGCTGAAGGAAGTCGAGGGTCAAATCAAGGAGGAAAAGCCTAGCTTTGAGAAGAAGGATTGGGTTAAGAAGAACTCAGGCCCCAGAAATTTCAACGGACCGAGAAGAGAACAACAAAACGAACCAGGAGAGAATGGAGTGTTTCATGGAAGGACGGCGGGGAAGATTCTGGAGATCTTCCGTGATAATAATGTTTTCGCTCTGATGCCACCACCACCACTCATCGGGCCACCCGAGAGGAGGAACCCTAATAAGTGGTGTGAGTTTCATGAAGACATTGGACATCCTACGGACGAGTGTAGGCAGCTGCTCGATCAGCTGAAACAATTATTCAGAGAAGGAAGGCTCGAACAGCTGCTGAGAAGACCGGGGAGAGGAAGGGGCCGACGAGGAAATGGCCATCATAACCGACCATATGTGCCGCACAATCAGAGACTGCCGGAGCCCCAGAGGCTGCAAATCGAATAGTCCCCACCTCCTCCGCCGGTCGAAGTGAGAGGGAATAGAGATGTGCCCCCAATGAGAGAGGGAGGAAGGATCAACATGATTGGCGGCATAGCCCCAGGGACTCAGAAGTTGAAGAGGCAGAGGAAGGCTGTTGGAGTTGTGTACTTAATGTCTAGATTTAAGTATCGGTAAACTCCCGGTCATAGCATTTAACCTATTTAATTAAGAAACAATTATTTGCATTTAATTATTATTAATTAATTATGCAAAACATAGTCCTGGATTTTATACGTTGTAGTTAGTATGGTGTGCATGGGCGCACAGAAGATCATACTATCGGTTACTCGTATTTAATCGAACAGTTGCTCACGACCTAGATGGGCACGGACCAATCCATCGGTATAGTCGTTGTGTGAGAGAGAAAATAATTTATCTTAATTATTTTATCACAGTTGTACACTTGGTGTATTGGGCGGATCGCTTGAGATTTATTGATTAGGATTGCCTTGGATAATCAATTTAAATCTCAGAGTATTTTATTCTTAATCCCCGATATTATTGCGGGTGTGTATATTAAATATAAGTGACTTTGATTTTCCAAAGGAATTAACCGATTTAATTATTGGGTTAATTACCGGTTAAGTTGGGTCACTATATTTTATATACGACATGCCGTGAATACTTGACGGGAAAGTGTATCCCGTAAGGGTTGATAATATCCCCGAGATGAGTTCATAAAAAATTATTATGTAAACCCTGCAGGTGGATTTAATCCGCATAATAATTAAAGTTGAACGGTACTATTCTCGGATATAAGAGATGAATAATATTTATTGAGCAATAAATAAATTTATTCATGGATATTTAAATCTTAAATACACGGAATAAATAATACTACCGGAGAAATATTATTTGATATAATATGGATTAATATTGGGAGTGCAATTTTATTTATATAGTGGAAAATAAATAAAATTTAATATTGATAAGGATTAATGGATTTGGGTTGGACCCAATTTAATCTTCAATATTTAGAAGCCCAATATTTAGTCTCCTTATGATCCCATACGTAGCCTATATAAGCACTACATGGTCTTCACTTTTCACAACCTAAGATACGCCAATCATAAAGTATTGAAGAGTGAAGGAGATCCATAGGAGTTCGATAGATCGTCGCCCACACGACGTTCGGACGAGGTGCAAGGAATACGTGGGAAGATCGCAAGGTCATCAACGCGTTAATTCGTTTCTCCGTACAATGAATCGAAGGTAATAAATCATAAACCCTCTTTATGATTTTGTGTGAATTAATTGTAGCGTATACATGAACACACGATCCGGATAAACGTACGAACTTCGGGGACGGGGATTCGAGATCCCCGGCGAAGATCGAAAGGGGGTGGCCGAAACCTAGGGTTTCGACCGCCGGTAACCGCGCCAAGGAGAAGCCCCGGCTGGACGCCGGGGCACGCGATCGACCAAGGGTCGATCGCTGGGTAAGCCGCCGTGGGCTGGAGCCACGGCAGATGGCCTCCCCGACCTCCCTGGACGGCGGCGTGCGCGCGGGGAAGCTCCGGCCGAAGCCGGAGCGGGCGATCGACCGAAGTCGATCGCGGAGGGCAGCCGCGGGCTGGTGCCGCGGCTGGGGGCCCTCCACCCCGTGAGGTGGTGGCGGTGAGTCGCCGGACTCACCGCCGGGGGCTGTTCCGAACAGCCCCAGGGGTGCGATCGCGCACCCCACGCGATCAATCGATCGCGAGCCCCAGCGGGGGCTCGGCTAGGGTTTCGGCCGCGGGTTTATCCCGCGGCGGCGATTTTCTTGTCGGGCTCCGGATCGCACGGTGTTCGCGGTTGGTTTTCCGGCGAAGGGATTTCGGTCGGGCTATCGTTCCGCATAAATTTTAATAGCCCGGGATATCGATTTCCAACAATTGGTATCAGAGCGTTTGGTTTCGTGTTCATGTATATGCTCGATTATTGTTCTACCTTGCAGGATTTCCGGCTATCATGGTTGGATTTAATTATTGTTTGTTCTTTAATTAATTATCATGATAAAACTCTCGGACATGTCGAGATTCGTTTTGTGTGGTTGAATGTTTGTAATAGTAAAAATTCGGGGGTTGACCGAATTTAGGATTTATTATTACGTTCTTTATTTTTCCGGAAAATGTATAGGGTCGATTTCATGTATAGAATCGATACCGGATAATTGTAATTTAATTCTTGTAATTTTAATTACGTTGGTTCGATGTTGAGACGATCGCCGGAAGACGAAGAAAGTGTGACGAAGAAGACGATGGACGAAGGGGCCGATCATCCCCATGATCGACCCCGTGGATCGATCGCCGGCGTGGGGGCTGTCCGTGGGAGCTCCCGGCCACGCCGGCCACCGGTGGTGGTGGCGCGTGGGCTGGGGGCGGCGGCGGTCGACGGTAGGGGTGGTGCGGGGACTCCCAACCCGTGCTACTCCTACCATAATCCAACTTTCCTAAATTAATTCGGCTTTCCTATTTGAGTATCTTCCTTTTAGGAAACTCTCATGGATTAGGAAAAGAATTAATTGAATTAATTTCATTCCTATTGATTTATTTCCTTCATGGAATTATTCAAAGATTAGGAATTTAATTAATTTAGTACTAAAATTTATTTTTCCTATTTGATTATTCCTACTCATGGGAATATTCATGGATTAGGAATAAAAATAAATTTGGAAAGTAGTGAGTCCTAATTTATTTATTTCCTTATTCTATTATAGAAGTCTTCTAGAATATTCCGAGTTTAACTTGGATAGATTATTTTAGAGATTTAATAGAATTAGATAGGAAAATAAATAAATAAAAATATTAATAATATTTAAATTTATTTTTGATATATTCAATTGACTTAATTTTTTGAATTAAGTAACTTTTGGATTAATTGAAAATAAATAGATTTAAATATTGGAGATTAATATTCTTGTCACATGGAGCATTCAAGAACGAAGACTGAAGACTAGAAGATGCGTACGGAGATGCGACAAAGCCATGATAGTCGGAAAATAATTTTCTAGCATTATTTTGACTATGTGATACTATGTGCTTTATTGCTTGTATGCATGCTATATGTGTTTATTTTATGCACTAGATAGCGTATCCCTTTATTATAAAAAGCTAAGTGGGAGAGGGGATGGAAACATTCCCATGGTCTCCATTACTGTTCTCTTGGTGACTCTTATGGACTTTCGAAGTTCGTATAGACGAGTCATTGTAGGAGAATTCTTGTAATTCCTTTTACAAGAAACATTGATCGAGTTTATCAAACAATGCCTAATTTGTCTTTCTGAAACTGACTTCAAGTCGACTCATTCTCACCCCGGGGAGTGGAATGGAGCCAGAGCCACTTGGTCATGTGGATGACACAAATTAGAGACCTTCGTACCATTCTTTGATAGGTGGGTCGATTGTCTGCTCGGCTCCCTCATTTATGAGAGATAGGGTCGCTCGCATGGCGAATCACTGGTTAGAAACTTCGAGTTTCACTTATGATTCTCCGAGTCTTGATTAACGAAATCTAATGGATCTTGTAATTGGGAGTCAATTATAAAAGTCTCTTAGTGTAGTAAACGTCCACACCACGTGGCTTGCTATGCTAACGGATTTTGGATTAATTGATGTAGACAGTTATAAGTGATTGTGAAGAGTTGTGAAATTATCGTAAACGTCCACACCACGTGGCTTGCGGTGATGTAGCAATTCCAAACGATTTACTTTAGTGCTGAGTAATGGTTTACACTTAGATACGCGTTATAGTATTCTTCCCCACGAAGTTACGCTATAATTGATGTATGACCAAAGAAAATCTAATTACTAAATCATTTGGGTGGGTAAACGTCCACACCACGTGGCTTGCCTTACCTGATGGGATTTTAGACGTGATTATTGATTTAATGATGTTATTCCAGGGAGATAACGTCGGATATTAAATTAATTGTTTGTTTAAATGTGCTTATAGGTTTAGAAAATTACTATGAATCCACTTGAGATGATACTTGAGGAATTTGACGCACTGGTTCCATACTGTGTTGAATGGAAAGAAGAGTTAGACATTGCTCAGACTGCAAAGGAGTACAAAGACGTACTCAGTGAAACTTGTCCTCCTGGACTCACCATTAACTCGACTGAGGATGAGATTTTTGATTTTGAAAAATGGGATAGTGCTCGTTCATTAGCCATTAATCATGATGTCATGCTTAAACTCAAGTTGTTGTTTGGACATGATGGGGAGGCTAGAAAAGAGGCGATGAGGATACTCATAAAGATCTGTTACTTCGATGAAACACTTGATCATGTTTTTGAGATGATGGATCTTTTAGACGAGTTGAAACAATCGCAAGCTCTTATAGCCAAAGCCAAAGGTTTCGGACCTAAAGGCAAGGGAAAGGAGAAGAAGACAAGGGGGTCCAGTGGTCCTAAGGGACTTGGACCAAAAGGTGGGATAAAGAAGCCTTCTGGCAAAAATCCCCAAGGAAAGCAGTCTGAGTACTGGGGGTCTACATCTTGTCCTCTCAAAGGTACGAATTTTTCTTTAGTCGTAAAAACATAGTCAGCGGTATTATCTACCAGAATTCTGGTGTGTAGATATGGAACCACTGACGGTATGTGCATTCTAAATGCAGGGGTTCCAGAAAACCCAGCGACTTAGAGAAGAAAAGTTCGAATCCACATGGGCAAAGCTGTTCAGGAAGCAGCGGTTGCAGTGGAAGACATTTATCTATCTGTTTGATAGTTATAGGATTTCATTTCAGTTTATTGCTTTGTACCTTTTATTTTAGAAAGAACTTTTGTTTTGGTTTTCTATTATTAATGGATATTTTATTTCTTTAATCATTTGATGGTTTAGATAAGAAATAATGGCGATATCTATTCTGGTACATTAGATAGCAATATATGAATGATGAATCCTTAGTCTACCACAATGCAACAAACCGTTATATAAACTTGTTTTACTTATTAGATGTATTTCTTTATCAATCATTATACTTGTGAATTCTTAAACTTAGTAGTATTTATTCAAAAAGGGGATTCAAAAGGTCGAAATTGATTTATTCAATTATAGTTGGAGGAATGGACCTCCCGACCTAAGAATCAAATTTTGGAAGAGGATACAACTAAGTTAACCTTTCTGGATAAAGGATGGAGTTCGGACAAGTATTGAGAATGATCAAAGATGATATATGCATACATATGTGTAATTAAAAAGGTGTAAGTAGTTTCCTTTAAGGAATACTTGAAGATGGATTAGAATGCTTGATGTGCCATAAAAGCGAAGTGTTTGACACAAAGCTATTATGGGGAACCTTCAAAGTATATCCGTTGGAAGCCTGCGACTTGTTCGCGGAGGCCGACACCTATCCAAAGAGCACATAGCATAAATCAAGGATTGAGATTGAGTCTCAAACGACTGCACCATACACTGATGTGTAGACATGGTGTGTCAGGAATAAGGAATTCTGATAATGGAAGGACAAGTTTATTCGGAACAACCTATGTTCTGTGGATATTTCTGGATACAATGACACATTCGATGTAATTGTAGAATATCCTAGAAGAACAAGTAATTGTATGTTCAATAGTACTACGAACCAGAAGGGTGTCTTCGCCCGGTTCTTAGAGGAAGACTATTAGATGAACTACAATGCCCTAACTGACAAAGTACTTTATAAAGAGGAAAGAGAAGACTGAGAACCAGCCTAACCGAGTAGTAGTACACCACTAACTGCACCTAATGTTATTACAGTTATACACCGGAACGCCATTGCAGTGGGAGGTTGTTAAGCGACCAGAGATGTTCATAAGACTGGAGGAGTTTTTAACTCTGGATCTAGTAGACATGAAATCGATCCCTAGTTCTGCATAGGAGGCAGTACTAATCTAAATGTGCCTACTTGGATAGCAATAATTTATTATTGTTAAAGGGGCAAGATCATTTAGAGGTACAAGCTTAGTAAATCCATTTATGGGTTACCACAAAGCTGAAACTTGTGAACTTGCAAATTGATGAGATAGTCCATTTTATGGATTCATCAAGACGCATAGACAAGATTGGTGTATTGGAGACGTAATGGAAACAAAGTGGTGTTTCTCGGAATTTTGTGTAGATAACACTTCATCATTGGCAACAATGTAAAAGCGTTGTCAGACATAAAATAGAGGTTGTCTAAATAAATCGAGATATAAGATTAAGATGAAGTTGGATCATGTTCTTAGAAATCTTTCGATCTCTAGATAAGAACGTTTGTACTTCTCTTTAGATATCTTATACGATTATGGTTTGTTTTAAACATGCGCAATTCTGAGAAAGGTTATTGCCTTTCGAGAACAGAATGCATCTATCTAAGGTATGTGTCTTGAACACATGAAGGAGATAGATATAAACAAAGCAGATTCTTACACTTCGAGTGTAAAGGGCTTTGTAAATGCGGTGTTATAAAACAAGAACCTGATATCAACTATGCGGTTTGCGTAGTGGGAGGATATCAAAGTAATCTGGATAAGAGATATTCGAATGCTGTAAAAGTACTTGGAAGTACTGGATTACTAGCACAACGAAATCTTCTTAGATTACAGTTTCTCAGATCCAAAAATCAGAGAAGGACCAGTGTAAGTCGATATCAGGCTATGTGTTCACTTTTAGAAGAGGTGGAACCTAAGGAAGAAAGAGTGATAAGCGTGAAGCTTCTCGGACTCTATCATAAACCGAATAGCAGCCTCAGAGGCAGCGGAAGTTTTGGTTAGGTTCCGGAATGACCTCTGAACTTGGATATGATTCTTGGTTCACCAAAGGCTATGTATATAGCGGTGCATGGAGGACTGGAAGAAGTCATAAGTTCAAAAGGTGATCATAACACATAGAGCCAGTACCACCTGATACGAATCATCGTCAGAGAGACGACGCAGTAGTCACCAAGATAACTTCAGATCGGCGACCTAGATTGCTCATTCACATAATACTTCTGGGAAGTATAACTTAAGCACGTGATGAGTATGGAAGTCGGGAGTTTGGAGGAAATGACTAGACCTTAGTACAAGTGGGAGATTGTTGGAGTTGTGTACTTAATGTCTAGATTTAAGTATCGGTAAACTCCCGGTCATAGCATTTAACCTATTTAATTAATAAACAATTATTTGCATTTAATTATTATTAATTAATTATGCAAAACATAGTCCTGGATTTTATACGTTGTAGTTAGTATGGTGTGCATGGGCGCACAGAAGATCATACTATCGGTTACTCGTATTTAATCGAACAGTTGCTCACGACCTAGATGGGCACGGACCAATCCATCGGTATAGTCGTTGTGTGAGAGAGAAAATAATTTATCTTAATTATTTTATCACAGTTGTACACTTGGTGTATTGGGCGGATCGCTTGAGATTTATTGATTAGGATTGCCTTGGATAATCAATTTAAATCTCAGAGTATTTTATTCTTAATCCCCGATATTATTGCGGGTGTGTATATTAAATATAAGTGACTTTGATTTTCCAAAGGAATTAACCGATTTAATTATTGGGTTAATTACCGGTTAAGTTGGGTCACTATATTTTATATACGACATGCCGTGAATACTTGACGGGAAAGTGTATCCCGTAAGGGTTGATAATATCCCCGAGATGAGTTCATAAAAAATTATTATGTAAACCCTGCAGGTGGATTTAATCCGCATAATAATTAAAGTTGAACGGTACTATTCTCGGATATAAGAGATGAATAATATTTATTGAGCAATAAATAAATTTATTCATGGATATTTAAATCTTAAATACACGGAATAAATAATACTACCGGAGAAATATTATTTGATATAATATGGATTAATATTGGGAGTGCAATTTTATTTATATAGTGGAAAATAAATAAAATTTAATATTGATAAGGATTAATGGATTTGGGTTGGACCCAATTTAATCTTCAATATTTAGAAGCCCAATATTTAGTCTCCTTATGATCCCATACGTAGCCTATATAAGCACTACATGGTCTTCACTTTTCACAACCTAAGATACGCCAATCATAAAGTATTGAAGAGTGAAGGAGATCCATAGGAGTTCGATAGATCGTCGCCCACACGACGTTCGGACGAGGTGCAAGGAATACGTGGGAAGATCGCAAGGTCATCAACGCGTTAATTCGTTTCTCCGTACAATGAATCGAAGGTAATAAATCATAAACCCTCTTTATGATTTTGTGTGAATTAATTGTAGCGTATACATGAACACACGATCCGGATAAACGTACGAACTTCGGGGACGGGGATTCGAGATCCCCGGCGAAGATCGAAAGGGGGTGGCCGAAACCTAGGGTTTCGACCGCCGGTAACCGCGCCAAGGAGAAGCCCCGGCTGGACGCCGGGGCACGCGATCGACCAAGGGTCGATCGCTGGGTAAGCCGCTGTGGGCTGGAGCCACGGCAGATGGCCTCCCCGACCTCCCTGGACGGCGGCGTGCGCGCGGGGAAGCTCCGGCCGAAGCCGGAGCGGGCGATCGACCGAAGTCGATCGCGGAGGGCAGCCGCGGGCTGGTGCCGCGGCTGGGGGCCCTCCACCTCGTGAGGTGGTGGCGGTGAGTCGCCGGACTCACCGCCGGGGGCTGTTCCGAACAGCCCCAGGGGTGCGATCGCGCACCCCACGCGATCAATCGATCTCGAGCCCCAGCGGGGGCTCGGCTAGGGTTTCGGCCGCGGGTTTATCCCGCGGCGGCGATTTTCTTGTCGGGCTCCGGATCGCACGGTGTTCGCGGTTGGTTTTCCGGCGAAGAGATTTCGGTCGGGCTATCGGTTCCGCATAAATTTTAATAGCCCGGGATATCGATTTCCAACAAAGGCCGAATTGCGGGCATGGGAGAGCATCAACGCTGTTATCCCGCTGAAAGAGCCAAGCATCGCGAAGGGTGTCGTCATTCAGTTTACCGATCAGGATTAGGTAGGAGTCAGATATCCGAAAGTGGAATCGTTGGTCGTTACGGCTAAGATCCAAGGAGTGGAGGTAGCCCGCATCCTGATCGACAATGGCGCCCATTGTAACATCTTGTTCAAAAGGACTTTTGATCAGCTGGGAGATATGTCTTGATACCTCAAATCGTATGAAGGGTCGCTGAGGGGTTTCGGCGACGTGGAAGTGAAGCCCTATGGGAAAATCAAGCTGGCCGTCGAGCTCGTTGACTACCAGGATGCTGCTGTTCGGATGACACGAACTACTGAGTTCGTCGTGGTCGACATTGAGAATATCTATAATGCTTTCCTAGGTAGGCCGTTTCTGGAGGCATTCGAGGCTGTGGCCTCGTCCCATTATTATTGTATTAAGTTTCCAACCCTGAACGGATCTGTTGGGACTGTGAGGGGAGACCAATATATGGCTAAGAAATGTTTTGATTATGATTCGTGTCCGGCCGAAAGTACCGCAAAACTTGCACATAGAAGTAAGGATATTTCCCGAACTAAAGTGACGAGGAGAATAACCAAAGAAGGCACGGTTGAGGTCCGGGAAATTGATCCCGCGGGAGAAATGGAGATAGAAGATAGCGATTATCTGGCCGCTCTTTGGGAAGAAGGAGAGGCCGGACGAACTGATTCCATGATCGCGGAAGTAGAGGAGAAACAAAAGGCCGAAGATGAGGTAGAACCTCGCATAGGCGAGGATAATGAGGAGATTGTTGACCCCCGAGGACCCTCCCAATGCTCGGCGGTAGACGATCTAGAGAGTGTATGCCTAGATCCCAACAGGCCAGAAACGGTGGTATTGATCGGAGCAAGGTTGCCCGAGGATATAAAGCGGGAACTGGTCGCATGCCTACGAAGGAACATGAATGTGTTTGCATGGTCACACAAAGACATGACGGGAATTGACCCGAAACACGCATGCCACCACCTGAAGATTGACCCGATGAAGAAACCTGTGGCGCAGAAGCGCCGCAGGATGGGCCCGGAGAAATATGAGGCTCTGGCTGTGGAAGTAAAGAAGCTGATCGACAACGATTTGGTGGTAGAAGCCCGAGGAGAACCCCAATGGCTTTCCAATTCGGTGCTCGTGAAAAAGACGGGTAACGCGTGGAGATTGTGTGTGGACTTTACGGATCTCAACCGAGCATGTCCGAAGGACCATTTTCCCATGCCCCACATCGATCATCTCGTAGATAACACCTCGGGCTACGCAATACTCTCTAAGTGCGATTGTTATGCAGGTTATCATCAGATCCCAATGGCCCCCGAAGAAATCGAACACACCTCTTTCTATACGGAAAAGGCGGTGTTGAGCTGGAAGCGGATGCCTTTCGGTTTGAAAAACGCAGGGGCCACGTATCAACGGTTAGTAAACAGGATGTTCTCCGAGCAGATTGGGGAAACAATGGAGGTGTACGTTGACGACCTCATTATCAAGAGCAAAATATTGGAGGACCACGTGAGGGATGTGGAAACCACATGCGAGATCTTGAGGAAATACAACATGAAGCTAAATCCGAAAAAGTGTCATTTCGGAGTTTTCGAGACAAAGTTTTTGGGCCACATCGTGAGCACCCGGGGAATCGAGGCGAATCCAAGCAAGATACAAGCCATAGTCGATCTGAGAGAGCCCCGATGTTTGAAGGATGTCCAACGTCTGACCGGGTGCCTAGCCGCACTGAGTAGATTCATACCTCGGCTAGGGGATAAGAGCCGACCGTTCTTTCAAGCTATAAAAAACCAGAAGTTCAAGTGGAAGAAAGACAGTCAAGAGGCCTTCGACAGGTTGAAACTTCACCTGCAGGATCCGCAAATCCTCTCAAAGCCAGTCCGAGGAGAGAAATTGTTCCTGTATCTAGCGGCATCCGAGCATGCAATCAGTTCGGTCCTGGTAAGAGCAGAAGATAAGCTTCACAAGCCTATCTATTACGTTAGCCAAACCCTGCAGGACGTCGAGTCAAGGTATACGCCCCTAGAGAAGCTTGCTTACGCTCTGGTGATGAGCGTTCGAAAACTGAGATCCTATTTCTTTGATCATCCTGTCGAAGTATTAACCACCATGCCATTATGTCAAGTGCTGCAGCGACCGGACACCACAGGCCGCCTACTGAAGTGGAGCCTAGAAGTAGGCCAATATGACATCACTTATGCGCCGAGGACGGCGATCAAGGGCCAGGCATTGGCCGATTTCATCGTGGAACTCACTTTCCCGCGGATTGATTCCTCGCTCCCTGTCCCGCCGTGGAAGCTATATGTCGACGGGTCGTCCACGAGCTCCCGCGCCGGCGCTGGAATAGTCTTGGTCGGACCGGGGAACCAATCCTTTGCGCACGCGGTAAGTTTTGAGTTCGATGCCACCAACAACGAGGCCGAGTATGAGGCATTGATAGCGAGATTGGAACTCTCTTTGGCCGTTGGAGCCGAACAGTTAAAGATTTTCACAGACTCCTTACTAGTGGTGAACCAAATCCAGGGAAAATACGAGACCAGAAGCACTAGGATGGAGCAATATTACGAGCATGTGATGAAAATGATAAACAAATTCCCCCGAGTCGAAATCGATCAAATTCCTCGGGAACTGAATACCCAAGCGGATGCCTTGTCCAAACTAGCTTCATCAGAAGGGACAGCCGACCTGTCCAACGTGATCCTCTTGAGTCAGGTTCGATCAGTACTGGATAGAGCGGAAATCAGTAGGGTCGAGCTGATCGACCGAGGGGAGAGCTGGATGGGATCAATTTTGAACTATTTGCGGACGGGCGAGGTGCCGAACGACAAGGTGGAGGCCCGACAGCTCCGAATACGCGCGTCTCGATACACGCTGATCGGGGGTGCACTGTACCGGAGAAGTCTATCTATGCCATTGCTACGGTGCATAACCCCTGCTGAAGGAAAAAGGGTGTTCGGAGAAATTCATGATGGCGTGTGCGGGAACCACGCCGGCGGACAATATTTGGCACACAAAACAATCAGACATGGTTACTATTGGCCGACCTTGAGGCGAGATGCAATTGAATACGCAAAAAGGTGTCATCGATGCTAGATAACGGCGCCGATCACGAGGGCCCAACCTGAATACTTAAACTCCATATACAGCCCTTCGCAACCTGGGGAATTGATCTGATCGGGCCCCTGCCTACAGGGCCAGGAGGAGTCAAATATGCAATAGTGGCCGTGGATTACTTCTCCAAGTGGGCGGAAGCCGAGCCGCTGAACAAGATCGACCAGCCTCAAATTATCCGGTTCCTATGGAAAAATATCATATGCCGATTTGGAATCCCTCACACTATCTCCTCGGATAACGGGAAACAGTTTGAGGGGCTGGAGATCATGAAAATTTTCGATAAATGGAAGATAAGGAAGGTCTTCTCCACGCCATACCACCCCCAAACGAACGGGCAAGTGGAAGCGGTGAACAAAATTCTGAAGCATACGTTGAAGGCCAGGATCGAAGAAAAGCTGGGGAGATGGGCGGCCGAATTGCCCGATGTGCTGTGGGCTTACCGAACAACGAGCAAGGTGGCCACGGGGGAAACGCCATTTGCCCTCGCTTTCGGGTATGAGGCCGTCGTTCCTTCCGAGGTGGAGGTGCCGACCCACCGGACAACACAGGAGTTGACTGATCAGAACGATCAAATGATGCGGATCGAATTGGACCTATTAGAGGAAAGGAGAATAAACTCGATATACCGAAATGCGGCGGCTAAACAGAGGGCCGAGAAGTACTTCAATTCGAAGGTGAAGGTGAGGAAATTCAAGCAGGGAGACTTGGTACTGAAGGAGATCCTGGGAGCCAATCCAGGAGCCCTAGGACCTTCATGGGAAGGGCCGCTCCGAGTGAGGAAGGTCTTGCAGAACGGATCATACGAACTAGAACATCTAAATGTGGTGGCCGACCAGTATTTCTGGAATTCATCACACCTCAGGAAATATTACCAGTAAGCTTTTAACGATGTACCGTGACCGTTTTTTGCGCTAATAATAAAGAAATTTCGGAGTCTTTCATAATCTCATTCAATCCTAAGGGGTAGAGCTCGGCTCCCCCAGAGCCCGATGCGACCGAGCATGGACCAGGTGTCCCTCGAGTCCGGGAGAATTAGAATCAATCCTAAGGGGTAGAGCTCGGCTCCCCCAGAGCCCGATGCGACCGAGCATGGACCAGGTGTCCCTCGAGTCCGGGAGAATTAGAATCAATCCGAAGGGGTAGAGCTCGGCTCCCCCAGAGCCCGATGCGACCGAGCATGGACCAGGTGTCCCTCGAGTCCGGGAGAATTAGAATTAATCCTAAGGGGTAGAGCTCGGCTCCCCCAGAGCCCGATGCGACCGAGCATGGACCAGGTGTCCCTCGAGTCCGGGAGAATTAAAATTAATCCTAAGGGGTAGAGCTCGGCTCCCCCAGAGCCCGATGCGACCGAGCATGGACCAGGTGTCCCTCGAGTCCGGGAGAATTAGAATCAATCCTAAGGGGTAGAGCTCGGCTCCCCCAGAGCCCGATGCGACCGAGCATGGACCAGGTGTCCCTCGAGTCCGGGAGAATTAAAATTAATCCTAAGGGGTAGAGCTCGGCTCCCCCAGAGCCCGATGCGGGAAAATAAAGAGCTAATTAGAACGAGATTAGATGAAAACACTGAGGCATTTTTGGGCGAGTAACACCTCGCCCAAAAATAGGAAAAAGCGACTCCTTTAACATAACCACAAGGGAAAGTAATTTATTACATTAAAGCAGCCAAGTCCGAACAAAGACTGGGGCATTTTCGGCGAAGAGAAGAATCTTTATTCGCCGAAAATCCCGAACAACACGAACAAAAGAGAGGAAACGAACACACATCAAGGCCTCGGACGCCTAAATTGCACAGGGAGGGTCACGAGCTGGTTGTTGGCGTCAAACACCACAACATCCCACCCACGATTGGCATCATACCGAACACGAATGATGTTCGACGGTTGAAGATCGAATTGGCGAACGAAACCCCTCCACATTGGACCCTCGAACTGGTACTGCCCGCGGCAGCGAGAGACGTACATAACCCACCGATCGCCATTCAAATCCACCAACGGAAGGAATCGAGGGAGTGCAGACTCATGATCCAGGTCGGCAGTAAATTCTACAGGTAGAGGCAGCCTTATCCGGTAACGCCGATCGGTGAATTGAAGCTCGAACCATTTGGATCCATTCGGATTCGCATGAATATGCACCATTGAAGGGATCGCTCGTCGCGACACCAAGCAGATGGAATGGGAGTAGATTGGAGTAAGGCGATACTGAACCTGAACGCGGGGTTTTATAAGCATGATCTCTGCATAAAAAGGCGCGCCAAGGAAAAGACAAGACACGCAGACCTTGGCAGTGAAAGGTCACATCCTTACAGGAAAAGTGAACAAAACGACAGATGCAAGTACAGGACTGACAAGGAATAGGATCCAAAGAAACAGCTCGGCTCCCCCTGGGCCCGGTGTGACCGAACACGATTCAGGGTTTCCTCTGAGGATCGGTGAGGGGAAATGGTCAAGGAAACATATGATCGCCAAACGAGACGTCTTCAGCGAACAAAGAGACGCGACAACGCACAAGAAAAGAGGGAGAGCTACGAAAGCGGGCGTCTTCGGCGACGAAAATCCGAACTAGCCGAAAAACCCTCGCTACGCGAACATTCCGAATCTTCGAAGAAATGAATGAGCCAGGGACGGGCTGAATCCCGTCAACGATCAATTGCCCCCACACCTAAAAACAAATTGTGCGGCAACCCAGGGAAAATAACAGAACTTTCGAGAAGCGAACACAAAAGCGCGAAATGATTAAATGCCACAAACGTCAAATTCATAAGGTAACATCCGTACGAGAAAAAGAAATAAATGACAAGATTGAAGACAATCTCAAACAGGTGACCGAAACATGTCCTAAGGCGGGCGAATATGTCTACCCTCCCCGTCAAATATGCGAACAGAAAAGCCCTCGTAGTCCGACCACTGGAATCGAAGAAAGTGCCCGCGACGAAGATTCATCTACCGAACGAAAAGCTCCAAGCCGGCCCACCAAGGGCGCGTTGCCTCCTATGCCGAGTGATCGCGAACGACCAAGGAGTCCAGCGAACATCTCGGACTTCCATGAAATGGATAAGTAAAGGCCCGACAATGCGAACAAAGGCGGCGGGCAAAGGGAACTGTCGGCAGTGCCAGCGGCCATTGAACATTTGGTCGACGTAGCACGAGTACTCCCGGCGAACAATGCGCGCCATCTCGGACGTATCAGAGGGACTGCCTGCAAAAAGAAAGGGGAGAGAAGATCGCCACGGAAATACAATTTCAGTTAATAACGTCGCGCAAAAATCTGGGAGGGAAAGTTAATGAAACAACAGCTTGCAAATAGGCATTCCATACATAAGAGAACACGCACGAGAAACGAGACAACAAACTACATAGTTTTTTCGGTCCTCGAGTGTTATAATTCTTAAAGATTACTAAACAACAAGCCCGAGTTCATTGGTAAACCAGAAACAATCAAAGGGCCTAAGGGAAAGTCAAATGCATCCCCGCCTCGTCGTATACACGGACGGAGAAGCCTTCGTGCTCGATCCAGAGAAAGCGTATGGTCAGACCTCGGCGGAGCCTCATCTCCCGAACAAAGCGCTCCCATGCAAGAACCCCAAGAGCAAGTTGGCGCCGATGGCGGGCGAGTGCGAACGACCAAGGGTTCCACCGAGCATCCCGAACCGCAACGAAGTGGACCAGGGGCGAGCCAACTGCCCGGGTGAAGGCAGCTGGCAGGGGAAACCGGCGGCAATGCCACCTCCCATTGAACACCTGGTCAACATAGCAGTATTGATCTCGGACGACAATGCGAACCATGGTCGGCTGAATAGAACAAAAGCAACTCTCAAGTCAAAGGAGAAATGGACGGACATCCAACAAGAATAAGAATAACACTGGGGCATTTTTTCTTCATGAGCAAGAAAAAATGCAAGACAAAATATCAACGCAAGCTAATACTAGCAATACGAATAAGTTTATACAATACAAGGAATACGAGCATGAAACGATAAGGATATTGTTCGGATGGATCCAACAAATTGTTTAAGCATATTCAAACGTTAAAGAAATAAAAAAGAAGTCAGTAAACTGGCTTTCATTCATCCTCGACATTGATCGGGTTAACAACCCCCTCTTCCTCTTCCGCCGCCACTAGCTGACTCTGGTCGGGCCACCAAGACAAATCGATACCATGCACCTCCACCAGATCCATAACAGGCAAGAGGAAACTGGAATCCAGATTAGACTGGAGACGATGAGCACGAAGGTCGTCGAGGAGCAGGTTAAAAGGCAGACCGGCACGGGCATGGCGACGGATGCAATCGAAATGGCTCAGATAATAAGAATAGTCACTATGCTGATCGAGATCTTGTTGAGGGTCCGCCTCCCGATCTCTTTTCGCCTTCTCCAGGATCTCTGTCCGGCGATTCAACTCCCCGACCAAGAGATCCAGGGTCTTCCGATTCTCCTCGGCCAATCGAACCCTCTCCGTCATTTCCAAGAGCCTATCCTGCTCGGAAGCCATCGTCGCTTTCAATTTGTCCAACTCCTCTTGACAAACAGCTCTCTCCCTGCTCGCCCCTGTTGGAAATCGATATCCCGGAATTAATAAATTTAAATAAATAAATTATCTAATAAATTCCGACCGAAATCCTTCGAAGATCGAATATCCGGGGTTGTCAAAATGCGGAACGACAACTCCAATCGACTCCCGGTTGCCGGAACATCCCGCCACGAACCACCACGTATACCCGGACTCAACCAAACCCTAACCACGGGCGAACCCGGGCTGTTCGGTCGAGCCCTAGCGTGGGGCTCGCGGCTGTACACGTGACGAGCGCGGAATGTTTGTCGTTGGGAACAAACGCGCTGCCAAAATAATATTTGTATTTAGCCAGTACCCCTTTAACTACAAAACGTAGATAATGGTAAGTACGTGGGGTCGGTCCCACAAGGAGGCAATTACAGTAGGTGATCTCGGCTTTGCCCAAGGGGTTGTCACAAAAAGTTTTGAGTTTGGTTGCTGTGGGCACAGCGGTTTTGCAATCGTTCAAACACTTTGATCTAACTACTACTAACAGAAATAGCATGCAAGTAAATAAATCCAAAAGTAAACAAAGCACACAACTCAGATCTAACAAAATACTAAAAGGAAAACTTAAATCAAATGATAAACAAGGCATCCAGGCAGACAACTTCACTCAGGATCATTAGGGCAAACTACCGTTCATCGGCACTAAGGATTTTTACCAGCGGTTTGTCAGCAGTTATAGGGTGCAAAAACAAAAGTGGTCCTATTGCCTCACGCCCAGCAATTGCCCCACCCCTCATCTATCCTTACTGTATAAAGAAAAAGGCTTGGTTAACACTTTGCCTAATCCCCCTGGATCTGAACAATTCGATAACCTATGCGACCAAACATGGATCTAGTTTGCCCAAACCCGCATTACCCTCTAGACAGACCCGCTCGGCCAATAGCATGCTCGAAACATACGACCGCGTCTCCTGCAAGTTCTAGTGCTATGCCCGCAACAATACTACAAGGTACATCTATGCGGTTTGCCAATCACCAGTATTCCAGTTTGTAAAGGTTCACTAGTGGTCGTCCTAGTTTACCCAAACTCCCCAGAAATTATCCTCAAACAACTTTGCCTCGGGAACAAACGCCCAACCGGTTAGTTCAGCCCCTCCAACCTCGCGGCCTAACTAAACCCTAAATCACCTTCGATCCGTCCCTGCCCAGATGCACAATTAACTTAGCCGATCATACTGAAAATAAAAGACGAAATAAATAAGGGAAAGCAAACTATATTAATCATAGCTTCAAATCGAAGAATCGTTTTTGAAGAAAATCAAAATACGGAATTAAAGGAAATTAAAAACGAAAAACATGAAATTGTTTCTCGACCCGAAGGTCGGTTCTACTCAAAACAAACAAAGAGACTCGGACGAACAGCTCCGATCTCTCTCCGGCGACTTCGGCGGCGACGGCGACTGCGGGACCGGCGGCTCTTCCGACTTCTCAGTGCGTAACGTGTTCTCTCTTTGCTGCCCGTCGCGTCCCTTTTATAAACTTCAATTTGAATTTTGAATTGCAGCGGCTGTTTCTCCTTCCTAAAGAATAGGCGCCAGCAGTCAACGCGCTTGGGGATAAGTCAGATCCCCCAAATCCAGGGATTCTGGTACGCTGGCGCCTTGCCCCCAGGTAATCTTCTGTCTACAGCCGCTTTTGCCCAAATTGAAATCCGCAGGTAATTCTTCTCCTCCACAGGTGGTCGGACCGGGCACGGTACTTTGTAGGAATTCTGGGTCTTCTGCTTCATGACCTTACCCATTTGCCCGATGTGGTCAAACTGTTGCTTGTCACTACCGCTCCAGAATCTGATTTGCCCAAAGAAGGGGATTTCCTTGCCTCTTTTGCCCAGTGCGCCACCTGTTACCTGCATCACCACACACTTTGCCCAAACACCTAATTGTGCCCTCCCAGACACGTTACCGACTCAAAACGACTCAATAAAGGGTGTAAAAATGCTCTAAGATGAGCAAATAAAATGGCTCATCAGAACCGCACACACTTGGATACGCTTGTCCCCAAGCGTGGGCTCTGATTTGCCTGACTCAAGACCAAAGTGAAAATAGAAATGAAAGAAATAGGAAGAAATAAAGCAAAGGACTTTAGCATGATCAGTAAAGGGCATAGTACATACAGATAACACAAAATTCAAGTAAAGATAAAAATAAGTCAAGAGTCTGTTCTAGGTCTTTGGGTTCACTCCCTCACAGTGTTTCTCTCTTTTTAGTGTTTGGGTTCAATGACACTCATTTTCTGCTGTGACTCCACTTTGCCTAAATTTGCCTTATTGCTAATCAGAGTTGGTTTTAACTAAGCAGGGGGGTTATCAAAGGAACTTTTATTGGGTTGTAGTGTTGGGCTCATAAGGGTAGATTTTTCTGGGAGTAGGCTCTGTTTGGGCAGAGGGCTTTTTTGAAGTTAGCCTTTTCTCTGCCACTTTGCCCCTTTTCTTACGGGCCTTAGCACAACAACTTTTTTTTATTCATCTTTTTCTTCTTTTTTTCTTTTCTTCTTTTTTTCTTTTTTTTTTTTTTTTTGAACACTATGCCCTAACTCCCTTTCTCTCTCTGGTTGCCTATGTAATGTGGGCATAATACCAGATGGGTTCACAAAGAATATTCAATAAGGCTCAAAGGGGCTAGCAAGGGATAATGTTATTTATTCTGGGGAAATAAAACAAAGAAATGCCCTAATCATTTAACAACCCTACTCAGTCAAACTACTCAATTCAGCAAACAGGCAAAGAAAAGCATTGTAAGATCACAGCAGACTCTCAAAGAAAGAAATCATATATCAATGTAGGCTCAATTCTCACAGTTTGCCTAGAACAGTTCCATCATCCCTATTTCATGCATCCTTACTATAAAGTTTGAGTTACTGTATGTATGTTTGCCCAAAGTGACACATAATCATGCTGGCTCGATTAGAAACAGGGGTTTGCCCTTTCCCTTTCCCCCCTCACACACTTTGCCTGGGAAAAGTGTGCAAAAGTAATAAGATCAGTAGGGGCTAACCACGACCAGACTATGACTCAAAAAGTTGGCGCACCTGCCCCCTCACACACTTTGCCTGGGCAAAGTGTGTCAGCAAGGAGATCAACCTAGTCTCCCCCGAACCAGAGTGACTCGGGGGTGACCTTAACAAAAAACAGAAAAATAAAAGAAATAAAAAAAAACTAACAACTACTAAAAACAAGGGAGGGTACAAATTAGGAGGTGGAAGCAGGTGTGTACCTGAATCCATTGTGGTCAAAGTATGCGATCATCATCGCCTTCACTTCCTCGAACACCTTCTCGATCTTATCCAAACGCGCCTCGATCGCGCCTTGCCTCTCTGCAACTTCCTCTTTGGCCTTAGCCTCAGCAACCGAATCCCTCACCTCTACCTTCACTGGTTTCTCTTCCAAAAACTTCACACCGCCGTCACTCAATGGCACAATGTCCTGCATGCGCTTGAAGCACTGGATGTCAAACTTGCCCTCCACCATCATCTCCAGCTCTTTGCCCTTCTTGATCAGGTTCATCTTAGCCGCGTACACCATCGGAAAATGAGCCAATGATAGGCGCTGAAGGGGGTGAGTGTGCAGCCACTTCATTTGGGCACAGAGGCAGGCACTGAAATGCAGCCTGATCTTCTGATGCATACACCACAGTATGCCCAGTTCCAGATGGGAAACAGCACTACTGGTGTCCGTCTTGCCAAAGAAGTTGATGGCCAGGATCCTGTGGCAAACCCTGAGTGCATGGCTCTTCAACTGGATTGACTTGGTGCTTTGCCCCACGAACTCGCCTCCTTTGCCCAACTGCTTCCAGATCTTCTGCAGCTCCTTCTTTGTGTACTCTGGCAAAGCCCTCAGTGACTCCTGGTAGGCCTTTGACTTCAGATCTACAATACCTGCCATATCCAAACACAAATCCAATTCATTACCACCAATAGACACAACCCGATCAAACAACTCAAACTGAATCCCTATAACTCCCTCATCCTTGGTCTCTTTGATACCCAGAAACCCAAAGAATTCTCTCACGATGCCTTCGTTGATTTGCCCAGACCACTCAAGAAACGGCTCCCACCCTATGGCCTTGAAATAGCCTCGAACCTCCTTCTCCACACCCATCAGTTTGAGCGATTCGAAGCACACCGTTTTGGGGGCCGCGATTTCGCGCGCCGTGGTGTCAACCGCCTTTCTCTTTTTGGTGGATGCGCGGGTCCTGCTTTTGGGGGCTGGGATTTTGATAATCTCTTCCTCCTCTTCTTCCGCCGCCGCTTTGCCGGCGGCTGTTGATTCCTCTTTTTCCTTGTCGTCGGAGGTGGATCCGGCAGTGGGGGTGGGAGTAACCTTCTTCTTGCCTTTGCCCGCCGCCTTTTTCTGCTTATTTTTCGGAGGGCTGTCAACGGCGGCTTTGCCTTCCTCCTCCTGTGCGGCGGTGGCTAGGGTTTCCAGATCCTTCTCGCTGGTGGTCTCGTCGATCTCTTTGGCCAGATCGTCGATTGGGGTGTTGTCAGTTTCCGTCGTGGTGGGGCTTGGCGGGATGGTGACCAGCGGGACGGCGTGGATGACTTCTTCGGCGGCGGGGGACTTGGGCTTTGCCGGACTCGATTTCTTGGGAGACACCATCTTCTTCAACTTTGATGCGGCGGTTCCAATGGTTAGATCAATTAGGGTTCCAGTGGGGATTTTTCTGAGTTTATTCTTCGCTCTAGTAGATACCATAAGGAGAGAGAGAGTATATAATGTTGATTTTGAATTTTGAAAAAGGCTGAAAACATGGGGGTGGCAGTTATCGATAATCGTGGGGGAGTTATGATAAGGGTGGAACTGCAGAGTCCCTGATGGGACGGGCTCCAGCCCCTTGAAAATCGCAACTGCCCCACTTGCATCCCTATTTGCCCAAAGGCTCAGTCTGCCCAAAGTTCTCCTGCAAAATCAAAAACAAACAATACCTTTTCTCGCGGCATAGTCAAAGTCCCTTGTTAATAGTAGTTTATTCCTAATCTAAAAATTGAAATAACAAAAATATACAAATATACCAGGTTGCCTCCTGGCCAGCGCCCTATTTATAGTCCCGGGCAGGACCCAAATGCTTTATTCGTTCACTCAATCAGGGCAAGCTGCCCTTCCAGATTCTCTTGCCCAAAGTAGGGCTTCACTCTATGGCCATTCACTTTGAAAATTTAGTCATCCTCTTTTTTGCTTTTCAACTCCACAGATCCATTTGGGCTGACATGGTGAACAAAATAAGGTCCTTCCCATTTGGAGGACAGTTTGCCCGAACGGAATTGATTTCTGGTTTGGTACAGCAAGACTAACTGTCCAGCCTCAATCTTTTTCCTCTTGATCAGTTTGTCATGAGCCCTCTTGGTCCGCTCTTTGTAGTGGGCAGCATGGTCATACGCCTCAATACGAAGCTGCTCTAACTCGACCAAATCAAGTTTACGCTCGTTCCCAGCCAGATCCCAATCAAAGTTGAATTTATTCACAGCCCAGTGTGCCTTGTGCTCTATTTCCACGGGCAAATGGCAAGATTTCCCAAATATCATCCGGTAAGGGGAGATACCAAATGGAGTCTTGAATGCAGTGCGGTATGCCCACAGCGCATCATCCAGTTTGCCTGCCCAATCCTTCCCCTCTGGCCTAACTGTCTTCCTCAGAATAGCCTTGATAATCCTATTGGAGAGCTCTGCTTGGCCGTTTGCCTGGGGGTGATAGGCACAAGTGATTCGATGAGTGACTCCATATTTCCGCAACATCCTCTCAATTACAGCGTTGCAAAAGTGGGTCCCCTGGTCGCTTATTAGTGCTCTGGGCACACCGAACCGAGTGAAAATATTCCCTTTGAGGAATTCAGCCACAATGCGCGAATCGTTGGTGGGGGTCGCCTTTGCCTCGACCCATTTTGAGACATAATCAACTGCTAGGAGTATATATTCCTTACCTTGTGAATTTGGAAATGGCCCCATGAAGTCTATGCCCCAAACATCGAAGATCTCTACTGGCAGTATGGGCACAGAGGGCATTTCATTGCGCTTGGTCAAATTGCCTTCCTTCTGGCACTCATCACATCTCTTGCATAGCTCATAGCAGTCTCGAACCAAAGTATTCCAGTAGAATCCGCAATCCAGTATCTTCCTTGCTGTTGGAATTCGTTATCCCGGGTTATCAAAATTGCGGAACCGATAACCCAAACGAACCCTTCGCCGGAGATCACACGAACGCCGACTCATCCGCCGGAGTCCGAAGGCGCGCAATCCGCCCCCACCCGAACCCCCGCGAGCCGGGGTTCGCACGATCAAGATGATCGATCGCACGCCGGCGATCGATCGGGGTGGGGCTGCCCAGCAGCCCCCGCGGCGGGTCCGGCGACCCGCCACCACCAGGAGGCCCCCGCCTTCACGGCGGGGTAGGGCACGGCACCAGCCCGTGCCCAGCGATCGATCCCGTGGATCGATCGCACACCCTCGGCCCAGCCGAGGGTTCGCCCCCACGCCCCACGGCCGAAACCCTAGCCGGGCGATCCGCGGTACGGTGGCTTCGCCACCGCGCGTTCGTCCGTCTATTCCGGGCTTCGATCTTCGGATCTTCGTCCTACGGTATTCTCGATAAAACAAATCGAACAATAATCAAGTTAGTTGAGAATTGTACCTACGATTCGTTGTTCGGAGAAACGAAATCGATGATGACCTCGTGATCTTCCCGCGTATTCCTTGCACTCCGTTCGAACGTCGGGTGGGCGACGAGCTATCGAACTCTATGGATCCTCTTCACTCTTCACGACTTTATGATTGGCGTATCTTAGGTTGTGAAAAGTCAAGACCATGTAGTGCTTTTATAGGCTACGTAGGGGATCAAAAGGAGAATAAATATTGGGCTTCCAATATTGAAAATTAAATTGGGTCCAACCCAAATCCATTAATTCTTATCAATATTAATTTTATTTATTTTCCACTATATAAATAAAATTGCACTCCCAATATTATTCCATATTATATCAAATAATATCTCTCCAACTTAGTATTATTTATTCCGTGTATTTAAGATTTAAATATCCATGAATAAAATTTATTTATTGCTTAATAAATTTATTCATCTCTTATATCCGAGAATAGTACCACTCAACCTTATTTATTATGCGGAACAAATCCACTCGCGAGGTTTACATAATAAATCCTTATGAGCTCATCTCGGGGATATTATCAACCCTTCCGGGATACACTGTCCCTTCAAGAATTCACGGCATGCCATATATAAAATATAGTGACCCAACTTAGCCGGTAATTAACCCAATAATTAAATCGGTTAATTCCTTTGGAAAATCAAAGTCACTTATATTAAATATACACACCCGCAATTGTTTCAGGGATTAAGAATAAAATACACTGAGTCTCAAATCAATTATCGCCGAGCAATCCTAATTGATGAGTCTCAATCGATCCGCTCAATACACCAAGTGTACAAGTGTGATAAAATAATTAAGATAAATTATTTTCTCTCACACACAACGACTATACCGATGGATTGGTCCGTGTCCATCTAGGTCGTGAGCTACTGTTCAATTAAATACGAGTAACCGATAGTATGATCTTCTGTGTGCACATGCAACACCATACTAACTACAACGTATAAAATCCAGGACTATAATTTGCATTTACTTAATTAACAATAATTAAAAGCAAATGAATGTCTGTAATAGATAGGTAAATGAAAGTGCATACAGAGTTCAGAATACTCAAATCTAGACATTAAGTATACTACTCCATCAATCTCCCACTTATACTAAGGTCTAGTCTTATCTTCCAAACTTCTGACTCCCAAACCCTCCAAGTGCTTGTAATATACTTCCTTAGGAAGTATCTTGGTGAAAGGGTCCGCTAGGTTGTCTTCCGAAGCTATCTTGGTGACTATCGCATCGCCCCTCTTGACGATGTCTCGAATCAGGTGGTACTTGCGCTCTATGTGTTTCGTAGCACTATGGGACCGTGGTTCCTTACTGTTTGCCACTGCACCGCTATTGTCACAATAAATTGTCATAGCCTTGGGCAAACTCGGAATCACATCTAAGTCCTGGAGGAAATTAAGGAACCACACTGATTCTTTCGCTGCCTCTGAGGCTGCAACATATTCAGCTTCCATGGTAGAGTCCGAAATGCACTTTTGCTTAACACTCTTCCATGATACGGCTCCACCTCCCAAAGTGTACACATAGCCTGATGTCGACTTACGCCGGTCCTTATCAGCTTGGAAATCCGAATCTGTGTAACCCAAAGGAATCAGATTGTCTGCACTGTATCTCAGAACATAATCCTTAGTATTTCGCAAATACTTGAAAATGCTCTTTACGGCAGTCCAATGAGCCTTTCCAGGGTTACTCTGATATCTCGCTACTATGCCAACAGCATAACAGATATCAGGCCTCGTGCATAACATTGCATACATTAAGCTTCCCATAGCCGAAGCGTAGGGAACCGCTTTCATGTCATCTTTCTCCTTCTGTGTCTGAGGACACATTTCCTTAGAAAGATAAGTTCCTTTACTGAAGGGCAGATCACCCTTCTTGGAATCTTGCATGTTAAAACGAGCTAGAATCGTGTCTATGTAAGATTGCTGGGAAAGACACAATGTTCTATTCCGGCGATCCCTTATAACTTTGATCCCTAGAACATGTCCAACTTCTCCCAAATCTTTCATATCGAATTGTCTAGACAACCATCCCTTTATGTCTGATAACATCTTTACACTGTTGCCAATGAGAAGTATGTCGTCTACATAAAGCACGAGAAACACCACCTTCTTTCCATCACGTTTCCAATACACACACGATTCGTCCATGCTTTGAATGAATCCAAAAGATTGGACTACTTCATCAAACCGCAGGTTCCACGATCGCGAGGCTTGTTTCAATCCATAAATGGATCGATTAAGCTTGCACACTAGATGATCTCGCCCCTTAGCAATGAATCCTTCTGGTTGTTTCATATAAATCGTCTCGTCAAGACTTCCATTAAGGAAAGCTGTCTTGACATCCATTTGCCACACCTCATAATCCATATGAGCTGCTATAGATAAGAGAATCCGGATCGACTTTATCTTGGCTACCGGCGAGAAGGTCTCCTCATAATCGATTCCCTCTTTCTGAGTATATCCTTTCGCAACAAGCCGAGCTTTAAAGGTTTCAACCTTTCCGTCAGATCCTCTCTTTCTCTTGTAGACCCATTTACACCCAATTGGCTTTACGCCGCTTGGTGGTTCTACAAGATCCCAGACTTTATTAGAATCCATGGATTCTATTTCGGATTTCATCGCTTTCTTCCAAGAAGGCGCATCTATATCTTGTACCGCCTCATCATAGGTCCAGGGATCGACTTCATGAACTCCGGGTGCCGAGTCCGAAGACTCACCCAGTCCAATCCATCTGTCCGGTTGTTTAACAACCCTCCCACTACGACGGCGTTCCGGTGTATTAACAGTGACAGTATTAGGTGCAGGTTCTAGTGGTGTATCTATACTCGGTTCGGCTGTATCCAGGTCTTCCTCGTTACCTCTCAACTCATCAAGCATTATGTCACTTTTGGGCTTGTGGTCCATGACATAGTCTTCCTCTAAGAACCGAGCGTTAGTACTCATAACGATCTTCTGGTCCGTAGGACTATAGAACATGCCACCCTTAGTTCCTTTCGGGTATCCTACAAACAGCCGTATTTCTGATCTAGGTTCTAACTTATCGGCGCCTTGTCGCAACACATGTGCTGGACATCCCCAGATCCGAATGTGTTTCAAGTTAGGCTTACGCCCACTCCACAATTCCATGGGTGTAGTTGGCACCGTTTTGGTCGGAACCCTGTTCAGAATGTACGCCGCTGTTTCCAAGGCAAGTCCCCAGAACATAACAGGTAAATCCGAGTAACTCATCATTGAACGTACCATTTCCATAAGAGTCCTATTCCTTCTTTCTGACACACCATTCTGCTGAGGAGTATATGGTGAGGTCAGCTGGGATTCAATCCCATTCTCTGCCAAGTATGCCTTGAATTCTCCAGACAGGTACTCGCCTCCGCGATCAGATCGCAGGCATTTTATGGATTTACCACGAAGGTTCTCCACAAGAGCCTTGAATTCCTTGAACTTGTCAAAAGAATCACTCTTGTGGCGCATCAGGTAAATATATCCATACCTTGAGTAATCATCAGTAAAGGTGATGAAATACTCGTACCCTCCCCTTGCCTGAGTAGACATAGGTCCGCATACATCAGAGTGAATCAAATCCAATACTTGTTCAGCTCTACGTCCTTTACCAGAAAAAGAACGCTTGGTCATTTTACCCTCCAAACAGGATTCGCAGGTTGGAAGGTCCTCTCCTTCTATGCCGCTAATGAGACCATCAGCTTTCAACCTTTGAATTCTATTCGAATTAATATGACCTAGCCTTAGATGCCACAAGTATAATTGATTCATTTTAGAAGGTTCCTTTCTCTTATTGGTGTTCGTAGATGTGTTATTACTCTCGGTTAGTTGCACCGTGTTAGACTCAGGATTCAGAATATACAAATCGTCTACCAATGTACCAGAACAGACAATCTCACCATTTCTTCTTATGACCACAGAGTGATCAAAAGAAACAGAATATCCATTCAGAATTAACTTAGAAACTGAAATTAAATTCTTTCTAAAATTCGGTACATAAAGACAATTTTGTAAAACCAAAACCCTATCACTACTAAAGCGTAAGTGAACGTCTCCCACTGCAACAGCCGCCACCTTCGCGGCATTGCCCATGTAGACCACGATCTCTCACTCTCTAAGTCTCCGGGTTTCCTGGAACCCCTGCAATGAATTGCAGACATGGTCAGTGGCACCCGTATCTACACACCAGGTGCTGGT
This sequence comes from Euphrasia confusa, assembly GCA_954870475.1. NCBI lineage: Eukaryota > Viridiplantae > Streptophyta > Magnoliopsida > Lamiales > Orobanchaceae > Euphrasia > Euphrasia confusa. Next base: position 24,291,709 of record OX940961.1, read on the forward strand.
AGATATCACCGCTGACAATGTTTCAGTGACTAAGGAAAATTTCGTACCTTTGATGAGAGGACAATCAGACCTCCAGTGCCCAAACTGCTTGCATCGAAAGCACTTGCCCAAAGGCTTGCCTTTCCCAATCCGTGGCTTTAAGCCACTGGGTTTCTTTGCACGCTTTTCCCCTAGCCTTGCCACAAAAGCTTGTGATTCTCTTAACTTACGCACAAACTCCGCTCTCGTTGAATCCTTTTTAAGGGACTCATTGAGAGAGAATTCTGTGAGTATGTTAATCACCTCTTGTCCGGCTTCCACGCTATGTCTCAACATCATCCTGAGGTCATTTCGAATGTCCTCATCAGTTGGGACAACAGTGGATTCGGAAAGCTCAACAGTCTGGACAATGTCCAGATTTCGTTCCCAATCATCACCATATGGAACCGGTGAGTTTTCATCCTTAAGTATATCACAAAGTGGGGTCACAGTCATTCTTAACCTATAAGCACATAAAACAAACAAACAATTTAATATCCGATATTATCTCCCTTAAATAATATCATTAAATCACTAATCACATCTAAAATCCCATCAGGTAAGGCAAGCCACGTGGTGTGGACGTTTACCCACCCAAATGATTAAGCAATTAGATTTTCTTTGGTCATACATCAATTATAGCGTGACCTCGTGGGGAGGAATACTATAACGCGTATCTAAGTGTAAACCATTACTCAGTACCAAAGTAAATTACTTGGAATCGCTACATCACCGCAAGCCACGTGGTGTGGACGTTTACGATAACTTCACAACTCTTCATAATCACTTACAACTGTCTACATCAATTAATCCAAAGTCCGTCAGCATAGCAAGCCACGTGGTGTGGACGTTTACTACACTAAGAGACTTTTATAATTGACTCCCAATTACTTGATCCATTTAATCTCGTAAATCAAGACGCGGAGAATCATAAGTGAAACTCGAAGTTTCTAACCAGTGATTCACCATGCGAACAACCCTATCTCTCATAAATGAGGGAGCCGAGCAGACAAACGACCCATCTATCAAAGAATGGTACGAAAGTCTCTAATTTGTGTCCTCTACATGACCAAGTGGCTCTGGCTCCATTCCACTCCCCGGGGTGAGAATGAGTCGACTTGAAATCAGCTTTGGAAAGACAAATTAGGCATTGTTTGATAAACTTAATCAATGTTTCTCATAAAAGGAATTACAAGAACTCTCCTCTAATGACTTATCTATATAAACTTCAAAAGTTTATAAAAGTCACCAAGAGAGCAGCAATGGAGACCATGGGTATGTTTCCATACCCTCTCCCACTTAGCTTTTTACAATAAAGGGATACGCTATCTAGTGCATAAAATAAACACATATAGCATGCATACATGTAATAAAGCACATAGTATTATCACATAGTCAAAATAATTACTAGAATATTATTTTCCGACTATTATGGCTTCATCACATCCCCGTACGCATCTTCTAGTCTTCAGTCTTCGTTTCTTGAATACTCCATGTGACGAGAATATTAATATCCAATATTTAAATCTATTTATTTTCAATTAATCCAAAAGTTACTTAATTCGAAAATTAAGTCAATTGAATATATCAAAAATAAAATTAAATATTATTAATATTTTTATTTATTTTATTTTATTTTTCCACTTCATTAAATCTCTAGAATAATCTATCCAAGATATTCTTGGAATATTCTAGATGATATCCATAATGAAATAAAGAAATAAAATAATTAGGACTATTATACTTTTCCAAATTTATTTTATTCCTAATCCATGAATATTCCCATGAGTAGGAATAATCAAATAGGAAAAATAAATTTAGTACTAAATTAATTCTTTTTCTATTTTTCTAGAATATTCCATAAAGAAATAATCAAAATAGGAAATAATGAATTAATTAGGAAAGTATATTTCCGGTAGGAGTAGCCCGGGTTGGGAGACCCCGAACCACCCCCACCACGTCCGATCGCCAGCCACGGGGAGGACAGCCGCCGCCCAGCACGCCGACAAGCCACCAGACCGGCGACAGCCGTGGCTAGGGCAACAGCCGCCCCGCCCCATGCCTTCGATCGGGCGTCCATGGGGATCGATCCAATCGATCCCTAGCCCTTCGTCCATCCCGTCACTTCGTCTTCTCCGACGGTCTTCGATTCGTCGATCCAATCGCAAAATAAATTTACAAAAAATCTAAATTACAATTCCGGTATCGATTCTATACACGAAATCGACCCTATACATTTTCCGGAAAAACAATGAACATAATAATAAATCCTAAATTCGGTCAACCCCCGAATTTTTACTATTACAAGCATTCACCACCAAAAACGAATCTCGACATGTCCGAGAGTTTAATAAAACCAACAATCATGACAAAATAAATTAAGCGAATAATAAATTAAGCCATAATAGTCGGAACCCTGCAAGGTAGAACAATATTTATCGAAAATACCGCGAACGTAAACCACGCTCTGATACCAATTGTTGGAATTCGTTATCCCGGGTTATCAAAATTGCGGAACCGATAACCCAAACGAACCCTTCGCCGAAGATCACAAGAACGCCGACTCATCCGCCGGAGTCCGGGCTTTGGAGATCACGCGCCCGAAGGCGCGCAATCCGCCCCCACCCGAACCCCCGCGAGTCGGGGTTCGCACGATCAAGATGATCGATCGCACGCCGGCGATCGATCGGGGTGGGGCTGCCCAGCAGCCCCCGCGGCGGGTCCGGCGACCCGCCACCACCAGGAGGCCCCCGCCTTCACGGCGGGGTAGGGCACGGCACCAGCCCGTGCCCAGCGATCGATCCCGTGGATCGATCGCACACCCTCGGCCCAGCCGAGGGTTCGCCCCCACGCCCCACGGCCGAAACCCTAGCCGGGCGATCCGCGGTCCGGTGGCTTCACCACCACCGCGCGTTCGTCTGTCTATTCCGGGCTTCGATCTTCGGATCTTCGTCCTACGGTATTCTCGAAAAAACAAATCGAACAATAATCAAGTTAGTTGAGAATTGTACCTACGATTCGTTGTTCGGAGAAACGAAATCGATGATGACCTCGTGATCTTCCCGCGTATTCCTTGCACTCCGTTCGAACGTCGGGTGGGCGACGAGCTATCGAACTCTATGGATCCTCTTCACTCTTCACGACTTTATGATTGGCGTATCTTAGGTTGTGAAAAGTGAAGACCATGTAGTGCTTTTATAGGCTACGTAGGGGATCAAAAGGAGAATAAATATTGGGCTTCCAATATTGAAAATTAAATTGGGTCCAACCCAAATCCATTAATTCTTATCAATATTAATTTTATTTATTTTCCACTATATAAATAAAATTGCACTCCCAATATTATTCCATATTATATCAAATAATATCTCTCCAACTTAGTATTATTTATTCCGTGTATTTAAGATTTAAATATCCATGAATAAAATTTATTTATTGCTTAATAAATTTATTCATCTCTTATATCCGAGAATAGTACCACTCAACCTTATTTATTATGCGGAACAAATCCACTCGCGAGGTTTACATAATAAATCCTTAAGAGCTCATCTCGGGGATATTATCAACCCTTCCGGGATACACTGTCCCTTCAAGAATTCACGGCATGCCATATATAAAATATAGTGACCCAACTTAGCCGGTAATTAACCCAATAATTAAATCGGTTAATTCCTTTGGAAAATTAAAGTCACTTATATTAAATATACACACCCGCAATTGTTTCAGGGATTAAGAATAAAATACACTGAGTCTCAAATCAATTATCGCCGAGCAATCCTAATTGATGAGTCTCAATCGATCCGCTCAATACACCAAGTGTACAAGTGTGATAAAATAATTAAGATAAATTATTTTCTCTCTCACACAACGACTATACCGATGGATTGGTCCGTGTCCATCTAGGTCGTGAGCTACTGTTCGATTAAATACGAGTAACCGATAGTATGATCTTCTGTGTGCCCATGCAACACCATACTAACTACAACGTATAAAATCCAGGACTATAATTTGCATTTATTTAATTAACAATAATTAAAAGCAAATGAATGTCTGTAATAGATAGGTAAATGAAAGTGCATACAGAGTTCAGAATACTCAAATCTAGACATTAAGTATACTACTCCATCACTTGCTGTACGCCTAGGCCCAAAGTGGCCTCCACAGGGTTGTTTGTGGCAGTGATCCACTATGCCCTGCTGCTCGGACTCGGGAATGCATCTTCTAAGGACTTGGTCTTCACATCTTTTCCACAAATAGGGTTCATCCCAGACATAGTTCCTTGCCTCACGCTTCATTTTGTTTTTCTCGTAGTAGGTCATGCCATCCCTGAAAATTCCAGTAACCATGAAGTTCACAAGGTCAGCGAACCATGGCTCTTCGCCCAAAGTGGTTATAGAATACAAATGCTCATCAGGGAACGTTTCGGTTATGGGCATATCCTCTTCCTTCTAGAGAATCCTACTTAGATGATCTGCAACGAGGTTCTGATTGCCAGACTTGTCTCGAATTTCGATGTCAAACTCCTGAAGTAACAGGATCCATCTAATAAGCCTTGGCTTAGTCTCCTTCTTTGCCATGAGGTACTTCAGTGCAGCGTGGTCTGTATACACTATGGTCTTACTGCCCAGCAGATAAGACCTAAATTTCTCAAAGGAAAAGACAATGGCCAAAAGTTCCTTCTCAGTCGTGGCATAGTTACTTTGGGCAGCATTAAGGGTCTTCGAGGCATAGTAGATCACATGCCTTTCTTTCCCTTTCATTTGCCCTAACACAGCTCCCACTGCATATCCACTTGCATCACACATCAGCTCGAATGGCATGCCCCATTCTGGTGGTTGAATAATAGGTGTTGTGACCAACCTCTCCTTCAAGTGATTGAAGGCAGCCTTGCAGTCCTCATCAAAGTCCCACTCTACATCATTCTGAAGCAGTCTGGTCAAAGGGCGAGCAATTTGGGCAAAGTCCTTCACAAAACGTCTGTAGAAGCCAGCATGCCCTAAGAACCCCCTGACTTGCTTCACATTTCTCGGGTGTGGCAGCTTGGAGATGACTTCGATCTTGGCTTTATCCACCTCTATGCCCTTAGCTGAAATCACATGCCCAAGGACAATTCCCTCTTCGACCATGAAATGGCATTTTTCGTAGTTCAGAACAAGGCTCTTCTCCACACACCTTTTGAGCACCATCTCTAAGTGTTCCAGGCAGGAGTCAAAGGAGTTGCCATACACGGTGAAATCGTCCATGAACACTTCAATTCCATTTTCGAGCAGGTCAGCGAAGATGCTCATCATGCACCTTTGAAAAGTTCCTGGTGCATTGCAGAGGCCAAAGGGCATTCTCCTGTAGGCAAAGGTGCCAAAAGGACAGGTGAAGGTGGTTTTGTCCTGATCCTCTTGAGCAACCCATATCTGCATATACCCTGAGTAGCCATCCAGAAAGCAAAAGTGCTTCTTCCCAGCCAATCTTTCCAACATTTCATCAATGAAAGGCAAAGGGAAGTGATCCTTGTGGGTTACCTTGTTCAGTTTGCGGTAGTCAATGCAAACTCTCCACCCAGTTTGTAGTCGTGTGGCAATCTGCTCATTTCTTTCGTCCTCTATGACTTGAACTCCAGACTTCTTTGGCACCACATGCACTGGGCTAACCCACTTGCTATCTGACACTGGGTAGATTATGCCCACACTGAGAAGCTTCTTGATCTCTTTGAGCACAACTTCCTTCATTGCTGGATTGAGCTTCCTTTGAGGATCACGTACGGGCACAGAGTCGTCTTCCAGAAGAATGTGGTGTTGGCAGATGCTTGGACTTATCCCTCTGATGTCAGCCAAAGTCCACCCTATGGCTTGTTTGTACTGCCCCAGCACATATCTCAACTTTGCCTCCTCTGCCTCTTGTAAATAGGCACTTATGATGACGGGCAAAGTGTCATTATCTCCCAAATATAAATACTTGAGGTGCTTAGGCAGCTTTTTCAATTCCAGCATTGGTGGCTTTTCGAGGGAAGGCACCATGATCATTTCTTCAATCTCTATCGGTTTGCCCGGATTGCCTTTGAAACTCTCCAAAGAATCTAACTGCTCAATTACCTCTTGCAATTCCTCCGGTTCGTCCTCCATGTCAAACTCTGTAAGCCCTTGTTGAATGGCTATCTCAGTATGATCATACTTGCCACATTGGAGCGCCTTTGCCTCCACTGCCTTCTCAATTTGGTCAATGTAGTGAATCTCCTCGGTGTCAGCTGGGTGCTTCATGGACTTGTTGAGGTCAAAGGTGACCGTCTCTCCCTCGAATTTGCACGTCAGCCTACCGGTTTCGCAGTCGATGTGGGTCCTTGCTGTTTTCAAGAACGGTCTGCCCAATATCATCACTGGGGCTTTACTTGATCTGCCCATATCGAGCACATAGAAATCAGCAGGGAATATCAACTCTTCCACTTTGACCAGGACATCTTCCAGTATGCCCTCAGGATAAACGTTCGATCTATCAGCCAGTTGGATCACAACTCGAGTGGGCTTCAGTTGCCCTATTTCCAAGTCTTCGTACATCGTTTTGGGCATAACGTTGATTGATGCTCCAAGATCGAGCATTGCCTTTTCTATCTTCATATGCCCTATGATGCACGGAATGTAGAACATGCCTGGGTCTCCACACTTTGTAGGTCCAGTCTTTTTTATCACGGCAGAGACATTCTCCCCCACCTCAAACTTCGCATCGTCCTGATATTTGACCTTCTTTGTGCAAAGCTCCTTCAAGAACTTAGCACATCTGGGCATAGCGTTCAGTATGGTCAGAAGGGGCATATTGATTTCCACCTTCTTAAACATCTTGAACATCTCTTGAGTTTCTTCCCTCTCACGGTTTTTATTCAATCTGCCCGGGAAGGGTGGCCTGATTTTTGGTGGTGGGGATTTGTCCCTCTTTGCCTTGACTATCACTTCTTCTTGCTCAACATCTGTCCCAGGGTCTTCCTCAATGACTGGGGGATCATCTAACACAGGCTCTTTGCCCTTTACTGCAGAATTTTCCACTATAGTAAGTGGTTTGCCACTTCTGAGCTGGACGGCATTAACATGGGCATTGTTTACTTCGACTTTCGGGGGCAAAGTACCTCCTTTCTGTTCTAGCTTTGCCACCACTTGAGTGAGATGTGAGACTTGGGCTCCTAGATTCTGGAACTGCCCTCTAGTCTCTTGCTTGAATTTCTCATTCTCTTGGTGGGCTTTAGCATTCTCTTGCTGGAACTTGATGTTCTCTTTGACCAAAGTTTTCATCATTTCAGACAAGGTAGGCCCTTTGGTCTGAGCGGGCTGGTGGTACATCCCGGGGCCTTGCTGTTGGTACTGCCCCTGTTGGTTGTAGCGCTGGAAATTTTGGTTACCATTATAACCCTCATTGTGGTTGTTGTTATACCCATACCTATTATCATAGTATGGTTTCCCCCTTCCTTGCCCGTTACCGTTGCTCTGCCCCATCGCTTTGACCTCCTCGTCATACAGTGAGGGGCACTCATCAGTGGCATGCTCTGTGCCCTGACAGATCTGGCAAGCTTTCACACCTCTCTTTGGCCCGGTGGCCATAGAGTTCATGAACTTCTCCATTGCGCTGCACAGTTTATCGATTTTTAAATCCGCAGCGGTGGTTGTCCCCAAATTGGTCCTGGGCAACTCACTTCCGTCATCTCTGAACTCCTCTGCCATCTCCTTGAAGAGCTTGAATGCCTCCTCAGCACTTTTATTCAGGATGGACCCTCCACTGGCAGCGTGCAGGAGGGTTCTCTCGTGCATCCTTAGCCCAGACACAAAGTATTGGATCAAATCGTGGTCAGGGATCTGGTGCTGAGGACACTTTGCCAACATCTGTTTAAACCGTGCCCAATAGGCGGGGAACTCTTCGCCTGCCCCCATCTTAATGCTACTGATGTTTCTTCGCATGTGTTGGATTCGGGCGGCAGGGAAGTACTTTTCCAAGAACTTCTGTTGGAGCTGTGCCCAAGTAGTGATTTGTCCTTCGGGCAGAGTGTAGAGCCACTCTCGTGCTCCATCCCCAAGTGAGAAGGGAAAAGCCAGCAGTCGGATGTATTCACTCAAAGGGGGCCCTCCCCTTATAGTTCCGCAGGCTAACTCGAAGTCTTGAAGATGCCTCTGTGGGTCTTCCATGGGCATATCGCTGAACTTAGGCAGTATTTGGATGAAATTGTGTTTCATCTCCCAGTTCTCGTTGATGGTGGGCAAAGTGATGCCTGATGGTCGGAGGTTCAGATTGGCAGGGAACATCATTTCCCTGAGGGTTTGGTTTGCCATTGTGGCTGGTTCCGGTGAAGGTCTTGGTGGGGTAATTGGGTCACCTCTCCTTGCCCTTCGCGGATTTTCTGCCCTTGGTGTATGGGCAGCTTCTTGGGAGGCACGTGCTAACGCTTTGGCTAGCCTTGTTTCTTTCCGGATTCGCTTTGCGGTCTTTTCGATCTCTGGATCGTACCAGGTTACAATCTCTTTGCCAGCAACAGAATCCTGCATAAACAAAACAAGTCAAACTGTTAGCACAGACGACTTACTGTTGGAAATTTGCCTCCCCGGCAACGGCGCCAATTTTGACGAGCGCGGAATGCTTGTCGTTGGGAACAAACGCGCTGCCAAAATAATATTTGTATTTAGCCAGTACCCCTTTAACTACAAAACGTAGATAATGGTAAGTATGTGGGGTCGGTCCCACAAGGAGGCAATTACAGTAGGTGATCTCGGCTTTGCCCAAGGGGTTGTCACAAAAAGTTTTGAGTTTAGTTGTTGTGGGCACAGCGGTTTTGCAATCGTTCAAACACTTTGATCTAACTACTACTAACAGAAATAGCATGCAAGTAAATAAATCCAAAAGTAAACAAAGCACACAACTCAGATCTAACAGAATACTAAAAGGAAAACTTAAATCAAATGATAAACAAGGCATCCAGGCAGACAACTTCACTCAGGATCATTAGGGCAAACTACCGTTCATCGGCACTAAGGATTTTTACCAGCGGTTTGTCAGCAGTTATAGGGTGCAAAAACAAAAGTGGTCCTATTGCGTCACGCCCAGCAATTGCCCCACCCCTCATCTATCCTTACTGTATAAAGAAAAAGGCTTGGTTAACATTTTGCCTAATCCCCCTGGATCTGAACAATTCGATAACCTATGCGACCAAACATGGATCTAGTTTGCCCAAACCCGCATTACCCTCTAGACAGACCCGCTCGGCCAATAGCATGCTCGAAACATACGACCGCATCTCCTGCAAGTTCTAGTGCTACAACACTACAAGGTACATCTATGCGGTTTGCCAATCACCAGTATTCCAGTTTGTAAAGGTTCACTAGTGGTCGTCCTAGTTTACCCAAACTCCCCAGAAATAAACCTCAAACAACTTTGCCTCGGGAACAAACGCCCAACCGGTTAGTTCAGCCCCTCCAACCTCGCGGCCTAACTAAACCCTAAATCACCTTCGATCCGTCCCTGCCCAGATGCACAATTAACTTAGCCGATCATACTGAAAATAAAAGACGAAATAAATAAGGGAAAGCAAACTATATTAATCATAGCTTCAAATCGAAGAATCGTTTTTGAAGAAAATCAAAATACGGAATTAAAGGAAATTAAAAACGAAAAACATGAAATTGTTTCTCGACCCGAAGGTCGGTTCTACTCAAAACAAACAAAGAGACTCGGACGAACAGCTCCGATCTCTCTCCGGCGACTTCGGCGGCGACGGCGACTGCGGGACCGGCGGCTCTTCCGACTTCTCGGTGCGTAACGTGTTCTCTCTTTGCTGCCCGTCGCGTCCCTTTTATAAACTTCAATTTGAATTTTGAATTGCAGCGGCTGTTTCTCCTTCCTAAAGAATAGGTGCCAGCAGTCAACGCGCTTGGGGATAAGTCAGATCCCCAAAATCCAGGGATTCTGGTACGCTGGCGCCTTGCCCCCAGGTAATCTTCTGTCTACAGCCGCTTTTGCCCAAATTGAAATCCGCAGGTAATTCTTCTCCTCCACAGGTGGTCGGACCGGGCACGGTACTTTGTAGGAATTCTGGGTCTTCTGCTTCATGACCTTACCCATTTGCCCGATGTGGTCAAACTGTTGCTTGTCACTACCGCTCCAGAATCTGATTTGCCCAAAGAATGGGATTTCCTTGCCTCTTTTGCCCAGTGCGCCACCTGTTACCTGCATCACCACACACTCTGCCCAAACACCTAATTGTGCCCTCCCAGACACGTTACCGACTCAAAACGACTTAATAAAGGGTGTAAAAATGCTCTAAGATGAGCAAATAAAATGGCTCATCAACACGGCAGCCGCCTAGGGCCGCACATGGCAGCCCGCTGGGCATGGCCGAACCCTCCCGGACAGCCCACATCAAACACTAGCAGTGGCCCGAGCCGCCGCTGTTCGATCGGGGCGTGCGCACGTCACCGGACGTGCGCTGGGGTTCGGCTCGTACAGCCCCGTGCATGGACTCGCATCGCACGCGAGTCCGCTGCGAGAAAACTCGCAGCTCGCTGCGAGCGCGCACGGGGCGAGCGCCTGGTGGTCGCGCGACCGCGCGCGACATGGACCAGGCGAGCGCCTGGTCCCCAGGCGGGCGCTTGCCCTTCCAGCGAACATGGTTCGCGCGATCCACGCCGCCGGGTCGCTCCAGCCGCGGCGGTCCGACGATCCTCGATCGCCACCGCTCGACTCGACCCCGGCGAAGATCCCAAACCTCGGATCTTGGTTCACGATATTTCTACGATAATTAAACGATTAAATCATAAAGGGGGTTTTACGATTTACCTCGTTCTCGTTGTTCGGAAAAACGAAGAACTCAATTTATTTTCTCTCTCACACAACGACTATACCGATGGATTGGTCCGTGTCCATCTAGGTCGTGAGCAACTGTTCGATTAAATACGAGTAACCGATAGTATGATCTTCTGTGTGCCCATGCACACCATACTAACTACAACGTATAAAATCCAGGACTATAATTTGCATATATTTAATTATAAATAATTAAACGCAAATAATTGTTTATTTAATTAAATAGATTAATGGCAATGGATCGTGAGTTTCCGTTACTTAAATCTAGACATTAAGTACACAACTCCAACAGCCCCCTCCGCACTCGACTCCGCCTCCCTCACCTTGGTCCGCAGCGCCACCTCGGCTTCCTTATATTGATCCACCAAGGATCGGAGGCTGGCGATCTCGAGTTCCTGCTCGGCCAACTTATCAGTTAGAGCATCAGGAGTGGGGGCAGAGGCAGGAGTCTCGGGCTGAACCGGATGATTCCGAGTCTTGCTCAAAGTAACCAAAAGCATGAGCACCCTAGAGGCCATTATAATGGCCATCTGCTCGGCATGGTCGGGTTTTTGGGCAGCGAGCTCGGCCGGAATAGTCCAGGCGCGAGGAATACACTCCATCGCCTCTCGCATCAAAAGAGGCAGAGTGGAAAAATCATGAGGACGAGCAGCCAAAAATTGCGCGAGGCTAGTAGTCAGGTTCGCCCTAGGACCGCCCAAACTAAAAAGAGAAGTTAAAAAAGTTAGTGGATAAGATGCGGATGGCGAAGTTCAAGGGAAACTTACCGAGCAATGGCCTCTTCGTCGATGGAGGCCACATTGCTGTAAGGATGATTTTCGGGGACGTCCTGCATCGGCTCCTTGCCCCGACGACGTTTCGGAGCTCGGGTATTCGAAGGACCCACGGTTTCCGTGATAGGTCCTGAGGGAGGAACAAGGCCGATCCCCGCCGCGGGAGGAACCGAGGTGGCCTCAGAATTGCCCGACCGAGCTGGTTGGGCGAGCTGAGTAGGAGGCACGTTCGGCGGATTAGCAGCAGCAGCGGCGGCGGCAGCCTCGGCATTTCGGCGGGCGCGGTCGGCAATGGCGGCTAGACGAGCACGAGCATTATTACCAGCCATCTCGAGGGAATCTAGGCGGACCATCATACGTGGAAGTCTCCCAATTATCCATGCTGACAATATGGGGTTGTGCGTGTGGGCAAGCTACACGAGGGTGGTCGACCTCGTCAAATGCAAAGCAATACGCGTCTGACGAAGACGGTGTAGTCTCCAAACTGGAGGTGGGGGAAGGGATACTGGTGTTGTTCGATGCCGCGGGGATTGATCTGTTTCGATGGGACACAAAACCTTCAAACGATGCGCGACGTGTTGTCTGTTGCTCAAGAAAGACAGCGTATGGAGGGTCCTCCGAGACGGTCAATGAATCCAAGAGGGTAATAGAGTCCTCGGGCGGTGGAGAATCAATGTCATCAAAACGAGGCGGTCCATCGTAATGAGTTGTTTCAGCTTCATCCATAAATATCATGTGAGGGTGTGTGAATGGGCAAACCTCACAATTATGGTTGGTCACGTCACACGTAGAGCAGCCTACCGCGGTCTAGGGCTCGAGGGAATCCACAGTCGAAGTGTGAAGCGATTTGGGGGGACGATACGAGTCGATGGGGACTACGTGCGTCGACGGGGATGAGTGCGGTGGAGTCTGCTGGCGACGGGGACCTGCAGCACCGATGTCGCGCGCGCGTGCGGGGACTAGACGACGTCGAGCTTCCGGTAGTTTGTTGGCAAGGGTGAGGCGGAGCTCTTCAAGGCCAACTGTAAGGGTTGTGACCTGGCGTCTCAAGGCAGCGAAGTTGGCATCACGACGAACTTTGGCCTCAGCGGGCGGGGTCAGGGATAACGGGGCGACGAGGAGGCATCGTGCCTGAATCTGATACCAACTGACGTAGCGGAAGGTATTGACAAAGATTAAAACTCGTTGATTCCGAAGAATGCCGAGATTAACCGATCAAATATCGTTGATTCATATGAATATCGATAATTGATAAAACAAAGAGAGAAAACTCTTTTATTCAATCTCTAAAAACAACTATCCTAAGGAATGAAAATAACGAAATATAAATAGTTCAAAACCCTAAAGTTAATGGGCTTTAATAAAAACTAAAGGCTATAAATAAATAATAAAAGAAACAAACAATTATTTATTAGGCTTAATACTATCATCTTCCGAATCCACATCATATTGTTTTCAATCCTTCTCCCATTTAGTAATTTACAACAAAAGGAATACGTTATCTAATGCATAAATAAATACACATAAGCATGCATACATATGAAATAAAGCACGTAAGATATTATCACATAATCAAAATAATACTAGAATATTATTTTCCGACTAATATAGCTTTATTGCATCCCCGTATGCTTTTTCTAGTCTTCAGTCTTCGTCTTGAATGCTTCCGTGTGACGGGAAAATTAATTCAAATATTTAATTCCATTATTTTTAATAAATCCAAAAGTTACTTAATTTAAAAAATTAAGTCAATTGAATAAATCAAAAATAAAATTAAATATTATTAATATTTTTAATTATTTTATTTTCCTTTTTTATTTTCATCAAAACTCAAGAATTCTATTAAAGACCCACTTTGAATATACTAGAGGATTTCCAAATGGAAAAGGAAATATAAATAATTTAAAACTCTCAAACTTTCCAAATTAAATATTTTTCTAATCCATTAAAAATCCCTAAAAAAATCCTAATCCAAAATGAATTTGATTAATTCTTAAAATAGAAATAATTAAATAAGAAAAAAAATAATTTAGAACTTTCAAACTTTCCAAATTAATTCTTTTACTAATCCAATAAAATTTTCATAAAAGAATCCTAATCCAAAATTAATTGGATTAATTTTTAGAATAGGAATATAATTAAATAAGGAAACTAGAATTAAATTAGGATTATGATCTTTACCGGACGAACACGGAATGGGGATCCCCGTGTCAATTCCCGAGCCCGACCGAGAATCTCCAACCGCCTGGCCAAGTCTTGTCGGCGATCCACCACCACAGGTGGAGTCGGTGGTTCCGGCTAGCCTCGATTGAGACATCCCCGCGGCCTTCGATCCTTCATGGTTCGACCATAGGGATGGCCGAATCGAGTCCTCCCTCTCTTCGTCTCCTCCGTCACATGCTTCCGGTCGTCGTTTCGTCCTCGATCCAACGCGGAAAAATTACAAAAAAAAATTCTACACTATCCGGTATCGATTCTATACATGAAATCGACCCTATACAATATACGAAAAAATAAGAACAATAATAATAAATCCTAAACGGGTCAACCCCCGTTTTTATTATTACAAGCATTCACCACACAAAAAACGAATCTCGACATGTCCGAGAGTTTAATAATCAAGAGTGAATATTATGACATTAATTAATAAAAATTAAATTTAGCCATAATAGTCGAAAACCCTGCAAGAAAATAATTTTATCGAAAAATACTGTGAACGAAAACCAACGCTCTAATATCAATTATTGGAAATCGACATCCCGAAGTCGTCGAGAAAAACGGAAAAGACAACTCCGATCAATATCTCAATCGCCGGAGAAAACACGAGACTGCCACGGGAGTCGGGCCCGACCGAACGCGTCACCGTGGGAACACCCGCGTGCGTCCAGCCGAGCCCCCGCGTGGGGCTCGCGATCGCCCAGCACGGGGCTGCTACGAGCATCCCGTAGCGCGTCCTGGCTGACTCTCCGCTGCGAGTTCGCCTGGGAGATCGAGCACGCGCTCGATCGAGGTCTCGGCGCCCAGCCGAGCCTCACGTTCTCGACCCGTCAAGCCGGGGATCCTCGAACCGTCGGCGGTCCGGTGGTCTTCGACTACCACCGCTCGGTTCGTCCTCGTCATGGATCGCTTCCCTTGGATCTTGGTTCTCGATATTTTTACAATAATTAATTATTAAAATCATAAGGGGTTCTATGATTTTACCTTGTTCTCGTTTGGCGGAAAATCGAGATCTATGATGACCTTGAGATTTTCCCACGTTTTTCTTGCACTAGCTGAACGTCGGGGTGGACAACGATCTTCCAAGCTTCCATGAGATCCTTCTCTCTCTACTTTCTCTCTCTAAAATATTGTATGTATAATGATCAAGAGAAAAGAGAAGACCATAGTTCTTTTATAGGCTAAGAACTTAAGGAGGCGAAATATTAGGCTCTTAATGGACTTAATTAAATTGAGTCAAAGCTCAAGTCTATTAATTATACCTTTAATTATATTTACATAAATATAATTGCAACTCTCAATATTAAACCATTGCAACTCTCAGTATTAAACCATATTATATCAAATAATATTTTTCGTAGTATTATTTTATTCCACGTGTTTAAAATAGAAATATCCATGAATTAATTTAATTTATTGCTAATTAAATTTATTCATCTCTTTATTTTCGAGAATAGTACCACTTAACTTTATTAACATGCGGATCAAATTCACTTGCAAGGTTTAAATGATGATCCTATGAGCTCACCTCGAGGACATTATCAACCCTTATCGGGACACATTTTCCCCTCAACAATTCACGGATGTCATATATAAAATACAATGACCCAATTACCTGGTAATGGTCCAATAAACATATTAGTCAATTCTATTGGTTAGTTAAAGTCACTAATATACTGAGATTTAATTCGATTATTAGACAATCCTAATCGATTAATCTCAAACGGTTCACTCAATACACAAGTCAAGTGTAGAAGTATAATAAAATAATTAAGACAAATTATTTTCTCAATTATACAACGACTATACCGATGGATGGTCCCCGTCTATCTAGGTGGTGAGCAACTGTTCGATTATATACTAGTAACCGATAATATGATCTTCCGTGTGACGTCGCACATCATACTAACTATAACGTGCATAATCTAGGACGATCAATTGCATATATATTTAATTAAATATAATTAAATGCAAAACAATTGTTTATTTAAATAGGATAAATGACTTTATACCGAGTTTATATGTTACTTAAATCTAGACATTAAGTATACAACTCAATCATGTGGTCCTTCGATGTTGTTCAAGCTCTTAAAGCTATCGGAATACACTCAGTTACAGTTCTAGATCACACACAACTCATGAATTACATGTACATATACGCACGCGAAATCCTCTAATTCCCGATCGCATATGAACCCTAGAATCAATCATGATTGGGCGAATCTCCACCACAGATTTCTAACCGAAATTGTGATGCACATGATGTGCGTGAGCTGGCGAGTATCTAGAAGCACTTGGAAGCATGGATTGAGATGCAATAACACGTGAGAAGTGCTCGATCGAAGGGAGCGCGCCATCCTGGTGATCCCCGATGAAACGACGTCGTAAAAGCCAAAACGGCGTCATTATATCCTTGGCGGCAGAATTCAAACGGAGTGAAAATACCACTTTTCTCCTTGAAGCTTAAAATGTGAAAAACACCTCTAGGCTTCAAATTTTGTGTACTTTTCAACGTTAACTAATTCCAACTAATTTTCAATGGAAATTGAACATAAAAAAAAAAAAGAAAATAAAATAAAATTACCAGCATGCTTGGAAAGATGATGAGATTGAAGAGCTTCCCACTTCACAAACGGGTCTCCAAACCTATGGTACGTGACGCCATCATTGTCATGTTTTTGTTTTTGTTTTTGTTTTTCCAATAATGCCCTTCTCTCCCCCTCTGTAAAAACTAAAAACAGAGTACATTTTCCTAAGTGGGGTGGGGGTTACTACACTCACAGAGTCTCTAAATGATGGATTGAAATAATGCTTCCCTTCGCCACCACCCAGTTCATGATGAAAACTGGTGATTTTGAGGTCGCAACTCGAGTGTTTTACTTGATTGTTTGTAGTTTGTTATTGTCAAGTTAATGTTGAGCCTAATTATAAGAAAATAGTATACCTCTTTCACTTTTTTTTGTTTTGTAATTAGGTCGAAGAACCTCAATGGTAATAGTAGCATTAGTAATACACGGAGACACAGCAAAAATTTCTACAAGATGTATCAGTCAGCTTGCACATTCTATACGGCTAAGGCTCGTCATCCGAACTCGAACTATCCACCCGCCTGTTGGTGATGGCTGCCGGTAACAGCCGATTCCTAGGAGGAGCTGCCACTGTATCTTCCTTCTTATAACTCTTAAATCTCTGCGGAAAATTCTTAACCTCTCCACACACTTTATCTAAAATTATTAGAAAATCACGAACCACCGCAAACAATCTCAAACCCTCGTCTTTCGCGCTGTTCCCATGGAAATAATCCACCGTGCTCTTCACCATTGCCATTATCCTCTTCTCCTCCTCACGGGCCCACTCGATATCGACCTCCGCATTCTGCACAAAGCTCCTCAACACCCGCCGGAAACCATTCCCTTCCGAAACATTCTTCATGTCCGAATTCAAAAAGTCGCGTGCTTTTTTAGTTGCGTGGCCCAGTTTGGAAATGGTTCCGGTTAAACTATCAGCATCTATAGCTGCTGCTCTCTTAACGTTCTTGAGCTCATTACCTAGACCCGATACAGCCTCAAGGCCGAGGCTCCGTAAATGCTCGTCTGAATCTTGGGTGGTATCTAATTCGAGTGGCTGATCGTCTGAATTGAAGCTGGAGCTGCTTAGGGCCTGTTTGGCAGCTCGGACTGCCCTTATGCCTTCCGAACGGATTATTTCCTGAACAACAAAGTGAAGCAGGGTGGTCTTTCCATCTGTCCCTTTGACATCAGAGAGTTTTAGAAGGGTTTCGAGCTTGAATGCTTGGGCCCCACCTCGGAAGGTACCGTCGTTCATACGGTTTCCAGTTTTGAGGACAGCTTCTAGAAGCTTAAGAAACATCCTGCTTTTTCGGAGTTCTGTGCAGGCAGCCTGCACACGTGGGTCGAACTATAAGTACTGTATCAAGAGGATTTGATTGCTTTATGAGAAAAAACATAAGGAAATAGACTTGTGGTTTCATAATTTATCTACTCCGGTTGCATCAAGATCATTTAGTATTATTATAAGCTGGAAGAACTTTGTGACAATAGTTATTTCAATAGGTTAAAAGGCCTATTCTTATACAAACAAATGCGATTTTATGCACTTCTGGAAAATGCTTCTCAAAACATCTTAGGATAATATTGATTTAGAGATAATATCATTCACTTGTAACACAGCCCAAATCTACATTAAGTCTTTTTAGCTTATGAAAAATCAATGCTCGTCCTATTTGACGATTTTTAGTGACTAGTTACTCTTGTGTTTTATCTTATCTGATGCCTATTCAGCTAGGTAAATGTCATACAAATATGAATAAATTGAATGTATTTCGTTCTTTAAAGTTATAGATTTTGTAACACTCATTTGGTTGAATTGACTCAGCACAAGACAAAACGGTAGTGTAAGACTAGTTTTGATTTTTCATAAACTAAAAGGATTAATGTGGAATCGCACTACGTTATGGTCCGTTTTGTGATATTATTTCTTTGATTTATTTAAAGTTATTTTTATAATATTCTGAATGGAATATCCTCACCTCCAAGATCCCAAAGCCCTCTTTTAAGGATGATGTCTCCTCCTGAAGAGTGCACATAAAAAGAAGTGATTCCAGCCTCTTGAATGCAAAAGGGATATCAACCAAGACTTTTAGAAATCGTTCAGCGGGTCCCAAGTGAGAAAGCTGGCCGCTATAGAGTCTCAACTTCGATTCTTCTTGAGCAGTCGGTGCCATTTTTAATAAGGTTTGAATGAGCTCTGAAGGAAGCTCATTACCTGATAATGGTCAAAGGGTCAGCACTGTTTATGGAAATAGAAATCAATCTTAGTTCTCAAAAGTCTTTTATCATGCTGTAATTCTTGTCAGTTCAAAAAAAACAAAAAAAAAACAGCAGAATAGACACTGTAAACACACAATTAACTTATTCGATCTTTATTAATAATAACAAAACAATAAACATTACATATACTTATATATCCTTTATTTGTGAAGTATAAACAGAAGTTCTCAAAATTTAACAATGAAAAGGTCAACACAAAATTACCTTCTTCTAACGCGTCACAAACTTCTTCCGTGGTCACATTCAAAGCCTTAAGAAGAATCGCAAGATTCTGAGCCTTTCTTGGATCAATTATCTGAATATTCTGAGACGGACCATCTTGGGACGGAGACTCTTTCTTCCCATCATCATTGTTTCTCCCACCAGGTGCAGCGGAATAGCCAAATAGACTTTCTATCATTTCTTCACTGAATCTGCTCATAAAAAGACACACCAGGCCTCTATAGGAAATGCTAAGACAAGAAAAATGTGCACACAAAAAAAAATAATAATAAATAAATCAGACATACTGAAAAGATCCAGTTTTGATCCGATGCCAAACCATCGACTGGTCAGGATTTGCCAGTACTTTGTCCCAGAAAAACGGCTTCAGTTTAGCCTTACTTGTTCCAGCCTCCTCCTCCTCCTCTTCATTCGAAGAAGATGCACGTGGACCCATATTTACAGGTCGGGGGATTTTTGACGCGATAGGCGGTGGTGGTCTAGGTGCACCAGGAGGTAGCGGCGGTGGTCTAGGAGGTAGCGGTGGCGGTGGTGGAAGGTGAGCACCATTGGGTATAGGCAAAGGAGGAGGTGGTGCAGGTGGTACAGTCCTTCCAGGGGGCGGAGGCAGTCCAGGTGCACCCGCATACTGGTTTTCTGATGGGTTCACAGTTGCTATAACTGGTGCCTCGTTTTTCAAATGGCTCAGAGAATGAGACTCCATGACGAATCCCCCACTGTTAGAATGGTTCATTTTCATGAATGGATGGTTATTAGTGTTACCGAGCTTGTGGTCTATAACTGAAGCTTCGAAGCTGGCTTTGGGTGAAGAGGAGGCTAAACAAATTCAACCAACAACAGAAGAAAATAATGAGAATACGCAAATAATTGGAAACAATTTCAGTGGACTTGAATTTTGTTATTTTACTCAAATCAGGGCCAAATTTAACTTTTGTTTCTCAATCGAGTCTCGAAACATAAGTTGGAGTCATGATTAGAGAAAAACTTGATACCCAAATTGAAACAAAACCTAGAATTAAAGCCCCGATTTGCAACTGTCCCTAAAATAATTACAAAAACATTAAACTCACAAATAGAATAGTCACTCAAACTCAAACTCAGAAGAAGCCTCTCATCATTTCTAGCCCTTCTTGATCCGGGCCCACAGCACCTACGCCAGCAAACAAAGATCAATGCAGCCATCGTAAGAGTAAAAATAGCAGTCACGACCACAGCAATAACCACAGTCCTCTTGTTCGAATCCTGACCGTTCGAGTTCACATCATAAGCACCTCTGCCCGGGGCAGAAGCAGCCCTACTATTCGTGGGCGGAAAAATTGTGTCGTTTAGACTTGGAGGGAAAGACGGAACTAAGGGAGGGCTAGCTGGAACCTCCGTAGGAGCTAAAGGCGCGGGGCCCGGTGATGAAACTGTAGGGGATGGAACGGGTGCTTCTAACGGGGATGGAGTAGGTGCTTCTAAAGGGGATGGAGCAGGTGCTTCTAAAGGCGTCTCGGCTAGTGAACGCCTAGTTCTAGACGACTGTTGGCTAAATAAAAACCCAAAATACTTTATGTGCCAAGAATCCAAACCCTCCTCTCTTCCAATACGACGATGGCCAGACTTTTTTTCACTTGCGCAGTTTACTAGGATTTGATTGACCTCAGGGAGTAAGGCATTGATCGCGTATTGTGTTTCTCCCTTATCATTGCGATGTTTGTTACTGAAAGTTGGCTTCTCCATAAAATGTTGTTCAAGGTTCCGTAAGGTGTTTCGAGTTTGCAATAACTCGAGCATGCAATTGACCTGTAACAATTCAGCCTGCGGTATAGCACTTCAATTAACCGAATGGTCATAACAAACAGTCTGCAGCATACAAAGTTAATAGCATCATACAAATAATAACAATTTAGACAATTCGAAACTAAAACAGAGGTTTAAGCTACACCATAGCTTTCTTTTTCCAGTAAATTCAATCTAACTAAATTGGTAGTTTTCAAAACAAAACAAAATGGAAATGCAAGAAAAAAAGATCATCATCTTCAATAAACTTATATATAATCAAATAAAAAAAAATAAGTAGATACCATCTCTTGATTGATCACCCCTGAATCTATCAGATAAGCCAGTAAGATTTCTGGATCCTCCCACTTGCTTTCCACACGGGTTGACAGCAAAGCGAGAAGCAGCAGAAAACAGCACAGAGATCCTATCCCTTCTCGAACCCTCATCTTGCAAATCGCGAAGACTACTTTTCATAGCATTACACCAACGATTGAAGAAGGAAAAAAAACACAATGCCCCAACTTTTTTTATTTCCAAAATTGCCCACAAAAACCTGATGACGTACGAAGATCAAACCTTTGCAGGATTTTGCACCAGCCCAAATGAAATCTTAATATGAACAGAGGAAAATCGAAGGCCCAACTCGGAAATTCCTCGGTAAACCTTAAAAGAATGTTAAAATTGTTGAAAGGGGTTAGAGCAGATCCAGCAAATGGCGTGAAGAATCGAGAAACGCAAATGAAGAAGAAATAGCGCGTGAGTTGACCATGGAAAAATATTTCCAAGAAAGGTTTTATGACATTTATGATTTATATCTTGACTGCTGAGGTGTGTGTGGGACAGTGAGAGCTGCCTAAACCTTTCACTGCGTTTTTCATTTTAAAATAGGGGTTCTCTTGGTATGCGAAATTGCGTTTTAGTCCTCTAATTTTTAAGTTATTGTAATTTAGTAGTAGTAATTTAAATACTGAATTTTTAATATATTGAAATTTCCAGCGGTTTGATACCTCCATAATTTTTGATAAGATATTATTATGACATTTTTAATATTTTAGTATTTTATTATATACTCAAACACTGAAAAATATGTTGGAAAATATTAAGTCAAAATTGGTTTTATCCAATGTTTGACTGAGTTGACTGGCTATAAAATTAATTTCGATTGGGGATTAAATTGTACGATAATTTTCTACGTCGTTCGTAGATAATTATAGAATTTTATTTCGTCAAAAACCGATTTTCGGTGAGTGAGAAATAAATGGTTAAAGATAGCCAATTAAAAAGGCATTTAATTAAATATGTAATAAAGTGTAAGACTTTATTACATTGAAATGTGTAATAGTTATTACATCCCACATTGAAAGATGTAATAAAGTCATTACACTTAATAAGTGATTGGAGGATTAATGTGTTCAACAAGTGAGTAAGACCATGGACCGTTAAGGTACATGTTAATCGCCACACGCGCGTCCGTCCGTCCGTCCGCTCGGCTCGGCTCGGCTCGTGCCCGTGCCCGTGCCCGTGCCCGTGCTCGGCCCGTCCCGACCCGACTCGCCTCGCCTCGCCTCGCCTCGCCTCGTCCTTGGACTTGGATCTTGGCAATTGGACTTTGGGCTGGACTTGGGCTTCCTTGGGCTTCCTGGGGCTCCTGGGCCTGGCCAGCATAGCCCAGCATAATAGTTTTGCTGATGGGCTGAACTATGGTTTTGATTGGGCCTACGAAGGGTGGGCTAGAGTTGAACATATGTGGGCTGAAGATGAAAAGTCAAGCCTGAATAAATAATAATAATAATATTATCACTCCTGAACCGTTACATGGTTTTGATGGGGCTGATAATGGGTGTTTATTGCCCAGGTATCAATGCCTATACTGAATGCCTTTGACCCCTCACATGCAGGTGGATCACTATAAATAGTGAGTCCTAGGCTGCATTTCATACACAGAAAAAATGAAAAAGAATTTCCCAGCATATCATACAGTTTATACTCCTCACTTTTTCTCGTTCGAAAGAGGTTCTGCTCTGGTTGCTTCAGAGAAGAACAACTGAAAGTCGTTGTATCTTTGGGGACATTACGTCTGAAAACCGTAGCAAACACGGGACGTATTTGTCTTGCGGATAGCGAAAGCGACTCGACTACTCGCAATCTGATCGAAGTTCGTGTCCAGTTCTGACGTACCACCGGAGTTGAAGATCTGTTCGAGTGTTTCTCATCTTCTTCATTTCTTTATTTTTATTTAGTTTCTGGAAAAGTGTAAAGTCTCAGTAGTACTGATTCTAATCCAGAAACAAGCACTGTAATAGCTACGTACTACCAACAACGCAAGACAAATACCCGTACTAAAAAATGACAACCGAAAGCACTGGTACTGAGAAAAATAGCACTGTTCCACCGTTGAACATGAACATTCCAATCATGCCTTCATCGGTGGTTCATGCTGAGAAACCTGAGAAGTTCAATGGGACTGACTTCAAAAGGTGGCAACAAAAGATGATGTTTTACCAGACCACGTTGGGTTTGGCAAAGTTTCTCAAGGATGAGCCTCTGGCCATGGATGAGAATGAAACTGATGCTAATAAGCGTGCGGCTTATGAAGCATGGGGCCAGGGTGATTACCTGTGCCGGAATACCGTCTTGAACGGGTTGAGCAATGACCTGTACAATGTGTATGGGAACATGCCTTCGGCCAAAGCACTCTGGGATGCTTTGGAGAAGAAGTACAAAACTGAGGACGCCGAAACTAAGAAGTTCGTCGTCGGGAAGTTTTTGGATTTTAAGATGGTCGACTCTAAGTCGGTGATATCTCAATTCCAACACTTCCAGCTGATCTTGCATGACCTTGAGAATGAAGGCATGAAAATCAGCGAGTCTTTTCTGGTGGCTGCTGCTATTGAGAAGTTACCCCCGAGTTGGAGGGCCTATCAAAACTATCTCAAGCATAAGACCAAGGAAATGACTATTGACAAGCTTGTTGTCAAGCTTCGTATCGAAGAGGAAAACCGTAAGAGGTTTAATCCTGGGAGTGTGCCTGAGGAGCCTCGTGTGAATCTGATGGAGCAACCCAAAAGGAAGCTGCCTCCTCCTCAGAATACTTCTAAAGGGAAAGAGCCTGCCACCAAGGTCTGGAAGTTCATGGGAAAATGCCATAACTGTGGAATAACTGGCCACATGGCTAAAGATTGCAAGAAGCCTAAACAGCCTATTGCACAGTACAAGGGGAAAGGGAAGCAATCTGCTAACCTTGTTGAAACCTCTGGGCAGGAGCTGACTGAAATGGATATGTCAGCAATGGTGTTTGAAGCCAACATGGTTGGTAATCCCAAGGAGTGGTTCATTGACACTGGAGCCACTCGCCATCTCTGTTCTGATAAGGATGCATTTTCTACTTATGCTCCTTCGACTGGCCGAAAGCTCCACATGGGGAACTCTTCCTCGTCTGCTGTTGCTGGAGTTGGGAACGTGACCCTGAAGCTCACATCTGGAAAGGAGCTGCTGTTGAAGGATGTGCTGCATGTCCCGGACATCCGCAAGAACTTAGTCTCTGGGTCTCTCCTAGTTGAGCATGGTTTTAAACTTGTATTTGATGCTAAGAAGTTTATTTTGACTAAGTTTGGAACTTTCCTTGGTCGGGGCTATCTCGACAATGGACTGTTCAAGATGAATGTAATGGCTGTGCGCCGTGTAACCCCTATTGCCTCGAGCATTAATAAAATTGATTCTGTTTCGGTTTACTTGCTTGAGTGTTCTGAATTGTGGCATATTAGATTAGGACATGTAAATCTAAATGCGATTAAAAGATTAATGAATTTGGAATTATTACCAACTTCAAAAATTGATTCACAAAAGAAATGTGAAATTTGTGTTGAAGCCAAAATGGCTAAGTTACCTTTTCCATCGATTGAAAGGTGTACTGAACCTCTTGGTTTAATCCATACTGATATATGTGATTTGAAATTTGTACAAACAAGAGGTGGTAAAAAGTACTTCATCACGTTTATTGATGATTGTACTAGATATTGTTACTTATATTTATTAAGTAGCAAAGACGAAGCCTTAGAGGCTTTTACCAAGTATAAAGCTGAGGTTGAAAATCAACTTGGTAAACGAATTAAAATAATCCGAAGTGATAGAGGTGGAGAATATGTAGCTCCGTTTGAGAAGTTATGTTCTGAAAATGGGATAATTCATCAAACGACGGCTCCTTATTCACCACAATCAAATGGTGTTGCTGAACGGAAAAACAGAACTCTTAAAGAGATGATGAACGCCATGTTGATTAACTCGGGTTTACCTCAGAACATGTGGGGGGAAGCTATTCTAACAGCTAACCACATTTTAAATAAAATCCCACTTAAAGGTAAAAATGAGACGCCGTACGAATTGTGGAAAAATCATAAGCCGTCTTATAAATATCTTAAAGTGTGGGGGTGTTTGGCTAAGGTATCAGTTCCTGAACCAAAGCAAATGAGAATCGGACCTAAGACGGTCGATTGCATTTTTATTGGATATGCATACAATAGTATGGCTTACCGATTTTTGGTACACAAGTCTGATAATCCAGACGTGCATAAAGGTACCACGATTGAATCGAGAAATGCTTCATTTTTCGAAAATATCTTTCCTTGTAAAGAAAGAGAAGAATCAAGTTCTAATAAAAGAACTTATGAACCTGATGTCGACGCAACACCTGTTGGTGACGATCAGGTAGACGAAGAGGTTATTGAACCTAGACGTGGTAAAAGGATAAAAACGGCTAAGTCGTTTGGACCTGATTTTATTACGTATTTATTGGATGACGAGCCAAAGTCCTACGGGGAAGCTCTATCCAGTCCAGATGCACCGCTCTGGGAAGAAGCTATTAATAGCGAAATGTAGTCTATTCTGCAAAATCACACGTGGAAGTTGGTTGATCTTCCACCGGGTTGTAAACCTTTAGGATGTAACTGGATCCTAAAGAAAAAGTATAAAGCAGATGGAACGGTCGATAAGTTTAAAGCTCGTTTGGTAGCCAAAGGGTTTAAACAAAGAGAAGGATATGATTTCTTTGATACATATTCACCTGTAACCAGAATATCGTCTATTCGGGTGCTTATTGCGATTGCTGCTTTGCACAATCTCGATATTCATCAGATGGATGTGAAAACTGCGTTTCTGAATGGTGAATTGGAAGAAGAAATTTATATGGAACAACCCGAGGGATTTGTAGCACCTGGACAAGAGAAAAAGGTGTGCAAATTGATAAGGTCGTTGTACGGACTTAAGCAAGCTCCTAAACAATG
Source organism: Euphrasia confusa (assembly GCA_954870475.1). NCBI lineage: Eukaryota > Viridiplantae > Streptophyta > Magnoliopsida > Lamiales > Orobanchaceae > Euphrasia > Euphrasia confusa. The sequence goes on from OX940961.1 coordinate 24,317,656, forward strand.
GCATTTGAAATTTGATAACATTATGATATCAAATGGATATAAAATCAACGAGTGTGACAAATGTGTGTACATTAAAGGTACATCTGACTCGTTTGTCATAGTCTGTCTATATGTAGACGACATGTTAATCATGGGTAGTACTCGTGAATTGATCATGAATACTAAAGCAATGTTAAAAAGAAATTTTGACATGAAAGATTTGGGAGTTGCTGATTTAATCCTCGGGATTAAAATTGAAAGAACCCCTAATGGAATTGTCTTATCACAATCTCATTATGTTGAGAAAGTGTTAAAGAAATTCAATGCCCATGATGGTCCTACGAGTAGGACGCCGATTGACTTAAGTATAAATCTTACTGTCAATAAGGCTGAACCTGTAGCTCAGTTAGAGTATTCTCAAGTTATAGGCAGTCTGATGTACTTAACAAATTGTACACGTCCAGACTTGGCCTATCCTGTGAATAAACTGAGCAGGTATACGAGCAATCCAGGTGTTGAGCACTGGAATGCTTTGAACCGGGTTTTAAAGTATTTGAAATACACCCGAGAGTATGGGCTATACTATACGAGATATCCTAATGTACTTGATGGATATTGTGATGCTAGTTGGATATCTGATTCTAAAAGTTCACATTCCACTAGTGGTTACGTCTTCTGTATCGGGGGCGGAGCAGTTTCGTGGAAGTCAACGAAACAAACGTGTATAGCCAGATCCACCATGGAATCTGAGTTTATAGCTCTAGATAAAGCTAGTGAAGAAGCAGAGTGGCTTCGTCACTTTTTGGAAGATATTCCATGTTGGAAAAAGCCTGTGTCTCCCGTGATGATTCACTGTGATAGCCAAGCAGCTATAGGGAGAGCACAGAGCATTATGTATAACGGTAAGTCTCGACATATTCGTCGGAGACATAATACCGTTCGACAATTGATCTCAAATGGAGTAATTTCCTTAGAGTATGTAAAATCTAAGGAAAATCTGGCTGATCCTTTGACAAAAGGAATGAATCGAGATCAATTGGGCGTGTTGCTAGAGGGAATGGGTTTGAAAAACCACAATCCAACGAACGATCATAACGGTAACCCTACCTTGATGAATGGAGATCCCATGAACTTGGTTCAAAGGGAAAACTAAGTTATGAAAGTTCAATCGAGCACTTGTACTCATCCCTAAAGGCAATTCAAGTGTTGATTCCTGACTGTGGTAACAGGTTAAGTTCTCGAGGAGACTTTTAATGAATCCCTACCTTGAAAAGGTGAAGTATGTCAGGATACTTTTGATGGGAGGTCACCTATATAAATGTGAAGTGAGGGCCGCTTCAAATGTATACATTTATGAATCCAAAGTGTTGTCCATGGCCAAAACGGACACAACATAGAACGGGAAATTGAACGGAATTTATTGCGTGAATAGCATTGACTAGTTGTACGTTGTGGGGGAATAGTTCAAGGCATCGTGTCCACTAGGCCTCCTGTACTTCCGATGTTGTTCACTACGGAAGGTTCAAAGCCGCAAACTACCTTTCCGGAAGCGATAGATTCTTTTGGGGAATTGAACGGAGAGTCTGCATACATGCATGCATTGATTTCCACTCATGTGGGGGATTGTTGGAAAATATTAAGTCAAAATTGGTTTTATCCAATGTTTGACTGAGTTGACTGGCTATAAAATTAATTCCGATTGGGGATTAAATTGTACGATAATTTTCTACGTCGTTCGTAGATAATTATAGAATTTTATTTCGTCAAAAACCGATTTTCGGTGAGTGAGAAATAAATGGTTAAAGATAGCCAATTAAAAAGGCATTTAATTAAATATGTAATAAAGTGTAAGACTTTATTACATTGAAATGTGTAATAGTTATTACATCGCACATTGAAAGATGTAATAAAGTCATTACACTTAATAAGTGATTGGAGGATTAATGTGTTCAACAAGTGAGTAAGACCATGGACCGTTAAGGTACATGGCAATCGCCACACGCGCGTCCGTCCGTCCGTCCGCTCGGCTCGGCTCTGCTCGGCTCGTGCTCGTGCCCGTGCCCGTGCCCGTGCCCGTGCTCGTGCTCGTGCTCGTGCTCGTGCTCGTGCTCGGCTCGGCTCGGCTCGGCTCGGCCCGTCCCGACCCGACCCGACCCGACTCGCCTCGCCTCGCCTCGTCCTTGGACTTGGACTTGGACTTGGACTTGGATCTTGGCAATTGGACTTTGGGCTGGACTTGGGCTTCCTTGGGCTTCCTGGGGCTCCTGGGCCTGGCCAGCATAATAGTTTTGCTGATGGGCTGAACATATGTGGGCTGAAGATGAAAAGTCAAGCCTGAATAAATAATAATAATAATTATATTAATATTATTATTTTCTGAAATTAAATCCTCAACGGTCAGGTCATCACTCCTGAACCGTTACATGGTTTTGATGGGGCTGATAATGGGTGTTTATTGCCCAGGTATCAATGCCTATACTGAATGCCTTTGACCCCTCACATGCAGGTGGATCACTATAAATAGTGAGTCCTAGGCTGCATTTCATACACAGAAAAAACGAAAAAGAATTTCCCAGCATATCATACAGTTTATACTCCTCACTTTTTCTCGTTCGAAAGAGGTTCTGCTCTGGTTGCTTCAGAGAAGAACAACTGAAAGTCGTTGTATCTTTGGGGACATTACGTCTGAAAACCGTAGCAAACACGGGACGTATTTGTCTTGCGGATAGCGAAAGCGCCTCGACTACCCGCAATCTGATCGAAGTTCGTGTCCAGTTCTGACGTACCACCGGAGTTGAAGACCTGTTCGAGTGTTTCTCATCTTCTTCATTTCTTTATTTTTATTTAGTTTCTGGAAAAGTGTAAAGTCTCAGTAGTACTGATTCTAATCCAGAAACAAGCACTGTAATAGCTACGTACTACCAACAAAATAATCAGTTGGTGTATCAACATTTTTCAGTAATGGATTTCAACTCTTTAGTTTGATTGCATTCAATTCAACACGAATTAGAAGTTCTCCGAGTCTTCTCCAACTTTGTTATTTTTTTTAAAAGGTTAATATTATAAAATTTTGTTGTAATTTAGGCTCTTAAAATTACTCCACACAAAATAACTTGAAAAATAATATAAATGACCAAAGAAAAATGATATATAGTATATAAAACACGAATTTACGTGAAAATCTAAAATACGGAAAAACTACAGGCGAAGTAGAGAAATATCACTATAATCGAATCAACGGAGTTACAAATATAGATCTCTCAATAGATCTATCTCACGAAATCTCTCTATAAAAACGCTTTCTCAAAGTGATGTTCTCAATAACACATTGTCGATGTTCTCTATAACATCGATCGTACTAAAATCCTATTTAACAATAAGAATTAGAAATAAAATCTTTTTATTTCTATTTCAAATAAAACTCTAATTTCCTAACTAAATATAATATAATTATATTCTCTAAATAAAAGAAACATTCCAAAAATACTTTGGTCTCCAAAGTAACAATAACAGAACTCTCCAATTCCGCGGAACATCTACGCGCACTAACTTTAATGGCCTCAGCACATTTGCCTGCTTTCACGAGTGTGAGCGCTTCACACTTTATAAATCCGTATATTTGTTTTCATTCTCGTTTTTTTTTCGATTGGATTCGAGTTATTACTCAACAAAAATAAAAAGTGTAACTGTACAAAACTATGCGTAAGGAGGATCCTACCGCCATACGAGCTAACCAAGGGCGGAGCCATTCAATGACTAGGGTGGGCTATAGCCCACCCTGATTTTTCAAAGTCTAAGTATATATATATATATATATATATATATATATATATATATATATATATATATATATATATATATATATATATATATATATATATATATATATATATATATACACAAATATGAAGATGTTTAGGGATTAGTATTGTAGCCGAATTGGCTAAATCTACCTAAAATGAGTTCAAATGGTTAATGTATTGATTCATACTTCCTTTTTTTCTCTTTTTTTTTTTTCCTTTTTGTCATATTTTTGCTTATTTTTCTTTTATTTGTACTTAAGCTAATTTTTCGTTGTAGTAATAGTAGCGATCACCCTAAACAAATACTGTAGCCCACCCTGAAAAAATATCTTGGCTCCGTCATTGAAGCTAACAAACTAGCTCTTTAAAAAACAAAAAATGACATAGACTACATAAATAAATACACTGGAAATTTAACTCCCGTCAATGACGTCGATTTTCACACTGTCTTCATTTAGCAACACAAAAATAAATTTATAATATTGATTCACACCGATTAGTTAGTGATAAGTATAGATATCAATCGCACGATAAGTCAAGCGTTCATTTATCTCGGCTATTGCCCAAAGGAATTCTCACGTTTCAAAATAAAAGTATTTGGATTATCTATCAGACCAACTAGCATGAGAATCAAATTACCTAAAGAGGTTTCTTATATTTAACAAGATGTAATTAAATAGAACAACATGCATGAGATTATTACTAAAAACTTTCGTATATTTGACTAGACATTAGGATTTCAAGAGTTCCTTTGAGCAAACACTAACTCGCAATTGATCATAAACGTTTAAACTTGTAAATTTTATGATCAATCGATTGTAGTCTAAATAAAAAGTGTCTATTCGTCACACATTCTTTTTTCTCTAGTCCCAATCACCCTACGTGTATAAGTGTAAAAAACAGGCAAGACTCTTGCATATTCCCTCTTTATATATATTTACACAAATCGACCCAAGTTAACCTCACCAAATTAGATCTTTCAGCCCAATTTTTTTGTTAACACTAGGCGACCCAGGATAGCCTTTAAACATGAAACTCTCCAACTCCCTACTGCACTTAACCACTACAAGAGACTCTCTATGTAGTTTATATGTATGCTTATGCATTGGATGAAACAAGGCCACTAATGGTTTATTTATCTCCATCAAGTTACAAAGTCTAAAGATTTCAAGTATGATCGAGTGTCAAGAACAACAAAAACAAGTTTATAGGGCTTGTTAAGCCTCGCGATTGCTTCAATTATTGTTGGTATACGTAGCTATTACAATGCTTGTTTCTGGATTAGAATCAGTACTACTGAATCTTTACACTTTTCCAGAAACTATAAACTTAAATAAAAGAAATGAAGAAGAAGAATGAAACACGAACAAGTCTTCAACTTCGATCGAACGTCAGAACTGGATTGCGGGTAGTCGAGGCGCTTTCGCTATCCGCAAGACAAATACGTCCCGTGTATGCTACGGTTTTCAGACGTAATGTCCCCAAAGATACAACGACTTTCTTGTTCGTCTCTGAAGCAACCAGAGCCGAACCACTTTCGAACGAGAAAAGGAGAGGAGTATGAACTGTATGATATGCTGGGAATTGCTTTTGCGTTTTTTCTGGTGTATGAAATGCAACCTAGGACTCGCTATTTATAGCTGAGCTCCAAGCATGTGAAGGGATGGGTCAAGGCATTCATGCAGGTGAGTAATGCTGCCATTACCACCACCTGTAACTGCTCAGGTGTAAAGACCTGGCCATTCAACTTCTGTAACGTTCATGCAGAGACCTGCTGACCGTTGAGGATTTCTAAAATAATAATATAATTATTTATTTTATTATTTTCAATCAGGCCTTTTCAACTTCAGCCCAGATATATGTTCAACACTAGCCCAACATAAGTGAGCCCAATCAATATATAGTTCAGCCCGTCAGCAAAACTATTACGATGGCCAGGCCCAGGAGCCCAAGGAAGCCCAAGGAAGCCCAAGTCCAGCCCAAAGTCCAATTGCCAAGATCCAAGTCCAAGTCCAAGGACGAGGCGAGGCGAGTCGGGTCGGGTCGGGTCGGGTCGGGTCGGGACGGGACGGGACGGGCCGAGCCGAGCACGAGCACTAGCACGAGCACGAGCACGGGCACGGGCACGGGCACGAGCCGAGCGGACGGACGGACGGACGCGCGTGTGGCGATTGTCATGTACCTTAACGGTCCATGGTCTTACTCACTTGTTGAACACATTAATCCTCCAAGCATTTATTAAGTGTAATCATTTTATTACATCTTTCAATGTGGGATGTAATAAATATTACACATTTCAATGTAATAAATCTTCACACTTTATTACATATTCAATTAAATGCCTTTTTAATTGGCTATCTTTAACCATTTATTTCTCACTCACCGAAAATCGGTTTTTGACGAAATAAAATTCTATAATTATCTACGAACGACGTAGAAAATTATCGTACAATTTAATTCCCAATCGGAATTAATTTTATAGCCAGTCAACTCAGTCAAACATTGGATAAAACTAATTTTGACTTAATATTTTCCAACAATCCCCCACATGAGTGGAAATCAATGCATGCATGTATGCAGACTCTTCGTTCAATTCCCCAAAAGAATCTATCGCTTCCGGAAAGGTAGTTTGCGGCTTTGAACCTTCCGTAGTGAACAACATCGGAAGTACAGGAGGCCTAGTGGACACGATGCCTTGAACTATTCCCCCACAACGTACAACAAATCAATGCTATTCACGCAATAAATTCCGTTCAATTTCCCATTCTATGTTGTGTCCGTTTTGGCCATGGACAACACTTTGGATTCATAAATGTTTACATTTGAAGCGGCCCTCACTTCACATTTATATAGGTGACCTCCCATTATAAGTATCCTGACATACTTAACCTTTTCAAGGTAGGGATTCATTAAAAGTCTCCTCGAGAACTTAACCTATTACCACACGTCAGGAAACAGCACTTGAATTGCCTTTAGGGATGAGTACAAGTGCTCGATTGAACTTTCATAACTTAGTTTTCCCTTTGAACCACGTTCATGGGATCTCCATTCATCAAGGTAGGGTTACCGTTATGATCGTTCGTTGGATTGTGGTTTTTCAAACCCATTCCCTCTAGCAACACGCCCAATTGATCTCGATTCATTCCTTTTGTCAAAGGATCAGCCAGATTTTCCTTAGATTTTACATACTCTAAGGAAATTACTCCATTTGAGATCAATTGTCGAACGGTATTATGTCTCCGACGAATATGTCGAGACTTACCGTTATACATAATGCTCTGTGCTCTCCCTATAGCTGCTTGGCTATCACAGTGAATCATCACGAGAGACACAGGCTTTTTCCAACATGGAATATCTTCCAAAAAGTGACGAAGCCACTCTGCTTCTTCACTAGCTTTATCTAAAGCTATAAACTCCGATTCCATGGTGGATCTGGCTATACACGTTTGTTTCGTTGACTTCCACGAAACTGCTCCGCCCCCGATACAGAAGACGTAACCACTAGTGGAATGTGAACTTTTAGAATCAGATATCCAACTAGCATCACAATATCCATCAAGTACATTAGGATATCTCGTATAGTATAGCCCATACTCTCGGGTGTATTTCAAATACTTTAAAACCTAATTCAAAGCATTCCAGTGTTCAACACCGGGATTGCTTGTATACCTACTCAGTTTATTCACAGGATAGGCCAAGTCTGGACGTGTACAATTTGTTAAGTACATCAGACTTCCTATAACTTGAGAATACTCTAACTGAGCTACAGGTTCAGCCTTATTGACAGTAAGATTTATACTTAAGTCAATCGGCGTCCTACTCGTAGGACCATCATGGGCATTGAATTTCTTTAACACTTTCTCAACATAATGAGATTGTGATAAGACAATTCCATTAGGGGTTCTTTCAATTTTAATCCCGAGGATTAAATCAGCAACTCCCAAATCTTTCATGTCAAAATTTCTTTTTAACATTGCTTTAGTATTCATGATCAATTCACGAGTACTACCCATGATTAACATGTCGTCTACATATAGACAGACTATGACAAACGAGTCAGATGTACCTTTAATGTACACACATTTGTCACACTCGTTGATTTTATATCCATTTGATATCATAATGTTATCAAATTTCAAATGCCATTGTTTAGGAGCTTGCTTAAGTCCGTACAACGACCTTATCAATTTGCACACCTTTTTCTCTTGTCCAGGTGCTACAAATCCCTCGGGTTGTTCCATATAAATTTCTTCTTCCAATTCACCATTCAGAAACGCAGTTTTCACATCCATCTGATGAATATCGAGATTGTGCAAAGCAGCAATCGCAATAAGCACCCGAATAGACGATATTCTGGTTACAGGTGAATATGTATCAAAGAAATCATATCCTTCTCTTTGTTTAAACCCTTTGGCTACCAAACGAGCTTTAAACTTATCGACCGTTCCATCTGCTTTATACTTTTTCTTTAGGATCCAGTTACATCCTAAAGGTTTACAACCCGGTGGAAGATCAACCAACTTCCACGTGTGATTTTGCAGAATAGACTACATTTCGCTATTAATAGCTTCTTCCCAGAGCGGTGCATCTGGACTGGATAGAGCTTCCCCGTAGGACTTTGGCTCGTCATCCAATAAATACGTAATAAAATCAGGTCCAAACGACTTAGCCGTTTTTATCCTTTTACCACGTCTAGGTTCAATAACCTCTTCGTCTACCTGATCGTCACCAACAGGTGTTGCGTCGACATCAGGTTCATAAGTTCTTTTATTAGAACTTGATTCTTCTCTTTCTTTACAAGGAAAGATATTTTCGAAAAATGAAGCATTTCTCGATTCAATCGTGGTACCTTTATGCACGTCTGGATTATCAGACTTGTGTACCAAAAATCGGTAAGCCATACTATTGTATGCATATCCAATAAAAATGCAATCGACCGTCTTAGGTCCGATTCTCATTTGCTTTGGTTCAGGAACTGATACCTTAGCCAAACACCCCCACACTTTAAGATATTTATAAGACGGCTTATGATTTTTCCACAATTCGTACGGCGTCTCATTTTTACCTTTAAGTGGGATTTTATTTAAAATGTGGTTAGCTGTTAGAATAGCTTCCCCCCACATGTTCTGAGGTAAACCCGAGTTAATCAACATGGCGTTCATCATCTCTTTAAGAGTTCTGTTTTTCCGTTCAGCAACACCATTTGATTGTGGTGAATAAGGAGCCGTCGTTTGATGAATTATCCCATTTTCAGAACATAACTTCTCAAACGGAGCTACATATTCTCCACCTCTATCACTTCGGATTATTTTAATTCGTTTACCAAGTTGATTTTCAACCTCAGCTTTATACTTGGTAAAAGCCTCTAAGGCTTCGTCTTTGCTACTTAATAAATATAAGTAACAATATCTAGTACAATCATCAATAAACGTGATGAAGTACTTTTTACCACCTCTTGTTTGTACAAATTTCAAATCACATATATCAGTATGGATTAAACCAAGAGGTTCAGTACACCTTTCAATCGATGGAAAAGGTAACTTAGCCATTTTGGCTTCAACACAAATTTCACATTTCTTTTGTGAATCAATTTTTGAAGTTGGTAATAATTCCAAATTCATTAATCTTTTAATCGCATTTAGATTTACATGTCCTAATCTAATATGCCACAATTCAGAACACTCAAGCAAGTAAACCGAAACAGAATCAATTTTATTAATGCTCGAGGCAATAGGGGTTACACGGCGCACAGCCATTACATTCATCTTGAACAGTCCATTGTCGAGATAGCCCCGACCAAGGAAAGTTCCAAACTTAGTCAAAATAAACTTCTTAGCATCAAATACAAGTTTAAAACCATGCTCAACTAGGAGAGACCCAGAGACTAAGTTCTTGCGGATGTCCGGGACATGCAGCACATCCTTCAACAGCAGCTCCTTTCCAGATGTGAGCTTCAGGGTCACGTTCCCAACTCCAGCAACAGCAGACGAGGAAGAGTTCCCCATGTGGAGCTTTCGGCCAGTCGAAGGAGCATAAGTAGAAAATGCATCCTTATCAGAACAGAGATGGCGAGTGGCTCCAGTGTCAATGAACCACTCCTTGGGATTACCAACCATGTTGGCTTCAAACACCATTGCTGACATATCCATTTCAGTCAGCTCCTGCCCAGAGGTTTCAACAAGGTTAGCAGATTGCTTCCCTTTCCCCTTGTACTGTGCAATAGGCTGTTTAGGCTTCTTGCAATCTTTAGCCATGTGGCCAGTTATTCCACAGTTATGGCATTTTCCCATGAACTTCCAGACCTTGGTGGCAGGCTCTTTCCCTTTAGAAGTATTCTGAGGAGGAGGCAGCTTCCTTTTGGGTTGCTCCATCAGATTCACACGAGGCTCCTCAGGCACACTCCCAGGATTAAACCTCTTACGGTTTTCCTCTTCGATACGAAGTTTGACAACCAGCTTGTCAATAGTCATTTACTTGGTCTTATGCTTGAGATAGTTTTGATAAGCCCTCCAACTCGGGGGTAACTTCTCAATAGCAGCAGCCACCAGAAAAGACTCGCTGATTTTCATGCCTTCATTCTCAAGGTCATGCAAGATCAGCTGGAAGTGTTGGAATTGAGATATCACCGACTTAGAGTCGACCATCTTAAAATCCAAAAACTTCCCGACGACGAACTTCTTAGTTCCGGCGTCCTCAGTTTTATATTTCTTCTCCAAAGCATCCCAGAGTGCTTTGGCCGAAGGCATATTCCCATATACATTGTACAGGTCATTGCTCAGACCGTTCAAGACGGTATTCCGGCACAGGTAATCACCCTGGCCCCAAGCTTCATAAGCTGCACGCTTATTTCCATCAATTTCATTCTCATCCATGGCCAGAGGCTCATCCTTGAGAAACTTTGCCAAACCCAACGTGGTCTGGTAAAACATCATCTTTTGTTGCCACCTTTTGAAGTCAGTCCCACTGAACTTCTCAGGTTTCTCAGCATGAACAACCGATGATGGCATGATCGGAACGTTCAAGTTCATCGGTGGGACAGGTCCAGTTTGGGCGTTCTTCGCAGCACCAGAATTGTCTTCGGTTGACATATTTTAGCACGGTTATTTGTCTTGCGTTGTTGGTATACGTAGCTATTACAATGCTTGTTTCTGGATTAGAATCAGTACTACTGAATCTTTACACTTTTCCAGAAACTATAAACTTAAATAAAAGAAATGAAGAAGAAGAATGAAACACGAACAAGTCTTCAACTTCGATCGAACGTCAGAACTGGATTGCGGGTAGTCGAGGCGCTTTCGCTATCCGCAAGACAAATACGTCCCGTGTATGCTACGGTTTTCAGACGTAATGTCCCCAAAGATACAACGACTTTCTTGTTCGTCTCTGAAGCAACCAGAGCCGAACCACTTTCGAACGAGAAAAGGAGAGGAGTATGAACTGTATGATATGCTGGGAATTGCTTTTGCGTTTTTTCTGGTGTATGAAATGCAACCTAGGACTCGTTATTTATAGCTGAGCTCCAAGCATGTGAAGGGATGGGTCAAGGCATTCATGCAGGTGAGTAATGCTGCCATTACCACCACCTGTAACTGCTCAGGTGTAAAGACCTGGCCATTCAACTTCTGTAACGTTCATGCAGAGACCTGCTGACCGTTGAGGATTTCTAAAATAATAATATAATTATTTATTTTATTATTTTCAATCAGGCCTTTTCAACTTCAGCCCAGATATATGTTCAACACTAGCCCAACATAAGTGAGCCCAATCAATATATAGTTCAGCCCGTCAGCAAAACTATTACGATGGCCAGGCCCAGGAGCCCAAGGAAGCCCAAGTCCAGCCCAAAGTCCAATTGCCAAGATCCAAGTCCAAGTCCAAGGACGAGGCGAGTCGGGTCGGGTCGGGACGGGACGGGCCGAGCCGAGCCGAGCACGAGCACGAGCACGGGCACGGGCACGAGCCGAGCCGAGCGGACGGACGGACGGACGCGCGTGTGGCGATTGCCATGTACCTTAACGGTCCATGGTCTTACTCACTTGTTGAACACATTAATCCTCCAACCATTTATTAAGTGTAATCATTTTATTACATCTTTCAATGTGGGATGTAATAAATATTACACATTTCAATGTAATAAATCTTCACACTTTATTAAATATTCAATTAAATGCCTTTTTAATTGGCTATCTTTAACCATTTATTTCTCACTCACCGAAAATCGGTTTTTGACGAAATAAAATTCTATAATTATCTACGAACGACGTAGAAAATTATCGTACAATTTAATTCCCAATCGGAATTAATTTTATAGCCAGTCAACTCAGTCAAACATTGGATAAAACTAATTTTGACTTAATATTTTCCAACAATTATCACTCATATTAAATTCATCCCTATTGCCTAGACGTATAAAAGAATTATTCATAGTTAAATAAAAGTTAATAGAGAATATTGAAAGATAAATTATACTTGGAATTAGAAAATATGGATACTTTTACATAAATTTGGTAAGAAGAATTTAATTAAATTTTAAGTAAATTCTTATAATTATGAAATTTAAGTAGAAAATATTTAATTAAATTCAGAAGTAATAATTTTTGTAGGACTATTTTCTTTAAACTTAGATTTGGTAGCAAAAAATTAATTAAATTTATTAAGTAGATTTTGGTGAGAGTACCCGTAGGGGCCACCTCTAGAATTCTGCACGGATGGTAGGTCCTGAGAAAGCAAAGGCGCACAATGAGGACGTTGCGCATAAAAGGTGGAGTGATTGTAACGCCCCGAAAATGCAAGTGCTTAAAGGATTTGAATATGCTACTCATACCAACAGATGCATCTACCCGGGTGCGCACGAGTGAGGACAAAGTGCGCTGGAAAAGACAAGTGTTGGTACAGTGGGGCCAGGATATCACTCCTGACGGCAGTCATTGGTAACCGAGCCGGCCCATTAGGGTCGGGCTTCGACCCCTCAACGGGCCGAGGCGTTACAAATGGTATCAGAGCAGGTGTCGACCGGAATTGTGGGAATTAAGTGCCATGCGGGACCAAGTGCTCCACCCAGAAGTTGGTGAGAGTACCCGTAGGGGCCACCTCTAGAATTCTGCACGGATGGTAGGTCCTGAGAAAGCAAAGGCGCACAATGAGGACGTTGCGCATAAAAGGTGGGGTGATTGTAATGCCCCGAAAATGCAAGTGCTTAAAGGATTTGAATATGCTACTCATACCAACAGATGCATCTACTTTTCTGGGCATCCTTCTATAAGAACTCCAAAGTTAAGCGTGCTGGCTCTGGAGTAATTTTAGGATGGGTGACCCACCAGGAAGTCTCCCGGGTGCGCACAAGTGAGGACAAAGTGCGCTGGAAAAGACAATTGTTGGTACAGTGGGGCCAGGATATCACTCCCGACGGCAGTCATTGGTAACCGAGCCGACCCATTAGGGTCGGGCTTCGACCCCTCAACGGGCCGGGGCGTTACATAATCTTTCCTTGTGCAGCCATAATAATATAGAATCCAAATTTTGCATATCTACAATGCAACTACATAATCTTCCTAAAAAATTGTCTCCGTCAACTCTGACCTTAAACATAAACTCGTTTTCATTAAGAGATGATACAACCGCAGGAGTTACTTTGTTTATACTTTCAGTGGAATATGTTACAATATGATCGTCGGCATTATCCTTGTATACATAAAGATAAATTGCATTATTAATTAATTAATTAATATAATAAAAAATACAGTTATAAAATGATAGAAAAATAAAATTACACTAAAAAATTGATATATATATATATATATATATATATATATATATATATATATATATATATATATATATGTAGGAGATAATTAAATATCGAGAGAATTGAAAAAACCAATCGATCATCTGATCTCTGATTTAGAAATAATGCAACTTCATTCATCAATACAAAATTCGCGAAATGCTTTCCGTCTGAACTTGGAGATGCATTTTAAACTTGGTGTGACGAATAAGATCACGATGACAAAAATAGCACACAAAATTGCAATAATTGACATTCCGTGAATGATTACCAACATCGCTCGAACATTTATTCATGGATTTTAAAAGTTGTGCAAATTTTAATAACTTGCAATAAATATAATAACAATTATAAATCACTTATTTATGAAACATATATAACAAAAAAATGTATTTAGGTCTATACACATTAATTTCAATAATATATTAAAACTGAACGGTTCAGACACAGAAGAATATAACCTAGATATAGATTCTTACGAATATGATTAGTAAAGAGTTGGAAAAAAATGAATTTATTATACAAAGATCTCTAGACAATTAGAGTAAAGAGTTGAAAAAAAAATGAATTTATTATACAAAGATCTCTAGACAATTAGAGAGATAAGAAAGAATGAATGGAATACAAATAAAGAATCACAAATTAATTTAGTACTATAAATAAATAATAGTATAATAGAATAAACGTAATTAAAGGAGATACATAAGGAATAAATGTGATATTTTGAATATTCCTTATTTAAATAAATCAAAATATATTAATTTAGTGAATAATGAATTGTTTTTGAATTTATTACGTAAAATATTTTTTAATGCTGCATAATTAAAGTAATATAAATAGAGGATAATATTATTTCTAATTGTAAATTAATAAAAAATTAAATTATTATTATTTCATTCTCAAATTAATTACGTAGTTGACATTTGAATTTATTTAAGCTTAAAATATTTACCATACTCATAATTAATAATATTATTGATATGTATATAATTTTTGTTGACATTGTAAATTGCGTAAATTTTATAAATTACCGTAAATAGATAAAATACATCATAAATAAAATGAAAACAAACTACTCTAAAATTAAGTAAATTGAGTAAATTATATCATAAATAAAATTAACACAAACTACTCTAATTTTATTAGGAAAACAAAAGCTTGAAATACATTTAAAAATTGTGCAATCCATGTTTCATCTTTCTTCATGGACTTCTAATTATTCGATTGACAGACTATTTTATTTATAATAAAACCCTACAAAATAAATAGTTATAAAAAAACCTACAAAATAAACAAAAAAAGAGTAAGAAATCTAATTTATAATGAAACTTACAAAATAAATAGTTATAAATAAACCTACAAAATAAACAAACAAAAAAGAGTAAAAAATTCAAAAGTTAAAAAAACTAGTAAACACTGCCCGTGCGATGCACGTAACAAAACTAATTTTTTTTAGTAAGTTAGAAATAATATTTAAATTTTTTTTCGACTTTTAGTGATGACAAAATTGACACAAAAAATGACATTGATTCTTGTTAGTGGTCATAACATAAGATATCATCAATGAGAATTGATTGCTTTGAAATCGAAACAAAATTTTCGAATCAAATGGACTAAAGATCTGTTCTTTTGGACGGACTAAACTTAGTTGAACTGATCTGAAATAAACTGAATTAAATGAGTCTAAATTGAACTGATATTAAATTTAATATAATTAAATTTTAAAATAATGAAAAATTAATCAAATATTTCAATATTTATTATAATATAAATATTTTTATAAAAAAAATTTAATGTTTATATAATAATAATAATAATAATAATAATAATAATAATAATTATTATTATTATTATTATTATTATTATTATTATTTTATTTTTATTATTATTATTATTATTATTATTATTATTATTATTATTATTATTATTATTATTATTATTATTATTATTATTATTATTATTATTATTATTATTATTATTATTATTATTATTATTATTATTATTATTATTATTATTGAGGACTTCTTTGGCTGAACTTATGTGAAATTAATTGAATTCAATAAGTCTGAACTGAACTGAAATTAAGTTTAATATAATTAAATTTTAAAATAATAAAAGATTAATCAAATATTTCAATATTTATTATAATATAAATATTTTTATAAAAAATTTAATGTTTATATAATAATAATAATAATAATAATAATAATAATAATAATAATAATAATAATAATAATAATAATAATAATAATAATAATAATAATAATAATAATAATAATAATAATAATAATAATAATAATAATAATAATAATAATAATAATGAATGAGTTGAACTCAATTAGTCTTAAATGAACTTAATTAGTCTAAACTGAACTTAATCGAATAAGTATAAATTGAACTAAACTGCAAATAAGTTCAAAAAAATAGATAGTCATTCTTAAAGAAAGATTTATCTCTTGAAAATATTTTCTTCCTAAAACTTTAGTCTTAATAATCTAATTTACAAATATAGTTTCGTTACATAAAATTGACTGCGTGGTCGATATATTAAAGTGTCTTTCAATAATATGTTTTAGCATTTATAGTAGTTATTGAATCATATAACTCGAACGAATGGTTATATAATTAATAAAAATAAATTATTAAATAAATATTTCGTTTGTTGATGCGGCCCGAGGTCTGTCCAAGAGACAAGAAGTTCGTTTTCCAGCTGGAACGGCGAAGAAGACGCCGGAACGGAGGTCAAACGAGAGCCGAGAACATGCCGAGGAGTTTGTGGCAGATTTTTGGCTAGGTGTCGGCCGACACCTAGGCCTGTCGGACGACAGAAGGGTCGAGGAGGAGTTTCTGTGGAACACGAGGTTGAATCCGAGTTGAAATTCGAGTTGCGGGTTTGGTGTCGGCCGACACCTATATCCTGTCGGCCGACAGGTCTACGATTTCAGCATCGCGGACGTGACTTTATTTTCCAGCTTTTTGTCTTTTATTCCTTTTTTCGATTTTAGGGTTTCTATGCCTATTTAAGGCCCCAAGACATTGTTTTTACACAGACTTTTGATATTGAATAAATTATTTCGTGAGATATATTTCTCCTTTGGGTTTTCCGAATTCTTTCGGGTTCTACCAAAAGAATTCACCGGCGAATCAACGAAGCCTTCATCCTTCGTTTGTGTGTCATTCATCGTCTCCGAATTGTTAAGTCACGTTCCGTTGGGGTTTAGGTCGTCGAATCTAAGTCATTTCGGGGGTAGATTCAAAGGTTTTGGGATCTCCACCAGGTATCTTTTCAATTAATCCGTATCCTTTTTCTTTTCCGATCGAGGTGCGTATCATCTGGTATCAGAGCTCAGGTTAGGGCTATTTTCTGATTTCGTACCTCGTTTGTTCTTTTTTTTTTTTTTCTGTTCGTAACCCTTTTGTCTCGAATTTTTTTTTCTTCTCCCCCTTTTTACTTTTCATCGACCGCACAAAAAAAAAAGAGTATTTTGGCGGGAAAATTTTTCTTCAACCAAATTTTTGTGTGTGATTCCTGAGATTTCCGGCATCGTTTTGAGCTACATTGATACTATCGAATTTTTTTCGTGCCAAATTCTATCACCTTCCAACCGACCATCCTATTGAGTGTTTCGTTGATATTGTTGAAGTGAATTCGGCTGGTACTTCCGGAAGTTCGATTCTTAAGGGAGAAAGTGAGAGAATACTGAGTGACCTCCTATATTGAGAGACATACGAGAGCTGTGAGGGAAAGATTTCTTCATTTCTCTTGTTTTTGTTTTAACGTTGTTTTGCAGGATGTCTGGTGGGACTTCGCCACAGGTTGAAGGTACAATGATCGACCCCGAAATTAAGTTCCTCATGGAGGTCATGCGAACTGAGTTGAGAAAGTTCATTACCTCTGAAATGGAGGTCGTGCATGAGCGGATTAGTGATATGGAAGAGAGGCCTAATCGGAGACAACGAGTGTTGGGATATGTCTTTCGATCTTACGTGTGCAATCGATAAAGTAATAAGGTCGTCTATGGATGTTTAAATAATTATTAGATAATATTAATTGCTGGGAGCAATATAATATTGATCGATAATTATACCTACAGGGTCACACACGAGCCGGAAATACGAGCTTGCTAAAATGAGTCGATTTGGAATCGACATATATATAAACTAGGTTTATATTCGATGTGATTTACGTACATGCATGGGATGCATGTCTTGCATGGAATACATGTCAAATGGTGTGACATGGCATGCCACGCAAGCGAATGGGACCACATCCAATGCAATGTGGCATGAGGATGTGGACATGACCATTCAACTTCACCATTAACACACCTTAATGTGTGATAATGATTCTACATCAATATCACCATTATGGGGGAGGGGGGGTTACTTGGTGTTATTTAATGGTTTAATAGGTGAGAAAATGCTGATTTTCTCACCACAATATTCAACTACGAAAATCACACAACAAAGAGAGAAAAGAGTTCTTGGAGAACCACTTCAATCAATCAAGCAAGCAAGCAAGTTCATTTTCCGGGTTCGTGTGCAACACGTAGAGGCCGGGCCATTTGTGCGGCTTCAACATCCGGGCGATCCAAAGGCGTAACGAGGTCATTCCAAAGGTGAACATTTCGAGGCTGATCCATTTGAGGTGGTTCAATCGACTCAACACCACCTCAACGACATCAACGAATCACTTCGTCACCAAAAGTAAAATCTCGTTGATATCTCTCTCTCTCTCTATATATATATATATTGGATGTATATATATATATATAAATATATGTGTGTCTAGGGGTGTGCACCGGTCCAAGACCGGACCGGACCGGACCGGAACCGGTTTGGACCGGGACCGGAATCTTGAATTTTCAAGGACCGGAGACCGGACCGGTATTAATCCGGACCGGACCGGTAAATCTGGTACGGTCCGGGTTTAGACTGGTTTGGACCGGTTTTATTTATTTGATTGAATTTTATTTATTTTTTAAAATTCTACTATTTAATATTAATTTAAAATCAAAATAGTACCTCAATATATTAATAAATATACATAAAAAATAAGAATAAATTCAATTGATAAATAAAAATAATTAAATTAGCAAAATATTTCATATTAAAAAAGTAAAGTTTTAAATTTTTATATATTATTTTATGTATAAACATATATTTATATATATATATATATATATATATATATATATAAATAATAATATATATATATATATATAAATAATAATATATATATATATATATTAAAATTCTGGGTTTCCGGTCCGGACCGGAAAATTCCGGGTTTAGACCGGACCGGACCGGAACCCGGAATCTCAAAAATACTTGGACCGGAGACCGGACCGGATGCAACCGGTCCGATCCAATTCCGGTCCGGTCCGGACCGGTTCCGGTCTTTTTTCCGGTCCGGTCTTATTTTGCACACTCCTATGTGTGTCTATACATTTTTGTGTGCACTAAGATCATGGCATAGTAAATCTATTGCTTTACACGCTTCCGCACACACGGTATATCGATCGGATCGGTAAACCGATACCTCCAATTGGTATCAGAGCCTAGGGCTCGTGCACACTTTTGTGTTGGACACAAGAAGATTAAATCAACATAATTGGATTATATGTTTAATTGTGATTATGTGATTAGATGTAAGGCCGGCCACCGTTAGTGGTCGGGTGAATGATTTCGTTGTTTTTTACGTTTCGATTGGCCGTAGTATTTGAGGGCTGCGTCCCTTGGAATCATTTGTAATAGATAGGTTTTTCTATTATATTTGTATTGTACTACTTGTAAGCTATGGACTTGGTCCATGGTTCGATGGAGGATCTCGGCTCTCCGCCGAAAAAGAGAAGAAACGAAGCAAAACGAAGCAAAAAGGAGCAAACCGGGGCTGCTGGAGCCAAACGGCGGGCGCCGTTTTAGCTCCGGCGGGCGCCGTTTTGATTCGGCGGGCGTCGTTTTGGAAACGGCGACCGCCGAAAGGCTGTTTTTGGGTCAGCCCCGATTCTGTACCCTTTTGGCGGGCGCCGTTTTGGAAATGGTGACCGCCGGATGTGTTCGACGACCGCCGTTTGTGAAACGGCGGGCGCCGTTCGTGGTTTTTGGGGTACGGACTAAGGTTGACCTAAATCGGCGGGCGCAGAACTGAAACGGCGGGCGTGGACCAGTCCAGAAGATGTTCAAGGCCTATTTTGTTGCTTTAATTCTTTTCTTTTGAGAGTTGTGAGGTTCTAGGGGCCTTTCGATTTCGTATTTATTTGCTTTGCTAGTTATAGGTTGTTTTATGTTATAAATGTTCAACTTACATATTAACAAACCTATGCATGCAAGTTCCCAAAATAATGAGTATAATGTCTTGTCCATAAACATCACACTCATGAAGCCCTCGATCATAAGTTGGTAGGTCCGCCTCAGCGGGGTACTACTTGTTATCTTGGGATAAATGGGAGTAAGGGTTAGACTCTTACACGAGAGTTTGGTTTTCTCATCGATAAATCCACTGCAGGCGTGGCTATCGAGACATGAGATGAGAATGGGACTCTCATCGACCGAGAGTGACATTGGATGTCATTGACATAGGATGTCTACCTATCTTGGAGTTCTTAAGTGCGGACTCAGTCGGCTTAAGGACTCGCAAGATGAGGGTCTTGGGATCGTTTTGTTCTAATTTATTAAAATTTCAAAAACAAATGCCTAATTTGTCTTTCATTTGGTGGATTATAAGGTTAAGATTATTTACACCTCGGGGAGTGATTTAATCCAAAACACTTAAGTTCATCAATGACACAAATTAGAGACTTTCGAGCCATTGGATGGCGTGAATCGATTGTCTGGTTGGCTCCCTCATTTTAATGAGAGATAGGGCTTCAATTGCATGATAAGATCGCTGGTTGGAAAACCTCGAGTTTTCACTTACGATTTATCACGTTTTTTGTCATTGAAATAATTGGGAACGACGATATTGGATATCGAATGAACAAAATGGAACAAATAAAATAGTTTTTGCTAGACAACTTTATTTGTTTACAGCTTTGTGGATGTTTACTTAATTTATCTTTCTTCTGTAGTTTACTATGTCTGTCTCAACTCAATTCAAGTTCAGCTCTATCTTGGATAGAGAAAAGTTGAACAACACCAATTTCCTTGATTGGCAACGTAACTTGAGGATAGTCCTCAAATACGAAGAAAAGGAAAGTGTGTTGGACAAACCCCTTCCCGTGCTTCCTGCTGATGGGGGCACGGATGTCCAAAAGGCATCATATGCCCTTGCTAAGAAAGCCTCGAATGAGGTGACATATTTGATGTTGGCATCTATGGTGCCCGAGTTGCAAAAACAATTCGAGTTCACGGAAGCCTATGACATCATAGGAGAGCTCAAGAGCATGTTCGGGGAACAGGCTAGGATTGAGCGCTTCGGTGTCACCCGGGCTATAGCAACAGCTAGGCTGGAAAAGGGTAAACCCGTGGGACCACATGTGCAGCAAATGATTGGATTATTTGCTTCAAGTGCTCGCCTCGGTTTTGCATATGATGACGAATTGGCTACCGATTTCATTCTTCATTCTCTTCATGATGGATATGACGCCTTTAAGCTGAATTTCCACATGAATGGACTGAAGAAATCGCTTCATGAGCTCCATGGGATGCTTAAGGCTGCTGAGCCGGCGATTAAGAAGGACCCTAGGAGGGAAGTTCTTATGATTCGGGAAGGGGGTACCAAAAAGTTCAAGGGGATTAAGAAACCGGAAGTGAAAGGCAAAGGGAAAGGGAAAGTTGTGGCAACTCCTTCCAAAAGGTTCTTGAAAGCTTCTAAGGTTCCTGGGGAATCTGAGTGTTTCTACTGCAAGGGTGTTGGACACTACAAGCGGGATTGCCCCAAGTTCCAAGAGGATGTGAAGAACGGGGTCGTTCCTTCATCTTCAGGTATTTATGTCATAGACATAAACTTTACAAATTCTTCTTCTTGGGTATTGGATACCGGATGCGGTGCTCACATTGTTTCACATGTGCAGGGACTGCAAAGAAGTAGAAGTTTGGTAAAGGGAGATGTCGATCTGCGGGTTGGAAATGGAGCGAGGGTCGCTGCATTAGCCGTAGGATCTTATGATTTGTGTTTGCCTTCGGGCCTTGTTTTAGTATTGAATAATGTTTATTTCGTACCAAGTATTACCAAGAACATCATTTCTATTTCAGTATTGGATACTGAAGGATTTTCCTTCACTATAATAAATGGTTTATTTACTATTTCGAAAAGTGGAGTGTTCTATGGTTCGGCACGATTAGAACATGGTTTATATATACTTCAACTTGACAATCATATATATAACATTAATACCAAAAAGGCCAAATCGAATGAATTCAATGAAACATACCTTTGGCATTGTCGATTAGGCCACGTCAACATTAAACGTGTAGAGAAACTTCTTAAAGAAGGTATTCTCAAATCTTTTGACTTGGAGTCATTTGATACATGTGAAGGGTGTTTGATGGGCAAAATGACAAAGTCACCTTTTCTAGGAAAAGGGGAACGTGCAAATGATCTATTGGGTTTAATCCATACTGATGTATGTGGTCCAATGAGCTCACAAGCACGTGTAGGTTATTTTTACTTCATAACTTTTACCGATGACTTAAGTAGATATGGTTATGTCTATTTAATGAGGCATAAGTCGGAAGCCTTTGAAAAGTTCAAAGAATTCCAAAATGAAGTTGAGAATCAACTTGGTAAGAAGATAAAAGCCATTCGATCGGATCGAGGTGGTGAATATCTTAGCCAAGAATTCGATGATCATCTTATGAGTTGTGGTATTCTATATCAACTCACTCCTCCTGGAACAGCCCAGATGAATGGTGTTTCCGAAAGGAGGAATAGAACCTTATTGGATATGGTTCGATCGATGATGAGCCTTAGTGAACTACCAAAATCTTTTTGGGGACACGCACTTTTAACAGCGGCCTATACACTGAATAGGACACCGTCAAAAGCTGTTGATAAGACACCATACGAGGTATGGAAAGGGAAGGTCCCTAACCTGTCTTATATCAAGGTTTGGGGATGTGAAGCTTATGTGAAGAGAAATATCTCTACAAAGCTTGAACCCAAATCGGATAAATGTTTCTTTGTGGGTTATCCAAAAGAAACACGAGGGTACCACTTTTACAACCAATCTGAGAACAAAGTCTTTGTTGCTCGAGATGGTTTATTTCTTGAAAAGGAATATCTTTCCAAGAAAGTAAGTGGGAGCTCAGTTGAATTGAACGAAGTTCAAGAAAACTTGAATGAGGTTCAAGAAGATCAAACTGAGATGGACACTCAAGACCAAGTCGAGAGTACTCCAGTGGTTTTGGAAACCACACCTAACCCTCGAAGGTCCGGAAGGATTAGATCTCAACCTGACAGATACTTAGGTATTCTGACAAACGAGAGCTATGAAGTCATGCTTTTAGAAAGCAATGAACCTTCGACCTATGTCCAAGCTATGACGAGTCCAGATCCGAGAAATGGCAGGGTGCCATGAAATCCGAAATGGAATCAATGTCTGAAAATCATGTTTGGAACTTGGTCGATTTGCCTAAAGGGGCTAGGCCCATTGGATGCAAATGGATTTACAAAATAAAAACAGACATAAATGGAAAACCTAGTGTTTTCAAAGCAAGGTTGGTGGCAAAAGGATATAAACAAATTCACGGGGTGGATTATGATGAAACCTTTTCACCAGTTGCTATGATTAAATCCATTCGGATTCTCTTAGCCATTACTGCTCATTATGATTATGAGATATGGCAAATGGACGTTAAAACCGCCTTCTTGAATGGGATTCTAGTAGAGGAAGTGTTTATGACACAACCAGAGGGTTTTATCGATCCTAATCAGGCTGAGAGAGTATGAAAGCTTAATAGATCCATTTATGGATTAAAGCAAGCATCTCGGAGCTGGAATCTTCGGTTCGATGAACCCATACAAGAGTTTGGATTTCAAAAGAACATGGAAGACTCTTGTGTTTACAAGAAAGTCAGTGGGAGTTACGTTGTATTCATTGTGTTGTATGTCGATGACATACTCCTCATTGGAAACAATATTCCTATGCTTAATTCTGTTAAAGAATGGCTGGAAAGATGGTTTTCAATGAAGGATCTTGGAGAAGCACAGTACATATTGGGCATCAATATCTGTAGGAACAGATCACAAAGGATGCTTGGACTTAGTCAAGCAACCTATATTGATAAGGTGCTTGACAGGTTCAGAATGAAAGACGCCAAGAAGGGTCTCATTCCAATGACTCATGGCACATCTCTGAGCAAGAGGCAGTGCCCTTCGGGACCTGATGAGCAAATGAGGATGGCAAATATTCCTTATGCTTCGGCAATAGGGTCTATTATGTACGCCATGATATGTACACGACCGGATGTATCGTATGCTTTGAGCATGACGAGTCGGTTTCAAGGAAACCCAGGTGAGGCACATTGGAATGCGGCCAAGAATATTCTTAAGTACCTTAGAAGGACTAAAGATTATTTTCTTGTCTTTGGAGGACAAGAAGAGTTGGTTATGACAGGCTATACGGATGCAAGCTTCCAAACAGACAGAGATGATCTCCGGTCTCAGTCCGGTTTTGTCTTTTGTCTGAATGGAGGTGCGGTGAGCTGGAAGAGTTCCAAGCAACCCACCGTAGCTGATTCTACTACAGTGGCTGAGTACATTGCTGCATCTGAAGCAGCAAAGGAGGCCGTTTGGATAAGAAAGTTCTTAGATGAGCTTGGTGTCGTACCTAGTTCGGCCCATCCGATATCTCTCTATTGTGATAATAGTGGAGCTATCGCGCAAGCCAAGGAGCCTAGGGAGATAGTTAGTCGTGGAGACATCGAGATAAATAAAGTTGCAACTGATGATAATGTTGCAGTCCCGTTAACTAAACCACTCCAGCAGTCAAAGCATGATGCTCATACGACTGCAATAGGGATACGATATCTTAGAGATGGATTGTGATTCCTATTATTGTATTGTCTACTTTTGGAGTTTATGTAAACATTCACGTATCTTTTATGATATTCAATAATTTCTTCATATAATTGTGGTTTAAATTGTATGAATTGTCCAAATGATTAAATTATATTAATTGGGTATGAGGTCGATTTACCACATAATGAAGTCCCAATTGTTGAACTAATATAATTAAGTCATAAATTGTTCCTAGTTCGTATCATCGAGTACGGACAAACTGACGATACAAAGAACTAGATTGTAATGTGTACTATAGCGCCGCTTCATGGGATAGTGATGTGAGACATTAAGTACAATTACATAGATATTAGCTGGGAGCTAATGATCGAACAGACCCGACTGAAATAGTATTTAAGATTTCGAGTCATAATACTATTTTATTGACTGTCGAGCAATTTCCTCTGACCTGAGTAGTCCAGAGTGATTCCATTGTGAAATGTTGTACTTTGATACAAGTAAACGCCTTTCGTAAAAGGAGGTTATAAAACTTGTTATTGGGTATATCAGGAAGCAAGTGGGAGAGCTTGGATTGACAAGATGGGATTGTCCTCCCTTTTATAATGGGATACATGTCTTACCGGCCACTTGGAGAGTCGAGACTGTGGAAAATACGTGGCCACGTCCAGATTCGTATCATAGTGATAAATCTGGTTTTACAGTCTGTCTCAAAGTCCAAGAAAGGTTTGAACCGATTGAGGATGACTCGAGTCTTGCCTCAAGTTCAAATTTAGACATAAAGTGACAACAGGAAATTGGCAGCACACTGGCTCTAAAGGCCAAGTGGGAGATTGTTGGGATATGTCCTTCGATCCTACGTGTGCAATCGATAAAGTCATAAGGTCGTCTATAGATGTTTAAATAATTATTAGATAATATTAATTGCTGGGAGCAATATAATATTGATCGATAATTATACCTACAGGGTCACACACGAGCCGGAAATACGAGCTTGCTAAAATGAGTCGATTTGGAATCGATATATATATAAACTAGGTTTTATATTCGATGTGATTTACGTACATGCATGGGATGCATGGCTTGTGACGACGCGAAAACTTTGTCGTGGAAGCTAACGCGGCCAAAATAAATTTATAAAGTTCCTAAACTCAACACAAGATAGCAAGTGATAAGTATAGGGTCGATCCCACGAGGAAGCAATTGCAATTTAGTTAATCTCGGCTTTGCCCAAATAGTGTCACAATAAAAAGGTTTTAAGTTTGGTTGCTGAGTCACAGCGTTTAATCAAACTACCAACTAACAGAAACAATTAAACTAATTAACCCAAACTAACATGCAGAAATAATAAACTAACACTTTGATCAAACTGGAATAGAAAACAATTAATCAAACTGAAATCAAATAAAGAAAAGTAGGCTTCTGGGCTTTGGCTTCTCTCTGGGTTCTCTGGGCAAACTACCGGTCCCTGGCACTTATGGTTTTAACTGATGGTTTGTCAATCGGTTATAGGATGTCTAACAAAGTGAAAGCAGTCCTATTAAGTCACGCCTACAGTCACCCCACCCCAATCCGTCCTTACTGGGTAAAGAAAGGCAAGGTATACTTATGCCTAATCCCATGAGCCTAGACAATTCGATACCTATGTGGTCGCATGGATCTAGTTTGCCCAAACTCGCATTACTCTCTCGACGAACCCAATTCGGCCAATAACATGTCTGGAAATCCGAATCATACGACCGCTACTCCAACACGTTCTAGCTCTATGCCCGTAGTACAACAAGATACTATTACTCGGTTTGATCAATCGCCAGTATCTCAAAGTGTAAGGGTTTCCTAACGACCAAATTAGTCCGCCCAAACCTGCAAGAATAAAGTTATTCCTCAACTGTGTAATCGGGAACAAACCCCAGGCAGTTAACTAAGCCCTATCAACCTCACGGTTCTATCTTAGCCCAGAGTCCCCGTTGATCCGCCTTTGCCCAGTCGCCCTGCAAGTTTAGCTACTCATACTCAAAGAAATAAAACAAGAAATAAATTGGAAATCGAAACTGAAATTCATATTAACTAAAATCTGAAATCGTTCAACTGGAATAGCAAAAACAAAGTAATAAAAACATAAAGCAATAAATTGTTTTAATGCCCGAAGGCTCGATCAACTTCAAAAACAAAACAACTTGGCCGAAAATCTCCAAGCTTCAATCGCCGGCGGCTGCTTCGTGAACGGGGTCGGAATTGCGTGTCGCGTACTTCTCCAGCTTCTCTTCCTTATATAGGCGTGAATTAGGGTTGCGGAATCGCAGTTGCATGGGCCGCTGCATGGGCTTCCTTTTTCAGGCGCCGCTAAGTACTTTCCATCTTTAGCTCCAGACGCCTTTGACTTTGCCCGCTGGCAACCCGCTTCCCAAACTCTCTTCAAGTATTCTTCTCCTCCACAGGTGAACGGACCAGGCACGGTACTTAGTAGTCGATTTGGGTCTTCTGCTTCATGACTCAACCCCAAATGGTTTGACTTGCCTGTTAGGCCATCTTTGCTCAGTCACTACACACTCCAGATCGCTGTTTGCCCAAAGAAGGGGTTTTCCGTGCCTCTTTTTCCCAGTGCGCCACATGTTACCTGTTTGCCTGCATACCTGACCAAACACTCTACTGTGCCCTCCCAGACACATAAAACAGACTCAAAGTGACTCTAAAAGGGGCTCAAGATGAGCAAATAAAATGGCTCATCAAACCGCACACACTTGCAATACGCTTGTCCTCAAGCGTGGGGTTTGACTCACCGGACTCAATACCAAAGTAAAAAGAAATCAAGATAGAGGGGGAAACAAAATAACAGAGACTCAAAGGACTTTAGCATGATTACAGAATATAAAATAGGCAAAGCAAATACAGGCAAGTCAAAATTCAAGTTAGAAACATAAAAATTCGGTCAAAAGTCTATATTAGGGCTTTGCGGTCACACCCTCACAAGTGTATCTCTCTTTTCAGTGGATGGGTATAATGTCACTCCTTTTCTGTTGTGAATCTACTTTGCCCAAATTTGACAGTTTGCTGATCAAGTTATTCTGACTAAGTGGGGGGTCTCATCATAGGGGCTTTTATTGGGTTGTAATGTGGGCTCTTTGGGTGGATTTTGAGGAGTAGACACAGTTTGGGTAGAGGGCTCAGTGACTAGCATATTCTCTACCACTTTGCCCCTTTTTCTTACGGGCCTTAGCACACAACCAACTTATTACTTTTTTTTCTCTTTTTTTCTATTTTTCTCTTTTTTTTTTTTTTTTTTCAACACCAATCTCTCCACCCCTCAATATCTGTCTGGTTGCTCATTGGAAAAGTGCCAGACTGGTATACAAAGAAAATTCAACAGGCTCAAAGGGGCTAGCAAGGGATTAATGTTCAAATGGTCAAACTGAAAGAAAATGCCCTAATCATACAATAACCCCCACTCAACAAAACTACTAATCACAGCAAATAGGCAAAGTCAGGCATCATAAATATCACAACAGACTCTCTCAAGAAAGAAATTTCAATTCAGTGTATGGCTCAAATCTCACAGTTTGCCTAGTATAGTTCCATCGTCCCTATGTTCATGCTTTTAACTACAAATTTTGAACTGCTGTATAAATAACATGCTTCTGATTGCCCTAAGTATTCACATAATCATGCTGACTCAATAAGACACAGAGGTTTGCCCTTTCCCTTTCCCCCCTCACACACTTTGCGTAGGCAAAGTGGGTGAAAGTAATAAGATCAGTAGGGGCTGCCTCGACCAAACAATAACTCTAAATTAACGTTGGCGCACCTACCCCCTCACACACTTTGCGTAGGCAAAGTGTGTCAGCAGGGAGGTCGACCCCGTCGCCCGAGTTATTTGACTCAAAACACAGAAAAAGCAAAAAAAAAAAAAAAAAAAAACTAAAACAAAAGGGAGGGTCAGTTAAGAGCTGGGTCCAGGCGGGTACCTGAATCCGTCTCGGTCAAAGTATGCCTTCATCATCCCGGTAAGCTCTTCCAACTTCTACTCAATCCTCTCAAGGCGCTCCTCCACAGCGCCATCTTCCTTCAACTCTTCCTTCTTAACCTTTGCCCTCACTGGCACAACCTTCTCTGCCTTCACTGGTTTGTTGTCATCAAAAACTATGACTCCATCACTGCTCTCTTTGATATCATGCATCCTCTTGAAACAGGCCTTGTCAAACTTCTCCTCGCTCATCAGGTTCACCTTCTTCCCTACCAGCAAATCCATCTTCGCAGCATACACCATAGGGAACTGGGCAAAGGAGTGGCGCTGCATGGGGTGGGTGATTAACCACTTCATCTGTGCACAGAGAAAAGACCCAAAGTGGAGCCTGATCTTCTTCTCCATGCACCACAGCATCCCCAACTCGATTTGGGAGATCGCATTGCTAGTGTCGTGTTTGCCAAAGAAATTGACAGCCAGGATCCTGTGGCAAACCCTCATCGCATCATCCTTCAACTGATGCCCCTTAGTGGTTTGTGCAATGAACGTCCCCCCTTTGCCTAACACCTTCCAGATCTCATTCAACTCACTCTTGGTTCGCTCGGGCAAAGCCTTCAGTGCCCCCTGGTACTCCTTTGACTTCCACTCCTCAAAAGTCACCATCCCCAAACTGAGGTCCAGTTCGGTGCAGCTTGCTTTGACCTTGCTTCCCAGTATCTCAAACTGGATGCCAGTAACTCCTTCCTCATTGTCCTCTTTGATCACCAATGTCCTGAAAAACTCTCTCACCACCTTATCGCTTATTTGCCCAGACCACTCCAAAAACTGGCTCCACCCAATGTTCGCAAAGTACTCCCTCACTTTGGCCTCCACCCCCATCAGCTTCAATGTGTCAAAGCACACAGTTTTGGGCACCACGATTTTGAGAGGGGGGACGCTGGTAGTCGCCGGAGCCGGAGCTTTGCGCTTCTTGGTCGAAGCTCTGGTGTTCGGTGTCTTTGGAAGGTTGTGGGTGACTTCGATTTCTGGTTCGTCTTTTTCCTCATCATCGCCGCCGGCAGCCGTCGAATTCTCCTCCTCCTTCTCGTCGCTCGAACCTGCATCAGACAATTTTAAACCCTTACCCTTAACGTCAGATCTGGGTTTCTTTCTTCGTGGGCTTTCGATCACGTCGCCGGTAGGCTGTTCAGACCCCTCCGCTGCTTCGGCCAGAGTCTCCAAGTCCTTCTGCTCGGAAAGCTGGGCACGTCGAGCTCAGCGCTGAGTTGCGCTATCAAATTCTGGTCGACCGGCGGCGGGCTGTTTGGCGTGGTGGATGTTGGCAGTATTATTACGAGCGGCACGGCGGAGGAAGCTTCTCCGGTTGTCTCACTGGTGGCGGCGGGCAGTGCCTCCTCCTTGTTTGCTTCCATGGCGGCGTCGTTCTTTGGCTCCGTCATCTTCTTGCGCTTCGATTTGGCTGTTGTGGTGGGTGGTGGTGGTGTAGTAAGATCGATATGGGTTCCGTCTGGGATTCCTCTCTATTTATTTTTCGGTCGAGTGCTCACCATGGACGACGGCAGTTAGGGTTATAGGGATTTTTGAATTTTGGAAGGGGAGTTGATTGGGTAGTTATCGGGTTTCGTGGGGGGGAGTTATGGAAAGTTGAAATTGCAGAGTCCTAATAATGGGATGTTTTTCCCTCAAAATTCGCACTTTCCATCTATCCAGTTATGGTAAGCCCTTAACTGGCGTCCTTTGCCCAAACTCCTGTCCCTGCAAAATCAAAAATACAATACACCCTTTCTTCCGGCCTTGTTAGTTTTGGTATGAAGTGATCTTTTTTATTAAACCTAAAAATAGAAAAGCAAAAACTAAATAGTAAATAAAGCATAAAAAAACATACCAGGTTACCTCCTGGCCAGCGCCCTAGTTTAGGTCCTAGGCATGACCTTGCTGCTGACTTTGGCTAGAGATTAATGGAGGTGATTTGCCCCTCCAGTCCCTTTTTCCCAAAGTACGGTTTAACTCGTTGTCCATTTACTTTGAGAATGTGATTTGGATCCTTGTTATCTTTCAGCTCAACTGATCTATTGGGGCAAACGTGGTGTACAGTATACGGACCTTCCCACTTTGAAAACAGTTTGCCCTTCCGAAACAAATTCTTTGTTTGATGGAGTAAAACCCATTGTCCCGCTTGTATTTGCTTGCCTTTGATTATCTTGTCATGGGCTCTCTTGGTTCGTTCCTTATAGTGGGCTGCATGGTCATATGCTTCAATTCTTAGTTGCTCTAATTCCACAAGGTCCAATTTGAGCTCGTTCCCTGCAAGGTCCCAATCGAAGTTAACCTTATTCACTGCCCAATGTGCTTTATGTTCAATCTCTACGCGTAAATGACATGCTTTCCCGAATATCATCCTGTATGGGGATATCCCAAAGGGGGTCTTGAAAGCAGTGCGGTATGCCCAAAGTGCATCATCTAATTTGTCAGACCAGTCTTTGCCCTCGGGTCTAACTGTCTTCCTTAGAATAGTCTTGATGATTCGATTGGATAATTCAGCTTGCCCATTTGCCTGGGGGTGATACGCTGTTGAAACCCGATGTGTCACCCCATACTTCTGAAGTAGCTTCTTTATCGCCGCGTTGCAGAATTGTGTACCTTGATCACTTATCAACGCTCTGGGTACACCGAAACGACTGAAGATATTTGCTTTTAAGAATTCTGCTACTACCCGAGAGTCATTGGTAGTTGTCGCTTTGGCTTCGACCCACTTAGATACATAGTCAACTGCCAGCAATATATATTCTTTGCCCTTGGAGTTTGGGAGTGGTCCCATGAAGTCTATACCCCATACGTCAAATATCTCCACGGGTAGTATGGGCACTGAAGGCATCTCGTCTCTTTTTGTCATGTTTCCCTCTCTTTGACACTGATCACATCCCTTACACCAGGCAATGCAATCCTTAGTCAAAGTCTTCCAGAAGAAACCGCAATCTAAAATTTTTCTGGCAGTACGCCTGTGCCCAAAGTGGCCTCCACATGGCTTCTCATGGCAGTGCCTCATTATGTCCTGTTGTTCTGATTCAGCGACGCACCTTCTTAATACTTGGTCCTCACATCTTTTCCATAGATACGGCTCATCCCATATGTAGCTCTTTGCCTCTCGTTTCATCTTGTTCCTTTCGTAGATAGTAGCTTGATCCCTGAACTCTCCTCCTACTATGTAGTTTACTAGGTCAGCGTACCATGGTTCTTCGTTCATGGCATAGATAGAGTATAAGTGTTCGTCCGGAAACGTCTCAGTTATGGGCATGTCTTCTTCTTTTTGTAAAATCCGGCTAAGATGATCTGCCACTAAGTTCTGATTGCCAGCCTTGTCCCTAATCTCGATGTCAAACTCCTGTAGCAGCAGGATCCATCTAATTAGCCTTGGTTTGGTTTCTTTTTAGCCATCAGGTACTTGAGTGCAGCGTGATCAGTATACACTATAGTCTTGCTCCCCAATAAGTACGACCTGAATTTCTCAAAAGCAAACACAATGGCTAACAGCTCCTTCTCAGTTGTCGCATAGTTGCTTTGGGCGGCATTAAGTGTCTTCGAGGCATAGTATATTACGTGCCTCTCTTTGCCCTTTAGTTGCCCTAGGACTGCCCCTACTGCATATCCACTAGCGTCACACATTAGTTCAAAAGGCATCCCCCACTCTGGGGGTTGGATAATGGGAGCTGTCACTAGTCTCTCCTTCAGATGGTTGAAGGCTCTTTGGCAGTCATCGTCAAAGTCCCACTCTACGTCATTCTGTAGTAGTCTTGTCATCGGTTGGGCGATACTGGCAAAGTCTTTCACAAACCGCCTATAGAATCCCGCGTGGCCAAGGAATCCCCTTACTTGTTTGATATTCCTTGGATATGGCAGTTTGGCAATGACTTCTATTTTTGCTTTGTCGACTTCTATGCCTTTGGCCGACACTACATGTCCAAGGACTACTCCTTCTTCTACCATGAAATGACACTTTTCATAGTTCAGAACCAAACTCTTCTCTACACACCGCTGCAATGTTAACTCCAAGTTCGCCAGACATAGGTCAAAGGTGTTTCCATAGACCGTGAAGTCGTCCATAAATACTTCAATCCCGTTCTCTAATAGGTCAGAGAATATGCTCATCATACAACGCTGGAACGTCCCTGGTGCGTTGCACAGCCCAAAGGGCATGCGCCTATAGGCAAAGGTGCCAAAGGGACACGTGAACGTTGTTTTGTCTTGATCCTCTTCAGCTACCCAAATCTGCATATACCCCGAATAACCATCTAAAAAGAAAAAGTGCTTCTTCCCGGCCAATCGCTCTAACATCTCATCAATGTAGGGCAAAGGGAAATGGTCTTTGCGGGTCACTTTGTTCAGCTTTCGGTAGTCTATACATACTCTCCATCCTGTCTGTAGCCTGGTAGCGATTTGTTCTTTCTTCTCGTTCTCTACGACCTGGATCCCTGACTTCTTTGGCACGACGTGTACAGGGCTAACCCACTTACTGTCTGAGACAGGGTAAATTATCCCTACACTGAGGAGTTTCTTTATCTCTTTGAGTACCACTTCCTTCATGGCAGGATTGAGTTTCCTTTGGGGGTCTCGCACTGGTGTAGAGTCATCTTCTAGGAGTATATGGTGTTGGCAAATTGTCGGGCTTATACCTCTTATATCAGCCAAAGTCCATCCTATGGCTAATTTGTATCGCCCCAGCACTTCTTTGAGTTTAACTTCCTCCTCGTCCGAAAGTGAGGAATTGATGATTACGGGCAAAGTGTCGTGCTCTCCTAAGTACATGTACTTCAGATGCTTTGGCAAATTCTTCAACTCCAGTACTGGGGGTCTCTCCAAGGATGGCTTCATGACCGTCTCCTCTAGTATTGGCAGTTTGCCCGGATCTCCTTTATAATTATCTAGTGCCCCCAACTGCTTAATTGCCTCCTGTATTCCCTCCGGTTCGTCTTCTAATTCATCGTGCAGCATTCCTTCTTGAATTACTACTTCAATTTCGTCATACTTGCCGCTTTGCAACACTTTTCCTTCTACTGCCTTTTCGATCTGATCGATCATATGAACTTCCTCAGTATCGGTTGGGTGCTTCATGGATTTGTAAAGGTCAAAGGTGACTGTTTCCCCCTCGAATTTACATGTCAGTTTGCCTGTCTCGCAGTCTATGTGTGTTCTTGCGGTTTTAAGGAACGGTCTGCCCAGAATCATAATTGGTTCTTTGCTTGATCTCCCCATGTCTAGTACGTAGAAGTCTGCTGGGAAGATTAAATCTTCCACTTTGACCAATACGTCCTCCAGTATGCCCTCAGGGTAGACGTTGGATCTGTCAGCTAGCTGGATTACCACTCTTGTGGGTTTGAGAACCCCTATGCCCAGGTCCTCGTACATAGTCTTGGGCATCACATTGATTGATGCCCCTAAGTCCAGCATTGCCTTCTCGATTCTAATTCTTCCTATGATGCATGGTATGTAAAACATGCCTAGGTCTCCACATTTGGTAGGCACGTTCCTTTGAAGCACTGCCGAGACATTTTCACCCACCTCGAACTTTGCATCGTCTTGATATTTTACCTTTTTCGTGCATAGCTCCTTGAGAAACTTGGCACACCGGGGCATAGTGTTCAGTATAGTCAGTAGCGGCATATTGATCTCCACCTTTTTGAACATCTGGAACATCTCGTAAGTCTCTTCCCTTCCTGGAAAGGGGACTCGAATCTTCGGTGGTGGTGATTTATCTCTCTTTGCCCTGACTATTTCTTCTTCCTTCTCTCTTTCATCTTCAACAGTTATGTCCTCTATCTCTGTGGGTTCTGTCTCTTGAGGGTGTTTGCCCTGGGTCGGCGCTTTGACTTCTGGCAGGATTCTCCCACTTTTTAACTGGATGGCATTGCAGTGGGCACTCTTTACTTCGACTTGTGGTGGTAAGTTTCCATTCCTCTGTTCCAGCTTTGCCACGACCTGGTTCAAGTGGGCCATTTGAGCTCCCAAGTTATTCAGTTGCCCTCTAGTTTCCTGCTTGAATTTTTCATTTTCTTGC
Source organism: Euphrasia confusa (assembly GCA_954870475.1). Lineage (NCBI taxonomy): Eukaryota > Viridiplantae > Streptophyta > Magnoliopsida > Lamiales > Orobanchaceae > Euphrasia > Euphrasia confusa. The sequence continues at coordinate 24,352,195 of OX940961.1, forward strand.
ATGGCTTTCATGTTTTCTTGCTGGAACTTTACGTTCTCTCTGACCAAAGTCTCCATCATGTCCGATAGTGATGCCCCTTTGCCCTGATTCTGCTGGGAGTTTCCTTGTTGCTGATGATTGTAACGGTTCTCGTTCGGGTTGCCTTGATATCCTTCTCCTTGGTTGTTATTGTTCCCATACCTGAAGTTCTCATGGTGCCTCCATCCTGGGTTGTAGGTACTTGAGTATGGGTCAAAGTGCGGCCTCCCTCTACCTTGACTGTTTCCATTAGATTGTCCCATCGCTTTGAGCTCCTCATCGAATAAAGATGGACATTCATCAGTGGCGTGCTCTACCTCTTGGAAAATCTGGCACGCTTTGACTGCCTTCTTTGGTCCTCCCGCCATACTGGTCATGAATTTTTCCATGGCACTGCATAGCTTGTCGATTTTTGAGTCAGATGGGGATTGTACCAGCAGGCTTTGTTTGGGCATATCGGTGTCTTCGCCTAATTCCTCTGCCATCTCTTTGAACAGTTTGAATGCCTCGGCAGCACTTTTGTTGAGTAGGGACCCTCCACTGGCAGCTAGGAGTAGAGTCTTCTCATGATGTCTCAATCCGGACACAAAGTATTGGATGAGGTCGTGGTCCGGGATCTGGTGTTGGGGGCATTTAGTTAGCAGTTGTTTGAATCTTGCCCAATAGTCTTGAAAGTTCTCGTTAGTTCCCATCCTTATGCTATTGATTTTCTTGCGCATTTGTTGGATTCGTGCCGCTGGGAAATATTTTTCCAAGAACCTCTTTTGTAGTTGTGCCCAGGTGGTCACTTCGCCTTGCGGAATAGTATACAGCCACTCTCTGGCCCCATCAGTCAAAGAGAAGGGAAAGGCCAGGAGTCGTATATATTGCGCTAGTACCCCGGTTGCCTGAATCGTCCCGCATGCTAGCTCAAAGTCCTGTAAATGCCTCTGTGGGTCTTCTCCGGGCATATCACTGAACTTTGGCAGGATTTGTATGAAGTTGTGTTTCATCTCCCAGGGGGTAGGAATGGTGGGCAAAGTGATGCCCAGTGGCCTCAAGTTCATCTCTGACGGGAACATCATGTCCCTCAAATTCGTGGTGCTTCTGCTCACATCTCTTCTATCTCTTCTGGTATTGGTCGACTGGAATTGTCAACTGGTATGATCTCCTTGTTCTTTGCCTTTTCTGCCTTACGTGCTTTGGCAGAATTCTCTCCTTGGGATGCTCGTGCTAATGCCTTGTTCTTTGCTTCTTTTCTTAGTCTCTTGGCGGTTTTCTCAATCTCAGGATCAAAGAGTAATCCCGTGTCGCCTTCCACCGCGTTTATGGTACCTAGTCAAAGAAGTAAAGCAAAACAATTAGCACAGAAAAACTAAAAAGCTGGAATATTGCCTCCCCGGCAACGGCGCCAATTTTGACGACGCGAAAACTTTGTCGTGGAAGCTAACGCGGCCAAAATAAATTTATAAAGTTCCTAAACTCAACACAAGATAGCAAGTGATAAGTATAGGGTCGATCCCACGAGGAAGCAATTGCAATTTAGTTAATCTCGGCTTTGCCCAAATAGTGTCACAATAAAAAGGTTTTAAGTTTGGTTGCTGAGTCACAGCGTTTAATCAAACTACCAACTAACAGAAACAATTAAACTAATTAACCCAAACTAACATGCAGAAATAATAAACTAACACTTTGATCAAACTGGAATAGAAAACAATTAATCAAACTGAAATCAAATAAAGAAAAGTAGGCTTCTGGGCTTTGGCTTCTCTCTGGGTTCTCTGGGCAAACTACCGGTCCCTGGCACTTATGGTTTTAACTGATGGTTTGTCAATCGGTTATAGGATGTCTAACAAAGTGAAAGCAGTCCTATTAAGTCACGCCTACAGTCACCCCACCCCAATCCGTCCTTACTGGGTAAAGAAAGGCAAGGTATACTTATGCCTAATCCCCTGAGCCTAGACAATTCGATACCTATGTGGTCGCATGGATCTAGTTTGCCCAAACTCGCATTACTCTCTCGACGAACCCAATTCGGCCAATAGCATGTCCGGAAATCCGAATCATACGACCGCTACTCCAACACGTTCTAGCGCTATGCCCGTAGTACAACAAGATACTATTACTCGGTTTGATCAATCGCCAGTATCTCAAAGTGTAAGGGTTTCCTAACGACCAAATTAGTCCGCCCAAACCTGCAAGAATAAAGTTATTCCTCAACAGTGTAATCGGGAACAAACCCCAGGCAGTTAACTAAGCCCTATCAACCTCACGGTTCTATCTTAGCCCAGAGTCCCCGTTGATCCGCCTTTGCCCAGTCGCCCTGCAAGTTTAGCTACTCATACTCAAAGAAATAAAACAAGAAATAAATTGGAAATCGAAACTGAAATTCATATTAACTAAAATCTGAAATCGTTCAACTTGAATAGCAAAAACAAAGTTATAAAAACATAAAGCAATAAATTGTTTTAATGCCCGAAGGCTCGATCAACTTCAAAAACAAAACAACTTGGCCGGAAATCTCCAAGCTTCAATCGCCGGCGGCTGCTTCGTGAACGGGGTCGGAATTGTGTGTCGCGTACTTCTCCAGCTTCTCTTCCTTATATAGGCGTGAATTAGGGTTGCGGAATCGCAGTTGCATGGGCCGCTGCATGGGCTTCCTTTTTCAGGCGCCGCTAAGTACTTTCAATCTTTAGCTCCAGCCGCCTTTGACTTTGCCCGCTGGCAACCCGCTTCCCAAACTCTCTTCAGGTATTCTTCTCCTCCACAGGTGAACGGACCAGGCACGGTACTTAGTAGTCGATTTGGGTCTTCTGCTTCATGACTCAACCCCAAATGGTTTGACTTTCCTGTTAGGCCATCTTTGATCAGTCACTACACACTCCAGATCGCTGTTTGCCCAAAGAAGGGGTTTTCCGTGCCTCTTTTGCCCAGTGCGCCACCTGTTACCTGTTTGCCTGCATACCTGACCAAACACTCTACTGTGCCCTCCCAGACACATAAAACAGACTCAAACCGACTCTAAAAGGGGCTCAAGATGAGCAAATAAAATGGCTCATCAGCTTGCATGGAATACATGTCACATGGTGTGACATGGCATGCCACGCAAGCGAATGGGACCACATCCAATGCAATGTGGCATGAGGATGTGGACATGACCATTCAACTTCACCATTAACACACTTTAATGTGTGATAATGATTCTACATCAATATCACCATTATGGGGGGGGGGGGGGTTACTTGGTGTTATTTCATGGTTTAATAGGTGAGAAAATGCTGATTTTCTCACCACAATATTCAGCTACGAAAATCACACAACAAAGAGAGAAAGAGTTCTTGGAGAACCACTTCAATCAATCAAGCAAGCAAGCAAGTTCATTTTCCAGGTTCGTGTGCAACACGTAGATGCCGGGCCATTTGTGCGGCTTCAACATCCGGGCGATCCAAAGGCGTGACGAGGTCATTCCAAAGGTGAACATTTCGAAGCTGATCCATTTGAGGTGGTTCAATCGACTCAACACCACCTCAACGACATCAACGAATCACTTCGTCACCAAAAGTAAGATCTCGTTGATATCTCTCTCTATATATATATATATATTGGATGCATATATATATAAATATATGTGTGTCTATACATTTTTGTGTGCACTAAGATCATGGCATAGTAGATCTATTGCTTTACACGCTTCCGCCTACACGGTATATCGATCGGATCGGTAAACCGATACCTCCAACGAGATGGTCGGAATGGCAATCATCGTCACCATGAACGACATAGGGATTTTGGATCCGATGATGATGAAGCTTCTGAAATTGATGGGAGGAGGCGAGGAGGTAGAGATCGGGAAGATAACAACTTGGGCAACATCAAGATGAATATTCCCTCATTCTTAGGGAAGAACGATCCCGAGTTGTATCTGGAATGGGAACGTAAGGTGGAGCTGATGTTTGACTGTCATAACTATTCTGAGCTCAAGAAGGTGAAGTTGGCAGCGATAGAGTTCTCTGAATATGCACTGGTTTGGTGGGATCAGCTTGTAACCAGTCGGAGGCGGAACCGAGAACAACCTATTGACACATGGGCCGAGATGAAAGTTGTGATGAGGAAGCGGTTTGTTCCAACTCACTATTATCGGGAGTTGTACAACAAGTTGCAGAATCTACGACAGGGGTCGAAGAGTGTGGATGAGTACTTCAAGGAAATGGAGGTGTCTACAATTCGAGCCAATATTGACGAGGACAGGGAGGCGACCATTTGGCGAGATTCCAGGCTGGTTTAAATTGGGAGATTCGTAAAACCGTGGAGTTGCAGCCATACGTTGAGTTGGAGGACATGGTTCATGTGGCAATCAAGATTGAGAACCAGCTTAAGAGGAGGGGTAGCTTGGGCAATTCGAAGCCAATTCAGTCTACATGGAAACAATCCCAGGGCCCTAGTGGTTCATCATACAAGGGGAACCAATGGAAGGAGGAAACGTCACCACGAGAAGAGAAGAAGACCTTTAATAAGGAGCGTCCAGAGGGTGCGAACCCAGCGGCTCATGGTAGTCCAACGGCTCCTGATAGTCGCAACCGGGATAAGAGGTGCTTCAAGTGTCAGGGATTTGGGCATATAATGAGTGAGTGCCCCAACAGGAGACTTATGATCCTGAGAGATAATGGGGAAGTGGTGACTGATGACGAGGGTGACAAGCCGGAACCGAAGGCTAAGGAAGAGTCTGAGGAGGAGGAGGAGATTCTCGCACCTGACGGGAAACTTTTTGTAGCGCGGAGGGTCTTGAGTGCACAAATTCAGCCCGATGTTCAGGAGCAGCGGGAGAACCTTTTCCACACGAGATGTCATGTGCAGGATAAGGTGTGCAGTGTCATCATTGACGGAGGTAGTTGCACGAACGTGGCTAGTGCAACCATGGTTCAGCGATTGGGTTTGGTTGTGGTGCAGCATCCTAGGCCATACCGTCTACGGTGGTTGAATGCGACTGGCGTCATCAAGGTGACCAAGCAAGCGGAGGTTCCTTTTCGCATTGGGAAGTATGAAGATAAGGTACTATGTGACGTCATTCCCATGCATGCGAGCCATATTCTATTGGGGCGTCCGTGGCAGTATTATCGGCGAGCTATCTATGACGGTTTCACCAACAAGTACTCTTTCGAGTATAAGCAGAAGAAGGTATCCCTTGTTCCCCTCACTCCTACACAGGTTTACGAGGATCAAGTGCAGTTGCAAAGAGAAACCGAAAGGGGAAAGTCTAAGGAGCAGCCCTTACCAAGTGAGGCTAGTGACATGACGCACGGAGTGGGGACAAATACGTTGGCGATGTTGTGCGAGAAAGACCCGTTTTTCACTAACGACCTTTCTCCTCTACTACCTTCTATTCAGTCTGTTTTGCAGGATTTTGATGACATCACTCCTGTTGATACCCCTCCTGGATCACCACACATGGGAGGGTTTGAGGATGTGCCGACCTTGTTCGGGCCAGTGGTGTTCGAGCCTGGTGAAGTCCTGGATTTGAGGACAAATCCTCTTCAAGAGGAGAGGAATGATGCGGCCCGAGGTCTGTCCAAGAGACAAGAAGTTCGTTTTCCAGCTGGAACGGCGAAGAAGACGCCGGAACGGAGGTCAAACGAGAGCCGAGAACATGCCGAGGAGTTTGGGGCAGATTTTTGGCTAGGTGTCGGCCGACACCTAGGCCTGTCGGACGACAGAAGGGTCGAGGAGGAGTTTCTGTGGAACAAGAGGTTGAATCCGAGTTGAAATTCGAGCTGCGGGTTTGGTGTCGGCCGACACCTATATCCTGTCGGCCGACAGGTCTACGATTTCAGCATCGCGGACGTGACTTTATTTTCCAGCTTTTTGTCTTGTATTCCTGTTTTCGATTTTAGGGTTTCTATGCCTATTTAAGGCCCCAAGACATTGTTTTTACACTGACTTTTGATATTGAATAAATTATTTCGTGAGATATATTTCTCCTTTGGGTTTTCCGAATTCTTCCGGGTTCTACCAAAAGAATTCACCGGCGAATCAACGAAGCCTTCATCCTTCGTTTGTGTGTCATTCATCGTCTCCGAATTGTTGAGTCACGTTCCGTTGGGGTTTAGGTCGTCGAATCTAAGTCATTTCGGGGGTAGATTCAAAGGTTTTGGGATCTCCACCAGGTATCTTTTCAATTAATCCGTATCCTTTTTCTTTTCCGATCGAGGTGCGTATCATCTGATACGTACCTCGTTGGGGATCGAAGAATTGAAAAAGAACGTATAATTGAAAAGATAGATGATACCGGTGGAAGGTCCCAAAACCTCTGAATCTGATTCGTGAAATAATCTAAGGACGAAACCCTAGACCCCAACACGTGATCGACGCAGCAACTCGGGGATAAGGAAGACACACGAACGAAGGGTGGATCGCTTCGTTGATTCGTCTGTTGAATTCTTTGGATAGTCGGGTAGAATTCGAACCCCAGAGAGAATTTTAGTAAAACTCACAAAAAGTAATTTTATTCATCAAATCATAATTAAAACAATGTCTTTGGGGCCTTTAAATAGGCAAAACCTAAAAATAAAGAAAAGGAAATAACTTGGAAAATAAGTCACGAACAAAAGGAAATAAAATATCATAAATTTGGAATTGTTGGTCTTTGGGTTGCATCATTCCCCTCCTCTTCAAGTGGATTTGTCCTCAAATCCAAGTCTATGCCAGGCTCGAACACCACTCTAACGAACACACTCGGAACTACGTCAATGTGATGCTCAATCCCTCGAATCAGTGATAAATAAGGACGTGTATCCTCAGAGAAAACATCATCAAGTTCCTGCCACACAAAACGAATAAAAAAGGGTAAGGATGATAGATCGCTAGTATAGAACTTCGCCTCCTTGCATAACACCACAAACGTCGGTTGCCCCTCTTTCTCTGCTTGTTTCACCATAGGTAACTCTAATCGTTGTTCCTCGATTGCATCAACCACACTCATGCAACTTCTCGTGTGAAGAAGACCCTCGGACTCCACCGAAACCTCCTCCTCAGACTCTACCGAAGCCGACTCCTCGGACTCTACCGAAGCCTCCTTCTCGGGCCCTACTGAAGTCGACGTTTCTGACTTCTCGCCCTCATCATCAGTCGCTACATTCCCAGCAGCCATGGACGCATGTACTAGCTCCTCTAACAGTCGCTCAATATTGCTCCACCTCTCGTCCTGGATCTCAGATCGGGACCTCCTCTCATCAATGTCAGAGGCTTTATCCTTCTCAACACGAAACTCCCGACTACGATCACGGGCTCGATGATGGCCATTCCGAAATCCTCGGTATCCACCGCCACCTCTTTGATACCATGCATTATCTCGACGAGGTCTCTCCTTCAAGGTGGTAAGTCGCTCATGCTCCGACTTAATGAATTCCCTCATTTCAAAACGCAAGGTCTCCATCATGAACTTAGCCTGTGGGTCATCCAACTCAGTCATCCTGCAAAAGTGTTAGAAACAAAATAGAGAAATCCTCACCACTCTCGTGTATCACTCAAGTTTTTGAATCCTCACAGCACTCGTGTTTTCTTTCAACTTCTCTCTCAAAGAATCGAACAATCCCAATCTACCGGTAGAATTCAACTCCAACAAAATCCACGAATCCAAAATAAGGTCGGAAGGGTGATAAAATTGGCAATCGCTATAATCAAATTGGCTCACAACGATGCCGGGAAGCTAAAGAATCACTCACAAAATTTTGGTATAGGATTTTTTCTTTTTTTTTAAAAATTTTTTTTTATATATTTTTTTTTACTGATGAACACTAATTTACTTTTCGATGAACAGTAATTTTTTTTTTTAAAAATAAATTTTTTTTTAAAGGAAGAAGAAGAAACGAAGAAAGAATAAAAAAAAACGAAAGAAAAACGAGGTTACGTAATTGAAAAATTGAATCCTAACCTGGGCTTTGATACCAAATGATACGTACCTCGTTGGGGATCGAAGAATTGAAAAATAACGAATAATTGAAAAGATAGATGATACCGGCGGAAGGTCCCAAAACCTCTGAATCTGATTCGTGAAATAATCTAAGGACGAAACCCTAGACCCCAACACGTGATCGACGCATCAACTCGGGGATGAGGAAGACACACGAACGAAGGGTGGATCGCTTCGTTGATTCGTCGGTTGAATTATTTGGTTAGTCGGGTAGAATTCGAACCCAGAGAGAATTTTAGTAAAACTCACAAAAAGTAATTTTATTCATCAAATCATAATTAAAACAATGTCTTTGGGGCCTTTAAATAGGCAAAACCTAAAAATAAAGCAAAGGAAATAACTTGGAAAATAAGTCACGACCAAAAGGAAATAAAATATCATAAATTTGGAATTGTTGGTCTTTGGGTTGCATCATTTGTGTTTCAATTGTTTTTCTTCTCAATTATTTTGTTAATTTACTTTTATTATATTTGTGAAAAAGAAAATAAATAAATTGCGTTGAAACTGTTTTCCAAAAGTATTTATCATCTTTTTCATTGATCTGTTTTAACATATAACCTGTGTAAATTATAAAATGTGAATGATTGAATAATTTATAAAATTAAATTGTTAATTATCATGTTTTTTATTGATTTTTTTGTAACATATAACCCATGTAAATTATAAAATGTGAATAGTTGTGTACCTTATAAAATTAAATTGTTGTATAATTTATTTATTTTTTTCAATTAAAGAGTTTTTCAAATATAACTATCATAGATTTAATTGATTTTTTTATAACATATAACCACAGTGAATTGTAAAAATTTTAGAGCTAATAAAACTAAATTATTGAGTAATTGTTTTATTTGAGTTTCAATTATATATTTTCTCAATTTTTATTATTATTTAATTGATCATTAATATTAAAAAATTAAAAAATTGGGTTGAACGTATTTTTCAAAAATAATTATGATTATTTGTATTAATCTCTTGTAACATATAACTCATTTAGTATATAACTAACAAAATTAATGTTCATACGGAAAAGACTACTGAAATTAAGATTTTTGTTTTAAAATTTGTTTTAAATAGTATTAAATTTATTAATTATTTGTGTCCAAAGAATTTGTTATAAAGTGTGAATTATAATTTAACATATAAATAGTATTAAATTTACCATATATAATTTGTTTTGAATTTTTTTACTTAATATTAAATTTACTATATATAAATTGTTTTAAATAGAATTAAACTTACCATATATGTTTCATTAAATAAATCACATTTGGAAATTGGAATTTGATATCGTGTTTATTGTTTAATTAAATAGTTAACCATTAACGTAATGGAAAAAACAAAAAGAAATGTAAAATTTAAACACAATATGAAGAAAAGAATAACACACGAAATATGATGAATCTTTTATAGCATAAATTTTGAGTTAGGCTTTTGAGTTAGGCAAGTTTGTTAATCTTTTAAATAAAATATTAATATAAAATTCTACATAAATCTAAATATGTTAAAAATTGAATCAGCGGAATATAAAATAAGGTAATTAATTTAAAATTATGCATAATTATAAAAATATTATTAAGAAATAATATATTAATTATTTTCTTTGCTTAAATTAAGTGGCTAATATATATTATATGATAATTCATTAATATATCAATCGGCCGATTCTTATATACATATTATTTATCATTAGTTACGTGTAGACTTGTCCGAATTAAGGAACATTTTTTGTTAAATTATTCAAATCGGCTGATTAAACCGTTATTATTATACAACTCAGCATAAACCAAGTAATTAACCAATTGTTAATACATGGAAATAATCAATCATTACAAAATTAATTTCCATATTATCGGATGCATATTTCATATTAACCGTTTCAATAAAAGTATGTATTGTAATTAATAAAATTGAATCTCAAATATTTAATAAAATTAAATAAATTTTGAAATGTAGTAAATAAATTTAAATTTTTCTTCATTCAAACTTTTATAAAAAAAAATATTAATTATAAATACATTTACGTAATACAAAATATTTAACACATAATGTAAATTATGAATGATCTAATTATTAAAATGATAAGAATGAGTCCACATTTAAATATCCAACTCCTTTTCCTTTTTTTTTTTGTGATCTCGCATTGATCGCACCTTAAAAAAAGAATGAGTCACAAACAAATTAAATAATCTAAATCGTTTGCAAATGAATCGAAAAACACAAAAACATATGATCTTACAACATATAAAAAGTAGTACATACAGCACTCGCTCTTGCCGGTTTCGGCGTGACTTCGACAAACAAAACAAATTTAAAGTTTTTAAAATAGTTAAAACACACAGAAAAAAAATTATATAAAAAACAATTGAAGTGAAAAATATTAAGAGTTAATAATGAAAAGTTTATAATAATTACTTGAAAAGCTAAACACCCGGTCAATGATCTGCACATATAAAAATAAAATTATATTATAAAGAAATGCAAAAACAAATATCAACATTAAAAAATGGAACAAAATGAATGTATGATTGAGGAAGAGATAAATTGAATGAGGCAAATAGATGGTATAAATAGGATGTGAATTTGAACTTTACATTATAGAAATATAATAAAAAATATTAAAAATATACAAAATTATTAAAATTACTTTTATTGAGAAGAATAATTAATTGATCGAAAGACTGAATTGAGAACCAAAATAACTCTTGATTTATTTCATTTCTAAAAAAATTAAATATTAAATTTCCATATATAAATTTTTAGTATTAAGTAAAAATTTATCTTCTATATAAAATAGTTTTAATTTGAATTTAATTTAAAAATTATAATTCTTATTTAATAGATTACATAGGAAGACAATTATTAAGCGAGATTTAAGGAAATTAAAAATCTTACATTAATATTAATTGTAATTGATTGATTTTTACCGATTAATAAGAAAGTCAATATTTAATATATTTTTACATTAATATTAATTGTGAATGAATAAATTTAAAAAATGGATTATTTAAAATAATTTTTCTATCATCTATCAATATTATAATAATTAAAAATATATAATTTTAAATTTTATAAATTTTGAAACACGAATATAAGGTGAAATTACGATTTTTTTATTTGATAAGAAATTTTATTATATGCAATATACTCTACTATTTATTTATAATTCTTAATTGGGATTAATGAAAATATTGATCATATTTATACTACTTATCATATATGGAAAGGGAAGATGGTAAGAGAATGAATGAAAGTAATTAATTATACACGAATTTTGGAAAGATGAAATTTATTATTATGCAATTTATATAATTATTTTTTAATTAAAATCGGTTTCTAAAATCCACGTAGTGTGAACATGCACATTTTTTCTTGCAATAGAAAGCCTGGATTTTATATATTGATAGATGAATCATTAAAAATAATAAAAAATTCAAAAATTTGGAAAAAAAATAAAAAAATCATTACCAAATAAATTGTTACAATTATAATCAACAAACAATAATATAAACTAAAATTCAAATTAATAAAAAATACTTAAATTGAAAACGGCAAAAAAATAAAAATATTAATGATCAAACAATAATATTAAAACTAAAATTCAAATTAGTAAAAAATGCAAAAAATAAAAATATTATTAATCAAACAATAATATTAAAACTAAAATTCAAATTAGTAAAAAATACTTACTTTGCTAAAAATACAAATATTAATAATCAAACAATTATATTAAAATTAAAATTCGAATTAGTAAAAGATATTTAAAAAAAATAAAAACATTAATTATCAAACAATCAAATTTAAATTAAAATCGAATTAGTAAAAGAATACTTAGCTGCAAAAAATACAAAAAATGTGAACAAGAACAAATAAAAAAATAGATTTGTAGTAGGGTTTGATAATTATTATTATTTTTTAAATATAATTAATTTGAATTACCTTAAATTTTATATTATTGTTTGTTTAATATAAATTAATTAATTAATCAAATATATTAATAAAAAAATGCAGATTTTCTCTCATAATTCCTTAATTAGGATAATTAATTTTAGTAGTATAATAGAATAACGTAATTAAATGAGATAAATAAGGAATAAAGGTGATATTTTGAATATTTCAAGTCAATATTTAATACGGAAATTATATTAAAGAGATTATAAATGTAAATTATATTATATAAAGAAATAAATAATTAAGCTAATTAATTAAAAATAATTGTGCTAATTAACTAAAAACTAGTAACACTTGCCCGCGCAGATGCGCGGGTATATAAATTCTAATACAAAATATAACATTATTTGTATAACAATCTTAATTAATCAATATGTTCATTTAGATTTTTTTAATTGAATTCAGAAATCGGTTATATAAATTCTAAGACAAAATATAACATTATTTGTATAACAATCTTAATTAATCAATATGTTCATTTAGATTTTTTTAATTGAATTCAGAAATCGTGTTCATATGATTAAGATTGTAATATAAGAATTTTTATTGTTCGGGTTTTGTAACATTATTATTGTCAGTTGACATACTTCTAAAATTTTATACAGTATGTTGTAGATAATTACAATTCTATAAAATTAAATTTTATATTTTATAGTTATTATTCAATTATTTAATGAATTAATAAAAAAAAATTATGAATTGTTAAAAAAATAAAAAATAAATATTAATAATATGTTTAGCACTAATTAGATCGTATACTTGAAATTGTTTTGAAATTAACAATTTCAATTTTATTTATTTATTTATTTTGAAACGAAACTTAATTGAGCTAAACTGAATTCAACGTCGAGGGTTGTTAGCTCAGTTGGTTGAGCACTTGAATTGGGGACTTGAGGTCCTTGGTTCGAATTCCAAGACACTGCAATTGACATAGACAAAAAAAAAAATAAAAAAAAAAAAAAAACTGAATTCAACTAAAACGAATTGAACTTAAATTAACTGTAATTAAATCTAAAGGAATACTCATTAATATTATACTACTATTACTTTTTGTTAAAGCATAATAATAATTATTATTAGATGATCTAACATAATTTTTAACTAAAATGAAATATAAATATTTGTATCAATATATTATAAAAAATAAATAAAATCTCTGGATTAATATCAAAATTCAAACACTTAAACATTACCATTTAATTGAGGATATTTTGAATTGATATATTATTTTAATATTGACATTTATTAAATATTTGTAAATTTGATTTGTGTTTTACTATATATACATAATACATTTGAGATGAAAAAAGTAATAATATATATTTCATTGCAAAATTATAGGTATTAATTAATGAATCTGAGACAAATTTAAAGATCGACTAAATTAATGATGTATTTAAAATTACATTGTTGAGAATAAAAATGGTACTCGTTTCATTAAATATATGCATACAAATTTCATAAATAATTTAAAAAAGAAATACATTGTAGTCTTATATTGCCCTAGTTAGTTTTATTAAAAATATGCATACAAATTTAATAAATAATTTTAAAAAAAAATACAGTGGAGTCTTATATTGCCCTAATTAACGTAATTTGCATAATTGACAATGAGTAAACGTAAATAATAATTTTGTTACAATATAGAGTGTTAAAAAAAATACCTAATATGATTAAAAGAAGAGAAAATGAATAGAAAAACATTATGGTAAACATAAAAGTTTGGTGGAATTTTTTTTGAATATATTAAATAATAGAAAGAATATAAAATATGGTAAATAAATTCTTAATTTATTAAGCATATCTCATGCATGATTATCTATCATATAAATAGTGACATTTTTGTAGGATCTAAATTATTTTGATTAATATTAAAAATTTTGATTACTATAATTACATATGTTTATCATATAAATACTCCTATATATTAAGAATTAGCAGTTTAAAATTTTAATTATTACTAAAATTCGGTTACTATAATTATGAAGTTTAATACTCTTTTTTCCGTAAATAATTTATTTATCTATAAATATTAGATAGGTACCCAATTATATTTAATAGAGTAATTAAATTTTAATTTTGAAATTTCATGTGTATTTATTTTTTATGAGAGAGAATATTCAATTTATTAATTGAAATTATTATTAATATTTAAAGAATTTACATACAATTAAACATATAGTAGCAATTATTTCCATCCACACCCACAAAATATAATGGAAATAACAAATTTTAATTATGTAATTAATTAATACTTTATAGGAAATAATTGTTCTGAAAATAACAAATAATATCATTTCGAAAATAAATCTTTAAAAAGTCAACATCCATTTGAAATGTGTATTACTAATAGTTATTAATATTGTAAAAAAATTGTAATGTGTATTCTTCTTATTATTATTATTTCAATTGTTCTTATAATTCAAAGTATATGTTTAGAATAATTAAACAAATATATATTATAATTCAAAGTATATATTAAAAAGAATTAAACAAAAAATACTTATAATTAAAATTATACATTAAGAATAATTACACAAATATATAAATCTTATAATTCAATTACTGTATACATTTATTACACTAAAAAATACGAAATTAAAATCAAAAGCGTGTGAATAAAAATTAAAATTAAAACACAAAAATTAATTTTGAATCTGCAAAATAAAGAAATAAATAATTAAATTTACGAAAAATTCAATCTTATCAGAAGAATTAAAAAATATAAAAAAAACATGATAAGAAATATTACAGTTAAATATTCTTATCAGAAGAATTAAAGAATATAAAAAAAACATGATAAAAAATATTACAGTTAAATAAATAATAAATATAAATATGTAAATTATTTATCAATGATCTGCAAAAAAAAATCCAAATAAGTAAATTTATATTTATAATCAAATGAGATAATTAATTTATTAATTAAAAAAAAGGCATGTGAATTAAAATAAAAATAAAACACATAAAATGATTAACTTTGAATGTGGAAAGTAAGAAAAAAACAATTAGATTTATAAAAATTTAAATCTTATAAAAAAAAATTAAAGTATATAAATGAAAATAAATATGATACTCCCACACAAATTTAATTACTTTTAAATCTGTAAAATAATAATAATTTTGTAACTCAAAAATATGATAGAATGAAAAAAACTAAATTAAATTCATAGAAATTAACCTCTTTATCCATTAGAACCAAAAAACATGAACAAAAAACATAAATGAGTCTGAAATTAAAGAAAATTGAGTAAAATGATATACAAACTAAAAATAAAATTTATAAAGAATAATTTAATAAAAAAATAGTTACCATTATCCCTGGAAAAACATAATTAAAAAATATAATTTTTTAATTAACAAAAATAAAAATAAAATTACAAATAAATACTTAAATCACTCCAATGAAATTACAAATAAATACTTACATCACCATGCAAAAAAGAATTAACACAAAATTTTAGTAGAATCACACAACAAAAGACTTTTAAATAAATTAATATTTGAATAAATTAATAAATAAAAAAATTAATAAATAATCAGAAAAATCAAACAAAATATTAAGAGGGTTACTGAAGATTAAAGAGCTATTTATATTAGCATATTTGAAAAACTTAAGGTTTAATTAATATTTTTGGAAATTCAATAAATGCGAATATTATAATTAGTAAGTCAACAGATTTGTTGAATTTTTAAATATTAGACAATTAATTAAGAAAGAATTCGTTAATTGTCAATATATATATAAATTTTATTTCAATACTATAACCGAAATCGATTTTTTTTTTTTCAAAATAATTTGTAATGCTACTATAATTAAAGAATATTTCATAAGATGTATTATTGATTTTAATTTCTTACTAAAATTAAGGACTAAATTTAATTTAATCTATTAATTAATTATTAGAGAAAATATAGATTAAATTTCATTTTCGAATTGATTTGACTACTACTATAATTATGGATGATTCACTATGTTTGTATTCTATAAAATCAATAATCAATAATTAAAGAATTGTGTAAAGGATAAATATTAAATTTTAATAAATATTATAATTATTTTAAATATAATGGTTGAAATTTAAACTATTGATATTGATATTTATATTTATCCATTAATAAAATAGTTAAAATTAATTCGATAAGCATAGAATATTTATATAAATATTATTATATTATTTTTTAAGTCGATGGATGATAGTACGCAATCGATATTATTATATCATAATAAATAATATTATAATATCATTATTTATAAATCAACTACTTGATAACTCATTTTCTTTTTTTTTTAATACGTAGAAATATTATAATTAAATGCTAATTAGTTATAAATTATATTTTTCATAATTAGAAATGGAAATATGGGAATAATATGAAAACGATAATGTAATGGAATTAACCAATTTTAAGTCATGAAAAGCATATAATCCGAATATCCTAATTCATAATTAATTGGTAATTAATAATATTTATGACACATCAATAATAAATGGTATAGAAAAATTCATGTCAATAATATAATACTCCCTCGATCCAAAGACAGTTGTCATACTTTCCTTTTTGGGGTGTCCAACAATAGTTGACACACCCCAAAAAATGAAATAATTATTCTAACTTTTTCATTTTAATATACAATTTTATTCTACTTTACCCCCCCCTACTTTTTAAACTTACTCACAACTACTTTACTTTTCACTTTTAAAATATATTTTAATCTTTACTTTTCAATTAAAAAATAAAACAATAACAATTTTCTTAAACTCCGTGTCCAGGAAAGTATGACATCTATTAATGGCCGGAGGGAGTATTAACTTATTTGGTTGCTTAAAATAAAAATATAAATTAATAGTTGAATTAATACAATTATTTATATTATATAAAAAATAATCAAATAATTACCATGTAATTTGATTCTTACATAATTATAGTATAATTTAATAATTTAATATGAGACAATTTCAACTTTATTTTGTTACTAAAAATAAAATGATAATAGATTAATAATTCAATTAATATTATTATTTATGTTATTATTATATAATTTGTATTTTGGTTTCCATCAAAAGACAATCGGTTTTATAATTATTATTGATTATAATAAGAGATGGATTTAGGGGAATATTATGGAAATGATAACTTAAACAGAATTAATTAATTTTAATTAAGAAAGCATATAATTTGAAATTCTTAATTCATAATTAATATTTAATAATTAATTATTTGTATGACATGTCAATAATAAATAGTATAAAAAAATCCACGTGATACTATAGTGTGAACATGTTTATTTTTTTTAGTGTATTTTTTGTGTTCACACTGGTCACGTGTTATCAAGAAAGTCTGGATTTATATATTATATAGATAATTACACTAATTAATTAGTTAAAAATAATAATTAATAATGTGTAGTATGTGTTGGAGTTGTGTACTTAATGTCTAGTTTTAAGAAAAGGAAACTCACGATCCATTGCCATTAATCTATTTAATTAAATAAACAATTATTTGCGTTTAATTATTTATAATTAAATATATGCAAATCATAGTCCTGGATTTTATACGTTGTAGTTAGTATGGTGCAAGCATGGGCGCACAGAAGATCATACTATCGGTTACTCGTATTTAATCGAACAGTTGCTCACGACCTAGATGGACACGGACCAATCCATCGGTATAGTCGTTGTGTGAGAGAGAAAATAATTTATCTTAATTATTTTATCACACTTGTACACTTGGTGTATTAAGCGGATCTGCTTGAGATTTATCGATTAGGATTGCCGGCGATAATCGATTTAAGTCTCAGTGTATTTTATTCTTAATCCCCGATACTATTGCGGGTGTGTATATTTAATATAAGTGACTTTGATTTACCAAAGGAATTAACCGATTTAATTATTGGGTCAATTACCGGTTAAGTTGGGTCACTATATTTTATATATGACATGCCGTGAATACTTGACGGGAAAGTGTATCCCGTAAGGGTTGATAATATCCCCGAGATGAGTTCATAAGAAATTATTATGTAAACCCTGCAGGTGGATTTGTTCCGCATAATAATTAAGGTTGAATGGTACTAGTCTCGGATATAAGAGATGAATAAATTAATTAGCAATAAATTAATTTTATTCATGGATATTTATATCTTAAATACACGGAATAAATAATACTACCGGAGAAATATTATTTGATATAATATGGTTTAATATTGGGAGTGCAATTAATTTTATATAGTGGAAAATAGAATTAATTAATATTAATGGATTAATAGATTTGGGCTTGGGCTCAATTTAATCATTAATATTGGAAGCCCAATATTCCACCTCCTTAAGATCCCCTACGTAGCCTATAAAAGCACTACATGGTCTTCTCTATTCTCATAACTTGAAGATCATAATTCTAGAGAGAGAAAGTAGAGAGGGAGATCCATGGAGTTCGGAAGATCGTCGCCCACCCGACGTTCGAGCTAGTGCAAGGAATACGTGGGAAGGTCTCAAGGTCTTCATAGATCTCGTTTCTCCGTACAACGAGAACAAAGGTAAAATCGTGAAAACCCCCTCGATGATTTTACATCTTTATTATCGTGAAAATATCGTGAACAAAGATCCGAGGATCGAACCCCGGGACGAGGGTCGAGCCGGGCGGTGGTGGTTGGACCACCGGACCGCCGGCGGCTCGAAGATCCCTCATGGGGATCGAACGCGTGAACCCTCGGCTGGACGTCGAGGATCGATCGAGCCCTACGGGGCTGATCGCTAGGGCTACGGGGCGTGACCCGTAGCAGCTCGTAGCGAGCTGCGGGTTTCCCCGCAGCGGCTCGCTAGACGCGAGCCCTAGCCGCGTAGCAGCGGATCAACGGATCCGCTGCGGGGTTGCTCGTAGCAACCCAGCGATCGCCCGCAGCGATCGCGAGTCCTCTCGCGGGGACTCGGCTGGGCGTTCGCGTGCCTCGTGCGCGCGACGCGTTCGGTCGGGTCCCGGTTCGCGTGGGCTCGTGGTTTCTCCGCGATTGAGTTTCGATTATATGAACCCCGGCTCGCGGGGGTTCGGGTGGGGGCGGATTGCGTGCCTTCGGGTGCGTGGTCTCCAAAGCCCGGACTCCGGCGGATGAGTCGGCGTTCGTATGATCTCCGGCGAAGGGTTCGTTCGGGTTATTGGTTCCGCAAATTTTAATAACCCGGGATAACGAATTCCAACACCGGATATTCGATCTCCAAAGGATTTCGGTCGGAATTAATTGGATAATTAATTTTAATTAATTTATTAATTTCGGGATATCGATTTCCAACAATTGGTATCAGAGCGTTGGTTTTAGTTCATGATATTTTTCGATAAATTGTTCTACCTTGCAGGGTTTCCGACTATTATGGCTAGATATAATTGTTCTTAATTATTGTCATAATATTGTTCTTGATTATTAAACTCTCGGACATGTCGAGATTCGTTTTATGTGTGGTGAATGCTTGTAATAGTAAAAATTCGGGGGTTGACCGAATTTAGGTTTATTATTATGTTCTACTTTTTCCGGAAAATGTATAAGGTCGATTTCATGTATAGAATCGATACCGGATAATTGTAAATAAATTTGTAATTTATTTTACGTTGGATCGAGGACGAAACGACGACCGGAAAAGTGTGACGGAGGAGACGAAGAGAGGGAGGATTCCGGGGATCGATCAACCCCATGATCGACCCCAAAGGAAGGATCGATCGAAGGGGGAGGGGCTGCCCGCGGCCTTCTCGGACGTGATGCCGCCGGCAACGGTGGCTGGCCGGCCGGGCTGTGGTGGTGGAGGCTCCCCTCTCGGCCGACGATGGTGGTGGTGGGGCGCGAGGATCCCCAACTCGTGCTCTCCCGCCAAGATCCAACTTTCCTAAATTATTCGGTTTTCCTATTTTGAGTATTCCTATTTTTGGGAATTCTCATGGAATAGAAAAAGAATAAATTTAGAATAAATTTATTTTTCCTTATTGATTATTTCTATTCATGGGAATTTTCATAGATTAGGAAAAGGAATAAATTTATAATTAATTTATTTTTCCTATTTAATTATTCCTTTATGGAATTTTTAATGGATTAGGAAAATAATTAATTTGGAAAGTTTAGGAGTCCTAAATTAATTTTTCCTTATTTAATTATTCCTTTATGGAATTTTTAATGGATTAGGAAAGGAATTAATTTGAAAGGACTAGGAGTCCTAAATTATTTTATTTCCTTATTTCATTATGGAAATCATCTAGAATATTCCAAGTGGGTCTTGGATAGATTATTCTAGAGATTTAATGAAGTAGAGAGGGAAAATAAAATAAATAAAAATATTAATAATATTTAATTTTATTTTTGATTTATTCGATTGACTTAATTTTCGAATTAAGTAACTTTTGGATTTATTAAAAATAAATAGATTTAAATATTGGAATTAATATTCCCGTCACATGGAGCATTCAAGAACGAAGACTGAAGACTAGAAGATAAGTAACGGGGATGCGATAAAGCCATAATAGTCGGAAAATAATATTCTAGTATTATTTTGATTATGTGATAATATTCTATGTGCTTTATTTCATGTATGCATGCTTATGTGTATTTAATTATGCATTAGATAGCGTATCCCTTTATTGTAAAAAGCTAAGTGGGAGAGGGTATGGAAACATATCCATGGTCTCCATTGCTGTTCTCTTGGTGACTTTTATGGATTTTTGAAGTTCGTATAGATAAGCCATTGGAGGAGAATTCTTGTAATTCCTTTTACGAGAAACATTGATTAAGTTTATCAAACAATGCCTAATTTGTCTTTCTGAAACTGATTTCAAGTCGACTCATTCTCACCCCGGGGAGTGGAATGGAGCCAAAGCCACTTGGTCATGTCGAGGACACAAATTAGAGACCTTCGTACCATCCTTTTGAAGGTGGATCGATTGTCTGCTCGGCTCCCTCATTTATGAGAGATAGGGTCGTTCGCATGGTGAATCACTGGTTAGAAACTTCGAGTTTCACTTATGATCCTCCGCGTCTTGATTTACAAGATTAAATGATTCATGTAATTGGGAGTCAATTGTAAAAGTCTTTTGGTGTAGTAAACGTCCACACTATCGTGGCTTGCTGCATTGAATGGGATTTTGGAACGATTGATGTAGACAGTTATAGAAGGGAGTAAAGGAGCATATGTTAACGTAAACGTCCACACTATCGTGGCTTGCGGTGAATATGCGTGTCCCAAACAATCTTCTTAGATACTGAGTAATGGTTTACACTTAGGTACGCTTCTTAGTATCCTTCCCATCGAAGTAACGCTAATGATGATGTACGACCGAAGGAAATCTAATTGCTAAATCATTTGGATAGGTAAACGTCCACACTATCGTGGCTTGCCATATCTGATGGGATTTTAGATACGATTAGTGGTTTAATGATATTATTTGAGGGAGATAATATCGGAGATTAAATCGATTGTTTGTTGTTATATGTGCTCATAGATTAGGATATGGCTTTGAACCCACTTTATGTGATACGTAAGGATTTTAAACTCATTGGTCCCTAAATGTATTGATTGGAATAGAGATCTAGACATTGCCCGGACTGTTAAAGAGTACAAGTTGTACTCAGTAAGCTTTGTCCTCCCGAACCTACTAATGTCTTAACATTTGAGGAAAGAACTGATTTTAAGAAGTGGGAAAATGCTTATGCAATAACCACTGATTATGATATCGTGTTCAAACTCAAGGAGATGTTTAGACATGAAGTAAAGGCTAGACAAGAGGCGATGAGGATACTCATAAAGGCCAGTCGATTCGAAGAAACGCTTAAAAACGTTTTGAGATGATTGACCTTTTTGGACGAGTTGAGACGGAAATCGCAAGCTCTTGTAGCCAATGCCGAAGGTTTCGAACCTAAGGGTAAAATCGGGGGAAAGGAAAAGCAAGCAAAGAAACTCAGTGGTCCTAAGTTTCTTAGACCACGAGATGGGACGAGAAAGCCAAGAGGCAAGTGTTCTCGATGCAAACAGTCTGGGTACTGGAAGTCTAATTATCCTCTCAAAGAAAGTACGAAATTTTCTTTAGTCGTAAAACATAGTCAGTGGTATTATCTACCGGAACCTGGTGTGTAGATATGGAACCACTGACGGTATGTGCATTTTAAATGCAAGGGTTCCAGGAAACCCGACGACTTAGAAAAAAAAAAAATCGTAGTCTACATGGGCAATGTTGTAGAGGAGGCAGCAGTTGTAGAGGAGGACATTTTATAGGATTTCATTTTGAGTTATTGCTTTTATGTACCTTTCATATTAGAAAGAACTTTGTTCTGGATTTCTAATGAATGGATATTTTATTTCTTTTAATCATTTGATGGTTATAAGAAGAAATAATGATAGTATCTATTCTGGTACATTGGCTAGCAATATATAAATGATGAATTCTGAGTCCACCACGATGCAACGAACCGTAGTATGAAACTCGTTTTACTAATAAGAGATTTCTTTATCAATTATACTTGTGGATTCTTATGCTGAGTCATGTTTATTCAAATAAGAAGTTCAAAGGTCGAAAATTGATATTTGATCAATTAAGTTGAAGGAATGGACCTTCCGACCTAATAATCTAATTTGGAAGATAACATGACTAAGCAATCCTTTATGGATATAAGATATAAGATCCGGACAAGTATAAGAATTGATTGACTCTGATGTATGCAGACCTTGTTTACTCAGACAATAAGGTACGAGTACTTCATTTTATGATTACTCGAAAAATGGATTAACATACCTGATGTGCCACAAAAGCAAAGTGTTTTGACAAGTCAATGGACACAAAGCTATTGTGGGGAACCATCATGGTATATCCATTGAAAGCCTGCGATCTAATCGCGGAGGCAAGTGCCTGTCTGAGGAATGCATGGCATACTGATCAGAGATTGTGATTTGATCCCAAATGATTACACCATACACTCTTGTGTAGAAATGGTGTGTCGGAAATAAGAAATGGAACTCTTATAGAAATAGTAAAAGCATGAGTTGTACGGAACTACCTGTGTTCTATGGATATGTCTGGAAACAACGGCGCATTCAAGTGCGGTTGTAGAATATCCTAGAAGAACAAAAGATGTGTGTTCAATAGTACTATGAACCAGAAGGACGTTATAAGTTCTAACGCCCGGTTCTTAGAGGAAGACTATTAGATGAACCACAAGCCCAAAGTGACGTAATACTTTGAAATGAGAAAGAGAGAGATTAAGACTTAGAACCAGCCGAACCGAGTAGCGGTACACCACTGACTGCACCTACTGTTATTACTGTTTATACACCGGAATGCCGTTGTAGTGGGAGGTTGTATGACAACCGAAGATATTCATAAGACTAGGAGAGTCTTCGGACTCTGGACCTAGTATACATGAAATCGATCCCTGGATCTACATAGAGTCAGTACTAGATCTAAATGTGCTCTCTTAGAAAGCAATAAGGTTTATTGCTAAGAGGCAAGATCATTTAGAGTACAAGCTTAGTTAATCCATTTATGGATTGGAACAAAGCATTGAGTTCGTGGTACTTGCAAGTTGATGAGATAGTCGATTTTATGGATTCATCAAAGCATAGACGAATAGTGTGTATTGGAAACGTGATGGAAACAAGGTGGTGTTTCTCGGGTTTTTATGTAGATAACATTTTATCATTGGCAACAATGTAAAGATGTAATCAGACATGAAATGATGGTTGTCTGGATAAATCATTATGAAAGATATAGGAAGAAGTTGTACTTCTCCTGGACATCTTACATATATATGATTATAGTTCATTTTAACATGCAAGATTCCGAGAAGGGTTCGTTACCTTTCAGATACGGAATGCATCTATCTAAGGATATGTGTTTTGGAACACAAAAGGAGATAGAAGCAATGAAAGCGGTTTCCTACACTTCAAATGTGGAAAGCTTGATAAATGCAATTTTGAAAATGAGAACCTGATATCTGCTATGCGACTAGTATAGTGGGAGGATATCAAGGTAATCCTGGAAAGGAATACTGAACTGCTGTAATGAACATTGAAAGTACTTTCGAAGTACTGGAAACTATGTTCTTGATTACGGAGCAGACAAGCTCTTCCTTTGGATTACATTCTCTTAGATTTCTAATCGAATGAGGACCAGTGCAAGTCGATATCAGGCTATGTGTTTCACTATTGAAGGAGAAGGAGTTTTAACATGGAAGAGTGATAAGCACGATGCTTTTCGGACTCTGCCATGGGTAACCAAATAGCGGCCTCAGAGGCAGCGGAAGTTTTGGTATAACTCCGGGATAATCTCTGGGACTTAGATGTGATTCTTAATTTGCCAAAGGCTATGTGAATAGCGGTGCGATGGCAAATGGTAAGAAATCACGAGTCCATAAGTGTAAGATAACACATAGTGCAAGTACCACCTGATACGAGTCATCGTCGAGGGAGACGACGCTGTAGTCACCAAGATAACTTCAGAGCGGCAACCTAGAGTGCTCATTCACATAGTACTTCTTGGAAGTACAACTTAAGCACGTGATGAGTATGGGAGTCGGGAGTTTGGAGGAAATGACTAGACCTTAGTACAAGTGGGAGATTGTTGGAGTTGTGTACTTAATGTCTAGTTTTAAGAAAAGGAAACTCACGATCCATTGCCATTAATCTATTTAATTAAATAAACAATTATTTGCGTTTAATTATTTATAATTAAATATATGCAAATCATAGTCCTGGATTTTATACGTTGTAGTTAGTATGGTGCAAGCATGGGCGCACAGAAGATCATACTATCGGTTACTCGTATTTAATCGAACAGTTGCTCACGACCTAGATGGACACGGACCAATCCATCGGTATAGTCGTTGTGTGAGAGAGAAAATAATTTATCTTAATTATTTTATCACACTTGTACACTTGGTGTATTGAGCGGATCTGCTTGAGATTTATCGATTAGGATTGCCGGCGATAATCGATTTAAGTCTCAGTATATTTTATTCTTAATCCCCGATACTATTGCGGGTGTGTATATTTAATATAAGTGACTTTGATTTACCAAAGGAATTAACCGATTTAATTATTGGGTCAATTACCGGTTAAGTTGGGTCACTATATTTTATATATGACATGCCGTGAATACTTGACGGGAAAGTGTATCCCGTAAGGGTTGATAATATCCCCGAGATGAGTTCATAAGGAATTATTATGTAAACCCTGCAGGTGGATTTGTTCCGCATAATAATTAAGGTTGAATGGTACTAGTCTCGGATATAAGAGATGAATAAATTAATTAGCAATAAATTAATTTTATTCATGGATATTTATATCTTAAATACAAGGAATAAATAATACTACCGGAGAAATATTATTTGATATAATATGGTTTAATATTGGGAGTGCAATTAATTTTATATAGTGGAAAATAGAATTAATTAATATTAATGGATTAATAGATTTGGGCTTGGGCTCAATTTAATCATTAATATTGGAAGCCCAATATTCCACCTCCTTAAGATCCCCTACGTAGCCTATAAAAGCACTACATGGTCTTCTCTATTCTCATAACTTGAAGATCATAATTCTAGAGAGAGAAAGTAGAGAGGGAGATCCATGGAGTTCGGAAGATCGTCGCCCACCCGACGTTCGAGCTAGTGCAAGAAATACGTGGGAAGGTCTCAAGGTTTTCATAGATCTCGTTTCTCCGTACAACGAGAACAAAGGTAAAATCGTGAAAACCCCCTCGATGATTTTACATCTTTATTATCGTGAAAATATCGTGAACAAAGATCCGAGGATCGAACCCCGAGACGAGGGTCGAGCCGGGCGGTGGTGGTTGGACCACCGGACCGCCGGCGGCTCGAAGATCCCTCATGGGGATCGAACGCGTGAACCCTCGGCTGGACGCCGAGGATCGATCGAGCCCTACGGGGCTGATCGCTAGGGCTACGGGGCGTGACCCGTAGCAGCTCGTAGCGAGCTGCGGGTTTCCCCGCAGCGGCTCGCTAGACGCGAGCCCTAGCCGCGTAGCAGCGGATCAACGGATCCGCTGCGGGGTTGCTCGTAGCAACCCAGCGATCGCCCGCAGCGATCGCGAGTCCTCTCGCGGGGACTCGGCTGGGCGTTCTCGTGCCTCGTGCGCGCGACGCGTTCGGTCGGGTCCCGGTTCGCGTGGGCTCGTGGTTTCTCCGCGATTGAGTTTCGATTATATGAACCCCGGCTCGCGGGGGTTCGGGTGGGGGCGGATTGCGTGCCTTCGGGTGCGTGGTCTCCAAAGCCCGGACTCCGGCGGATGAGTCGGCGTTCGTATGATCTCCGGCGAAGGGTTCGTTCGGGTTATTGGTTCCGCAAATTTTAATAACCCGGGATAACGAATTCCAACACCGGATATTCGATCTCCAAAGGATTTCGGTCGGAATTAATTGGATAATTAATTTTAATTAATTTATTAATTCCGGGATATCGATTTCCAACAGTATGAACATAAATTTAATTTAACGTTGATTGTTTATTAATAGGTGTGAACACAAAAAAAAATCAAACGGTTAAAACATATGACACCTAGGACAATTGGTAGCTGAATTATATATTATAAGGATTTAGGGTATTAGGTTTCTTAATTATAATTGTAAGTAGATTACCTAAATAAAATTTTATTAATAATAAAAATAAATTAAATTTAAGGGTTAAATAGTAATTAATATTTTAATATTGTAATTTTAATTGTTATAACATGATAGTTACTACCCTAAAAACTAAATAAAGTAAAGTATTTAAACACTTAATTAAAAAGTAAAATTTATGATGTAAAAAATCTGAATACATCAATTCAAATACCTTTTTCCAAAATAATTCTAAGCTTTTATACACATGGCGTAAATGTATATATTTTGATGTCTTGTTTGTGATATTTATACTTGCTTGTAAATGATTTAATAATAACTTAGAGTAATGTCCATTCTTGTACGTCAATGAAGGACAAACAAATATAATAGGTGGATGTTGGCATGGTCAGGGGCGGAGCTACACTAGCCCAGGTGGCAAGGCCCCTGAACTAATTGCAAATTCTTGAATATATATATTAATAAGGGGACGTGCTAAATGGGCAGATTCTGCCCATGAGCAAAATTCTTTTATAAAATTATTTAAAAATTATTAAAATATTTTTATTATTATTTTGTCATATATTATAATTAAGTACACTATATTAAATATATATTGCACAAAAAAAAATAAAAAATAAAAATGTTTAGATAAAGATAATGAATATTTTTATATTTATACTAAAATAATCAATTGATTAGAAAAAAATTATTATAATATATAAAAATGAAAGATAAAAAAATTATTTTAATAGATTTATTAAGCTAATTATATTTATAATCATATAAAAATAAAAAATAAAAAATTTAATAAATTTGGGCAGAATTTACCCACAAAGAATTACAGATTAATAAGGTTACTGAACTAATTGTCCAATGTCACGGTAATTGGCTAATGATGGGCGTGATTCACACGCACCAAAAGTGGGTTTCCCAAATGTTGCAATTTTGTTTTTATTAAATTAGTGTTTTATTTAATTAAAATAACTTATTAAATTAGTATTTTTTTTATTAATATTATGTTTCATTATAACATTATTGTGTAAATTCAAAGTTAAGGTTTCATTTGAACCCATTCCAAAAAAATTGTGCATATTATAAAACCGAAAAAAAGGTTTTATAAATAAATAAATTTTGTTATTATGAAATATAGGAGTATTTATTATTTAATTTTCATTAAAGTCATTAGAATTATCATGATATTCAGATAATTTTAATAATATTGGTTGCCTAAAGATTTTTTTATCATCATATGGGGAAATTATAATAATATTGAGCCTCCTGGCGAAATTTTTTGGTTCCGGTCACTGGGCATGGTGATATGAGCACATAGTGTTGGAGCTTACGAGAGTTTACTCATACAGTAAAATAAGTGGTTTTTATTATTTGACATTTGTCTTAATGAAATGCCAAAATTAAAACTTTATTTTTTGTTTATTTATTAATTTTGATTAAATATCCTTATAAGACTATGCGTTATTTGAAAGAGTTCAAACTTTTAGACAAGTTTGTATTTGAATGAAATGATGCAACTTTTCAAAACGTCATAACTCCTTCATTCATAGTTGTTGTAGAATCGAGACGATGTATAGTATGATGATATCGAGAATACCGAAAAAAAGAAATCAACGAAAAATAGAGAAGACAAGAATTTACGTGGAAACTCAATTGTGAAAAACCACGGGAGGAACGACGAAAAATTCACTATAGTATTACTTCACGATTACAAGGATGATATACGCTCTAAACCCTCAAATCTCACGTAATAGCTATAGATATTATAATTGGTGTGTATAAGCCTATGGAGAAGCTCTCTTTATATAGGAGGAAGTCCTAATTAATGTATGGAAACATTAATTCTCGCCCATAGCATGCCTCGTAGGAGAAGGAAACCAAAACGGACCCAAAATAGGACTTTCCAAAATTTCTCGCGCCTGGCACTTTCGGCGACCGCCGTTTGCAACCGGCGGTCGCGAAACTCTTTTGGACGGACGCCGAATCCCATATGGCGGGCGTCGAAAGACCTCAAAAAGGTCAGTCCCGATATCGTCATCGAGACTCAAAACGGCGATCGCCATTTTCCAAACGGCGGCCGCGGGAAGCCCTTCGACGGGCGCCAATTCCTGTCCGGCGGGCGCGGAAATTTCATCGAACCATGAATGCTCCAGGTGTCGTGAACGGCGGGCGCTGCCCTCCTTCCGCGATCGCGGAATGACCACCGGCGACCGCCCATTTTAAACGGCGGTCGCCAAAAGCTCCTACGCGTCTCTTTCTCCGGTTTCGTGGAAAAACTCAACAAATCTCCACCTTGGAACTAAACCGCGAACTTCCTTCGCCTTTCGTCTTCCTCCAAAAGCCCCTAAGGGCTTAATCTCTCGATCGAAGTCCAACCAAGCTAGGACAAAGCTCAAACTTGGTTGCGGGTAAACTCTTCGTCAACATGTCCGCCGGATTGTCATGAGTACTAATCTTACTCACCTTAATATCGCCTCGAGCGATCACCTCACGGACAAAATGATAACGAATATCTATGTGCTTTGTTCTCTCATGGAACACTTGATCTTTTGTGAGGAAAATAGCACTTTGACTATCAAAAAAGATTGACGTCGTCTTAGAACTCTTCGAGAGTTCTCTAAACCAACCTCTCAACCATAGAGCCTCCTTGCAAGCCTCGGTCACCGCCATATACTCTGCCTCGGTAGTTGATAAGGCCACCGTACTTTGCAAAATAGCTTTCCAACTTATGGCACACCTACCAATGGTAAAAACATACCCGGTAAGAGATCTTCTTTTATCTAGATCACCGCCATAGTCGGAATCCACGAACCCTTTAACATCTTCTTGATTCCTCCCGAACACTAGCTTCTTGTTAGACGTACCTCTAAATAGCGCAACACCCATTGCACCGCCTTCCAATGCTCTCTCCCAGGATTCGCCATATACCGACTCACGGCACTCACGGCGTGTGCTAAATCCGGGCGCGTACACACCATGGCGTACATAAGAGAACCAACGACATTGGAATAAGGGACTCGAGCTATATCCTCGATGTCCTTCTCCGTAGTCGGAGAGTAAGCAGAGGTAAGTCTAAATTGTGTTCCAAGGGGAGTACTTACCGGGTTAGCATCTTCAAGGTTGAAACGACGTAGCACCTTCTCTATGTACCCCTTTTGGCCAAGATACAGTTTGCCATCTTTTCGATCTCTAATGATTTCCATACCAAGGATCTTCTTTGCCGCACCTAGATCCTTCATCTCGAACTCCTTTCTAAGTTGTGTCTTAACTCTCTCCACCTCCGACTTATCCTTAGCCGCTATCAACATATCGTCGACGTAGAGGAGAAGATAAACTAAAGACCCATCACGACCTTTCCGGAAATACACACAACTATCGTAGGAACTCCTCCGGAAATCATTCTTAATCATAAACGTGTCGAAACGTTTATACCATTGTCTAGGAGACTGTTTCAAGACACACCTTTTTCTCTTGGGTTGAACCCTCGAACCCCTCGGGTTGGACCATGTAGATATCTTCATCGAACTCCCCATGTAGAAAATCCGTCTTCACATCCATTTTCTCAAGCTCCAAATCGTGCATTGCCACAATGCCTAGAATTGCTCGAATCGAGCTATGCTTGACCACCGGTGAAAACACATCATTAAAATCTACTCTAGGAATTTGGCTAAAACCCTTAGCTACCAATCTCGCCTTGTATCTCTCGTCCTCAACCCCAGTGATGCCCTCCTTCTTTTTGAAGATCCAATTTCACTTGATGGCTTTCTTGCCTTTAGGGAGATCAACCAACTCCCAAGTGTCATTCTTATGAAGAGACTCCATCTCTTCTTGCATAGCCAAGACCCATTGTTATGTATAACTTGTTTTACTTATTAGATGTATTTCTCTTATCAATCATTATACTTGTGAATTCTTGAACTTGGTAGTATCTATTCAAAACGGATTCAAAAGGTCGAAATTGATTTGATCAATTATAGTTGGAGGAATGGACCTCCCGACCTAAGAATCGATCTTGAAAGATGATACAACTAAGTTAGCCTTTCTGGATAAAGGATGGAATTCGGACAAGTATTGAAAATGATTTATGATTAATGCGGTGACATGTGTAATTAGAGAGGTACGAGTTGTTCTTTCAAGAATACTCGGAGATGGATTAGGATACTTGATGTGCCATGAAAGCGAAGTGTTTTTCGACACAAAGCCATTATGGGGAACCTTCAAAGTATATCCATTAGAAGCCTGCGACTTGTTCGCGGAGGCTATCACCTATCTGAATAACACATAGCATAAATCAGAGATTGAGATTAAGTCTCAAACGACTACACCATACACTGATGTGTAGACATGGTGTGTCAGGAATAAGAAATGGAATTCTAATAGTAAAAGGACAAGTTAGTTCGGAACTACCTATGTTCTATGGATATTTCTGGATACAACGGCAAACTCCATGTGGTTGTAGAATATCCTAGAAGAACAAGTAATTGTAGGTTCAATAGTACTACGAACCAGAGGGGTGTCCTCGCCCGGTTCTTAGAGGAAGACTATTAGATGAACTACAATGCCCTAACTGACAAAGTACTTTAAAATAAGGAAAGGGAAGACTGAGAACCAGCCTGACCGAGTAGTGGTACACCACTAACTGCACCTAATGTTATTACTGTTATACACCGGAACGCCATTGCAGTGGGAGGTTGTTAAGCAACCAGAGATGTTCATAAGACTGGAGGAGTTTTGAACTCTGGATCCAGTAGACATGAAATCGATCCCTAGTTCTGCATAGGAACTTACGAATTGATGAGATAATCCATTTTATGGATTCATCAAAGGGCATAGACAAGAAAGGTGTATTGGAGACGTAATGGAAACAAAGGTGATGTTTCTCGGAATTTTGTGTAGATAACACTTCATCGTTGGCAACAATGTAAAAGTGTTGTCAGACATAAAATAGAGGTTGTCTAAATAAATCGAGATATAAGATTAAGATGAAGTTGGATCATGTTCTTAGAAATCTTTCGATCTCTAGATAAGAACATTTGTACTTCTCTTAAAATATCTTATACGATTATGGTTTGTTTTAAACATGCACAATTCTGAGAAAGGTTATTGCCTTTCGGGAATAGAATGCATCTATCTAAAGGTATGTGTTTCGAACGCATAAAGGAGATAGATATAGACAAAGCAGTTTCCTACACTTCGAGTGTAGAGAGCTTTGTAGATGCAATGTTGAAAAACAAGAACCTGATATCAACTATGCGGTTAGAGTAGTGGGAGGATATCAAAGTAATCTGGATAAGAAATATTCGAATGCTGTAAAAGTACTTGGAAGTACTGGATCACTAGCAAAACGAAATCTTCTTAGATTACAGTTTCTCAGATCCAAAATCAGAAAAAGACCAGTGTAAGTCGATATCAGGCTATGTGTTCACTTTTAGAAAAGGTGGAACCTAAGGATGAAAGAGTGATAAGCGTGATGCTTCTCGGACTCTATCATAAGCCGAATAGCAGCCTCAGAGGCAGCGGAAGTTTTGGTTAGGTTCCGGAATGACCTCTGAACTTGGATATGATTCTTGGTTCACCAAAGGCTATGTATATAGCGGTGCATGGAGAACTGGAAGAAGTCATAAGTTGAAAAGGTGATGATAACACATAGAGCCAGTACCACCTGATTCGAGTCATCGTCTAGGGAGACGACGCAGTAGTCACCAAGATAACTTCAGAGCGACAACCTAGATTGCTCATTCACATAAATACTTCAGGGAAGTATAACTTAAGCACGTGATGAGTATGGGAGTCGGGAGTTTGGAGGAAATGACTAGACCTTAGTACAAGTGGGAGATTGTTGGAGTTGTGTACTTAATGTCTAGATTTAAGTATCGGTAAACTCCCGGTCATAGCATTTAACCTATTTAATTAATAAACAATTATTTGCATTTAATTATTATTAATTAATTATGCAAAATATAGTCCTGGATTTTATACATTGTAGTTAGTATGGTGTGCATGGGCACACAGAAGATCATACTATCGGTTACTCGTATTTAATCGAACGGTTGCTCACGACCTAGATGGACACGGACCAATCCATCGGTATAGTCGTTGTGAGAGAGAGAAAATAATTTATCTTAATTATTTTATCACACTTGTACACTTGGTGTATTGGGAGGATCGCTTGAGATTTATTGATTAGGATTGCCTTGGATAATCAATTTAAATCTCAGAGTATTTTATTCTTAATCCCCGATATTATTGCGGGTGTGTATATTTAATATTAGAGACTTTGATTTTCCAAAAGAATTAACCGATTTAATTATTGGGTTGATTACCGGTAAAATTGGGTCGCTATATTTTATATATGACATGCCGTGAATACTTGACGGGAAAGTGTATCCCGGAAGGGTTGATAATATCCCCGAGATGAGTTCATAAGGAATTATTGTGTAAACCTCATGAGTGGATTCGTTTCGCATAATAATAAAGGTTGAACGGTACTAGTCTCGGATATAAGAGATGAATATTATTTATTGAGCAATAAATAAATTTATTCATGGATATTTAAATCTTAAATACACGGAATAAATAATACTAATCGGAGAAATATTATTTGATATAATATGGATTAATATTGGGAGTGCAATTTTATTTATATAGTGGAAAATAAATAAAATTTAATATTGATAAGGATTAATGGATTTGGGTTGGACCCAATTTAATCTTCAATATTAAGAAGCCCAATATTTAATCTCCTTATGATCCCCTACGTAGCCTATATAAGCACTACATGGTCTTCACTTTTAATAACACAATTTAACCTACGCCAATTATAAAGTCTTGGAGAGTGAAGGAGATCCATAGGAGTTCGATAGATCGTCGCCCACACGACGTTCGGACGAAGTGCGAGGAATACGTAGGAAGATCGCAAGGTCGTTTGATTTCGTTTCTCCGTACAACGAATCGAGGTAATAATCATAAACCCCCTTCATGATTATTTGTGCTTGTTAATTGTAATATGTACATGAACAAGACGATCCGGGAACGTCGAGACCGGGATACGGGGATCACGCGATCCCCGTCGGGATCGAACAAGAGACGGCCGAACCCAAGGGTTCGACCGCCGGCGTGCGGGCGTGAGGGGAGCCCCGGCTGGATGCCGGGGCGAGCGATCGACGTGAAGTCGATCGCTGGGGGTTCGGCCGTGGGCTGGTGCCACGGCGGGTCGAACCCCCCGGCCTCCCTTCGCCGGTGGTGCGCGCAAGGAGAGAGGCCGCGGCTGGACGCCGCGGCTGGGGCGATCGAGCCCTAGCTCGATCACCGGGGACCGTCGCGGCTTCGCGCCGCGACTGGTGGTCCCCCCCTCCTGTCGGTGATGGCGGTGAGTCGCCGGACTCACCGCCCGGGGCTGCCGGAGCAGCCCAGCGATCGCCATGCACGGTGATCGCGAACCCCAGCCGCGATGAGGTTCGGCTAGGGTTTAGCCGCGGGTTCATCCCGCGGCGACGCTCTCGTCGAGCCCGGTTCTTCGCGTGTGGTTCGCGTTCGTAGTTCCGACTCGCGGGGGTTCGGCTGGGGGCGGGCTGCGTGCCTTCGGGCGCGTGGTCTCCAAAGGCCGGACTCCTGCGGATGAGTCGGTGTTCGTGTAATCTCCGGCGACGGGTTTTTCGATCGGGTTATCGGTTCCGCAATTTTTGATAGCCCGGGACATCGAATCCCAGCATGGTCGAGTCTCACGCCTTGGCCTATCTCGTGCTATGCATTGCGGCTCCACCTCTTTTGGATCTTCAGGAGTAGTCGAACTACTCGTCTCATCGGTCGGGGAACTTGACCCATCATCTTCATCTTGCACCCTGTCCGGCTCTACCTCAATAGGAGTACTTGGAACCTCGAGATTCCCTTTAGACGACCGATCACCCATCATAGAAGCCTGATCGAAGACTACATCACGGCTTAGAATGATCTTTTTCGTCTCTGGACACCAAAGCTTGTATCCTTTAACTTCTTTCTTAAAGCCAACGAATATGCACCTCTTAGCTCGTGCATTTAATTTCCCGTCGTTGACGTGCATGTAGGCCGGACACCCAAACACCCTCAAGTCCTCATAGTTCACCGGAGATCCCTTCCACAATTCACCAGAGAGCGGTTGATAAGGTAGCATGCCAAAGAAGCCGCTTCGGCCCAAAAACCTTTCGTCAACCCTGAAGTTGCTAACAAGCAGCGTACCTTGTCCATAATCGTGCGATTCATTTTCTCGGCTACTCCGTTTTGCTGGGGCGTGTATCTCACAGTGTGGTGCCTCACAATCCCCGAACTCTTGCAGAATTGGTTGAATTCGTCGGACACAAATTCTAGGCCATTGTCCATACGCAGGTTCTTCACGACTTTCCCGGTTTGTTTCTCTATCATCACTTTTCAATCTCTGAAGGTAGAAAACACGTCGCACTTGTGCTTCAAGAAGAACGACCAAACCTTTCGGGAATAGTCATCGATGATGGTAAGCATGTAGTAAGAACCTCCAGTGGAGGGGACCGGGGATGGTCCCCATAGATCGGAATGGACATACCCGAGTATGTCTTTCGTTGTGTGAGCGCCGATAGTGAACATCACTCGCGTTCGCTTCCCAAAGACGCACTGCTCACAGAACTCAAATTTCGACAAGCCCTTATCCCCAAGAAGCCCTTGTCTACTCAACTCGGCCATTCCGGAATCAGTCATATGCCCTAGACGCATATGCCAAAGTCTCGTTGTATCGACATCCGGGACTTTGGAATCGCCCACGGCTACTTCACCTTTCACCGTATACCCAATAAGAACGTAAAGCCTATTAGACTTCCGTTCGCCTTTCATAACCACCAACGAACCGCTGGCAACCTTCACGACTCTACCTTCTCCGGTGAACGAGTAACCCTTAAGCTCCAAAGTACTAAGAGAAATTAAATTTTGCTTTAAGCCGGGAACGTATCTAACCTCGCTTAGGGTGCGGATCGCGCCGCCAAACATCTTGATCCGGATGCTTCCCATCCCTTCGATCTTGCATGACGCGTTGTTGCCCATAGTCACCGCACCTTGTTCCACCTTCTCAAAAGTGTCAAACCACTCACGATTCGGGCACATGTGGAACATACATCCCGAGTCTAGAATCCACTCCTCGCTTGATTTGGAGACCTCACCCAAAGCTATAAGGAGATCACGATAATTCTTGGCTACCCCAACTTCACCGGAAATCTTACCGGAATTATTGTTGTTGTTGTTGCCGCCTTCTCTCTCCTTCCTATTTTTCAAGGTGTAGCAATCGGCTTTGATGTGACCTTACTTCTTGCAATAGTTGCATACCTTGTTACTATGTCGTGACTTTGATCGAGACCTATCTTGGCCCGATCTCTGGTTTGTCCGCCCACGGACATTCAATCCTTCACTTGGCGTCTCTCCCAAATTAGGATTCTCCATCATCATAATATTCTCTCTAGATAAGAGAGCCGAGGTTACGTCTTTAAACGTGAGGCTATCTTGAGAATAAAGGAGAGTATCACGGAAGGTCGCCATAGAAGGAGGTAGCGAAATTAGGAGCCAAAACGCAAGATCATCATCTTTGATCTTCACGCCAATGTTGCCGAGGTCGGCCAACTTCTCCTTGAATTTCGCTACATGCGCTTGGATCGAAGATCCCTCCGCCATCTTGAGGAAATAGAGACTCCTCTTCAAATTGTGCTTACTTGACACCGTCTTGGTAACGCACGACTCTTCAAGCTTCTCCCACAATTCTTTCACTGTCTTCGCTCTGAGGGTTTCCTCCGTAAGGGCGTTCGAGACACGGAGCCCTATGGTCGCCATAGCCATCTGATTGACCGAGACACGGTCATCATGCTCCATCGAGGCCGGCATATTGTCAACACCATTGAGAGCGATCTCTTGTTTAAGGGATCGTAGAACTAACCTCATCTTGTGTTGCCAAACCGGAAACCTTCTGTTGAGATCCAGCAACGGTATGTCATACCTCACGCTCGTCATAGAACCTGGCTCTGATACCACTTGTTGTAGAATCGGGACGATGTATAGTATGATGATATCGAGAATACCGAAGAAAAATAATCAACGAAAAATAGAGAAGACAAGAATTTACGTGGAAACTCAACTGGAAAAAACCACGGGAGGAACGACGAACAATTCACTATAGTATTACTTCACGATTACAAGGATGATATACGCTCTAAACCCTTAAATCTCACGTAATAGCTATAGATATTATAATTGGTGTGTATAAGCCTATGGAGAAGCTCTCTTTATATAGGGGGAGGTCCTAATTAATGTATGGAAACATTAATTCTCACCCATAGCATGCCTCGTAGGAGAAAGAAACCAAAACGGACCAAAAATAGGACTTTCCAAAATTTCTCGCTCCTGACACTTTCGGCGACCGCCGTTTGCAACCGGCGGTCGCAGAACCCTTTTTGGCGGGCGCCGAATCACATATGGAGGGCGCCGAAAGACCTCAAAAAGGTAAGTCCCGATATCGTCATCGAGACTCAAAACGGTGACCACCATTTTCCAAACGGCGGTCGAGGGAAGCCCTTCGGCGGGCGCCAATTCTTTTCCGGCGGGCGCGGAAGCTTCATCGAACCATGGATGCTCTAGGTGTCGTGAACGGCGGGCGCTGCCCTCCTTCCGCGATCGTGGAACGAACACCAGCGACCGCCATTTCCAAACGACGGTCGCCAAAAGCTCCTACGCGTCTCCTTCTCCGGTTTCGTGGCAAAACTCAACAATAGTCTATATAAGGAGAATGATATCAAAGAATACAAAATACAAGAAAAACATCTATTTTCTCCTCATATTATATTTCAGAGAGTTACAAGTAAAGTTTGCAAGGATCTCAAGTTGGTGTGTAACAACGAGAGTTCGATAGTTGTATTCTGCAAGATAGAGGTGTTGGGAAATTCGCGTCCGAATTCCCTTCCTGAAAAGCACACGAACAACACAAGAACGAAAAATATGCAAAATAAAGGACACGGAAATTTATAGTGGTTCACCCGTTAACGAGGGCTACTGTTGGAGTTGTGTACTTAATGTCTAGATTTAAGTAACGGAAACTCCCGATCCATTGCCATTAATCTATTTAATTAAATAAACAATTATTTGCGTTTAATTATTTATAATTAAATATATGCAAATTATAGTCCTGGATTCTATACGTTGTAGTTAGTATGGTGTGTCGGGCCCACACAGAAGATCATACTATCGGTTACTCGTATTTAATCGAACAGTTGCTCACGACCTAGATGGACACGGACCAATCCATCGGTATAGTCGTTGTGTGAGAGAGAAAATAATTTGTCTTAATTATTTTATCACACTTGTACACTTGGTGTATTGGGCGGATCGTTTGAGATTTATCGATTAGGATTGCCGGCGATAATCGATTTAAGTCTCAGTGTATTTTATTCTTAATCCCCGATACTATTGCGGGTGTGTATATTTAATATAAGTGACTTTGATTTTCCAAAGGAATTGACCGGTTTAATTACTGGGTCAATTACCGGTTAAGTTGGGTCGCTATATTTTATATATGACATTCCGTGAATACTTGACGGGAAAGTGTATCCCGTAAGGGTTGATAATATCCCCGAGATGAGTTCATAAGGAATTATTATGTAAACCCTGCAGGTGGATTTAATCCGCATAATAATTAAAGTTGAACGGTACTATTCTCGGATATAAGAGATGAATAAATTAATTAGCAATAAATTAATTTTATTCATGGATATTTAAATCTTAAATACACGGAATAAATAATACTAACCGGAGAAATATTATTTGATATAATATGGATAAATATTGGGAGTGCAATTTTATTTATATAGTGGAAAATAAATAAAATTAATATTGATAAGAATTAATAGATTTGGGTTGGACCCAATTTAATTTTCAATATTAGAAGCCCAATATTTAATCTCCTTTTGATCCCCTACGTAGCCTATAAAAGCACAACATGGTCTTCACAATTAATTAACCTAAGATACGCCAATCATAAAGTTCTTGAAGAGTGGAGGAGATCCATGGAGTTCGGTAGATCGTCGCCCACACGACGTCCGGGCTAGTGCAAGGAATACGTGGGAAGATCTCAAGGTCTTCAATTGAGTTCTTCGTTTTTCCGAACAACGAGAACGAGGTAAATCGTAAAACCCTCTTTATGATTTTATCGTTTAATTATCGTAAAAATATCGTGAACCAAGATCCGAGAACGAGACTCATGTCGAGATTGAACCGGGCGGTGGTGATCGAAGATCACCGGACCGCCGGCGGCTCAACGGCTCGACGGGATGGGTCGAGGGGGCGTGAGCCTCGGCTGGACGCCGAAGGGCTCGAACGCAAGGGCTTGGCCGCGAGCTACGGGTTTTCCCGTAGCGGATTCGCGGGCTGTCCGAGCCCTCCCTGTGCATGACCAGCGGGCTGCTGCGAGCAGCCCCGCACGCATCGCACGAGACTCCAGCGGGCTGCTGGAGCAGCCCCGCTCGCGCGGCTGGACCGCCGCTCGCGCGGCGGCGGGCTGGTGGTGATCGCTAGCCACGGTTCGACCGTGGCTGGGCGTGCGATCACCGGGCGTCGGCTGGGCATGAAAGGGGGCTGCTACCAGCAGCCCTAGGGGGCTGCCAAGGACAGCCGCGAGCCCTACGCGAGGGCTCGACCGAAGAGCCCGGGCTATCCCCGTGGTTAGGGTTTGGTTGAGTCCGGCTTCGCGTGATGGTTCGTGGCGGGATGTTCCGGCAACCGGGAGTCGATTGGAGTTGTCGTTCCGCAATTTGACAACCCCGGATATTCGATCTTCGATGGATTTCGGTCGGAATTAATTAGATAATTAATTTTAATTAATTTATTAATTCCGGGATATCGATTTCCAACAACTGGTATCAGAGCGTTGGTTTTTCGTTCACGGTATTTTTCGATAAATTGTTCTACCTTGCAGGGTTTCCGACTATTATGGCTAGAAATAATTGTTCTTAATTATTGTCATAATATTGTTCTTGATTATTAAACTCTCGGACATGTCGAGATTCGTTTTATGTGTGGTGAATGCTTGTAATAGTAAAAAATTCGGGGGTTGACCGAATTTAGGTTTATTATTATGTTCTACTTTTTCCGGAAAATGTATAGGGTCGATTTC
Source organism: Euphrasia confusa (assembly GCA_954870475.1). Lineage (NCBI taxonomy): Eukaryota > Viridiplantae > Streptophyta > Magnoliopsida > Lamiales > Orobanchaceae > Euphrasia > Euphrasia confusa. The sequence continues at coordinate 24,391,852 of OX940961.1, forward strand.
ATGTATAGAATCGATACCGGATAATTGTAATTTAATTCTTGTAATTTTAATTACGTTGGTTCGATGATGAGACGATCGCCGGAAGACGAAGACGTGTGACGAAGAAGACGAAGAGGACCGGGGATCGATCAACCCCATGATCGATCCCATCGATCGAGTGGGAGGGGACGTCGCGCCCTCAGTCGTGGGCTGCCGCCGGTGGTGGTGGCTGGCCGGCTGGGGTGGTGGCGGCGGCTCTCCTTGGCCGGTCGGTGGTGGGGGTGGTGCGGGGACTCCCAACCCGCGCTACTCCTACCATAATCCGACTTTCCTATTTTAATTCGGTTTTCCTATTTGATTATTTCTTTTATGGAATATTCATGGAATAGGAAAAGAATTAATTTAGTATTAAATTTATTTCCTTATTGATTATTCCTACTAAGGAATTTTCATGGATTAGGAAGAGAATAAATTTAGAATTAATTTATTTTTCCTATTTTATTTTTCCTTTATGGAATTTTAAATGGATTAGGAAAATAATTAATTTGGAAAGGTTTAAAGTCCTTAATTAATTTTTCCTATTTAATTATTCCTTTATGGAATTTTTAATAGATTAGGAAAGGAATTAATTTGGAAGGATTAGGAGTCCTAATTTATTTTATTTCCTTATTCTATTATAGAAGTCTTCTAGAATATTCCGAGTTTGACTTGGATGGGATTCTAGAGATTTAATAGAATTAGATAGGAAAATAAAAATAAATAAAAAATATTAATAATATTTAATTTTATTTTTGATATATTCGATTGACTTAATTTTCGAATTAAGTAACTTTTGGATTAATTGAAAATAAATAGATTTAAATATTGGGATTAATATTCTCGTCACATGGAGCATTCAAGAACGAAGACTGAAGACTAGAAGATGCGTACGGGGATGCGATAAAGCCATAATAGTCGGAAAATAATATTCTAGTATTATTTTGACTATGTGATAATATTCTATGTGCTTTATTTCATGTATGCATGCTTATGTGTATTTAATTATGCATTAGATAGCGTATCCCTTTGTTATAAAAAGCTAAGTGGGAGAGGGTATGGAAACATACCCGTGGTCTCCATTGCTGCTCTCTTGGTGACTTTTATAAACTTTTGAAGTTTGTATAGATAAGTCATTGGAGGAGAGTTCTTGTAATTCCTCTTACAAGAAACATTGATTAAGTTTATCAAACAATGCCTAATTTGTCTTTCCAAAGCTGATTTCAAGTCGACTCATTCTCACCCCGGGGAGTGGAATGGAGCCAAAGCCACTTGGTCATGTGGAGGACACAAATTAGAGACCTTCGTACCATTCTTTTATAGATGGATCGATTGTCTGCTCGGCTCCCTCATCTAATGAGAGATAGGGTTGTTCGCATGGTGAATCACTGGTTAGAAACTTCGAGTTTCACTTATGATTCTCCGCGTCTTGATTTACAAGATCGAATGGATCAAGTAATTGGGAGTCAATTATATAAATCTTTTTGGTATAGTAAACGTCCACACGAACGTGGCTTGCGGTGACGTAACAATTCTAAACGATTCGCCTTAGTACTGAGTAATGGTTTACACTTAGATACGCGTTATAGTATTCCTCCCAACGAGGTTACGCTGTAAGTGATGTATGACCGAAGCAAATCTAATTGCTAAATCATTTGGGTGGGTAAACGTCCACACGAACGTGGCTTGCCTTACCTGATGGGATTTTAGATGTGATTAGTGGTTTAATGATATTATTTAAGGGAGATAATATCAGAGATTAAATCGATTGTTTGTTGTTATATGTGCTCATAGATTATGGATGGCTTTGAACCCACTTTATGTGATACTTGAGGAATTTAACTCACTGATCCCTAAATGTATTGATTGGAATAGAGATCTAGACATTGCCTAGACTGTTAAAGAGTACAAGTTTGTACTCAGTGAGCTTTGTTCTCCCGAACCTACTAATGTCTCGACTGTTGAGGAAAGAACTGATTTTATCATGTTCAAACTCAAGGAGAAGTTTAGACATGACATAGGCGGCTAGACAAGAAGCGATGAGGATACTCATAAAGGCCAGTCGCTTCGAGGAAACGCTTAAACACGTTTTTGAGATGATTGACCTTTTAGACGAGTTGAGACGGAAATCGCAAGCTCTTGTAGCCAATGCCAAAGGTTTCGAACCTAAGGGCAAAACCGGGGGATAGGAAAAGCAAGCAAAGAAACCCAGTGGTCATAAGTTACATGGACCACGAGATGGGACGAGAAAGCCAATAGGCTAGTGTTCTCGATGCAAACAGTCTAGGTACTGGAAGTCTGATTATCCTCTCAAAGAAAGTACGAAATCTTCTTTAGTCGTAAAACATAGTCAGTGGTATTATCTACCGGAACCTGGTGTGTAGATATGGAACCATTGACGGTATGCGCATTCTAAATGCGAGGGTTTCAGGAAACCCGACGACTTGGAAAAGAAGAAATCGTAGTCTACATGGGCAATGCTGTTGAGGAGGCAGTTGTTGCAGTGAAGGACAATTATAGGATTTCATTTTGAGCTATTGCTTTTATGTACCTTTAGAAAGAACTTTGTTCTGGATTTCTAATGAATGGATATTTTATTTCTTTTAATCATCTGATGGTTATAAGAAGAAATAAAGATAGTATCTATTCTGGTACATTAGCTAGCAATATAGAAATGATGAATCCTGAGTCCATCACGGTGCAACGAACCGTAGTACAAAACTCGTTTTTACTAATAAGAGATTTCTTCATTAAATCGATTATACTTGTGGATTCTTATGCTAAATCATGTTTATTCAAATAAGAAGTTCAAAGGTCGAAAATTGATATTTGATCAATTAAGTTGAAGGAGTGGACCTTCCGACCTAAGAATCTAATTTGGAAGATAACATGACTAAGAAATCCTTTATGGATATAAGATATAAGATCCGGACAAGTATAAGAATTGATTGACTCTGATGTGTGCAGACCTTTGTTCACTCAGACAATAAGGTACGAGTACTTCATTTTATGATTACTCGAAAGAATGGATTAGCATACCTGATGTGCCACAAAAGCAAAGTGTTTTGACAAGTCAATGGACACAAAGCTATTGTGGGGAACCATCATGGTATATCCATTGAAAGCCTGCGATCTAATCGCGGAGGCAAGTGCCTGTCTGAGGAATGCATGGCATACTGATCAGAGATTGGGATTTGATCCCAACTGACTACACCATACACTGTTGTGTAGAAATGGTGTGTCGGAAATAAGAAATGGAACTCTTATAGAAATAGTAAAAACATGAGTTATACGGAACTACCTATGTTCTATGGATATGTCTGGAAACAACGGCGCATTCAATGCGGTTGTAGAATATCCTAGAAGAACAAAAGATGTGTGTTCAATAGTACTATGAACCAGAAGGACGTTATAAGTTCTAACACCCGGTTCTTAGAGGAAGACTATTAGATGAACCACAAGCCCAAAGTGACGTAATACTTTGAAATGAGAGAGAGAGATTAAGACTTAGAACCAGCCGAACCGAGTAGCGGTACACCACTAACTGCACCTACTGTTATTACTGTTTATACACCGGAATGCCGTTGTAGTGGGAGGTTGTGTGACAACCGAAGATATTCATAAGACTAGGAGAGTCTTCGGACTCTGGACCTAGTATACATGAAATCGATCCCTGGATCTACATAAGAGGCAGTACTAGATCTAAATGTGCTCTCTTAGAAAGCAATAAGGTTTATTGCTAAGAGGCAAGATCATTTAGAGTACAAGCTTAGTTGATCCATTTATGGATTGGAGCAAAGCATTGAGTTCGTGGTACTTGCAAGTTGATGAGATAGTCCATTTTATGGATTCATCAAAGCATAGACGAATAGTGTGTATTGGAAACGTGATGGAAACAAAGTGGTGTTTCTCGGGTTTTTATGTAGATAACATTTTATCATTGGCAACAATGTAAAGATGTAATCAGACATGAAATGATGGTTGTCTGGATAAATCATTATGAAAGATGTAGGAAGAAGTTGTACTTCTCCTGGACATCTTACATATATATGATTATAGTTCGTTTTAACATGCAAGATTCCGAGAAAGGTTCGTTACCTTTCAGATACGGAATGCATCTATCTAAGGATATGTGTTTTGGAACACAAAAGGAGATAGAAGCAATTAAAGCGGTTTCCTACACTTGGAGTGTGGAAAGCTTAATAAATGCGATGTTAAAAACAAGAACCTGATATCTGCTATGCGGCTAGTATAGTGGGAGGATATCAAGGTAATCCTGGAAAGGAATACTCGACTGCTGTAATGAACATTTTAAGTACTTTTAAGTACTGGAAACTATGTTCTGGATTACGGAGCAAACAAGCATTTCCTTTGGATTACATTCTCTTAGATTTCTAATCAAATGAGGACCAGTGTAAGTCAATATCAGGCTATGTGTTTCACTATTGAAGGAGAAGGAGTTTTAACATGGAAGAGTGATAAGCACGATGCTTTTCGGACTCTGCCATGAGTAACCAAATAGCGGCCTCAGAGGCAGCGGAAGTTTTGGTATAGCTCCGGGATAATCTCTGGGACTTAGATGTGATTCTTAATTTGTCAAAGGCTATGTAAATAGCGGTGCGATGACAAATGGTAAGAAATCACAAGTCCATAAGTGTAAGATAACACATAGAGCAAGTACCACCTGATACGAGTCATCGTCAAGGGAGACGACGCTGTAGTCACCAAGATAACTTCAGAGCGGCAACCTAGAGTGCTCATTCACATAGTACTTCTTGGAAGTACAACTTAAGCACGTGATGAGTATGGGAGTCGGGAGTTTGGAGGAAATGACTAGACCTTAGTACAAGTGGGAGATTGTTGGAGTTGTGTACTTAATGTCTAGATTTAAGTAACGGAAACTCCCGATCCATTGCCATTAATCTATTTAATTAAATAAACAATTATTTGCGTTTAATTATTTATAATTAAATATATGCAAATTATAGTCCTGGATTCTATACGTTGTAGTTAGTATGGTGTGTCGGGCCCACACAGAAGATCATACTATCGGTTACTCGTATTTAATCGAACAGTTGCTCACGACCTAGATGGACACGGACCAATCCATCGATATAGTCGTTGTGTGAGAGAGAAAATAATTTGTCTTAATTATTTTATCACACTTGTACACTTGGTGTATTGGGCGGATCGTTTGAGATTTATCGATTAGGATTGCCGGCGATAATCGATTTAAGTCTCAGTGTATTTTATTCTTAATCCCCGATACTATTTCGGGTGTGTATATTTAATATAAGTGACTTTGATTTTCCAAAGGAATTGACCGGTTTAATTACTGGGTCAATTACCGGTTAAGTTGGGTCGCTATATTTTATATATGACATGCCGTGAATACTTGACGGGAAAGTGTATCCCGTAAGGGTTGATAATATCCCCGAGATGAGTTCATAAGGAATTATTATGTAAACCCTGCAGGTGGATTTAATCCGCATAATAATTAAAGTTGAACGGTACTATTCTCGGATATAAGAGATGAATAAATTAATTAGCAATAAATTAATTTTATTCATGGATATTTAAATCTTAAATACACGGAATAAATAATACTAACCGGAGAAATATTATTTGATATAATATGGATAAATATTGGGAGTGCAATTTTATTTATATAGTGGAAAATAAATAAAATTAATATTGATAAGAATTAATAGATTTGGGTTGGACCCAATTTAATTTTCAATATTAGAAGCCCAATATTTAATCTCCTTTTGATCCCCTACGTAGCCTATAAAAGCACTACATGGTCTTCACAATTAATTAACCTAAGATACGCCAATCATAAAGTTCTTGAAGAGTGGAGGAGATCCATGGAGTTCGGTAGATCGTCGCCCACACGACGTCCGGGCTAGTGCAAGGAATACGTGGGAAGATCTCAAGGTCTTCAATTGAGTTCTTCGTTTTTCCGAACAACGAGAACGAGGTAAATCGTAAAACCCTCTTTATGATTTTATCGTTTAATTATCGTAAAAATATCGTGAACCAAGATCCGAGAACGAGACTCATGTCGAGATTGAACCGGGCGGTGGTGATCGAAGATCACCGGACCGCCGGCGGCTCAACGGCTCGACGGGATGGGTCGAGGGGGCGTGAGCCTCGGCTGGACGCCGAAGGGCTCGAACTCAAGGGCTCGGCCGCGAGCTACGGGTTTTCCCGTAGCGGATTCGCGGGCTGTCCGAGCCCTCCCCGTGCATGACCAGCGGGCTGCTGCGAGCAGCCCCGCACGCATCGCACGAGACTCCAGCGGGCTGCTGGAGCAGCCCCGCTCGCACGGTGCGAGCATCGCTCGCGCGGCTGGACCGCCGCTCGCGCGGCGGCGGGCTGGTGGTGATCGCTAGCCACGGTTCGACCGTGGCTGGGCGTGCGATCACCGGGCGTCGGCTGGGCATGAAAGGGGGCTGCTACGAGCAGCCCTAGACGGCTGCCAAGGAAAGCCGCGAGCCCTACGCGAGGGCTCGACCGAACAGCCCGGGCTATCCCCGTGGTTAGGGTTTGGTTGAGTCCGGCTTCGCGTGATGGTTCGTGGCGGGATGTTCCGGCAACCGGGAGTCGATTGGAGTTGTCGTTCCGCAATTTGACAACCCCGGATATTCGATCTTCGAAGGATTTCGGTCGGAATTAATTAGATAATTAATTTTAATTAATTTATTAATTCCGGGATATCGATTTCCAACAGCTACGTCCACTACACAGCTCGTGTTCCACCTCGGGCTGGAGCTCGTGTTCCACAGAGTATCGCTCGGGCAGCTCTTTGTCGGCCGACGGGGCCTGGTGTCGGCCGACACCAGGCCAGAACTTGGCCCCGACTCCATCTCGTCCTCCGTTTTCTTCGATCGTCTCCGTCGACCGTCTCCGGCGATCGTTTCCGGCGTGAATGCACTTCACACCCAACAATCTCCCACTTGAAGTAAATTCACAACCTCTATCATCCTTTCCCATTGCAGCGGCATCCCCGGTCCTCATCCCAGACGACCAACCGAGGTTGAACACAACCTCAACTTATCACACGATACCACCTTCGTAAACATGTCGCCTGAATTCTTACTCCCAAAAATCTTATCCAACACCAAAACGCCTTCCTCTAAGGCCGATCGAATGAAGTGATATCTCAGCTGGATATGCTTCGTTCGAGCATGGTACACCAGATTCTTTGCAAAGTGAATGGCGCTCTGGCTGTCGCAATACAAGACACTCCCTGAGTGGTCTTGTCTCAACTCAAGCAGAAAATCCTGTAGCCACATCATCTCCTTCGCGGCTTCCAACACAGCGACGTACTCCGCCTCACAACTCGATAATGCCACGATCTTCTTCAACCTCGACACCCAGCTTATCGCGGTACCCCCGTAAGTGTACACGTACCCAGTAATGCTCTTCCTACTATCCACGTCACCTCCGTTATCCGCGTCCACGAACCCGACTAACCCTACATCTAATTTTTGGAACCTCAAAGCAAAATTGGAAGTCCCCCTCAAGTATCGAAAGATCCACTTCAAGGCTTCCCAATGTTGCTTCCCCGGATTACTCATAAACCGGCTGACCACTCCCACTGCATGGGCAATGTCAGGTCTTGTGCACACCATGGCATACATAAGGCTCCCAATCGCAGAGGCGTAAGGGACCTTATCCATATTCTCTAGCTCCTCCTCGCTCACCGACGAGTCCTCCTTTGACAAACGGAAGTGACTAGCCAAAGGAGTGGCAACAGGTTTCACATTCTCCATGCTAAACATCGCCAATACCTTCTTCATATATTCCTCTTGAGATAACTCAAGACCCTCCTTACTCCTCGTAATTCTCATCCCCAGGATTTGTTTGGCAGAGTCCAAATCCTTCATAGAGAACTCCCTCAATAGACTTCTTTTGAGCTTGTTGATCTCCGCCAAGCTCGCCCCGACTATCAGCATATCATCTACATAAAGGAGTAAAATTATGTAGGTATCTCCGAGTTTCTTGAAATAGCAGTAGTGGTCCGCCTCGCACCGCGTGAATTCGACCCGCTTCATGAACATGTCGAACTTCTTGTACCACTGCCTTGGAGCTTGCTTCAACCCATACAAGTTCTTCTTAAGCTTATACACTAGCTTCTCCTTTCCTCGGACTTCAAAACCCTCCGGTTGCTTCATGTAGATTTCTTCATCTAGATCCCCTTGAAGAAATGCGGTCTTTGCATCCATTTGCTGAAGATGTAAGTTCTCCTGTGCCACCAAGCTAAGCACCACCCAGATGGTTACCATCTTGACTACCGGAGCAAAGATCTCTGTGTAGTCAATCCCTTCCTTCTACTGGAAGCCTTTCACCACTAGTCTCGCTTTATACCGAACGCTTCCATTGTGTTCTTCCTTTGACCGTAAGAACCATTTATTGTGAAAGGCCTTCTTCTCCTTCGGAAGCTCGGCTAGATCCCAAGTCTGATTCGCCATTAATGAGCTTATCTCTTCTTTCATGGCTGACTCCCACTTGATCGAATCCCTCGCTTGTATAGCCTCGGTGTAGCTCTCCGACTCACCCCTATCAGTCAAGAAGATATAGTTAAGAGATGGTGAAAATTTATGAGGAGGTCTTCTTACCATAGTCGACCTCCACGGCTTCGGTGTAACTGGATCGATGTTCGGATGAGCATTCTCATCTTGCTCATCCTCGCTGCTCGTGTTTCCCTCTTCGATCTCCTCGGTCTCATTGACCTTCACCGGAACCTCCTCCGTGTCTCCCACGGGATCGATGCTTTCTTTAACCACCTCGTCTTTACTCTTGTACAAGACCGCCTCGTTGAAGATTACATCCCTGCTTCGGATCACCTTATGATTTTCGGCATCCCAAAATCGGTACCCGAACTCCGTGCCACCATATCCAATGAAGAAGCACTTCTTGGATTTAGGATCAAGCTTGCTACGAGCAGCTGCGTCGACATAAACATACGCTAGGCTCCCGAACACCCTCAAGTAGGACAGATTCAACTTCTTCCCACTCCAAACCTCCTAAGGAATCCGAAATTCCAAAGGAACCGCGGCGCTCTGTTGATTAAATGAGCTGCCATGTCGATGGCATACACCCAAAACATCTTGGGCATCCCTGAATGTAACCGCATACTTCGGGCCTTCTCATTTAGCGTCATGTTCATTCGCTCCGCTATTCCGTTTTGTTGTGGGGTCCCCGAAATAGTCTTCACCATCTTGATCCCACTCTCGACACAAAATTATTTGAAGTCGGCGTCAACGTACTCACCACAATTGTCGGACCTCAAACACTTCACCTTTAGATTTGTTTCATTCTCAACCTCGGCTTTCCATTTCCAGAAAACAAAGAACACGTCACTCTTATTTAGCGTATTGTTCATCCGCTCCGCTATTTCGTTTTGTTGTGGGGTCCCCGGAATAGTCTTCACCATGTTGATCCCACTCTCGACACAAAATTGTTCGAAGTCGGCGTCAACATACTCACCACCGTTGTCGGACTCCAAACACTTCACTTTAAGATTTGTTTCATTCTCAACCTCGGCTTTCCATTTCCTGAAAACAAAGAACTCGTCACTATTATTCTTCATAAAGTAAACCCATACCTTCCTTGTGGATTCATCGATAAAGGTAACATAGTAGAATGACCCTCCGAGTGAGGCGACGGGAGCTGATCCCCAAACATCCGTGTGTACTAGTTCCAGCTTCTCCGCCTTGGGCTCCCTTCCACTTTTGGAAAAACTCACTCGTTTCTGCTTTCCAAGAATGCAGCTCTCGCACACGTGAGACTCAATCGCCTTGAGTTCGGGTAGCAGCCCGTTCTTTGCCATGATCTTCAACCCCTTCTCACTCATGTGCCCCAGCCTGCAATGCCACAGTTCGGTCTTCTGGTGCTATCAACAACACCAACCGAATCCCTCATGCTCGTCGTCAAATAAAGTGTGCCTGTCTTATGACCTCGAGCGATGGTCATGGCGTTCCTCGAAACCTTCCACGACCCATCTCCAAATGACGTCCGGTAGCCATCACTGTCAAGCTGGCCCACCGAAATCAGGTTCCTCATCAACCCCGGCACGTGTCTGACCTTGGTGATCTTCCAAGTTTGACCATTAGAGAGCTTCAGGTTGATATCTCCCATCCCGACTAAATCGAGTGGCTCTTCATCTGCAAGAAAAACTCCATAGTCACCGAGACATAATTCAACATTACCTCTCGCTGTGCAGTAGTATGGAAAGAAGCCCCTGAGTCCAGCACCCAGAAGTCCCTGCCCGATTCTCTCCCCCGGTTCTCCACACTCAAGTCTGAACTAGGAGTCTTTCCCTTGAAATCCATTCTCCGAATTTCCTCGGCAAGGATACGATCTCTAACATCGGAGAACTTCAGATTCTCCTTCCCCATAGAGTTGCTAACAGCTGCCCGCATGGGCTCCCAACTATCCGGTAGAGATGCAAGTAGGAGCAAGGCATAAATCTCATCATCAAAGTTCACCCCAACCGCCTTCATCTTGTCCAAGATTGAGTTCAACTCGTTTATATGGTTGGCCGCGGATGCATTATCTGACATCTTAAGGTTGAACAACTGCTTCATAAGGTATACCTTGTTGTTCGCTGAGGGTTGCTCGTACATGTTCGATAGGGCTTCCATCAAGCCCTTGGTTGTGGGAATTGAGCGCACGTTGAATGACACGTTTGAAGCCAGAGACAAACGTATCAATCCCAACACCTGTCTGTCGAGGCTTTCCCATTCCTCGTCATCCGTGATCTTCTCTGGTGTACTCTTCAAAGGAATTCCAAGCCTCTTCTCATAAAGGTAGTCCTCGATCTGCATCTTCCAATGTCCATAGTTATTCAAGTCAAATTTCGTAACCCCGAACGAGGTGGTGGTGTCCGTCATCGCTTTTCCCCGATCGCTATAGCCCTAGCGCTCTGATACCAATTGTTGGAAAATTCACGTCCGAATTCCCTTCCTGAAAAGCACACGAACAACACAAGAACGAAAAAATATGCAAAATAAAGGACACAAAAATTTATTGTGGTTCACCCGTTAACGAGGGCTACGTCCACTTCTTGCCGCTGCAATCGATTTCACTAAAATATTATAGATCCCCGTTACAAGCTTGTAAACTCAATAATTGAATTCTAGACTTTTTGGAGGTGTTAAAGCCTATTTTACAATACACATAGGGTTTTGTATAGAGGGGGAGAAAAAGAATTCGGGAGAAAAAACCCGTTGGGAATTAATTCCCGAAATCCGCTGACTTTCTTTGACTTGTCGGCCGATAAGAAATCGGTGTCGGCCGACACTCAACACGCAACTCGTGTTCCACCTCGGGCTGGAGCTCGTGTTCCACAGAGTATCGCTCGGGCAACTCTTTGTCGGCTGACGGTGCCTGGTGTCGGCCGACACCAGGCCAGAACTTGGCCCCGACTCCATCTCGTCCTCCGTCTTCTTTGATCGTCTCCAACGACCGTATCCGGCGATCGTTTCCGGCGTGAATGCACTTCACACCCAATAAGAGGTTCGAGAACTGAGGAGTAGTGGGCGAATATATGTCTTAAGAGATTGCTACGCAAGCCTCTATCAAAACAAGTTATATATATATATATATATATATATATATATATATATATATATATATATATATATATATATATATATATATATATATATATATATATATATATATATATATATATATATATATATATATATATATATATTGGTTGGGATATGTCCTTCGATCCTACGTGTGCAATCCATAAAGTCATAAGGTCGTCTATGGATGTTTAAATAATTATTAGAAAATATTAATTGCTGTGAGCAATATAATATTGATCGATAATTATACCTACATGGTCACACACGAGCCGGAAATACGAGCTATAAGTGTTTGCTAAAATAAGTCCATTTGGAATCGACATATATATAAACTAGGTTTATATTCGATGTGATTTACGTACATGCATGGGATGCATGGCTTGCATGAAATGCATGACACATGGTGTGACATGGCATGCCACGCAAGCGAATGAGACCACATCCAATGCAATGTGGCATGAGGATGTGGACATGACCATTCAACTTCACCATTAATACACTTAATGTGTGATAACAATCCTAATTTTATCTATTAATACACCATTAATACACTTATTGCTCAATCCTAATAACAAACATATGTCGCGTCAAATTTTATCTAAACGAACATCACATCTCTCATAATTACTAATTACTAGGATGAGACCTATTGACTCTCTCCTACATGTGTTCCAGCAAATACCTAAAACCGGTGGGGATTAACTCAATAATTTGATTCTGGAATCTGCGAAAAAATCATAATTAATACATAAAATTAAAAAAATCGAGGAAAAAAAATGAATGACGCAAAACAAAATTTATAGAACTGAATCAGAGATAAAATAAAAATTAAAAAAAATCTAGTCGAACATAATTAATTACTCGACAAAGATTTACATCCTACCTGATTAAAGAGCTTTTGATCTGGTGGGAGAGATTTACATCATACCCGATTGAGGAGCTTCTGATCTGGTGGAATCTGGTGGGAGAGATTTACATTCTACCCGATTAAGGAGCCTCTGATCTGGTGGAAGAGGAATTCGAAACTCGGATATGACAAATTTTCATTTAAATATTATGAAGTTAGTACTGGGATGAGACCTATTGGCTCTCTCCTACATGTGTTCCGGAAAATACCTAAAACTGGTGGGGAATAACTGGACAATATGATTCAGGAATCTGCGAAAAAATCATAATTAATACATAAAATTAAAAAAATCAAGGAAAAAAAATGAATGATGCAAAACAAAATTTACAAAACTGAATCTGAGATAAACTAAAAATTAAAAAAAAATCTAGTCGAACATAATTAATAACTCGACAAAGATTTACATCCTACCCAATTAAAGAGCTTCTGATCTGGTGGGAGATATTTACATCCTACCCGATTGAGGAGCCTCTGATCTGGTGGAAGAGGAATTCGAATCTCTGATATGACAAATTTTCATTTAAATATTATAAAGTTAGTATAGTGATGAGACCTATTGACTCTCTCCTACATGTATTCCAGCAAATACCTAAAACTGGTGGGGAATAACTGGACAATTTGATTCTGAAATCTGGGAAAAATCATAATTAATACATAAAATTAAAAAAATTGAGGAAAAAAACGAATGATGCAAAACAAAATTTACAGAACTGAATCAGAGATAAACTAAAAATTAAAAAAAAAATCTAGTCGAACATAATTAATAACTCGACAATTTGATTCTGAAATCTGCGAAAAAATCATAATTAATACATAAAATTAAAAAAATCGAGGAAAAAAATGAATGAATAGAAGAACGTATAATGTAAATCGATTCAATGTTCAGAAAAATAAAATTTTACATCAACAGAAAATAACATACCTAAAAAGTTTGATCATTTTTTTTAAATTCGGTGGATTAGGGAATAAGAAAGATCGATTTTTATGATATTTGATTAATTGGAATTAAATTAATATTAATGGAATAAAAAAAGAATTTTAAGAAAGAGAATTAAAAACCTATATATTTAAGATTATGATTAATTATTATTATCAAAAATATATAATTTCAAATTATTATTTAGAATTTATATATAATTTAAATATCCTTAATAATATTATTATTTAGAATTTATAATTTTTTTATTTATAATTTATAGTGTGAACACAACTTTATTATTGCTTTTCTATTGGTTCATGTGTTAGATCCACAAATTATATGTATAGATACTAAGAAAATTAATAAAAGACCATAATATCATTTTAGTACATCGTACACAAGCAAAATGAATAGTCAAATTCAAATTTACAAAGCTCCAAAGTTTTGCATATTTTTTCCTATTAAATTATGGTTTGAATCTCTAAACCTTCTCATTCTAGAGAATCAATTAAATCTACGAGCCCTAATCAATAAAATTAGGGTTCGATATGTGAAACTCAATAAATATCTAAGTATTTTTGTATGCATATTGTATGTAGATGATACCCAAACGTAGATGCATTAGCCGCAAACGTATCCGACCTCAATTCGTTGCATGAACCCTCCTTGATCAACGAACGTGGAAACCCTTCAACAATATCGAGTCCCACTAGATTCTCTTGCCTTGCCGCGAATATGGTGCTTGTAGAATATGAATTCTAATGTTTTGTAGCATCATAATTCATGGGTTGAGGTCCCTTTAGGGTTGATTTTGAAAAGGAAAGAAAATTCCAAGTTGAATTTTTCGCCGCTGTCGGCCGACACCCTTTGAAAAACTTAACCGACACTTTTTTGCCTTGGTGTCGGCCGACAGCCGACACCTAGTGTAAAATGGTGTCCGACTCCGTTTTCTCTTCGTTTCTTCCGTCATTCAACTTCGATTCACAACCAAAGTTTATATACTCCAAGTATACATGATCAATAGAGTCGTGTGTCTCATTTGGCTTGATTGTCGACTATTAAGTTCAAGTTCACAATTCGACATTTAATATCGCCCAATCGATCCCTCTACACAGGACGCACTACATAGTTTGTTTCGATACAACACACGTGGGATGAAGAACACCATTACAACACTTCGTTCATCGTTATTCATCAAGGTTAGTCGATCTCTGCCAAAGCCTCGGCGACGCCTCGTTTTTGCACTGCGACGTCACGGGCGAAGGCGTCGTCAAGCGTGCGGTCGACTTCCCGATCGATCGATCCGGCATCGTCGACATAATGGTGAACAACGCCGCCCTGCCGGACATCCGCGACTTCGAGCTCTCGGTTTTCGAAAGAACGTTCACGTCGAACGTGAATGGGGTCTTCGTCGGGATGAAGCACTCTGCCCAGGCCATGATCCCAACGAGGAGGGGATCGATCGTGTCCCTGTGCAGTGTGGCCGCACGCGGCGGGCTGGGCCCGCACGCATACACGAGCTCCAACCACGCGATGTTGGGCCTAACCAAGAACGTCGCGGTCGAGATCGGGAAGCACGGAATCCGCGTGAACTCCGTGTCGCCTTATGCGGCCGCGCCGGGCCTGGCGCTGGCCCACTTGCCGAAGGAGGAGAGGACGGAGGATGTGTTGACCGGATTCCGTGGTTTCGTCGCCGCGAAAGGCGTGGCGCTGGCCCACACATGATTTCCGGTGCTATCATATCTAAAGTCGTCTTCACTCTCCAGGATGGCTTCTCGCGGTCAAAATGCATATGCTGATGCTGCTGTTGTCGTCGGACAACCTATTGGCTCCATCAAGACTGTACGTATATATTTATTCTTCATCATCTCATCATTCACATATATTATATATATAGATTCATCTATCAATTTGTTTATCCTCAACTCACGTACTACAGGTGGTCTCATTCACAGGAGAGAAGAAAGCAAGTTCTAACTACAAGTCCCTCGGAAGGGCTTACAAGTCATCCGTCCAAGATGGTCTTGCCACCGGTCTCGGCCTTGGAACCGTCATGTTTGTCATGTTCTGCAGTTATGCTCCGGTGTGAACTTCTAATGAATTACACAATGAACGATAAGACAATAAAGAAAAGTTGCAAGAGTCTCTGAAGCTGAGAGTCTTTGAAGTTGAGGCGCAAAAACTCAAATCCCATCTCGGTGCAAGCTTCCAGTTGTTTTTTGTGATAAAGAGATATATGATG
Source organism: Euphrasia confusa (assembly GCA_954870475.1). NCBI lineage: Eukaryota > Viridiplantae > Streptophyta > Magnoliopsida > Lamiales > Orobanchaceae > Euphrasia > Euphrasia confusa. Next base: position 24,407,541 of record OX940961.1, read on the forward strand.
TAATTATAATTTTTTTTCTTCTTTTGTTTCATGAAGTGTTAAAATAATTCAATTTTTTTACCATTGTATTGTATGGAAAAAAAATATTTTTCATAATATTTTTAATGAAAAATACAATTTTGTCATTTTCCATAAATATGGAGTATAGTGTAATGACAAAATTATTGGTCAAAATTTCAGCATAATTTCATGCAATGAATATTATTTTGTCACGAGAAAATATGTTTATCGCGATGAAATATATAATATACTACGACGTAATAATAATTTTATTGCGACAAAAAAAGTCGTCATTACAATTTGATAGAAACCAGAAACAGAGAGAAGAAACAAAGAGCAGAATAAAAGAAACAATCAAACATGAACACCAGTTCGGTTTGCCCAATAGCCTCCAGGCTTCAATTCAATTCAATAATTCGATAATCTTAATCAACCTACGCTGACACTTTAAATAAGAATAGCAGAAATAAGAAATAAACCTAACCCTAAAGCCCAAACCTAACAAAACTCTAAAGCCCATAAATAATTAAAATGACATAATTAAAAAGACATAATAATTAAATAATCAAGCTCCCGCTCTCTATCACAATTTCATAAGTTTGGCAATTGATAAAGTTTTGTCACGGAAAAAAAAGGTTTTAACGACAATAAATTAATGTCATGAAAAGAGTAACATTTAGTGACGAAATATCATATTATGTGAAGAAAATAGGAGGTTATACATGACAATTTTTATGTCACTATAGATGATAAGGTAGAGTGACGATGTCTTCTTTTGTCATCATATGAAGACTTTTGATGACTAAACGAATAATCGTCACATTTACCTATTGTGAAGCACATATTGTGACAATGCATGCGACGAAAAAAATTTGTCTCCAAAAAGATTTCGTGACGAAAAATGACTTTTTTATGACAAATAATTTCTTCGCCAATTATCAAATTTCTTGTAGTGGTGCGATGAAGTTTATTCTTCATTTGAATCAGACCACGATATTCTTCTCACGAAAATATTTTCCCACGGAGCAGACAGTTCTACAAGGGAAGGAATTAGAATTCTCTTCAGAATATGATAAATTTGAAAAAACAATATGTCATTTTTTTCTAGCGCAAAAAGATAAATATGTCCTTAAAACGTCACATTTTTTGTACGCCCACGGTGTTGTTAGGATGTATACTATAAGCATAACTTTTGTATGAACATCTTATGATATGAGATTCATTATGATCAAATGCTTAATTTGCATTTTATATTTGTTATATATGTTAATGCAATTGCCTAGTGTAATCCATATTGAAGATCTCATGCATGGTGTGTGGTGTCGCACATAAGATCATGATATCAGTCCCTTATATATTATATGTTGTAGCTCATGACCAAGATGAAATTGGACATACCATTGGAACGGTTGTAGTGTAAATCGGTATTAGTCTATATTGACTATAAAGTTACGCTACTATATTTTGAATTTATTGAGCAGGACCAATTGAGGTTGTTCAATTTATATTGTCTATATAAAGGAACAAGACTTCTGTTATCATAGATGTGTGCCTTCTTCTTAATTCCTATATAACTATGGGCACATATAATCAATATTTATTTCTTTTATTGCCATTGAGTTAGATTTATTGATAAATCAATAGGCTTGGTGAATTGAGATATAATACTATTTATATGGTGTACGTGCAGTAAATTATAAAAAGGAATATATATGTGTCCTAATGTGTTAGGATGATGATGTCATGTCCCCTTGAAAAGTTCATAAAAATTATCATGTAAACTTTGCATGTGAATTTAATATGACATGATAATAAAATTGAGTGTAACTACTCTCGGAATTAGATGTAAATTAATTAAGTTGACAGTAACTTATTTAATTTACGAACATTCGATATTTTAAATATGAGAAAGTAAACGTAGACATAATAAAGAGCCCATATTGTAATATGTGATTGTGGCGGTAATTCAATTATAATTCTTTAGTGGACCGAATTATAATTGATGAACTTAAGTCATGTGATCGGGGTTGAACACGAGAATTCTAAGTCCATCAGGAGGTCCAGCCCTAATTCCTCCTCGCGATTATTCTTGTAGCCTATATTAACCTTAACATTCGGTCCGCCTCTCAAACTTAAGTGATACTACAGAACCCTAAATTCTGAGTGTGAGATGAGAATCAAGCAAGACCGTGTCTTTGGAGGATCGTCGCCAACACGACGTCCAATGAAGATGATCCGAATACAGAAGAAGATAGAGTGGTATAATCTCCAATCTTCTTCGACAGTCCTAATCGAAAGGTATGCTTATTTTTTTGCTTCGCGTTTTCAATCATGTACCCTGATTCTCGATTGCACACCACCAGCGATCCGACTGACTTACAACAGGTGGTTTGTGTGTGCATGCACAATGAATTAAATTTCAGATAGTTATCAACAATTTTTTTTACGATCGGAGCAATAAACTATTAAAGTCCAATTTTTCATGTACAAAATTAACTTAAATTATTATTATTTGTAATTTTTTGTTCTCGTGATTATGATCTTATTCATGCACAAGTTTGTTTTTTCGTTCAACTTTTCGTTAGGTTATTTTAAAAATTACTCACTCCATCCCAACTTAATATTGAAACAAATATTAAGATAAATGTTATTTTTGATATAAAAAAATGCAGTTAAAAAATAAATTAATTGTGGATAATGTTAAAAAAATTAAAAAGTAAGGAATAATGTAATTTAAAGTAGTGTAAATAGGTTTATATACACATTTAAATATAACAACTCTTTTATACACTACCCATTTAAAAACCATCTTCCATACCTTAAAATACCAATATACCCTTACATTTATGTTAAAATAAAAATAAAAAGCAAAAATCAGAATGAGACTTAAGGACTGATAATCGACTTGTCTAAAACTTATTCTAAAACTCATTCTCTCCGAATCGGAGTGGCGGTGGCGACTGGGGAGAGAAACAGGGCTAGAGAGCAGCTTGGTCGGTGGATTCGATGGGCTGAGAAGATCGGAGACGGAGTCAAAGCGAGAAAGTGAGAGAGGAACAGGGCCGGAGAGCCGCTGGATCCATGAGCTTCGGATTATGGAGTCGGCGGACTAAACAAACCGAAGATAGAGTCGGAGTTGTTTAATTCTCGCCTTCTTATTGCTTGGTGCTGGTGCCTTGCTTTGGAGTAACAGAAGCTAAATCTGGTGGAGATGGTGTGGTGCGAGTGTCGGTGGTGAAATTTAGAAGATGATTTTGGGTTCATCCGACTCTAGCATATTGATTTATTGCTCCAGCATAAAATTTGTATAAATCATGTCATGAAAGATAAACAAATTTATTGATTGGTTCCTTTAAAAAAAGATTTAGAATTAGGGTTCACTATTGAAAAATTGAAGAAGAAGATAATGAAATTTTTTTGGGATTAGTCATCTAAGATAAGGAGTATTTCCGGTAAAGGACTAATTTATAGTGTAAGAAATATGGTTTTTTAAAATGTAAGTATAGAAAAGAGTTTTATTATATAAAAATGTGTAGTTTTAAATTTCTCCCTAAATATAAACATATTGGACAAAAAAAATATTTTCATTCGATAAGCAATAATGTATCATTGAGAAAAGTTAGAATAATTTAACAGAAAAAAAATAATTGTAGTATATTGTCGAATGGTAGTGTCGAATGGTATTTTAACCTATTCGATGAGCTCTGAGGGCAAAATGGGTCATTCACCACTTTTTAATGTATTAAAGCATAGTTTTTATATGCTAGTACAAATAAGCACTAGCGCTAACCACTTTAGTGTACTTTAATTTTTCTTCTTATAAAAAATACTATTAGCATTATAGTTTTTAACATAAAAATAACAATGTTATTTCTATCAATAAACGAAGAAGTACTTGAAAAAGAAGAATTTCTTTCCACACAGGACATGATTAATAAATTGTCAAAAATATTAATTAAGGTTCCTTCATAAATCATAAGTCATCTTTATTTTAAAGTTAATATTTCATTTACTTTATATATGTTTATATACAGTATACTGTTTCTAATTTTATTAGTTTGTTAAATAGCACATATGGAGCATATTTTAACATTTAATTTAAATATAAAATTAATATCGCAAAGAAATAATTCATTTAATTTTTTGTTAAATTTGTACATAAATTATTTGATCAAATTTACGGGGGCATTGACGGCAAACTTTCAAATTGATCGAATGAAATTGCATCTGTCAGGGGCAAAATGGTAAAGTTGTTTTCTTCAACGGATCTATGTAAAAAGTTTCTTTTTTTCCGCCATAATCTATTTCAAAAACCAAAAAACATAGGAGTAAGTAAGTATTCAAACTCCGTTCGACCTTTAAACATTTTCTCTATCTACAGATCGCTCGATCTAACCCTAATCAAACTCGATTTCCCCAAACACAAATTGAAAATCGAAAGGAAATCAGAGCATCTAATGGAATCCAAGAATCAAAACAATCCCCCTTCTACTTCTTCACTGGTCAGTGTTCTTCTTTCTTGTACAGATTTATATCTTGAAAGTAATTGCATTTCCTACGAGCTTTTGGGGGGTTTTCTTGCAATCGTTTAATTTTTATTTTGTTTTAATTATATGATGAATGATGTTAGTATGTTATGAGAAGATAATTAATTTAGCCCGATTCATTTTTATGAAATTGCTTTTCCCATTTTTTTTAATAAATAATACTGGGAGCTATGGAAGATAGGATTTCTCTGTTATTATCTTCTAACCGGTTTTGTTTCTTGTCGGGTTTATGTTGGTTTGTGCAGAGTAAGTGTAATGTCAATAAGGCTGCAGTCGTTAAGAGGCCACGAACTGGAGTCACAAGAATTCCACTTGACACTGGGTTAGGAGCACGGAAAGCATTTTCAGATGTTAATGGGGGCCAAGACCTACCCCCAAACGGTGCCCCTCCGAACAATTCTGGTTCTGAATGTGGAGTAATTGAGTTCACCAAAGAGGACGTAGAAGCACTTCTCAACGAGAGGTTGAGATTTAAAGACAAATATAATTACAAGGTATGCTCGTTTCCTTCAGCCTCAAGTGTGAATGGGTTTCAAGCTGTTGATATTTCAATCGGTTTAATTTGAATTGAGATGCCTCTTGTTATTGCAGGACAAAAGTGAAAAAATGGCTGAATGCATAAAGAGGCTCAAGCAAGGTATCAGGTGGTTCCAACATCTTGAAGGAAACTATGTTACTGAGCAAGAAAAACTAAACAATTTGTTGGTAGAAGCAGAGAAGAAGTCGAGTGATATGGGTAAGAGTGGTTCTTTAGTTGGAGGTGTTAATTTCTATGCTGAAAGATGTTTGATTAAGCATTGAATGCATTTTCTTAACTTTTTAACTCATGTAGAGTTGTTGATGAAAGAAAAAGAAGATGAGCTGAATTCAATTATTATAGAGCTGAGAAAAAATTTAAAGGCATTGCAGGAGAATTTCGCCAAGGAAGAACGAGACAAATTGGTATGCAGTAGTAACACATCAAATTTTGCATCATGGTTTTGCTAGCTACTCCATTATTTTATGCAGTATGAAGAACTAACTGTCAAAAACAGGAAGCATTAGATTCGTTGTCAAGAGAGAAAGACTGTAGACTTGCTGCAGAGAGATTGCAGGCTTCCATTTCTGAAGAGTTGAAACGAGTTCAAGAAGACAATGCTACTGGAATTCAGAAGGTATTGTTGTGTATTTATGCAATAAAATAATGTTTACAATTCCCTTCTCCAGCACAGCCCCCCCCCCCCCCCCCCCCCCCCCCCCCCCTTTCCAATTTTAAGTTGCCTTTTTTTGCGTTTTGGTTTCTCTCTGCAGATACAAACACTTAACGATACGTATAAGAGATTACAGGAGTACAACACAAGTTTACAACAGTATAATACTAAACTGCAGTCAGAACTTCATGAAACAAAGGAGACTCTAAAGCGTGTGGAGAAGGAGAAGTCAGCAGTCGTGGAGAACCTTAGTACATTGAGGGGCCACTATACTTCCTTACAAGAGCAGCTTAATTCCTCAAGAGTAAGTGTTTTTCCCTTTTGTGTTTGGTGAGTACTGCATTTTATCTTTCCCCACACATTCTGGATTGTTAGAATTGCTTTGCCACTTCAGATACTTAACTATTTTGCAAATACGTGTAAATGAGAGAGTAGAGTTGTACATCTTGTTTTTTTAGGTTGTCAGACACAAGTGTTGTCTAGCTAGATTGTTTAAGCTAATATGCTGTTAGACTTGTTTTTTTAGGTGATGTGGAACAATTATTGCTTGGTCTGTCGGTTAACCCATGTTTATGTACTTATTACGACGTACACTGGCTGCTGATTGCTGTTTTCCCATTCCAATTTCCATCTTAAATATGTATATGTGCTTAATTATGCTTCAATCTTAAAGGCATTGCAAGAAGAGGTTGCGAAACAAAAGGATGCACTTGGTAGCGAAGTTACGAGCTTGAGAGGTGATTTACAACAAGTAAGAGACGATCGTAATAGGAAATTGTTACAAGTCCAGGCTCTATCGGATGAGGTTGTAAAATACAAAGAATGTACTGTGAAATCCATTGGTGAACTAGACAGCCTGGCAACAAAAACAAATGAGCTAGAGGTAGTTTTTGATTTACCAGAACTTAGTAGCTAGCATTCAAGAAATGTATTTAAAAATTATAACAATTCCTTTTTACAGTCAATGTGTTTGTCCCAAAGCGAGCAAATAACAAGATTGCAAGAGCAGTTGTCTTTTGCCGAGCAGAAATTGAAGGTTTTTTATTTTTGCAGAATGTCGATTCTTGGTTTTCTTCTTGGTTTTGTAGTCTGACCAGAGTTATTTCTTCTTCTACCAGATGTCTGATTTATCAAAAACGGAGACAAAAACTCAATTTGAGGAACAACAGACAACTATTCTGGAGTTACAGAATTGTCTTTCAGAAGCAGAATTGAAAATTGTAGAAGGCGAAAAACTTCGCAGGAAGTTGCACAACACTATCCTGGTAACAGTTTTTAGCACATCCTTACTATTTGTCAGAATTTGTATTGGATTTTATTTTCTTGAAAACCTCTGCAGATACTATTTATCTTCAATGAGATTCTTCCACTGTGGATGATATATTCTGTTGAAACAGGAGTTAAAAGGGAACATCCGCGTATTCTGTAGAGTGAGGCCCCTTTTGTCTGATGATGGGGTCGGATCCGAAACTAAAGTCGTCTCATTTCCAACAGCAATGGAAACATTGGGCCGAGGCATTGACTTGACTCAAAATGGTGAGCTATAGAGTTCGAAACTGATATGTTCCTTTCGACAAAGTAGCATAACCTTTTTCTTCCCAATGTTTCCCACTAATGTATAATTCCTCATCAGGGCAAAAGTTTTCTTTCACTTTCGACAAAGTGTTCATGCCCGATGCCTCCCAGGATGACGTCTTTGTGGAGATATCACAGCTTGTCCAGAGTGCTCTTGATGGATATAAGGTCATAAATTGCTTGCATAACTCCTATTAATTAATGTCAATTCTTATATAGCATAACTTCATGTAGATCATACTGATTTATAAAGAACCTCTTTAGTAAAATTCACAGCTTTTTCATGTATATGACCTATCTTGCTTTGAGATATTGTGAGCAATTCATATCTGATTACTTGAAGCAAAACAATTATTTCTTTATTTGTTTTTTTTATTGTTTTTTGTGTTGCTATATTTATATTTAGTATAATCTTCTACACGAGAACTGTTTCTTGTGCTAACAAATAATAGTTGATCAACAAAAATGAGCTCTGAATACGTACCTTATTCTGGATGTACTTTAATAGTGTCAAGTGGAATCATGTGTCGAACTTTATTCATCACTGTCATTGTGTGGCAGGTTTGTATCTTTGCTTATGGACAAACAGGTTCTGGAAAGACACATACCATGATGGGCAAGCCGGGACTACTTAATCAAAAAGGTTTGATCCCAAGATCACTAGAGCAAGTATTTGAGACAAGGCAGATCCTTCAAGCCCAAGGATGGAAGTATGAAATGCAGGTGCGCTGCACAAAGAACATTTGCTTTTTTGTTCACAAAGTTATACTATTTTTTTTTTTTGGCCTCCTTTACTTACAGTGATCAGTTTTCAGGTTTCAATGCTTGAAATATATAATGAAACAATACGCGATCTATTAGCACCAAGCAGAACAGGTTTTGATCCATCACGAGCAGAAAATGCTGGAAAGCAGTATGTTATCAAACACGAATCCAATGGAAGCACTCACGTTTCTGATCTTACTATTGTGGATGTTCGCAGTAGCAAAGAGGTTTCTTATCTCTTAGAACGAGCATCACAAAGCAGGTAACTAAAGTACTTCATTAGTTTATTTTTCACACGTCTTTTAATTTTTCTTTAGCAATTGATATTTTATTTCTTATGGAACTTTAGGTCTGTAGGAAAGACTCAAATGAATGAACAGTCCTCAAGGAGTCATTTTGTGTTCACATTACGAATAATGGGGTTTAATGAGGTATATGTGTGCTATGGTTTGATGTACTACTTTCTCTTCTAGTTGGAACGTAAAAAGTAATGTTTGCTTTTGTTGTTTTATTATAAGAGCACCGAGCAACAAGTACAAGGTGTTCTGAATCTTATTGACCTTGCCGGTAGTGAACGTTTATCTAAGAGTGGTGCCACAGGGGATAGACTGAAAGAAACTCAGGTATAATTATAAATAAACTCTATTTTTGTTGTATGCAACCAGGGGCGGATCCACTTGTATTCCTTTGTAATTTTTTTTAAAAAAATGTATTTTTCTTATGCTTAGCCCCCCCTAAAAAATGTGCACATATATGCATATTATATATAAAAAAATCTCAGCCCCCCTAATCGATATTTCTGGCTCCGCCCTTTTTCTATTTTGCTTGACAGTTGACTTGCTCATTTTGATCGTGTTTTTACTTAGGCCATCAACAAGAGTTTATCATCACTTAGTGATGTAATATTTGCATTGGCCAAGAAAGAGGAACATGTGCCTTACAGAAACTCCAAGCTAACTTACCTTCTCCAGGTATTCGTTCAACTCTGGATTTCGTGGATAAATTAGTCGGCTTTATAGATACTAACTACCTTTTCATTTCAGCCTTGCTTAGGTGGAGACTCAAAGACCTTGATGTTCGTTAATGTTTCTCCTGAGCCTTCTTCTGTGGGTGAATCACTTTGTTCACTGAGGTTTGCAGCTAGAGTAAATGCTTGTGAGATTGGTGTCCCAAGACGACAAACCAGCCTAAAATCACTATCAGACTCTCGTCTGAGCATTGGCTGATTTTTAAATTTTTTTTGTTATATTTATTTTCAGATTTAAAAAAGTGAGTCCTAAGTATCTGCAGCATGTCATTTATTTGTGACTGGGTTACATATATGAGTCCCGCTTCTTCTAACCTTTTTTTTTCCTTTTTGTGTGTCAGTGTGTGTTGTGGAATGAAGTACATTGGCTTTGTATTATACAATAGTTATTACTTATTATACTATTCCGTGTGTATATTATCCACGAGACTATTATCTCGAACACAATAAATGTTGTTTCTCTTGAGTGTAATAAACTATTGATATTACATGGCTAGAAGTGCTCCTATTTGTAATATCTCTATCAAGTAGAAGCGCTAATATTATGATTCATGATCACTTCAAGAACAGTTGTCGTAGCTTGATAGCACGATTCCGTCCTGAGTTGTTGAAACTGAAAAGATCATTTAATGTCATGCGCAAGTGATTGGCAAGGTCCATTAAAGATTTAAACTCGTTTATGGCGTGATGCTTGGGGACAGATTCAAATATGGTATTCACATAGGGTGTGTTCAAACTCTTAGAGAAAAATTGTATTCAAATAGTAATAAGCCATTTTTTAAGGTTTTTTTATTAATCAAACTTAATATGGTATCTGAGCACACTCACGGCGATGATAGTTGCCGCCGCAAATCCCACAATCGATAATTTTGTTTGAAACATTCGACTTGCCCAAATGATGACATGATGTTAGATATCGCAAATTGCTTGTGAGAAAAATCTTGAAATTAAATATAAGTTCTTAAGGAGGCATTTTTAGGTGTTTGGACACATGTTTTATTAAAAAAATATGATATTAACAGTTTGAGTTTTAGATTCATGTGTCGGAAAAAATATATTTGTAAAACCTAAATACAAAACAAACTATGCTAAAAGAGTAGGGTTCTTGTGGACTCTAATGACTTTACAAGGCTGGAATTTGTTCTTGGCCTCCATGAAGTTAGAATGGTTGTGCGAACCCACGCACCTCATCCAGTTCAAACTTCTTCGACAGCCGCTGACTTCCAGCTTATTTAAATTCTTGGAACTTGCACATTTATTGCTCATCAACAACATACTAACAATCACTAGTGCTTACACAAAAAAAAACACCTTCAAATTATTAACGATAACACTTCAACATCAACAAATGGGAAAGATTACAATCCCAAAAAAAGAAATATTATGAGTGATTTGGAAGAGTCAAGTCAAAAGGAAACTATGCAGCTATCAAGGGAAGAATCAAATCATAATCAACGTAGGATTTCTGGGAAATAATTGTGAAATAATTATTTTCATTTCTATATTTATTTGACCGTTGGAAATCATGTATATAAAGATTGTAAGCTCAGAATGATGATGTAACTTGTGTTCTCAAATTCTATTTTATAAAAACATTATTTCCCCTTTTTTATCATGGTATCAGAGCGGGCCCAACACGATGATGGGTGCCCAGCCGATGATATTTCCGGCTTGCCCAAAGATGGCACTATGTCCACGAGTAGAGCCGACAAAACTGAGCCTACTCGTGAGGGGGCGTGTTGAATATCCCACATCGGTTGGATATAGATCCTAAAGCTCAAATATAAGTTGGACAACCTTATCACCTTAACAAGGCCTAAAATAGAATTTGAGAACACAAGTTACATCATCATTCTGAACTTACAATCTTTATATACATGATTTCCAACGGTCAAATAAATATAGAAAAGGAAAATAATTATTTCACAATTATTTCTCAGAAATCCTACGTTGATTATGATTTGATTCTTCCCTTGATAGCTGCATAGTTTCCTTTTGACTTGACTCTTCCAAATCATTCATAATATTTCTTTTTTTTGGGATTGTAATCTTTTCCATTTGTTGATGTTGAAGTGTTATCGTTAATACCCTCCCTCAAACTATGTCGTGGAGAGAGACATAGTTTGCTCCAGAAGAAACCAAGGGCAGTTTTAGGCAGGGACTTCGTGAAGATATCGGCAACTTGAAGATGTGTGGGGATGTGTTTGGTGATAAGTTGTCCAGCAGAAACTTTCTCACGAACAAAGTGATAGTCAAGTTCAATATGTTTGCTACGGGCGTGGAAGACGGGATTGATTGTCAAATGAAGAGCACTAATATTCTCACAATGGAGAACTGGTGGTAGGGCTAAGGGAATTTGAAGATCCTTAAGAATAAATGTCATCCAAGTGAGCTCGGCCGCGGTGTGAGCCATGGCACGATATTCTGCTTCGGTACTTGATCGAGAGATCGTAGGTTGTTTTTTAGCACACCAAGAAATAGGATTTGTACCAAGAAAGGTGCAGAAGCCGGTAGTAGAGCGTCGAGTATCCGGACAACCAGCCCAATCTGCGTCAGAGAAAGCACTAAGATCAAGTGTAGTGTGGGAAGTGAGATGTAAACCAAAATGTATAGTACCTTTAACATAACGTAAAATGCGATAAATAATTTTAAGATGTGATGAACATGGTTTTTGCATAAATTGTGAAGCATAATTTACGCTATATGTAAGGTCAGGTCGAGTAAGTGTTAAATATTGAAGAGCACCAACAAGACTTCTATATTGACTAGGATCATCCAGGGGCTGTGTAGTGGCATGGAACTTATTTTTTGGTTCCAAAGGTGTGGGCATGGGTTTGCAATCTGTCATATTGGCACGTTCCAAAATAGTGAGAGCATAGTGTGATTGAGAGAGAAGTAGCCACTGGGATGTTTTAGTGATTTCAATGCCAAGAAAATGGTGAAGATCACCAAGGTCTTTCATAGCAAATTCACGACTAAGCACTTGAATAAAGGAGTTAACAAGTGAATTGTTTGAGCCTGCAAGAAGAATATCATCCACATATAATAATAAAACAAGTGTACCTAGGTCTGAATGTAATATAAAAAGAGAAGGGTCAGCTAGGCTACAAAAGAAACCATACCTGAGCAAGAATGTACTAAAGCGATCGAACCAAGCCCGTGGAGCTTGTTTGAGGCCGTACAATGCTTTATGAAGTTTGCAAACATAATGAGGATATTTTGAGTTTTTCATACCTGGGGGTTGTGTCATATAAATGTCTTCAGGGATGTGTCCGTGGAGGAAGGCATTTTTAACATCTAGTTGACGAACTGGCCATTTTTTAACAAGTGCTATTGTGATCACCAATCGAATTGTGCCAGGTTTAATGACAGGTGAAAACGTTTCAGTATAGTCAACTCCATCTTGTTGATGGTATCCTTTAGCCACAAGACGGGCTTTTAGTTTTTCTAAGGAGCCATCGGGTTTTAATTTTGTTTTAAAAACCCATTTCGATCCAATAATATTCATACGAGGGGATGGAGGAACTAAAGACCATGTGTCATTTTTATGTAGTGCATCAATTTCTTCTTGCATTGCAGCACGCCATCCTGGATGAATAAGGGCAGAACGTGTAGAAGTTGGTTCACGCGGAACATCATTTGAGACGGTCATGGTTAGGGCATATTTCGGGTTAGGTTTTTTGCTACCTGCCCGAGAACGAGTGATCATAGGGTGTTCAATATGACTCTGTTGGTTTGATGGTTCAAGTAACGGAAATGGGATTGGGTTAGTTTGGGGCGAAGATGGTTGGGCTGCCGTTGTTTGTATATTCGAGGCTACAGGTCGTGCACGCCTACGATAGACTTGTATTTGTGGCTTACTAACTGGTGAGGTGTTGATTAAGGGAGTGATTGGCATAGACTCTAATTGAGACAAGGCAGAAGGTGGTAAAGGCGATGTGGATATGTCCGATAAAGGTTCTATGGTATTAGAAAGGGGAATTGTTGGAGAAGAGGGTATAGTATGTTGTGTTGAAGACTCGAGATCAGCGGAAGAAGCGTCACCATTAAGATGATTAGTATTTGACGAGTCTGCTAGAGAAGATTTAGAGGGCAAAGGAATGTTAATATTATTAGTAGCATGTGATGATGAGTTGGAATTATGAATATGGACATGATCTGCCAAAGTGCATTTTTGTTTTGAAAGACTTTTGTTTAACCATGAATCAAAAATAGGAACAATAGGATTAAGTGTAGAGGAAATACAGTTTTTATATGGAAAACATAATTCATCAAATACTACATGACGTGAGACAAAAACTTTTTTTGTAGGTGGATGAAAACATTTATAGCCTTTAAATTGATCACTATAACCTATGAAAATGCAAGGAATACTTTTCGGGTCAAATTTATTTTTACGAGAATCCCATGTATAAGGAAAACATTTTGACCCAAAAACACGTAAGTAACTATATGTTGGTTGGGTACCATGCAACATAAAATATGGAGAACGAGAATTAAGAGCGAAAGAAGGTAACCGATTGATGAGGTAAACGGCTGTTGAGAAAGCTTCCACCCAAAGGGACAATGGAACTCCACTGTGGAACAACATAGTCATGCCCAACTCTCGAATGACGCGATGCCGTCTTTCGACCATACCCGTTTGCTCCGGTGTGTATGGGCATGATTTTTGATGAATAATACCTGAAGAGAGAAAATGTGTAGACAATTTTGTATTGACAAACTCACCTCCACCATCGGAGCGAAATATTTTAATTTTTTTATGGAATTGTCGATCAACATATCGTTCAAAATTAATAAATGCTTCAAAAAAATCAGATTTCAATCGTAGAGGGACAATCCATGTATATTTAGAAAAATCGTCAACAAAACATGCATAATATCGAAAGCGTCCAAGAGATAAAGTGGGAGCCGGACCCCATAAGTCGCAATAAATCTTTTCAAAACAATCAGAACTGAAATTTTCAGATTTTTTGAAGGGAAACTTACTGAGTTTTCCCAACTGACAACTATCACAAACATGTTCAATTTTTGTTGGCCCTGTAACATGAATAAGACCATTATTTTTTAAAAGAAGTAAACTGGAATGTTGTGGATGTCCTAAGCGTTGATGCCAAATACTAGCCGTGCCAAACTTGAAGCGACAAGAAAAATTTAATTGTGGTTGATCAGGAAGAACATAGAGATTTGCCTTACGCTTTCCAGTCATCAAGGGCCGACCCGTTTTTCTATCCTTAACACAAAATTGTTTATCAGAAAACTCACAGTTAATAGGATATTCAGACGTAAGTTGACTAACCGATAATAAATTTTTCTTTAGATTTGGAACATAAAGCACATTATTTAAAGGTAAACTCATTTTATGTTGATGAATTTCTGCATTTCCGATTCCAGTAATAGGCAAGCATGAACCATCACCGATGAGAATTGAATCTGATCCATAATTAGGTTTGAGTTTAGATAACATACCTAAGTTACCTGTCATGTGGTTGGAGGCACCCGTGTCGGAGGTCCATTCCGTATCGGCAATGGTAGTGTCCAAAGTTAGAGCAGCCAAAGCTTGTGGTGTGTCATGTGTGTTCTTTGTCGGCTTCGGTATCCACCAACATATTTTTGCAATATGCCCTGCGACACCACAATATTGGCACGTCTCATTACGATAGCGATCTCTTTCAGTTTGTGTCATCCGTCGTTGTCCAGTGGGTGGTGGCCTTTTTTGTCGAGAATTGGATTTGTCTGAATGTGATGTTTCTTTGGGTTGTTGTGCTATGAAGCCGCGTCCAGATGATGTGAATTTGGACGAGTCTCCATGGCGTTTCTGGTGTTGGCCGAAGAATGCCATTGAGTTATTAAAGGAGTTGCTGCCCATATCAGTGTTGTTGCTCATCCACGTGCGCCTTTGATCAAAATTTTGAAGTTGTGCAACTAGTTCCGTATATGTGGGACGTGGAGGTTTTAACATGGTGGTGGTGAATGTTTCATATTGAGGACCAAGACCAGTGAGTAAGTAAAAAACCTTTTCCTTGTCGAGAATCGGCTTCCCAATGGCTGCTAGGTCATCACATATGGCTTTGAAAGCACGTATGTGATCTGTAATTGATTTGTCTTCACTCTTACGAAGATATGTGAGTTGTTGTTTGAGGGTAAATTCCCTCTCTTGCGAGTCTTGTGCGTAGGCATCTTTGAGGGCTTCCCAAACGCCGAATGCTGTGTCGACTCCAATAACTAAGCCGAGTGCTTCTTCGGACAACGTACCAATCAGCCAACCCCGCAAGAGACGGTCAGATTTTTTCCACGCTGCAAATTCTTTTGTTATTTGTGGAACGAAGCTTCCGACTTCAGCAGGATTGTTTGGATTTGGAGTGGTAAATTTTGGTGGTGGGGATTTTTCATTTGTGAGATGTTCGACCAACTCTTGGCTTTCAGCAAGGGCTAATGCTTGTTCTCGCCATAGAGGATAGTTGGTCGACGAGAGTTTGAGTGTAATAAAATTACCAACATTAAGCGATAAAGAACCCATTTATTTTGTTGGTTTTGTTGTTTACGTGCTTGTGTTCAAAGCTCTGATACCAAGATAAAGTTGGGCCAATAACACCTTAAAAGGCCTTGTTAAGGTGATAAGTTTGTCCAACTTATATTTGAGCTTTAGGATCTATATCCAACCGATGTAGGATATTCAACACAAATCCATGTGTTTCTTGGTAAAACAACTCTATGTAGTAATCAGAGAGAGAGGAGAGACAATGTGTTATTTGTAAAACCCACTCTTTGAAAATTCTGAAAGAGCTCAAATATCCTGAGTAACATTTGTTTCACTTTTTCAATCAGTGATTAATTTTGGAATTATCTGATCAACCCCAACGGAAGAAAGCAACACAAGGCGTTACATTTGGGTACGTCGATGTTTATATTTCTTCGATGGGAGTATCAAACACCACCATTATGAATGCCTACAACATAAACACAGCCTACATACTTTTGCAACTTCACCAGATTCATTTGGTTCTACAGTGCTGGTGTCTTTTACATTACTTGCTTTTGTCTTCTAAAGCATCCATCAGACCCAATGTTGCCACCAGTGCCATCTTTTTCTTTGCATTTCTCATGTCCGGTAAAGATTTCGTCCTATAGGTTTTTTGGCATGCTTTAATGACACAACGGACATGGGGATCATCTTGCCGTATTTTATCCAATATTCTTTTCGCAGATTTATTATCACCTGAAGCCAGTAGAGCTTGATACATCCTGCACACATTACGATAAAACCGAAAACCAAAATTACACAACTCAGATGCAAATTTGAAATTAGACAAGACAACCTTAAAAGGAAAAAAAAAGCCAAATAATATTACACCTTACGAAAGATAAAACGTTGTAAGGTAGACCAGCTGCCTCGTATTCTTTCCACACGGCAAATGAAGCATTAGAATCCTTTGCATAAACGCACGCAGCAAGTAGAAAATCCAAACTTTTACGAGAAGGGCGAACACCAACTTCTTCCTTGATAGCTCGAAGCAAATCCAGACCAAACTGCATCTCTTTCGACCCTTTCTCCGCAAATAAACAAAATGCCTACTCCATAATACATAACGTAAAGTATAGAAAATTAATTAAAACTTACTCGGTATATATATATATCATGAACACACTAACACACTATAAGCAAATAAATATGCAAGGCAAAAATTAGCTGTGCAAAATGAACAAGGAGAGGAACGAGAAGACAATACCTCATCAAACAGCACTTCTAGGGCTACCTCAGCATTCATGTATTTATCCTTCAGTTGCTTTAGTAGATCAACAGTACATCTGGATCAATAAATGAAAAATTATAAACACAGTTCCACTGGGGGAAAATGATATGAAAACCAGGAATAAGAACCTTAAATTCTCATGTTGAACACAATGTGAAATGATCGCGAAGCAGGCATCATCCCAATGAGGCGAATCATTTAATTCCTCCAGTAACTCAAGTGAATGATGCAATTCACCTTCGGATTGAAAATGTTCCTATATGAATTAAGAAACATTAAAATTTCACGACCTTATTCCCCAAAATGTCATTGATATTCACCAAACGCGAGTTTCTAACAACTTACAATAAGACATCTAATGGATTTGGGACTCAGCTTGCACTCCGCTTTCTTGATTTCTTTGTAAAGCTTAATCGCATCAGATAAATGGCCATGTTCAGCGAGAGCTTCAATGAGCACACTCTTGATTAGATTTATGTCCTTTACGTGTATATCTTTATTCAATATCACCTGTACATAAAAATCAAATAAGTACTCATAAAAAGTTTTAATTCAATTTTTCCTAAGGAATATCTGGCTGGAAAAGGTAAATTCATACCTTTTTGGCGTTTTCAATTAGTCCACAGGATGCATATGCATTTATAAGGGCCATGAAAACATGCTTTGTGGGTTGAATTCTCAAGTTACTCATGTCCTCAAAAAACTACAAAATATTACCACAGAACAACAATTCAGCTTGATCAATTGTAACAAATTATTAGAATATGATGAACTATATAGGCATAAAATGTAAAAATCATCTAAAATGTCGGAGGAAGCTTCAGTTTTCATCTGATTTGTTTTCTCGGTAGCAACGCCCAAATTTGCATGCCAAAATTATGCTTAAACGTTAGCACTATCAAGTACCAACGAACTATTTACGAGAAAATAAATAAATAGATCCCATGCTCAGTTTTCACTCATTTAATTTAACCAGCATTTTTATATCATTGGTGTACCTTAGTTATATCATTCTCACAGTGGCAGTTGCCTATGAGATAACTGTAAGTCAGAGCATTAGGTTTGACATCTGCATCTTTCATTTGTTTAAGAACATTTCTTGCGTTCTGATTTTTCCTCTGCAAGACTCGATCAACGGTTGATAACAAGTAAAAGCAAAATAAACATAAATATTTTTCCAACATAAAATAAAAGCAACCATGAATATATATCTTCACTATTATCAAGTGCAAGTTGTGCAAATGGGCTCAGAAAACTTGTTTAGTTGGATCAAAATTAGTAGGAAGAAAGAAATTGATAACAAAAAGTAGAATGTAAGGCAAAGCAGCTGCAGCCATTATTCCTAAACTTGGTAAAAGAAAATTAGATCCACCATATTGATAATTTAAACATTTCTTTATAAATACTTCATCTAGCCTCCAAGTTAGTATTTAACTAATACTCCACTGTATAAGGATTTGTTTTATCCATCAATAAAACCAATATCCTTGACTCTTGCCAGTGAACCTAGCACTATTTTGTTGTCATGTAATGATGTTAGAGGCAAAAGAGATGAACATAAATAAATTTATTAAATGAGAAATAAAGTAACATACGGAAGTCTTCCGTCCAAGTCAAAAGACTTCATATTCCAATGATCCAAAAGATGACTTAACCTAGAAACTAAAGACGTACTTATAATAATTAAAACCCTAATTAAAACCCACAAACCCATAATACTCAAAAGCCCAAATAATAACCTAATTAAAAATAAGAAATAAACTTCAGCGCATCACATCAAATGATTTCATAACACTACTTATATTTTCCCAATGTTTAAGAAGCATGAGACATCAAATACACAAATATAGCACACTGAAAACAAACATGATTTACATCCACTGAGCTATGTTTCGACGACAACTCTCCCGAGTAGATCTCTTTGTAGGGAAATAGTTGTATTCATAAGAGTACAAGGAGAAGCAATCAACATACTCGAACTGAATCCTTATTAGAATAAAACACCAATGATAGACACAGAAAAAGAGAGAATGGAATAGTACAATTCATGATATTCTAAAATCAATTTGTCCCAATATTTATTAAGTAGGTAATGCAACAATCAAATAATATGTGATAGAGTCAATGTCACGTAGCTGAAAGAAAATAACAGATAATATTATTAACGTAGAAAATAAATAACAAGAACAAAAAATTCTCCACAGGTTAACTTCCCGCTCCAGTTTAATGACGCAGTTTAATAATTCTAAGCATACCCTCTACAGAATAAGACGACAAACTTATCTAGTGTACTAAATAATCCTGCAGACCTAAACCCCACTAATTAGTTAAATAAATATATACTTAATTAGTTTATAATAAAATAAGGCGGTAGTAGGCGGCAAATAGTATCTAACAGTATATTTCAAGTTTTTGAGAAATCAAAGCTACTAAACCAATTGCTCAGAGCATTCAAGAAATGAATACATGAAATGAATGTGTACAATTATTGAGAATAATAAAAGCTTGCAAAGTATCGTTTCAAGAATTTAAGGCACCTCACGAAAATATCCGGCTAGTATAATGTTGAACATGCCAGCTGTCGGTTTCAGATCCATGTTTGGCAGATCATTAATCAATTCATATGCTCCCTCAAACTGCATTGAAATGACAAAATTATAAAATATGAGCAGCTAAAACACTTTCAAATTGATACAGTGAATCAAGAATTTTTACATCTTTCATCTTCACATATAAGAGTATCATCTTCTTGATGGTCTCATCATTTGGTTTTAGATTGAGCTGAGATATCCTCGATTTGATTTGATGGACCTAGCAATTGAAAGAAAATAATCATCAATATCAACCAAAAGCCTAGTGCCCTAGCTATAGAACAGCTAGAGTCACACAAGTTAATTCAATCAATAGGTGAAAACTTACTGAATAAATCCTCACTTTGTTACATGATTCTCTAGTTATGGGTGTTGACTATAAATATGTGATCCAGTTCTATCCGAATAAAGATTATTATTTCTGAATTCTGATATAATTATATGAATTCAAATATATATTATACCATAAATATCAGCAACCATGCATTATCTCAGCCAACCCATTAATTTATTAAATCATTACATCATCTATTTTACACGTATGCATTTTTATCTCAACCCAACCACTTTATATTTTGAAGGTTTATCAGCAACCTAACCATTTCAATTATTCTACTTCAATATATTTGTCAAGTACTGGAAAACCCTGTAATCCAAGTTTTCAGTTTTCATTTTATTGACATGAAAGGCTCTCGACTTCTCGTGGTTCACCGTTGAATAACGAAGTGAAAAGCTTATTTCCTGAACAACCATTTGATCCACTGGTGTAAACAATAAAAGCAGGGCAAAATAATAATACTAAATTACTAATTTATTGTAAATTAATATCACAAATTTGACCTCTATTTATAGAGGAAAAAATATGAACTTTTATATAATTTTATTTTTTATTTTAATTAAAATATAATGGTACAGTATTATTTAATTTTTAAATATTATACTAAAAAAATCCCACCAACCATTGAAAAAATGACACATAGGCTGGTGGGTACGCCCTAGCCCTTGCGGGCCGAAGCCCGACCCTAAAGGACCGTCTCGGTTACCGATGACGGCTTGCGGGGGTGATATCCTGATTCTACTGTACTAACACTTGTCTTTTCCAGCGCGTTTTGTCCTCACTCGTGCGCACCCGGGACACTTCCCAGGGGGTCACCCATCCCAGAATTACTCTAGAGCAAGCACGGTTAACTTTGGAGTTTTTATAGGAGGATTCTCAGAACATAAGATGTATCAATATGAGTAGCATATTTAATTCCTTTAAGCGCTTCCATTTTTTTTGGAAGTTACAGGTCGTATGGTTTTGTGGTTGGTGGTATACATACATACAATCAATGTTCTAAAAAACGCTAGGCGCTAGTAGGACGGTGACCTGGGGCCTAGCGCCTAGACGGCTAGGCGGGGGCCTAGACGGATTTAGACGGATCTAGGCGGAATTAGTCTTTTTTCTTTTTTTTTTAATATATTATGCATATAGCTTATCTATATAATAAATATTATTAAATTTATTACCTTTTATCCCTTTTTCTACTACATTTATATTTATAAGAGAATATTATATTATTATTAGTAGTATTAAATTAGTTCCGTAAGAGTGTAAGACTATCTATATACTATAAGTTACAATTATTATTTATATCACAAAGATATTATTTCTTAACATAGCCAAATAGTTTATAGTATATTTATATATATAAGGATAAGGATTCTCTCTATATATATTATAAGAAAAAGGATAAAATAAAAGGAAAACTTAGTATAAGGAAAGTCAAAGATCTTCCAAAAGAAAAATTGAAGATAAGTAGAAAAGGAAAATGAGAAGGAAAAGAAAAAACAATTAGAAAGGCTGGATCAGAAAAAGGAAAAAAAAAAA
This sequence comes from Euphrasia confusa, assembly GCA_954870475.1. Taxonomy (NCBI): domain Eukaryota; kingdom Viridiplantae; phylum Streptophyta; class Magnoliopsida; order Lamiales; family Orobanchaceae; genus Euphrasia; species Euphrasia confusa. The sequence goes on from OX940961.1 coordinate 24,428,860, forward strand.
AAGGTTGGATCGGCAAGAGGGGCAGCACTAATCCGCCTAGCCCGTCCAGACCCGTCTAGCCCCCGTCCAGACCAGCCAGAAGCCGCCTACACCGCTCAGGGATTGCCTAAAATCCGTTTTCCTCAAGACCCGTCCAGATGTGGCCGCGTAGAGAAAAACTGCTAGGCGGACTGCCGCCTAGCGCCTAGGCGGCCGCCTAGGCCGTTTTTTAGAACAGTGCATACAATAGACCACTTAAACTCAATCACACTAATCATTTTAAAAAAAATGACAAAGACATGACCATTTGATTAAAATGGTAACTGATATTTGTAGTCTTAGAAATTAGAAACACAATACACATGATGTACATGATATAACTACTTGTACAAAAGTGAGGATAAATTGGCATACCAGATTATATTCGCAGCTCTTACCACAAGCATCTAATATTGTATGAAATGTCTCTAATGATAAACCAATACCAGATCCAAATGCATCCTCTACCACATTGAGTGCTTCATGTACCTACGCCGTATTTAGATGTACTTCACACAGTCAGAACAATTTAAATCAAATCAGAAAAATACATGCAGATATTCAGCATGAAAACAAAGTCAAGCACCAAAGCACAGTTGGTGTTGACTAGGAATATTTTCCTCATAGAAATTGTATTAATGGAGTAACTTTCCATTTGCATTATTGCATATACCTTGAAGAATTCACAACAATACTCAATGAGCTTCTCATATTGTGCAGATGTGGGCAACAGCGCTAGATTCGTATGTAACTTCTGGAATGTTACGATAATATCTTCAACCTATATCATCCGACAAAGACAAACAAAGTAAAGAGTGATTCAAGACAATAATCTAGTATATGCAGTAAATACAGAAACTTCATACATTCAAGAAAGGAAAATAGCAATTATATTGATAGATCATTCACATAAGAAGACTGGTGTAAACTGAACAGCCCAAACTACAAACTCAAAAAATTATAACATTCATGAGAATTTCCTCACCGCTAAGTTTGGTATGCTAATTGAATATGCACGGATGAAGTTTGAGATGTCTTCAGCTCCAATATCTGCTTGACATATGCACGTGTACTTAAAAAAAAAATCTTGAGAGATCAAAGAATACTAGACCAAATGAAGCCCTACATATACATGAAGTTATATGTTGAATCAAGTACATCGAAGAAAGCAAAGTTCAAGAAATCATACAATTGATAGAGTTGCACCTATGGATTAGTTGCACATAAGTTTTACACATTTAATCAAAGATTATGTGACCATACTATACAAGCCCATAGATGTCAGAAAAGTTCTACCTTATGTCAGTTATAATTGTTTTCCATGGTATAAAGTAGCAGTCATTCTAATTGATAAATCATAATGGAACTCCTGATAGTCTGATAAAACATGAAACACTCTTTCCAAGAAGTTTTATACTTTTTCTAAACAGATTGACCATAAATTTCCTTCATTGCAAAACCCAATATTTTTGCATACTAACCACTTCTTTTCAGTGCTATCAGAAATCTTTCTGCGTAAGGTTCCAGACAAAACTTCCCCAATGACATGAAGACACGCTTCATAGATGCAACTCGTGAAACTTTAGTTATATCGAGAGTTTCCAATAGCACCAAAAACTCTTCTCTGCAATCACTTTCGCATAATGCCATTAATACACATTCTGCAATATAATTGTAAAACCAAGATAAGATATAATTGTGCAGACCAAACATGAGTTTGAACTTTTACTAAATATATGGACAACATGACATGGTGGGAAATTGGATATATATATATATATATATATATATATATATATATATATATATATATATATATATATATATATATATATATATATATATATATATATATTAAACAATATAGATTTTCCACCATATATACAGGATTTCCAACTCCCAATAAACATGTGGTACTCCCAATTTGAAAGGAAATTTAAGCAGAAAAAGTCAGCTATAAATGGATGGCACCATAAAAAAAACTAAAAAAATCTATATAATAACAATAAATCTCAAGGATGTCTGATCAACAATTATGAAATCTCCTCAACAAAGTAAACACAAATAAATAAAAAATGTATTCATTATAAATAAAGTGTACTTACAGACAGTTGTTAAGCTCAAATTCAACATGTAATGATTAATATTTATGATGGGAAAATTTTGTTAGGTAGTGCAATGTATAAATCAATTCAAACAAAATAATTACATTATGAAATGACTGAGAGTACTTATAAGCATTTGTTGCCACTCTGAGGTAGAGTTTAATTGATTATTGGTCAATACCACTTGAATATTGTAAGAAAATGAAATTTCCGGTCACCTCCTCCATTGTAATGGAAGCAGGTGTTCCAAAATAGAACCATTACAGTTGATTGTCAATGAAGACATATAGCATGAGACCAGCATTAAAATGCTTAAGTCTGCCACATATTTCCCCCATTCAAAATGGTGTCTTATTTTTCTATGAAAAGTCACTCAACTGGAATGAGTTTGCAATGTTATCAATAACAGATTGGAAAATGACAGTATCCCAAAACAGAGAGCAATAACAAAGAATGTGGTTAACAGCAGCAGGGCAAAAAGCAAGCAGGAGATAACAAATTAAAGCTTACCTCGAAAAATCGACTTCTCTTCTGCATCATTAGTCACGGCTGAATGACAAAGTTGTTGAACTTTTTCTTTGTTATTGACTCTTACCCATAGCAGCATTTCGTAATAAGCCAAGCGTGGAAGTGAGTCTGGATTATCATCTTTGATTAGATCAGAGAAGAAAAAGAACTCTTCAACCATGCCAGAATCGATTAGATACATCAAGAATTGTCCATATGTTTCTTCCTCGATTTTAAATCCTCTTTCTTTAACTAATTTAAATAATTGGTATGCATTGAAAAACTGCTCCACTGATACATCTTCATCATTAGCATCCCTAGCCTTCTCTATGCAAATCTTAATTAATAAATTATACTCTTTAAGGCTATTTGCTTTTCCTAATTTCCCGAATAAACCAAGGGTAGCCTCTGAACCCAGCTTTTGGCCACACATTTTGGTCAAACGGGCAAAATGACTGGTTTGGGAGGATGTGAAAAAATACTTCTGCTTCTTCCCTCGAGAAGGTTCTTTCCTCCGCACTGATAAACTGGCATTTGTCATTATTGGAAACCATTGACTTTCAATAACACCTCCCATATGTTGATGGCTTTCATATTCATCATCCCAATCGAAGTCCATTTCATCTACAGTAAAAAGCACCACCATAAGTAAAAATATATTCTCAAAGTTGAAAAATATCTTGCTCGCATCAAACTCATGATCGTAGACTTGTAGCCACTAGCCATTACAAATATTATACAGATTGTAATTTACAAAATAACCACTTTCATTGCAAGAAGTAACTGACAGATGTGATATAATTGGTCACCGGTTAAAAAAATGAATAAACAGACAAATCTGAAAGCATGGTGCGCACAGTCCGAATATCGACATTAACAATTTGCATATGCAGAGCTGATATTCACCTAAATTATAGTTACATTTCTATCCATACAAAGTTTAAACAATCACACATACCTTGCAATATACTGGAGGCGTCGTTTGACAGCTGCTCTGCTGAATTATCTACGAGGAAGGAAAAACAAATTATGTGCAGGTGGTTGGTGATCATACGATTTAGAACAATAGAAAAATTCATCAAGCAAAAATATCCAATTCCCCAGATTAAGGTACACTATTTTCTCCACATACCGTCATCGTCTATGCATCCAACAGAACTCAAACTGTCACTGCAAATAGCGTGGAGAGAGGTATTGTTGGTAGAATTGGAGACCGTCGAAGAAGAAGACGGCGCTTTGAACTGCTTGAGGAGGCGTTTGGCGGATGCCAAGGAGGGCGAAGATGATTCGAAATTAAGGTTGGAGACGGCATTTTTTAATTCGACGTCGGCGTCGGCATCGGCCGACGAGGAGGAATTGGAGGAGGGACTTCTCTTCTTCTTCTTGGGGGCGACGACGGGTGTACGACGTCTAGACGTGAGTTTACCGGCGGTACGGAAGAGAGAGGCTAGGTTTTGGGTGGTTGAACGGCGCATAAGGACATGTGATGGTGGCTTCAAAATCTCAAATTTTAATTTCTTTATTTAGGGGTACCTTTATTCATTTCTTGGGATTAACCGGGAAAATAAGGGGGCAAATTAGTAACTTCCATTGATATCTCAAGTCTTTAATTTTATGCCTAATCATTGTTTTAGTTTTACAAAACACCTCATTTGAAATTTTGGAAGTCGGACAAATTTGGGAGTGTGTATCGGTTACATAGTTCTAGGATTTTTTAAAACTTTTAAAAATCTAGATTTTCAAAAGTCAATAAAAATATTGAGTTATTCGATTCATATTTTAAAAAGTTTTTTAAAATATATAGGTATTAAAAAATAAATGGATTTTAAAACTCAATACATTTTATTGGATTCTCTCTTAAATATATGAAGGATTCAGAATTTTTAAAATCTCTTGTAGAGATATAAATGAATTTCACTTTAATAAATTAAATTTTTATTAAAAATAAAATTTAAACATTATATAAAAAATTATATTTTATATTTATTTCACTTTAATAAATTAAATTTTTATTAAAAATAAAATTTAAACATTATATAAAAAAATTACATTTTATATTTATTTCACTTTAATAAATTAAATTTTTATTAAAAATAAAATTTAAACATTATATAAAAAATTACATTTTATATTTATTTCTCTTCTAATAAACTATATTATTATTAAAAATAATAAGACTTTAAAAAATTATAAAAAAAATTATATTTATTTTTTCTTTTATTAAAAAATTATATTATTGAATTATTATTAAAATAATAATAAATTTTAAAAAATTATATATAAAAAATGAAGAATATTGTGTAATATTTTTATTATAAAGTATATTTGTATCAATAGCACACAAATTAATTGTATCACTAGTATTAGCGCAAAAATCAATAAAAATCATTATAAAATCATAAAAAAAAATATATTACCTAATCAAATAAAGTCTATAAAAATCTATATAAATCCATAAAAAAGTCAGTCAAACTCTATATGAAATATATGAATTTTTTCAAGTCTACGGGCTTTTTAAATTCTAAAAAAATCTAATAAATCTCAATTGAATAAACCTTCAAAATTGAGACGATATTCATTGATCGCTTCCGATATGAGTTATGGTGTTGTGTCAATACTATAAACACACTTAAATCATTCACCACATGCTCTTCTAAGGGTGAACCTAAATTCTAGTTGAGAAGAGGCCAAATTATACAGTCATATTGTAATGCCCTAAAAGTACCAAAAAATAAATACTAAAATTTATTAAATATAAAATAAGAGTAAATAAAATATTATACTATTTTAGAGTAAAAATAATAATTAAAAATACTACATTAAATAATATAGTAAAAAAATAGTAAGATTTTATAGTAAAATCGAGGTGTTTTACTTAGATTTTTTAGAAAACATAGATATATTTTACATTTCATATTGTATTACAAAATACACAACCTTCATCATTTTGGTGGATAAATATCAACTAAATCATTTATTCATAAGTTTTCATACTGCATCATATAGTAGTCGAAAAATTAAGCATAATACTTGTAAGAGATTTTTATTCCATTGTCTCGTTGCCTCTGTTGAGCGTGAAGGCCAATTCACGCCAGAAGACACGATCGGAGGAGACGATCGAAAGGCGAGCTGAAAACCGCTTGGTTTCGGCCGACAGGTTTCGTCGTCGGCCAACAAGATAGTGAAAAAGGAGCAGCTCGTACAGGAGCTTTGTGGCGAGCGGCAAGCGGGCTGGTTGCGACCGGGTAGCGACCAGATAGCGGGCGCTACCCCTGGGTAGCGGTCGCTACCCATACTGTCGGGCGACAGGTTTTCACCGTCGTGGGACATGTCCCAGAAATTTCAGCGCACAACGGGATTTTTCCCTTTCTCCAAGTTTTTTCCCCCTATATAAATCCTGTGCTATTGTAAAAATAGGGTTAACATCTCCAAAAAGTCTAGAGTCGAATTATAGAATTACAAGCGTGTAATCGAGCACTTTAATTGATCTAGTGAATTATTGCAGCGACAAGAAGTGGACGTAGCCCTCGTTAACGGGTGAACCACTATAAACTCTCGTGTCCTTTATTTTTCGTATTTTTCGTTCTTGTGCTTTCGTATTGCTTTTCAGGAAGGGAATTCGGATGCGAATTTCCTAACAACTGGTATCAGAGCGCTAGGGCTTTAGCGATCGGGAAGAGCGATGACGGAAACCACCACCTCCTTCAGGGTTACAAAATTTGACGGAAATAACTATGGGCACCGGAAGATGAAAATCGAGAACTACCTTTATAGGAAAAGGCTCAGAATTCCTTTGAAGGGTAGACCGGAGAAGATAACAATTGATGAGAAATGGGAAAGCCTCGGCAGGCAGGTGTTAGGGTTGATACGTTTATCTCTGTCAGCAAACGTATCATACAACGTGCGCGAAATTCCCATAACCAATGGTTTGATGACAGCCCTATCAAACATGTATGAGCAACCCTCAGTGAACAACAAGGTGTATCTCATGAAGCAGTTGTTCAACCTAAAGATGTCGGAGAATGCATTCGCGGCCAACCATGTGAATGAGTTGAACTCCATCTTGACCAAGCTGAAATCGGTCGGGTTGAACTTTGATGATGAGATATATGCATTGCTCCTATTGCTTCTCTACCGGATAGTTGGGAGCCCATGCGGGCAGCTGTTAGCAACTCTATGGGAAAGGAGACTCTGAAGTTCTCCGATGTTAGAGACTGTATCCTTGCCGAGGAAATTCGGAGAATGGATTTCAAGGTGAAAGGTCCTAGTTCGACCTTGAGTGTGGAGAACCGGAGGAGGAACTCGGGCAGGAATGGTAACAGGAACAAGGGGAGATACAAGTATAGGAATGGGAGAGATAGCTCGAAGTCCGAGCAGAATGAGTGATGGAATTGTGGGAAGATGGGGCACTTCAAGCGTGATTGTCGCTCTCAGGGGAAGAACGACAATAAGAATAAGGGATCTACCAACGCAGTGACTAAGGATGAGGACGATGGGGACGTCATTCTCCTATCGGTCGACTCACCGATCGATTCCTGGGTGCTGGACTCAGGGGCTTCTTTCCATACTACTGCACAATGAGAGGTAATGTTGAATTATGTCTCGAGTGACTCCAAGGTTTTTCTTGCTGATGACGAGCCACTCGATGTAGTCAGGATGAAAGATATCAACCTGAAGCTATCTAATGGGCAATCTTGGAAGATCACCAAGGTCAGACATGTGCCGGGGTTGATGAGGAACCTGATTTCGGTTGGCCAGCTTGATAGTGATGGTCATCGTGTTTCATTTGGAGATGGTTCGTGGAAGGTGTTGAGGAACGCCATGACCATCGCTTGAGGTCATAAGACGGGCACACTTTACACGATGACGAGCGTGAGGGACTCTGCTCGTGTTGCCGAGCACGACCTCTCTCACATCTTGGGTGGTGGGTAGTGGCCCGATCCTCGAGCATAGGCCTCATAAAGTCGTCGATTGTCCTCTCGCATGATCTCCATTCGAACATTCCATCGTTGGTCAATCACCTCCAAAGCCTCCGACACAATCCGGCGGTTTTTTTGCTCGTAATAGCTCCTCTCGACCGCCATCCAGTTAGTCCATGTAGCATCGTCGAGAGCCATCCGATCCATCCTCGCATTCATCGCCTCAAATGTCGTCGCATTCGCATTCATTATAGCTTGGAGATCGTTGGGATGCATATGTTGGTATATGTCCTTCGATCCTACGTGTGCAATCGATAAAGTCATAAGGTCGTCTTTGGATGTTAAATGATTATTCGATAATATTAATTGTTGGGAACAATATAATATTGATCGATAAATCATACCTACAGGGTCACACGCGGACTCGTAGATGATGTACAATGCTTGTTAATTATATTGATTTAGAATCAATATTTACGTGAATTTATATGCATGCATGGGATGCATTGCATGGCTTGCATGGATGCATGTCACATAGTGTGACATGGCATGCCACACAAGCAAGAGGGACCACATCTTATTCCATTGTGGCATAGTGATGTGTACATGACCTTTCACCTCCCCATTAACCACCCATTATGTGATATAATGGTGCATATTCAATATGGGGGTTACAAGGGAGTGATGGAGGTTGTAATGAAGGTGTTAAGTAGTGAAAATCTGATTTTCAAAAAAGGACTTGATCACCAATTTCGAGATTCACACAAAAGAGAGAAAGGAGAGAGTGTTCTTGGATAACCGACTCAAGCAAGCAAAGTGTTCGTCATCCGGGTTCGTGTGCAACACGTAGAGGCCGGGCCATTTGTGCGGCTTCAACATCCGGGCGATCTAGACAAGAAGAGTGACGAGGTCATTCACAAGGAGAGCATATAGTGACTGATCCATGAAGGTGGTTCAATCGACTCAACACCACCTTCATCAACATCAACGAGGCACGCTACACCGGTTGTAAGTGTTCTCGTTAATCCTTATATATATATATATTGGATGTATATATATAAACGTGTATATACATATAATGTGTGCCTAGATCTTCATGTTGTTCGTGTTCTATTGTTTTACACGCTTCCGCACACACGAACAAGGTAATCGGGCGATTGGATCGGCATCGAAAACCTTCAATTGGTATCAGAGCCTAGGGCTCGTGCACATGTTTTGTGTTGGAAACAATTTTAAACAACATAATTGCTCTTATGTGCTTATTTGTTGTGATATTGATTGCTTGTCATAGATGTAAGGCCAACCACAGATAGTGGTTGGGTGAATGCAATCGTGTTGTTTACGTACCGAATGGCTTTAGTTTTGAGGCCTGCGTGCCTTGGAATCAGTTGTAATTTGGAGGACTGTGTGCCTTGGAATCATTTGTAATAGATAAGTTTCTTTTACATATGTATTTTACAACTTTTAAGCAGTGGATTTGATCCACGGATCGACCTTGGATCTCGAAGCACTGACGAATACGAAGAGAAATGAAGCAAGAAGAAGCATTTTTCAGCCACTGGAGCAAGTAGCGGTCGCTACCCTAGGGGTAGCTACCCTAAACGCTAGGCTGATCGCTGCTCGATCGCTACCGGGGCCAAAAAATGGTCTGGACCAAGGTAGCGGTCGCTACCCCCTCTGGAATCAGCATTGCGTCATTCCGGTGGACGGGGCGCTACTCATGGAGTTTTGCTTATTTTTCGTTTGTTCTTTTTTCTGTGTGTTTTGAGGTTTAGGGGCCATTCGAGTATGTATTGCTTGTTGTGCTAGTTTTAGGTTTATATATGTTATAAATGTTCAACCAACATACATACAACCTTAAACATGCATGTTCCCAAAATAATGAGTATAATGTCTTGTCCAAAGCTTCACACCCATGAAGCCCTCGATCGTGAGTTGGTGGGTCCGCCTCAGCGGGGTGCCACTTTCTATCTTGGGATAAGTGCGGGTAAGGGTAGTGAAATGCCCTTACACGTGAGTTTGGTTTCCTCATCGATAGATCCACTGCAGGCGTTGTTGGAGTTGTGTACTTAATGTCTAGATTTAAGTATCGGTAAACTCCCGGTCATAGCATTTAACCTATTTAATTAATAAACAATTATTTGCATTTAATTATTTATGCAAAATATAGTCCTGGATTTTATACGTTGTAGTTAGTATGGTGTGCATGGGCGCACAGAAGATCATACTATCGGTTACTCGTATTTAATCGAACAGTTGCTCACGACCTAGATGGACACGGACCAATCCATCGGTATAGTCGTTGTGTGAGAGAGAAAATAATTTATCTTAATTATTTTATCACACTTGTACACTTGGTGTATTGGGCGGATCGCTTGAGATTTATTGATTAGGATTGCCTTGGATAATCAATTTAAATCTCAGAGTATTTTATTCTTAATCCCCGATATTATTGCGGGTGTGTATATTTAATATAAGTGACTTTGATTTTCCAAAGGAATTAACCGATTTAATTATTGGGTTAATTACCGGTTAAGTTGGGTCACTATATTTTATATACGACATGCCGTGAATATTTGACGGGAAAGTGTATCCCGTAAGGGTTGATAATATCCCCGAGATGAGTTCATAAGGAATTATTATGTAAACCCTGCAGGTGGATTTAATCCGCATAATAATTAAAGTTGAGCGGTACTATTCTCGGATATAAGAGATGAATAATATTTATTAAGCAATAAATAAATTTATTCATGGATATTTAAATCTTAAATACACGGAATAAATAATACTACCGGAGAAATATTATTTGATATAATATGATTTAATATTGGGAGTGCAATTTTATTTATATAGTGGAAAATAAATAAAATTAATATTGATAAGGATTAATGGATTTGGGTTGGACCCAATTTAATCTTCAATATTAGAAGCCCAATATTTAATCTCCTTATGATCCCCTACGTAGCCTATAAAAGCACTACATGGTCTTCACTTTTCATAACATAAGATAACCTACGCCAATCATAAAGTCTTGGAGAGTGAAGGAGATCCATAGGAGTTCGATAGATCGTCGCCCACACGACGTTCGGACGAGGTGCAAGGAATACGTGGGAAGATCGCAAGGTCATCAACGCGTTAATTCGTTTCTCCGTACAACGAATCGAAGGTAATAAATCATAAACCCTCTTTATGATTTTGTGTGAATTGATTGTAGCGTATACATGAACACACGATCCGGGTAAACGTACGAACTTCGGGGACGGGGATTCGAGATCCCCGGCGAAGGTCGAGAAAACCCTCGGTGGGATCGAGGGTGGCGGCCGAACCCTAGGGTTCGACCGCCGGCGCGCGGTTGAAGGGATGAGCCCCGGCTGGACGCCGGGGCGTGGGGTCGACCTCGGGTCGACCGCCGGGGTTCGCCGTGGGCTGGTGCCACGGCGGGAGAACCCCAGCCCCTTCACCGGCGGCTTCGCACCTACGTATGAGTTCTTCGTGATTCTTCTTATGCAACGCATTAGAATCCACTAGCAAACCTCTAGTGCGGTTTTGCTACGGGACTTATACGAATAAACGCATAATTCCTCGTAACCCTCGTGTACTACTACGGGTACACTAGTTATGCCTCGTGATTCCTCGCAGAATCGAGTCATACTCTAGTTTTCTCGTAGCGTGTCTCGTACACGACTCGGCCCACGAGTCAGGGTTCCTATCAACTCCCCCTTCCTTTAAAACTATACTTGACCCCAAGTATATCTTTAATTAGGATGGTTGATTCCCTTCATCCGGCCTCCTACGTGGTTGTATGAACAACACACGTCCCCCCCACGTAGCACATACAAAACTATTACGGTTTTGATGCCTCTACGGGTGCGGTGTCTCGCTGCCTTGAAGCTTGCGTACCTATCACGGGTCCGTCGATTGCTTCCACATCGATCACCTTAGCACGAGTCACATGACATGTCTCGGCCCTAGTAACACTAGTGTGCTACTCCACTTTTCCCTTGCCTTGATTAGGTTGCTTCGCGTCTCACGTCGCTTGGCTCGCCTTCTCTTGGCTATGGGCGAGATTTACAACATTACGTTGCAAACTCGTAGCCTCCCACGATGATGGTCGAAGCATCACGCCTCTTCCTCGTGTGGCTCCGGTCACATACTTGCACCAATTTGTTGCCTTGGGTAAACAATTTTGTTTGCCTTTGAGCACCAATTCGTTGCTTCGTACGGACCTCGATCCTTGGTCTGACTTGTAGCACTACGCCATAAGTCATCCTTCCGGACCGCCCGTCCCATGAGGTAGAACGCCATATCTCTCCCGATCCTTGACTTGACCATGAAGAAGATAGAGTAAGTACCTCTGGATCTTGTGCGTGTGTTGCAACGCACCCTACATGTTATTGTGTGTCTCTCACGAGTCCACCACAACATGTCCCTAGCCTTCACGAGTAAACTCGCGTTTGGCCGTGTGGATAGCATCACCATCGATCCCATCACAGGATGTATGGACTTATGCCAATCCCCCGAATCTAACCAATTAAGGTTTCGATCCCTTGGACACTTACGCGTCCGATCCAACGATTATTGCCTAAGCAAAAACCGTGGCCCAAGTCGAATCAAGTCGACCGATTTCTTCGAGGTCACCTTGCCTCGGAAGTGAGGTTCTCCTTCGCCGTCTCTTGTAGAGCACGTCCTTCGAGATCCCTCTTGGAACTTGTGGCTACCAACTTTCAGCAACTCGTCCATGGATGGCCTTGAACATCACGTCCACGCTTCTCCATGCTTCGTGGTACTTCGGAATTCATCTTCCTCAGCACCTCTCAATGAGAGCACCAATTTGTTGCGGACCCCGGTCGATGAATTGAGTCACACACAAATACCAGTCCAAAATACAGTTGAGGCGCTCGCGCGGTCTCGAGTATGGTTTGGCTCGGTAGGTATTCTTGAGTCCTTTGCTTACTCCGCACGCCTCGAATAGTTCGAATCGACCTATTGAGTGTTACTAGTTGGCGACTATCGAATTGTTATTGATTAACAATCGACTATCGTTTAATAGCCCACGTGATAAATCACGCACAATCAAATAATCGAGAGGTTTCGATTATTGATCCTCAATCTTCGCATGGTTGATCATTACAATCGAACACACACGGCCCTCGCGTAAACGCGCGCTACCAACGATGATCATTACAACCAATCGCGGCCCATCGCATGAATAATCACAACGATTATTGCACACGGCTAACACGTATGAAAGTGTACTACGCACCCATACGGTTCCTCGTATATAGAAGATCTCGCATCTAATATACGGCCATAACAGTTTAACGTCGTATCGTAGACGTGGTAGAGTTTAAGATAACTCTCAAAACTATGCTTCACTAGACCTTCATAAGGAACTAGGAAGATGGAAAGTTGTTGGAACACAAACTTTCGAAACCACCTTTGGGTTTTCTTGATTCAACTATGAATGAATAATTACAATAGCGGAGCCTCTCTTATATAGAGCTCATTACTTGGTCCCTAAGTAACCTATACTATTAAAATAATACAAGAGAATCCCAACACATGGAAACTCTATCAAACATACAATATAGAGATCTCCTAAAGATACTCTTCTATCTTTATCCTAATTACTTAATTAAATAAATAATTAGATATACACTAATTTATATATTAATTAATAAATAATATAAATATTATTTATCAATTAATTCGGACGCCCAAGCCGTTGCTCGTCGCCGCCGCTGCTGCCGTCGATCGCCGCCGTCAGCCGCCTCTCCTCACCGCCATGTCGCCGCCGCCGTCAGCTGCTCCAGGTGGTTCGGTCCCAATCGAGCCCTAAAGACTCGCCCGTAGCACCTCTAGTACTTCACCGCGTCACGCAATGAGTACCTTCGTATGCTCTCGCGCAAACCTCGTATTCTTCGCATCACGCTTCGAATACTAATGCGCCTTCGCATCACATAATCCTCACTACGAGAGATTATTGAATGCCTCGCATCGCTACCGAGTCACCACACAGGATCCTCGTAGCCTCTCGCATACAGCGCGCCTCATACGAGTACTTCGCCGATGCCTCGTACTATCCTTGAGTAATCTTACGAATTACTCGTGGATCCTCGCATACGATCCTAGCCATTACAGCTTTGCTCGCTGCGCTTCGCACCTACGTATGAGTTCTTCGTGATTCTTCTTATGCAACGCATTAGAATCCACTAGCAAACCTCTAGTGCGGTTTTGCTACGGGACTTATACGAATAAACGCATAATTCCTCGTAACCCTCGTGTACTACTACGGGTACACTAGTTATGCCTCGTGATTCCTCGCAGAATCGAGTCATACTCTAGTTTTCTCGTAGCGTGTCTCGTACACGACTCGGCCCACGAGTCAGGGTTCCTATCAACTCCCCCTTCCTTTAAAACTATACTTGACCCCAAGTATATCTTTAATTAGGATGGTTGATTCCCTTCATCCGGCCTCCTACGTGGTTGTATGAACAACACACGTCCCCCCCACGTAGCACATACAAAACTATTACGGTTTTGATGCCTCTACGGGTGCGGTGTCTCGCTGCCTTGAAGCTTGCGTACCTATCACGGGTCCGTCGATTGCTTCCACATCGATCACCTTAGCACGAGTCACATGACATGTCTCGGCCCTAGTAACACTAGTGTGCTACTCCACTTTTCCCTTGCCTTGATTAGGTTGCTTCGCGTCTCACGTCGCTTGGCTCGCCTTCTCTTGGCTATGGGCGAGATTTACAACATTACGTTGCAAACTCGTAGCCTCCCACGATGATGGTCGAAGCATCACGCCTCTTCCTCGTGTGGCTCCGGTCACATACTTGCACCAATTTGTTGCCTTGGGTAAACAATTTTGTTTGCCTTTGAGCACCAATTCGTTGCTTCGTACGGACCTCGATCCTTGGTCTGACTTGTAGCACTACGCCATAAGTCATCCTTCCGGACCGCCCGTCCCATGAGGTAGAACGCCACATCTCTCCCGATCCTTGACTTGACCATGAAGAAGATAGAGTAAGTACCTCTGGATCTTGTGCGTGTGTTGCAACGCACCCTACATGTTATTGTGTGTCTCTCACGAGTCCACCACAACATGTCCCTAGCCTTCACGAGTAAACTCGCGTTTGGCCGTGTGGATAGCATCACCATCGATCCCATCACAGGATGTATGGACTTATGCCAATCCCCCGAATCTAACCAATTAAGGTTTCGATCCCTTGGACACTTACGCGTCCGATCCAACGATTATTGCCTAAGCAAAAACCGTGGCCCAAGTCGAATCAAGTCGACCGATTTCTTCGAGGTCACCTTGCCTCGGAAGTGAGGTTCTCCTTCGCCGTCTCTTGTAGAGCACGTCCTTCGAGATCCCTCTTGGAACTTGTGGCTACCAACTTTCAGCAACTCGTCCATGGATGGCCTTGAACATCACGTCCACGCTTCTCCATGCTTCGTGGTACTTCGGAATTCATCTTCCTCAGCACCTCTCAATGAGAGCACCAATTTGTTGCGGACCCCGGTCGATGAATTGAGTCACACACAAATACCAGTCCAAAATACAGTTGAGGCGCTCGCGCGGTCTCGAGTATGGTTTGGCTCGGTAGGTATTCTTGAGTCCTTTGCTTACTCCGCACGCCTCGAATAGTTCGAATCGACCTATTGAGTGTTACTAGTTGGCGACTATCGAATTGTTATTGATTAACAATCGACTATCGTTTAATAGCCCACGTGATAAATCACGCACAATCAAATAATCGAGAGGTTTCGATTATTGATCCTCAATCTTCGCATGGTTGATCATTACAATCGAACACACACGGCCCTCGCGTAAACGCGCGCTACCAACGATGATCATTACAACCAATCGCGGCCCATCGCATGAATAATCACAACGATTATTGCACACGGCTAACACGTATGAAAGTGTACTACGCACCCATACGGTTCCTCGTATATAGAAGATATCGCATCTAATATACGGCCATAACAGTTTAACGTCGTATCGTAGACGTGGTAGAGTTTAAGATAACTCTCAAAACTATGCTTCACTAGACCTTCATAAGGAACTAGGAAGATGGAAAGTTGTTGGAACACAAACTTTCGAAACCACCTTTGGGTTTTCTTGATTCAACTATGAATGAATAATTACAATAGCGGAGCCTCTCTTATATAGAGCTCATTACTTGGTCCCTAAGTAACCTATACTATTAAAATAATACAAGAGAATCCCAACACATGGAAACTCTATCAAACATACAATATAGAGATCTCCTAAAGATACTCTTCTATCTTTATCCTAATTACTTAATTAAATAAATAATTAGATATACACTAATTTATATATTAATTAATAAATAATATAAATATTATTTATCAATTAATTCGGACGCCCAAGCCGTTGCTCGTCGCCGCCGCTGCTGCCGTCGATCGCCGCCGTCAGCCGCCTCTCCTCACCGCCATGTCGCCGCCGCCGTCAGCTGCTCCAGGTGGTTCGGTCCCAATCGAGCCCTAAAGACTCGCCCGTAGCACCTCTAGTACTTCACCGCGTCACGCAATGAGTACCTTCGTATGCTCTCGCGCAAACCTCGTATTCTTCGCATCACGCTTCGAATACTAATGCGCCTTCGCATCACATAATCCTCACTACGAGAGATTATTGAATGCCTCGCATCGCTACCGAGTCACCACACAGGATCCTCGTAGCCTCTCGCATACAGCGCGCCTCATACGAGTACTTCGCCGATGCCTCGTACTATCCTTGAGTAATCTTACGAATTACTCGTGGATCCTCGCATACGATCCTAGCCATTACAGCTTTGCTCGCTGCGCTTCGCACCTACGTATGGGTTCTTCGTGATTCTTCTTATGCAACGCATTAGAATCCACTAGCAAACCTCTAGTGCGGTTTTGCTACGGGACTTATACGAATAAACGCATAATTCCTCGTAACCCTCGTGTACTACTACGGGTACACTAGTTATGCCTCGTGATTCCTCGCAGAATCGAGTCATACTCTAGTTTTCTCGTAGCGTGTCTCGTACACGACTCGGCCCACGAGTCAGGGTTCCTATCAGCTGACCCCTCCGCGAGCAGCGGGTTCATGGACCCGCTGCGGGGCTGCTACGAGCAGCCCCGGGGATGCCTCGCGCATCCCCAGCGATCATCGCGAGATGATCGCGAGCCCCGTGCGGGGGCTCGGCTGGATGCTCGCGGCCTTCGGGCCTCGCTGGGTGTTCGGTCGGGCCCCGGCTCGTGCGGTGGTTCGCGTTCGGATCTCCGGCGATGAGGGACTTCGGTCGGGTTATTATTTTCCGCAAATTTTAATAGCCCGGGATATCGATTTCCAACAATTGGTATCAGAGCGTTTGGTTTCGTGTTCATGTATATGCTCGATTATTGTTCTACCTTGCAGGATTTCCGGCTATCATGGTTGATTTAATTATTGCTTAATTAATTATCATGATTATTCGTTTATTAAACTCTCGGACATGTCGAGATTCGTTTTGTGTGGTTGAATGTTTGTAATAGTAAAAATTCGGGGGTTGACCGAATGTAGGATTTATTATTACGTTCTTTATTTTTCGGAAAATGTATAGGGTCGATTTCATGTATAGAATCGATACCGGATATTGTAATTTAATTCTTGTAATTTTAATTACGTTGGATCGATGCCGAAACGATCGCCGGAAGACGAAGAAGGTGTGACGAAGAAGACGATGGACGAAGGGGCCGATCATCCCCATGATCGACCCCATGGATCGATCAAGGGCTAGGGGCGAGGGCTCGACTGCCCTAGCCGCGGGCTGCCGCCGGTTCGGTGGTTGGCCGGCGTGGCTGGGCGGCGGTTCTCCTCCCCGGTGGCCGGCCGATCGAAGGTGGGGGTGGTGTGGGGTCTCCCAACCCACGCTACTCCTACCAAAATCCGACTTTCCTAAATTAATTCGGCTTTCCTATTTGAGTATCTTCCTTTTAGGAAACTCTCATGGATTAGGAAAAGAATTAATTTAATTAATTTTATTCCTATTTGTTTTATTTCCTTTATGGAGATATTCATGGATTAAGGAATTTAATTAATTTGGTATTAATGGAAAGTAGAAAAGTCCTAATTTATTTTATTTCCCTATTCTATTATATATATCTTCTAGAATATTCCAAGTTTTACTTGGATAGATTATTCTAGAGATTTAATGGAATTAGATAGGAAAATAAATAAATAAAAATATTAATAATATTTAATTTTATTTTTTGATATATTCGATTGACTTAATTTTCGAATTAAGTAACTTTTGGATTAATTAAAAAATAAATAGACTTAAATATTAGAGATTAATATTCTCGTCACATGGAGCATTCAAGAACGAAGACTGAAGACTAGAAGTGCTGGAAATCGATATCCCGGGTTATCAAAAATTGCGGAAACCGACAACCCAACCGAAATCCCATCGCCGGAAACCGATCACGAACACCACGAAGAACCGGGCTCGACAAGAGTATCGCCGCGGGATGAACCCGCGGCTAAACCCTAGCCGAACCCCGACGCGGGGTTCGCGATCGCTGCCCTAGCGATCGCCGGGGATGCACGCGCATCCCCGTGGGGCTGTTCCGAACAGCCCCCGGCGGTGAGTCCGGCGACTCACCGCCACCGCCGAGGAGGGCGGTGCGCCCAGCGCACCCGCCGCGGCCCAGCCGCGGCTCGCCCGGCGATCGACCCCGCGGTCGATCGCATGCCCCGGCTCCAGCCGGGGCGTCCTCGTGTGGGCCCCGCGATCGACGCCCCTAGGGCTCGATCGCACCCCTCGGCTCCCAGCCGAGGGTCCTTCGAACCTTCGCCGGAGATCTCGAATCCCCGTCCCCGAAGTTCTTCCCGGATCTTGTGTTCATGTATGTATCACAATTTAATTCACATAAAATCACACAAGGGAGTTTTATGATTATACCTTTGATTCGTTGTGCGGAGAAACGAAATCAAGTTGAAGACCTTTTGGATCTTCTCACGTATTCCTTGCACTCCGTTCGAACGTCGGGTGGGCGACGATCTATCGAACTCCTATGGATCTCCTTCAACTCTCTAGAATATCAAGTATGATAATCTTGTCTTATGATTTATGAAGGCCATGTAGTGCTTTTATAGGCTACGTAGGGGATCTAAAGGAGGTGGAATATTGGGCTTCCAATATTGAAGATTAAATTGAGCCCAATGCTCAAGTCCATTAATCCTTATCAATATTAATTAATTTATTTTCCACTATATAAATTAATTGCACTCCCAATATTAAACCATATTATATCAAATAATATTTCTCCGGTAGTATTATTTATTCCGTGTATTTAAGATTTAAATATCCATGAATAAAATTAATTTATTGCTAATTAATTTATTCATCTCTTGAATCCGAGACTAGTACCATTCAACCTTAATTATTGTGCGGAACGAATCCACTCATGAGGTTTACACAATAATTCCTTATGAACTCATCTCGGGGATATTATCAACCCTTCCGGGATACACTGTCCCGTCAAGTATTCACGGCATGCCATATATAAAATATAGTGACCCAACTTAACCGGTAATTAACCCAATAATTAAATCGGTTAATTCCTTTGGTAAATCAAAGTTACTTATATTAAATATACACACCCGCAATAATATCGGGGATTAAGAATAAAATACACTGAGACTCGAATCGATTATCGCCGGCAATCCTAATCGATGAATCTCAACGATCCGCTCAATACACCAAGTGTACAAGTGTGATAAAATAATTAAGATAAATTATTTTCTCTCTCACACAACGACTATACCGATGGATTAGTTCGTATCCTATCTAGGTCGTGAGCAACTGTTCGATTAAATACGAGTAACCGATAGTATGATCTTCTGTGCGCCCATGCACACCATACTAACTACAACGTATAAAATCCAGAACTATGGTTTGCATATATTTAATTAATAATAATTAAACGCAAAACAATTGTTTGTTAATTTAATAGATTAAATGCTATGATCGGGAGTTTACCGTTACTTAAATCTAGACATTAAGTACACAACTCCAACAATCTCCCACTTGTACTAAGGTCTAGTCATTTCCTCCAAACTCCCGACTCCCATACTCATCACGTGCTTAAGGTGTACTTCCGAGAAGTACTATGTGAATGAGTACTCTAGGTTGCCGCTCTGAAGTTATCTTGGTGACTACTACGTCGTCTCCCTCGACGATGACTCGTATCAGGTGGTACTTGCACTATGTGTTATCATCACTTTTAGACTTATGACTTCTTCCAGTTTATCATGCACCGCTATAAAATAGCCTTTGATAAACTAAGAGTCATTTCCAAGTCTTAGAGGTTATCCCGGAACCTAACCAAAACTTCCGCTGCCTCTGAGGCTGCTATTCGGTTATGAGAGAGTCTGAGAAGCGTCCTGCTTATCATTCTTTCATATTAAAGGTCCCACCTCTTCCAAAAGTGAACACATAGCCTGATATCGACTTACACTGGTCCTCCTCTGATTTTAGATCTGAGAATGTGTAATCTAAGAAGATTTCGTCTTGCTTAATAATCCAGTACTTCGCAAGTACTATTACAACATCTGTAAATCTCTTGTCCAGATTACTCTTGATATCCTCCCACTACGCTAACCGCATAGTTGATATCAGGTTCTTGTTTTTCAACATTGCATCTAAGCTTTCCACACAAAGTGCAGGAAACTGCTTTGTATCATCTATCTCCTTTATGTGTTAAAAACACATGACTTTAGATAGATATTCTGTCTCTGAAAGGTAACAACCCTTCTCAGAATTTATGCATGTTAAAACAAACCATAATCGTATAAGATTATCTAGGAGAAGTACAATGTTCTTTTCCCTAGATCATAAGATCTTAAGAACATGCTCTAACTTCTACTTAATCTTATATCCCGATTTATTTAGACAACCATTATTTTATGTCTGACAATATCTTTACACTGTTGCCAATGATAAAATGTTATCTACATAAAATCTCCGAGAAACACCACCTTGTTTCCATTACGTCTCCAATACACCCATCGTCTCTGCCCTTTGATGAATCCATTAAATGGACTATCTCATCAATTTGCAAGTTCCACGACTTATAGCTTTGTTACAATCCATAAATGGATTTACTAAGCTATGTGCTCTAAATGATCTAGCCTCTTAACAATAAATCTTATTGTTCTAAGCAGGCACATTTAGATCCAGTACCGCCCTTATGCAGAACTTAGGGATCGATTTCATGTTTACTAGATCCAGAGTCCGAACTCCTCTAGTCTTATGAACATCTCTGGTTTCTAAACAACCTCCCACTGCAATGGCGTCCCGGTGTATAACAGTAATAACGATAGGTGCAGTATGTGGTGTACTTCTACTCGGTTCGGCTGGTTCCTAGTCTTTTTATCCTTTCTTCTCATTTCTAGGTATCACTTTATTTCAGGCTTTGTGGTTCATCTAATAGTCTTTCTCTATGAACCGAACGATAGACGTCCCTCTGGTTCACAGTACTATAGAATACACAATACTTCGTTAATCTAGGATATCCTACAACCATATTCAATATGTTTGTATCCAGGAATATCCATAGAACATAGGTAGTTCCGAACAACTTGTTCTCCTTTACTTTTAGATTTCCATTTCTTATTTACAACGCACCATCTCTACACGTAAGTGTATGGCGCGGCCCTTTGGGATTGAATCCCAATCTTTGATTATGCTATGTGTTATTTAGATAGGTGTTGGCCTCCGCGACCGAGTCGCAGGCTCCTAATGGATATACTTTAATGGTTCCCCATAATAGCTTTGTGTCCATTGACTAGTCAAAACACTTTGCTTTTATGGCACATCAAGTACTCTAATCCATCATTGAGTATTCTTGAAAGAACTACTCGCACCTTTCTAATTCACACATGTGTCTGCATATCTAATCATTTCCAATACTAGTCCGAATTCTATCCTTTATGAAGAAAGGTTTGCTTAGATGTATTATCCTCCAAATTCAATTCTCAGGTCGGAAGGTCCATTCCTTCAACTATAATTGATCAAATCAATTTCGACCTTTTGAATCTTATTTGAAAATACTACTAAGTACAAGAATTCACAAGTATAATGATTTAATAAAGAAATATATCTAATCAAGTAAAACAAGTTATAGAACGGTTCGTTGCATCGTGGTAGACTTAGGATCTATCATTCATATATTGCTATCTAATGTACCAGAATAGATAATGCCATTATTTCTTATCAAAATCATCCAATGATTAAAGAAATAAAATATCAATTCATAAAATAGAAATCCAGAACAAAACGTTCTTTCTAAAATAGAGGGTACATAAAGCAATAAACTTGAAATGAAATCCTATTTAACTACTAAAGCAGATAAATGTCTTCCACCGCAACAGCTGCCTCCTCTACAGCTTTTGCCCGTGTAGACTCGAACTCTCCTTCTCTAAGTCGCCGGGTTTTCTGGAACCCCTGCATTCAAAATGCACATACCGTCAGTGGTTCCATATCTACACACCAGAATTCTGGTAGATAATACCGCTGACTATGTTTTTACGACTAAAGAAAAATTCGTACCTCTGAGAGGACATTCAGACTTCCAGTGTCCAGACTTGTTGCATCGGAAGCACTTGCCCCTTGGCTTTGCAGCCCCCACTCGTGGTACAGTCTTCTTGACACCACTGGGTTTCCAGGCTTGCTTCCTTTTCTTGCCCCTACCTCCAATAGCTTTCAAGCTTTTGGACTTGGTAGCCACAAGCGCTTGAGACTTGCCCTTCTTGTAGATCCCCTCTGCCGCCTTCAGTTCAGTCAGGAGTTGCGCAAGAGTATAAGATAGTTTACCCATATTATAGCTCATACGAAACTGCTCAAAACTAGGGGTCAGAGACTGGAGTATGATGTCGACTTGCGTCTCACCATCAATCATAGCTCCTAGGACCTCAAGTTCATTCAACAAACTCATCATCTTGAGAACGTGCTCCCCTACGGGCGTTCCTTCAGACTGAGTAGTTGTCATGAGGACTCTCATGGCTTCTTTCCTTGCCGCACGATCTTGCTCCCCAAACATCTCCTTGAGGTTAAACATCATATCATAGGCAGTGTCCATTGACTCATGTTGGGTTTGGAGTACATTCGACATGGAAGCCAAAATATAACACCTAGCCATTTCATCAGCCTTTTTCCACTTCCGATATGCCAGTTTTTCCTCATCAGTTGAGGCAGCCGTGGGCTCAGCAGGGCATACTTCATGGAGTACAAACTTGTACTCCTCCGAAGTCAGGACAATGTCTAAATTTCTCTTCCAATCAATATAGTTGGGGCCAGTGAGCTTATGCTCCTTGAGTATCATAGAAAGTGGGTTCATAGCTATTCTCTAAACCTATAAGCACATTTAAACAAACAATCAATTTAATATCCGATATTATCTCCCTCAAATAATATCATTAAATTACTAATCACATCTAAAATCCCATCAGGTAAGGCAAGCCACGGTGTGTGGACGTTTACCCACCCAAATGATTTAGCAATTAGATTTTATTTGGTCATACATCACTTATAGCGGAACCTCGTTGGGAGGAATACTATAAAGCGTATCTAAGTGTAAACCATTACTCAGCACCAAAGGAAATCGTTTGGAATTGCTACATTACCGCAAGCCACGTTGTGTGGACGTTTACGACAACTTCACAACTCTTCACAATTCCTTACAACTGTCTACATCAATTAATCCAAAATCCGTCAGTATAGCAAGCCACGTTGTGTGGACGTTTACTATACTAAGAGACTTTTATAATTGACTCCCAGTTACAAGATCCATTCGATTTTCGTAAATCAAGACGCGGAGAATCATAAGTGAAACTCGAAGTTTCTAACCAGTGATTCACCATGCGAACAACCCTATCTCTCATTAGATGAGGGAGCCGAGCAGACAATCGACCCACCTTCAAAAGGATGGTACGAATGTCTCTAATTTGTGTCATCCACATAACCAAGTGGCTCTGGCTCCATTCCACTCCCCGGGGTGAGAATGAGTCGACTTGAAGTCAGTTTCAGAAAGACAAATTAGGCATTGTTTGATAAACTTAATCAATGTCTCTTGTAAAAGGAATTACAAGAATTCTCCTACAATGACACATCTATACGAACTTCAAAAGTCCATAAGAGTCACCAAGAGAACAGTAATGGAGACCATGGGAATGTTTCCATCCCCTCTCCCACTTAGCTTTTTATAACAAAGGGATACGCTATCTAATGCATAATTAAACACATAAGCATGCATACAAGCAATAAAGATAGTCAAAATAAGCTAGATAATTATTTTCCGACTATCATGGCTTTATTCCATCTCCGTATGCGTCTTCTAGTCTTCAGTCTTCGTTTTTGAATGCTCCATGTGACGAGAATATTAATCCCAATATTTAAATCTATTTATTTTCAATATATCCAAAAGATACTTAATTCGAAAATCAAGTCAATCGAATAAATCAAAATAAAATTAAATATTATTAATATTTTTATTTATTTATTTTCCTATCTAATTCTATTAAATCTCTAGAATAATCTATCCAAGTCAAACTTGGAATATTCTAGAAGACTTCTATAATAGAATAAGGAAATAAAATAAATTAGGACTCTTCTACTTTCCAAGATTAATTAATTTCCATTACTATGAAAATTCCCATAAAATAGGAATAATCAATTAGGAAATAAATCAATCCTAAATTAACTATTATTCCTTTCCAATTCTATTAAATCTCTAGGATCCTATTCCAAGTAGAACTCGGAATACTCTAGAAGACTTCCATAATAGAATAAGGAATAAAATTAATTCCAATTAATTCTTTTCCTAATCCATGAGAATTCCCAAAAATAGGAAAACTCAAATAGGAAAACCGAATTAATTTAGGAAAGCGATTCTAGGTAGGAGTAGCACGGGATGGGGATTCCCACACCACCCCCACCACCATCGGCCGACCACCGGGAGGGAGCACCCGCCGACGCCACTCCAGCCGGCCAGCCGCCACCGTCGCCGGCGACAGCCCACGGCCGAAGGGGCGCGACGCCCCCTTCCCTTTTTGATCGATCATGGGGTCGATCATGGGGTTGATCGACCCCCCCCCCCCCCCCCCCGGTTCTTCGTCCTCCTTGTCTTCTTCGTCACACGTGTTCTCCGGCGGTCGTCTCGGCATCGATCCAACGTAAATAAATTACAAGAAATAAATTTACAATTCCGGTATCGATTCTATACATGAAATCGACCCTATACAATTTCCGGAAAACATAGAACAATATTAATAAATCTAAATTCGGTCAACCCCCGAATTTTTACTATTACAAGCATTCATCCACAAAAAACGAATCTCGACATGTCCGAGAGTTTAATAAACGAACAATCATGGTAAATTAAATAGCAATTAATTAAACGAATAATTAACAATTAATTAAACCATGATAGTCGGAATCCCTGCAAGGTAGAACACAATTGAATACATACATGAACACGAAACCAAACGCTCTGATACCAATTGCTGGAAATCGATATCCCGGGTTATCAAAAATTGCGGAAACCGACAACCCGACTGAAATCCCATCGCCGGAAACCGATCACGAACACCACGAAGAACCGGGCTCGACAAGAGTATCGCCGCGGGATGAACCCGCGGCTAAACCCTAGCCGAACCCCGACGCGGGGTTCGCGATCGCTGCCCTAGCGATCGCCGGGGATGCACGCGCATCCCCGTGGGGCTGTTCCGAACAGCCCCCGGCGGTGAGTCCGGCGACTCACCGCCACCGCCGAGGAGGGCGGTGCGCCCAGCGCACCCGCCGCGGCCCAGCCGCGGCTCGCCCGGCGATCGACCCCGCGGTCGATCGCATGCCCCGGCTCCAGCCGGGGCGTCCTCGTGTGGGCCCCGCGATCGACGCCCCTAGGGCTCGATCGCACCCCTCGGCTCCCAGCCGAGGGTCCTTCGAACCTTCGCCGGAGATCTCGAATCCCCGTCCCCGAAGTTCTTCCCGGATCTTGTGTTCATGTATGTATCACAATTTAATTCACATAAAATCACACAAGGGAGTTTTATGATTATACCTTTGATTCGTTGTGCGGAGAAACGAAATCAAGTTGAAGACCTTTTGGATCTTCCCACGTATTCCTTGCACTCCGTTCGAACGTCGGGTGGGCGACGATCTATCGAACTCCTATGGATCTCCTTCAACTCTCTAGAATATCAAGTATGATAATCTTGTCTTATGATTTATGAAGGCCATGTAGTGCTTTTATAGGCTACGTAGGGGATCTAAAGGAGGTGGAATATTGGGCTTCCAATATTGAAGATTAAATTGAGCCCAATGCTCAAGTCCATTAATCCTTATCAATATTAATTAATTTATTTTCCACTATATAAATTAATTGCACTCCCAATATTAAACCATATTATATCAAATAATATTTCTCCGGTAGTATTATTTATTCCGTGTATTTAAGATTTAAATATCCATGAATAAAATTAATTTATTGCTAATTAATTTATTCATCTCTTGAATCCGAGACTAGTACCATTCAACCTTAATTATTGTGCGGAACGAATCCACTCATGAGGTTTACACAATAATTCCTTATGAACTCATCTCGGGGATATTATCAACCCTTCCGGGATACACTGTCCCGTCAAGTATTCACGGCATGCCATATATAAAATATAGTGACCCAACTTAACCGGTAATTAACCCAATAATTAAATCGGTTAATTTCTTTGGTAAATCAAAGTTACTTATATTAAATATACACACCCGCAATAATATCGGGGATTAAGAATAAAATACACTGAGACTCGAATCGATTATCGCCGGCAATCCTAATCGATGAATCTCAACGATCCGCTCAATACACCAAGTGTACAAGTGTTATAAAATAATTAAGATAAATTATTTTCTCTCTCACACAACGACTATACCGATGGATTAGTTCGTATCCTATCTAGGTCGTGAGCAACTGTTCGATTAAATACGAGTAACCGATAGTATGATCTTTTGTGCGCCAATGCACACCATACTAACTACAACATATAAAATCCAGAACTATGGTTTGCATATATTTAATTAATAATAATTAAACGCAAGACAACTGTTTGTTAATTTAATAGATTAAATGCTATGATCGGGAGTTTACCGTTACTTAAATCTAGACATTAAGTACACAACTCCAACAAGAAGATGCATACGGAGATGGGATAGAGCCATGATAGTCGGAAAATAATTTTCTAGCATTATTTTGACTATGTGATACTATGTGCTTTATTGCTTGTATGCATGCTATATGTGTTTATTTTATGCACTAGATAGCGTATCCCTTTATTGTAAAAAGCTAAGTGGGAGAGGGGATGGAAACATTCCCATGGTCTCCATTACTGTTCTCTTGGTGACTCTTATGGACTTTCGAAGTTCGTATAGACGAGTCATTGGAGGAGAATTCTTGTAATTCCTTTTACAAGAAACATTGATCGAGTTTATCAAACAATGCCTAATTTGTCTTTCTGAAACTGACTTCAAGTCGACTCATTCTCACCCCGGGGAGTGGAATGGAGCCAAAACCACTTGGTCATGTGGATGACACAAATTAGAGACCTTCGTACCATTCTTTGATAGGTGGGTCGATTGTCTGCTCGGCTCCCTCATTTATGAGAGATAGGGTTGCTCGCATGGCGAATCACTGGTTAGAAACTTCGAGTTTCACTTATGATTCTCCGAGTCTTGATTTACAAAATCTAATGGATCTTGTAATTGGGAGTCAATTATAAAAATCTCTTAGTATAGTAAACGTCCACACCACGTGGCTTGCTATACTAACGGATTTTGGATTAATTGATGTAGACAGTTGTAAGTAATTGTGAAGAGTTGTGAAGTTGTCGTAAACGTCCACACCACGTGGCTTGCGGTAATGTAGCAATTCCAAACGATTTGCTTTAGTGCTGAGTAAATGTTTACACTTAGATACGCGTTTTAGTATTCTTCCCCACGAAGTTACGCTATAATCGATGTATGACCAAAGAAAATCTAATTGCTAAATCATTTGGGTGGGTAAACGTCCACACCACGTGGCTTGCCTTACCTGATGGGATTTTAGATGTGATTAGTGATTTAATGATATTATTCCAGGGAAATAATGTCGGATATTAAATTAATTGTTTGTTTAAATGTGCTTATAGGTTTAGAGAATTGCTATGAATCCACTTTCGTTGATACTTGAGGAATTTAACGCACTGGTTCCATACTGTGTTGAATGGAAAGAAGAGTTAGACGTTGCTCAGACTGTAAAGGAGTACAAAGACGTACTCAGTGAAACTTGTCCTCCTAGACCCACCATTAACTCAACTGATGAGGAAATAGTTGACTTTGAAAAGTGGGATAGTGCTCATGCATTAGCCGCTAATCATGATGTCATGCTTAAACTCAAGTTGATGTTTGGACATGATGGGGAGGCTAGAAAAGAGGCGATGAGGATACTCATAAAGATCTGTTGCTTCGAGGAAACACTTGATCATGTTTTTGAGATGATGGATCTTTTAGACGAGTTGAAACAATCGCAAGCTCTTATAGCCAAAGCCAAAGGTTTCGGACCTAAAGTCAAGGGAAAGGAGAAGAAGACAAGGGGGTCCAGTGGTCCTAAGGGACTTGGACCAAAGGGTGGGATAAAGAAGCCTTCTGGCAAATATCCCCAAGGGAAGCAGTCTGAGTACTGGGGGTCTACATCTTGTCTTCTCAAAGGTACGAATTTTTTTCTTTAGTCGTAAAACATAGTCAGCGGTATTATCTACCAGAATTCTGGTGTGTAGATATGGAACCACTGATGGTATGTGCATTCTAAATGCAGGGGTTCCAGAAAACCCAGCGACTTAGATAAGAAGAGTTCGAGTCCACATGGGCAAAGCTGTTGAGGAAGCAGCGGTTGCAGTGGAAGACATTTATCTATCTGTTTGATAGTTATAGGATTTCATTTCAAGTTTATTGCTTTGTACCTCTTATTTTAGAAAGAACTTTTTTTCTGGTTTTCTATTATTAATGGATATTTTATTTCTTTAATCATTTGATGGTTTAGATAAGAAATAATGGCGATATCTATTCTGGTACATTAGATAGCAATATATGAATGATGAATCCTTAGTCTACCACGATGCAACAAACCGTTATATATAAACTTGTTTTACTTATTAGATGTATTTCTTTATCAGTCATTATACTTGTGAATTCTTGAAATTAATAGTATTTATTCAAAAGAGGATTCAAAAGGTCGAAATTGATTTATTCAATTATAGTTGTAGGAATGGACCTCCCGACCTAAGAATCAAATTTTGAAAGAAGATACAACTAAGTTAACCTTTCTAGATAAAGGATGGAGTTCGGACAAGTATTGAGAATGATCAAAAATGATATATGCAGACATATGTGTAAATAGAAAGGTATGAGTAGTTTCCTTTTAAGGAATACTTGAAGATGGATTAGAATACTTGATGTGCCATAAAAGCGAAGTGTTTCAAACACAAAGCTATTATGGGGAACCTTCAAAGTAAATCCGTTGGAAGCCTGCGACTTGTTCGCGGAGGCCACTGCCTATCTAAAGAGCACATAGCATAAATCAAGGATTGAGATTAGGTCTCAAACGACTGCACCATACACTGATGTGTAGACATGGTGTGTCAGGAATAAGAAATGGAATTCTAATAGTAAAAGGACAAGTTTGTTCGGAACTACCTATGTTCTATGGATATTTCTGGATACAACGATTTATGGCTGTAGAATATCCTAGAAGAACAAGTAATTGTGTGTTCAATAGTACTACGAACCAGAAGGGTGTCTTCGCCCGGTTCTTGAAGAAGACTATTAGATGAACTGCAAATGCCCTAACGAACAAGGTACTTTATAATGAGGAAAGAGAAGACTGAGAACCAGCCTAACCGAGTAATAGTACACCACTAACTGCACCTAATGTTATTACTGTTATACACCGGAACGCCATTGCAGTGGGAGGTTGTTAAGCAACCGGAGATGTTCATAAGACTGGAGGAGTTTTAAACTCTGGATCTAGTAGACATGAAATCGATCCCTAGTTCTGCATAGGGGGCAGTACTAATCTAAATGTGCCTACTTGGATAGCAATAATTTATTGTTAAAGAGGCGAGATCATTTAGAAGTACAAGCTTAGTAAATCCATTTATGGATTATCACAAAGCTGAAACTTGTGGAACTTGCAAATTGATGAGATAGTCCATTTTATGGGTTCATCAAGAAGCATAGACAAGATTGGTGTATTAGAGACGTAATGGAAACAAAGTGGTGTTTCTCGGAATTTTGTGTAGATAACACTTCATCGTTGGCAACAATGTAAAAGTGTTGTCAGACATAAAATAGAGGTTGTCTAAAATAAATCGAGATATGAGATTAAGATGAAGTTGAATCATGTTCTTAGAAATCTTTCGATCTCTAGATAAGAACGTTTGTACTTCTCTTAAGATATCTTATACGATTATGTTTTGTTTTAAACATGCACAATTCTGAGAAAGGTTATTACCTTTCAGGAACAGAATACATCTGTCTAAAGGTATGTGTTTCGAACGCATAAAGGAGATGGATGTAGACAAAGCAGTTTCCTACACTTCGAGTGTAGAGAGCTTTGTAAACGCAGTGTTATAAAACAAGAACCCGATATCAACTATGCGGTTAGCGTAGTGGGAGGATATCAAAGTAATCTGAATAAGAGATATTCGAATGCTGTAAAAGTACTTGGAAGTACTGGATTACTAAGCAAGACGAAATATTCTTAGATTACAGCTTCTCAGATCCAAATCAGAGAAAGACCAGTGTAAGTCGATATCAGGCTATGTGTTCACTTTTAAAAGAGGTGGAACCTAAGGATGAAAGAGTGATAAGCGTGATGCTTCTCGGACTCTATCATAAACCGAATAGCAGCCTAAGAGGCAGCGGAAGTTTTTGGTTAGGTTCCGGAATGACCTCTGAACTTGGATATGATTCTTGGTTCACCAAAGGCTATGTGTATAGCGGTGCATGGTAAACTGGAAGAAGTCATAAGTTCAAAAGGGTGATGATAACACATAGAGCAAGTACCACCTGATTCGAGTCATCGTCTAGGGAGACGACGCAGTAGTCACCAAGATAACTTCAGAGCGGCAACCTAGATTGCTCATTCACATAATACTTCTGAGAAGTATAACTTAAGCACGTGATGAGTATGGGAGTCGGGAGTTTGGAGGAAATGACTAGACCTTAGTACAAGTGGGAGATTGTTTTAGTTGTGTACTTAATGTCTAGATTTAAGTATCGATAAACTCCCGGTCATAGCATTTAACCTATTTAATTAAAAAACAATTATTTGCATTTAATTATTTATGCAAAATATAGTCCTGGATTTTATACGTTGTAGTTAGTATGGTGTGCATGGGCGCACAGAAGATCATACTATCGGTTACTCGTATTTAATCGAACAGTTGCTCACGACCTAGATGGACACGGACCAATCCATCGGTATAGTCGTTGTGTGAGAGAGAAAATAATTTATCTTAATTATTTTATCACACTTGTACACTTGGTGTATTGGGCGGATCGCTTGAGATTTATTGATTAGGATTGCCTTGGATAATCAATTTAAATCTCAGAGTATTTTATTCTTAATCCCCGATATTATTGCGGGTGTGTATATTTAATATAAGTGACTTTGATTTTCCAAAGGAATTAACCGATTTAATTATTGGGTTAATTACCGGTTAAGTTGGGTCACTATATTTTATATACGACATGCCGTGAATATTTGACGGGAAAATGTATCCCGTAAGGGTTGATAATATCCCCGAGATGAGTTCATAAGGAATTATTATGTAAACCCTGCAGGTGGATTTAATCCGCATAATAATTAAAGTTGAGCGGTACTATTCTCGGATATAAGAGATGAATAATATTTATTAAGCAATAAATAAATTTATTCATGGATATTTAAATCTTAAATACACGGAATAAATAATACTACCGGAGAAATATTATTTGATATAATATGATTTAATATTGGGAGTGCAATTTTATTTATATAGTGGAAAATAAATAAAATTAATATTGATGAGGATTAATGGATTTGGGTTGGACCCAGTTTAATCTTCAATATTAGAAGCCCAATATTTAATCTCCTTATGATCCCCTACGTAGCCTATAAAAGCACTACATGGTCTTTACTTTTCATAACATAAGATAACCTACGCCAATCATAAAGTCTTGGAGAGTGAAGGAGATCCATAGGAGTTCGATAGATCGTCGCCCACACGACGTTCGGACGAGGTGCAAGGAATACGTGGGAAGATCGCAAGGTCATCAACGCGTTAATTCGTTTCTCCGTACAACGAATCGAAGGTAATAAATCATAAACCCTCTTTATGATTTTGTGTGAATTGATTGTAGCGTATACATGAACACACGATCCGGGTAAACGTACGAACTTCGGGGACGGGGATTCGAGATCCCCGGCGAAGGTCGAGAAAACCCTCGGTGGGATCGAGGGTGGCGGCCGAACCCTAGGGTTCGACCGCCGGCGCGCGGTTGAAGGGATGAGCCCCGGCTGGACGCCGGGGCGTGGGGTCGACCTCGGGTCGACCGCCGGGGTTCGCCGTGGGCTGGTGCCACGGCGGGAGAACCCCAGCCCCTTCACCGGCGGCGTTGCGTGGAGAAACCCTCGGCTGGAGCCGAGGGGCGATCGAGCCCGTAAGCTCGATCGCGGGTATGCTACGGGGTCGCCCGTAGCTGCCCCGTATGTGCTACGGGTTCGCCCGTAGCGGGCGTACGGGGGCTGAGCCCTCCGCGAGCAGCGGGTTCATGGACCCGCTGCGGGGCTGCTACGAGCAGCCCCGGGGATGCCTCGCGCATCCCCAGCGATCATCGCGAGATGATCGCGAGCCCCGTGCGGGGGCTCGGCTGGATGCTCGCGGCCTTCGGGCCTCGCTGGGTGTTCGGTCGGGCCCCGGCTCGTGCGGTGGTTCGCGTTCGGATCTCCGGCGATGAGGGACTTCGGTCGGGTTATTATTTTCCGCAAATTTTAATAGCCCGGGATATCGATTTCCAACAGGCGTGGCTATTGAGACATGAGATGAGAAAGGGATTCTTATCAACCGAGAGTGACATTAGATGTCATTGACATGGGATGTCTACCTATCTTGGTTTTCTTAAGTTCGGACTCAGTCGGCTTAAGGATTCGCAAGATGAGGGTATTGGGATCGTTTTGTTCAAGGGAACAACGATATTAGATATCGATTGAACAAAATGGAATAAATAAGTAGCTTGTTAGACAACCTTATTTGTTTACCGCTTTGTGAATGTTTACATACTTTATTTATCTTACTTTAGAAGTTTATCATGTTAATTTCAACTCGATTCAAGTTTGGTTCAATTCTTGATTATGAAAAATTGAACAACATAAATTTTCTTGATTGACAACGTAATTTGAGGATGGTCCTCAAATACGAAGACAATGAAAATGTGTTAGATAACCACATCCTAAGATATCATTGAACAACTCAATAGCATGTTCAGGAAATATGCTAAGATTGAGCAGTTCTGAATGACCAGGGTCATTGCTTCAGCTAGGTTGGAAAAGGAGAAACCTATAGGGACCACATATGCAGCAAATGATTGGATAATTTGCTTTAAGTGATCTCCTAAATTTTTCTAAGATGATGAGTCGTCAATTAAAAAGGGGACCCTAAGAGGGATATTCTTATGATAAGGGATGAGGTATTCAAAAGAGCATGGGCAAGAAGGCTACTAGGGTTCCTAGGGAATCTGAATGCGTCTACTGCAAAGGTGTAGGACACTAATTGCAAAAATGTAGAAGTTCATGTTTATTCAATTTTAAAACAAATGCCTAATTTGTCTTTCATATGATGGATTCTAAATTTAGGATTATTTTCACCTCGGGGAGTGATTTAATCCAAAACACTTAGTTCATCAATGACACAAATTAGAGACCTTCGAGCCATGGGATGGCGTTAGTCGATTCTCTGGTTGGCTCACTCATATTTTATGAGAGATAGGACTTTATTCATGTATTATATGTTGTGTATAAATAGAGTAGAATTCATGATGAAATGGAGTAGAATATGATCATAAATAGAGTAAAATACACTACTAAATGCAGTAGAACTCATTAGATCATGCTGTCGCCCACGATTATAGATTGCCTCCCTCGATCGTTCACCGCCGAAGGCGGTGACCCGCCGAAGGGCGGCCGTGATCGTTGCCTCCCTTGATTATTGTTTGTCACCCTCGATTATTGTTTCAACTTCGATACAAGACCTTTCGATACAAGACCCCCCCTTTTATCCCTTTATTAAAATTCTGATCCACCGAAGGTGGCCGTAATCATTCACCTCCCACGATTATTGTTGTCTCCCTCGATTATTGTAGAATTCATCAATAAATGGAGTAGAATAGGACACAAAATAGAGTAGAATGCACTACTAAATGTAGTAGAACTCATTACAACAAGGTAATGTCCTCGATTATTGTTGCATCCCTCGATTATTGTTGCCACTTCGATACAAGACCTTTCGATACAAAACCCCCCTTTATCCCTTTATTAAAATTCTAAAGCCGCCGAAGGTGGCCGTAATCATTCTTCTCAATCGATTATTGTTGCCTCCCTCGATTATTGTTCGCCTCTCTCGATTATTGTTGCCACTTCGATACAAGACCTTTCGATACAAGACCCCCCCCCCCCTTTATCCCTTTATTAAAATTCTGAAGCCGCCGAAGGTGGCCGTAATCATTGTTTGCCTCCCTCGATTATTGTTGCCACTTCGATACAAGACCTTTGGATACAAGACCTTTCGATACAAGACCCCCACCCTTTATCCCTTTATTAAAATTCTGAAGCCGCCGAAGGTGGCCGTAATCATTGTTTGCCTCCATCGATTATTGTTGCCTCCCTCGATTATTGTTGTCACTTCGATACAAGACCTTTCGATACAAACCCCCCCTTTATCCCTTTATTAAAATTCTGAAGCCGCCGAAGGTGGCCGTAATCATTGTTTGCCTCCCTCGATTATTGTTGCCACTTCGATTATTGTTGCCACTTCGATACAAGACCTTTCGATACAAGACCCACCATTTATCCCTTTATTAAAATTCTGAAGCCGCCGAAGGTGGCCGTAATCATTATTTTCCTCCCTCGATTATTGTTGCCACTTCGATTATTGTTGCCACTTCGATACAAGACCTTTCGATACAAGATCCCCCCACCCCCCTTATCCCTTTATTAAAATTCTGAAGCCGCCGAAGGTGACCGTAATCATTGTTTGCCTCCTTCTATTATTGTTGCCACTTCGATTATTGTTGCCACTTCGATACAATACCTTTCGATACAAGACCCCCCCTTATCCCTTTATTAAAATTTTGAAGCCGCCGAAGGTGGTCATTATCATTGTTTGCCTGCCTCGATTATTGTTGCCTCCCTCGATTATTGTTGCCACTTTGATACAAGACCTTTCGATACAAGACCTTTCGATACAAGACCCCCCCCCTTTATCCCTTTATTAAAATTCTGAAGCCGCCGAAGGTGGATGTAATCATTGTTTGCCTCCCTCGATTATTGTTGCCACTTTGATTATTGTTCCCACTTCGATACAAGACCTTTCGATACAAACCCCCCCCCCCCTTATCCCTTTATTAAAATTCTGAAGCAGACGAAGGTGGCCGTAATCATTCTCCTCCATCGATTATTGTTGCCTCCCTCCATTATTGTAGAATTCATCAATAAATGGAGTAGAATTAGATATGGAATAAAGTAGAATGCACTACTAAATGCAGTAGAACTCATTATAATAAGATAATTTCCTCGATTATTGTTTGCCTCCCTCGATTATTGTTGCCTACCTCGATTATTTTTTCCACTTCAATACAAGACCCCCCCTGTGTTCCTTTATAATTGAGGGAGATGAACAATCACGGCCGCCTTCGGCGGCCGTGATCGTTCACCTCTCTCGATTATTGTTCGCCTCCCTCAATTAGGGTTTAGGGGTTATTTTTAGGGATTAGGGTTTAGGGCTTATTTTTAGGGTTTATGGTAGATTATATTATTCATTACAGTAAAATCAATTATCAAACAGAGTACAATGTAATTTAAAAATAGAGTAATAATCAAAATTGAGGAGACTATGTTTATAAGTAGTGTAGAATACATTACTGAATGGTGTAGAATGCATAAAGATAGTACAATCAAGAAATACATTTTTCAAATTCCAATCCAACTTCAGCAAATTCATATTCAGAATTCAGATGTAATCAACAGCACCCATGCTCAGTTTTAAATACAACTTGAACAATTTCAAATACAACTTCCATAAAATACAACTTCCACAATTTCAAATACAACTTCAATACAATAAACTGAACTAAATGCCCTAATCAAATCAACACATGTTCAAATATGTTCAAATACTCAGAAACCATGCTCAGATTGTTGAATGTTCTATCCTTGTTTCAGAACTTCATGCTCAATAGATGCATTCTCTCTTGCTCTTCTTGCGACTTCTTTTCTCAACTCATTCAACTCTGTCATGATGATAGCAGAACAATATTTCACTCTAAGGATCTTCAGCAAATCACTATCCTGTTTGAAAAATAAAATAAATATTTCAGAAATAGTATTGACCATAATCAATCATATTTATTGTTTAATCACTCTTTTTCATTACATTTCTTGAATTTGTATTTTTTGTAACTCAACTTAATGATGAACAAAGCAAACACTGCAAATTACATGTAGATACAAGCATCACAGTAACAACATCATTCAAAGTCATTAATTATCAAATAATTGTGATTCCTACTAAAGTTCCCTAACATAGATTCTATGTTTCACTGATAATTCCATGATTTACTGAGAATTCCATTATTTATACTTACCAAATCATTCCATGTTTTACTGAGAATTATCTGTTTTACTCTACTATAATTCACGGTACAAAATTCACAAAAACATAGACAAAGATGGCATCACAACTTGCAAAACACAATTAATATTAATATACTACTTAGAAGTCCCAATTTAGGACAGAACTTGAATTTAGGAAATAACTGTGTTGAGTAAATTTTGAAGAAAGTAAACACTGCAAATTACATTTTGATACAATCATCACAGTAGCGACATACAAGTTCACAAATCACAGTAGAATATAGGTTCCATGTTTTAGTGAACACAATTCAGAATTCACAATTGACAATTCAAACAGGATTGAAAAGCAAATAGAGGTGAATGAGCTTGAAGATTACCTTGTTTTTTTTTTAAACCGCATTCCCACTTCTCATCACCCTTGTAGGTTTCCATGTGTCTCATGCAGTAAACACCACAGTCAGTGTAGTTGTCCTTGTAGCGCCATGCCATTTTGAGATTGGTTTGCTTGAAGTTGATAACTTCCTTGTTCAGCTTCTTCTTCTTCCTTTTCAGGTAGGAAGCAAACTTGAATTGCTGTAGAATCAGAGCATTCATTCAATTCTTATTAATAACAAACCACTATTTAACATAAGAATCAGAGCAGAGTACATCACAATTCAGTGTAGAATATGTTCAAATACTGTGTAGATTCACATTTTCACATTATAATTCACTCAATGCATACTAATTAAACCTTGTCTGAATTCTATTGATCATAATAAAAAAAAATAACATCTGAAACAGAGGATAATTCATTTCAAATTAGTGTAGAATCTGTACCAAATCTATGTTGATGTCCCCGTAACGTTCTAAGCATTTCACACTGCCCGGGAGTGGCTTGTTGTCGATTATTTCAACCATCTCATTCTGGAAATTGAAGCACAAGGTCCAGAAATATGCATCGTCTATGACCGCAAAGAATATATGTACATTCAAATATTAAAAAACATTAGTATGTTGTTTTAGACTTCACTACAAAACGTCTATCAAGGTCTACTTACCAGGGCTGCATCCTCAATGTCTAGGTTTCAATTGCATCTCAGCTCATCATCTATAATGTTTCCAAAACATTTTAGGGTATCGTCATCATTGTCCTTTGGATGTGAAATCAGTTGCTGTTTTTTGAATAATAATTAGATATGCGTCTCCAATGAATTCCTTGTTTTAAAATGCATATTATTTTTACTTACATATGCAGCTGTCGTGAAGAATGTTGGAGTTGTGTACTTAATGTCTAGATTTAAGTACCGGTAAACTCCCGGTCATGGCATTTAACCTATTTAATTAATGAACAATTATTTGCATTTAATTAATTATGCAAAAATATAGTCCTGGATTTTATACGTTGTAGTTAGTATGGTGGGGCATGGGCACACAGAAGATCATACTATCGGTTACTCGTATTTAATCGAACAGTTGCTCACGACCTAGATGGACACGGACCAATCCATCGGTATAGTCGTTGTGTGAGAGAGAAAATAATTTATCTTAATTATTTTATCACACTTGTACACTTGGTGTATTGGGCGGATCGCTTGAGATTTATTGATTAGGATTGCCTTGGATAATCAATTTAAGTCTCAGAGTATTTTATTCTTAATCCCCGATATTATTGCGGGTGTGTATATTTGATATAAGTGACTTTGATTTACCAAAGGAATTAACCGATTTAATTATTGGGTTAATTACCGGTTAAGTTGGGTCACTATATTTTATATACGACATGCCGTGAATACTTGACGGGAAAGTGTATCCCGTAAGGGTTGATAATATCCCCGAGATGAGTTCATAAGGAATTATTATGTAAACCCTGCAGGTGGATTTAATCCGCATAATAATTAAAGTTGAACGGTACTAGTCTCGGATATAAGAAATGAATAATATTTATTGAGCAATAAATAAATTTATTCATGGATATTTAAATCTTAAATACACGGAATAAATAATACTAAGATGGAGAAATATTATTTGATATAATATGGAATAATATTGGGAGTGCAATTTTATTTATATAGTGGAAAATAAATAAAATTAATATTGATAAGAATTAATAGATTTGGGTTGGACCCAATTTAATTTTCAATATTGAAGCCCAATATTTATTCTCCTTATGATCCCCTACGTAGCCTATATAAGCACTACATGGTCTTCACTTTAAAGAGAGAATTAATTGACCTACGCCAATCATAAAATCTCGAGAGTGGGGAGGATCCATAGTGTTCGATAGATCGTCGCCCACACGACGTTCGGACGAGGTGCAAGGAATACGCGGGAAGGTCACAAGGTCATCAACCGAATTCGTTTCTCCGTACAACGAATCGAAGGTAAAATCATAAACCCTCTTTTATGATTTCGTGTGAATTAATCGTAGTAAATACATGAACACACGATCCGGGTAAACGTACGAGCTTCGGGGACGGGGATTCGAGATCCCCGGCGAAGGTCGAGAAGCCCTCGATGGGATCGAGGGGGGCGGCCGAACCCTAGGGTTCGACCGCCGGCGCGCGGACGAAGAGGATGAGCCCCGGCTGGACGCCGGGGCGTGGGGTCGACCTCGGGTCGACCACCGGGGTTCGCCGTGGGCTGGTGCCACGGCGGATGGACCCCAGCCCTCACCGTCCGGCGGCGTCGCGCGGAGGAGCCCTCGGCTGGAGCCGAGGGGCGATCGAGCCCGTGAGCTCGATCGCGGGTGTGCTACGGGGTCACCCGTAGCTGCCCTGTATGCGCTACGGGTTCGCCCGTAGCGGGCGTACGGGGTTGAACCCCGCCGCGAGCAGCGAGTCGTGGACTCGCTGCGGGGCTGCTACGAGCAGCCCCGGGGATGCCTCGCGCATCCCCAGCGATCATCGCGAGATGATCGCGAGCCCCGTGCGGGGGCTCGGCTGGACGCTCGCGGCCTTCGGGCCTCGCTGGGTGTTCGGTCGGGCCCCGGCTCGTGCGGTGGTTCGCGTTCGTGGATTCGGCTCGCGGGAGAAAATCGGCTGGGGGCGGGCTGCGTGTCTTCGAGCGCGTAGTCTCCAAAGGTCGGACTCCTGCGGATGAGTCGGGAATCCAATCTCCGGCGATGAAGGATTTCGGTCGGGCTATCGGTTCCGCATAAATTTTAATAGCCCGGGATATCGATTTCCAACAATTGGTATCAGAGCGTTTGGTTTCGTGTTCATGTATATGCTCGATTATTGTTCTACCTTGCAGGATTTCCGGCTATCATGGTTGGATTTAATTAATTATTGTTTATTAATTAATTATCATGATTATTAAACTCTCGGACATGTCGAGATTCGTTTTGTGTGGATGAATGTTTGTAATAGTAAAAATTCGGGGGTTGACCGAATTTAGGATTTATTATTACGCACTTTATTTTCCGGAAAATGTATAGGGTCGATTTCATGTATAGAATCGATACCGGAATTGTAATTTAAATTATTGTATTTTTAATTACGTTGGTTCGATGTTGAGACGATCGCCGGAAGACGAAGAAAGTGTGACGAAGAAGACAATGGACGAAGGGGCCGATCATCCCCATGATCGACCCCATGGATCGATCGCCGGACGAGGGGCTGTCCGTGGGAGCTCCCGGCCACGCCGGCCACCGGTGGTGGTGGCGCGTGGGCTGGGGGCGGCGGCGGTGCTCCTCCCGGGCGGCGGTCGACGGTGGGGGTGGTACGGGGACTCCCAACCCGTGCTACTCCTACCATAATCCAACTTTCCTAATTAATTCGGTTTTCCTATTTGAGTACTTTCCTTTTAGGAAACTCTCATGGATTAGGAAAAGAATTAATTTAAATTAATTTTATTTCTATTGATTTATTTCCTTCATGGAATTATTCATAGATTAGAAGTTTAATTAATTTAGTACTAAATTTATTTATTTTTCCTATTTGATTATTCCTACATGGGAATATTCATGGATTAGGAATAAAAATAAATTTGGAAAGTAGTGAGTCCTAATTTATTTATTTCCTTATTCTATTATAGGAGTCTTCTAGAATATTCCGAGTTTAACTTGGATAGATTATTCTAGAGATTTAATAGAATTAGAAAGGAAGATAAATAAATAAAAATATTAATAATATTTAATTTTATTTTTGATATATTCAATTGACTTAATTTTTGAATTAAGTAACTTTTGGATTAATTGAAAATAAATAGACTTAAATATTGGAAATTAATATTCTCGTCACATGGAGCATTCAAGAAACGAAGACTGAAGACTAGAGGATGCATATGAAGATAAAGCCATGATAGTCGGGAAAATAATTTCTCTAGCATTATTTTTGACTATGTGATCTATGTGCTTTATTGCTTTCATGCATGCTATATGTGTTTATTTTATGCACTAGATAGCGTATCCCTTTGTTATAAAAAGCTAAGTGGGAGAGGGGATGGAAACATTCCCATGGTCTCCATTACTGTTCTCTTGGTGACTCTTATGGACTTTCGAAGTTCGTATAGACGAGTCATTGGAGGAGAATTCTTGTAATTCCTTTTACAAGAAACATTGATCGAGTTTATCAAACAATGCCTAATTTGTCTTTCTGAAACTGACTTCAAGTCGACTCATTCTCACCCCGGGGAGTGGAATGGAGCCAAAGCCACTTGGTCATGTGGATGACACAAATTAGAGACTTTCGTGCCATTCTTTGATAGGTGGGTCGTTTGTCTGCTCGGCTCCCTCATTTATGAGAGATAGGGTCGCTCGCATGGTGAATCACTGGTTAGAAACTTCGAGTTTCACTTATGATTCTCCGAGTCTTGATTTACAAAATCTAATGGATCTTGTAATTGGGAGTCAATTATAAAAGTCTCTTAGTGTAGTAAACGTCCACACCACGTGGCTTGCTATGCTAACGGATTTTGGATTAATTGATGTAGACAGTTATAAGTGATTGTGAAGAGTTGTGAAATTATCGTAAACGTCCACACCACGTGGCTTGCGGTGATGTAGCAATTCCAAACGATTTACTTTAGTGCTGAGTAATGGTTTACACTTAGATACGCATTATAGTATTCTTCCCCACGAAGTTACGCTATAATTGATGTATGACCAAAGAAAATCTAATTACTAAATCATTTGGGTGGGTAAACGTCCACACCACGTGGCTTGCCTTACCTGATGGGATTTTAGATGTGATTAGTAATTTAATGATGTTATTCCAGGGAGATAACATCGGATATTAAATTAATTGTTTGTTTAAATGTGCTTATAGGTTTAGAGAATGTCTATGAATCCACTTGAGATGATTATTGAGGAATTTGACGCACTGGTTCCACACTGTGTTGAATGGAAAGAAGAGTTAGACATTGCTCAGACTGCAAAGGAGTACAAAGATGTACTCAGTGAAACTTGTCCTCCTGGACTCACCATTAACTCAACTGAGGATGAGATTTTTGACTTTGAAAAATGGGAGAGTGCTCGTTCA
Source organism: Euphrasia confusa (assembly GCA_954870475.1). Lineage (NCBI taxonomy): Eukaryota > Viridiplantae > Streptophyta > Magnoliopsida > Lamiales > Orobanchaceae > Euphrasia > Euphrasia confusa. The sequence goes on from OX940961.1 coordinate 24,470,836, forward strand.
CTAGCCATTAATCATGATGTCATGCTCAAACTCAAGTTGCTGTTTGGACATGATGGGGAGGCTAGAAAAGAGGCGATGAGGATACTCGTAAAGATCTGTTACTTCGATGAAACACTTGATCATGTTTTTGAGATGATGGATCTTTTGGACGAGTTGAAACAATCGCAAGCTCTTATAGCCAAAGCCAAAGGTTTCGGACCTAAAGGCAAAGGAAAGGAGAAGAAGACAAGGGGGTCCGGTGGTCCTAAGGGACTTGGACCAAAGGGTGGGATAAAGAAGCCTTCTGGCAAACATCCCCAAGGAAAGCAGTCTGAGTACTGGGGGTCTACATCTTGTCCTCTCAAAGGTACGAATTTTTCTTTAGTCGTAAAACATAGTCAGCGGTATTATCTACCAGAATTCTGGTGTGTAGATATGGAACCACTGACGGTATGTGCATTCTAAATGCAGGGGTTCCAGAAAACCCGGCGACTTAGATAAGAAAAGTTCGAGTCCACATGGGCGAAGCTGTTGAGGAAGCAGCGGTTGCAGTGGAAGACGTTTATCTTTTGATAGTTATAGGATTTCATTTCAAGTTTATTGCTTTGTACCTTTTATTTTAGAAAGAACTTTTGTTCTGGATTTCTATTATTAATGGATATTTTATTTCTTTAATCATTTGATGGTTTGGATAAGAAATAATGACGATATCTATTCTGGTACATTAGATAGCAATATATGAATGATGAATCCTTAGTCTACCACGATGCAACAAACCGTTATATATATAAACTTGTTTTACTTATTAGATGTATTTCTTTATCAATCATTATACTTGTGAATTCTTTAACTTGGTAATATCTATTCAAAAGGGATTCAAAAGGTCGAAATTGATTTGATCAATTATAGTTGGAGGAATGGACTTCCCGACCTAAGAATCAATCTTGAAAGATGATACAACTAAGTTAACCTTTCTGGATAAAGGATGGAGTTCAGACAAGTATTAAGAATGATCAAAGATGATATATGCAGACATATGTGTAATTAGAGAGGTACGAGTCGTTCTTTAAAGAATACTCAAAGATGGAGTAGAATACTTGATGTGCCATAAAAGCGGAGTGTTTTTCAACACAAAGCCATTATGGGGAACCTTCAAAGTATATCCATCGGAGGCCTGCGACTTGATCGCGGAGGCTGTAACCTATCTGAATAACACATAGCATAAATCAAAGATTGAGATTAAGTCTCAAACGACTGCACCATACACTGATGTGTAGACATGGTGTGTCAGGAATAAGAAATGGAATTCTAATAGTAGAAGGACAAGTTTGATCGGAACTACCTATGTTCTATGGATTTTTCTGGATACAACGACATATTGCATATGGTTGTAGAAAATCCTAGAAGAACAAGTAATTGTATGTTCAATAGTACTACGAACCAGAAGGGTGTCTTCGCCCGGTTCTTAGAGGAAGACTATTAGATGAACTACAATGCCCTAACTGACAAAGTACTTTATAATGAGGGAAGAGAAGACTGAGAACCAGCCTAACCGAGTAGTAGTGCACCACTAACTGCACCTAATGTTATTACTGTTATATACCGGAACGCCATTGCAGTGGGAGGCTGTTAATCAACCAGAGATGTTCATAAGACTGGAGGGGTTTTAAACCCTGGATCTGGTAGACATGAAATCGATCCCTAGTTCCGCATAAGAGGCAGTACTAATCTAAATGTGCCTACTTGGATAGCAATAATTTATTATTGTTAGAGGGGCAAGATCATTTAAGAGGTACAAGCTTAGTAAATCCATTTATGGATTACCACAAAGCTGGAACTTGTGAACTTGCAAATTGATGAGATAGTCCATTTTATGGATTCATCAAAAGGCATAGACAAGATTGGTGTATTGGAGACGTAATGGAAACAAAGTGGTGTTTCTCGGAATTTTGTGTAGATGACACTTCATCATTGGCAACAATGTAAAAGCGTTGTCAGACATAAAATAGAGGTTGTCTAAATAAATCGAAATATAAGATTAAGATGAAGTTAGATCATGTTCTTAGAAATCTTTCGATCTCTAGATAAGAACATTTGTACTTCTCTTTAGATATCTTATACGATTATGTTTTGTTTTAAAACATGCACAATTCTGAGAAAGGTTAATGCCTTTCTAGAACAGAATGCATCTATCTAAGGTATGTGTCTTGAACACATGAAGGAGATGGATATAAACAAAGCAGATTCTTACACTTCGAGTGTAAAGAGCTTTGTAAGTGCGGTGTTATAAAACAAGAACCTGATATCAACTATGCGGTTAGCGTAGTGGGAGGATATCAAAGTAATCTGGATAAAAAGATATTCGAATGCTGTAAGAGTACTTGGAAGTACAGGATTACTAGCAAAAACGAAGTCTTCTTAGATTACAGTTTCTCAGATCCAAAGATCAGAGAAGGACCAGTGTAAGTCGATATCAGGCTATGTGTTCACTTTTAGAAGAGGTGGAACCTAAGGATGAAAGAGTGATAAGCATGAAGCTTCTCGGACTCTATCATAAACCGAATAGCAGCCTCAGAGGCAGCGGAAGTTTTGGTTAGGTTCCGGAATGACCTCTGAACTTGGATATGATTCTTGGTTCACCAAAGGCTATGTACATAGCGGTGCATGGAGAACTGGAAGAAGTCATAAGTTCAAAAGATGATGATAACACATAGAGCCAGTACCACCTGATACGAGCCATCGTCAGGGAGACGACGCAGTAGTCACCAAGATAACTTCAGATCGGCAACCTAGATTGCTCACTCACATAATACTTCTGGGAAGTATAACTTAAGCACGTGATGAGTATGGGAGTCGGGAGTTTGGAGGAAATGACTAGACCTTAGTACAAGTGGGAGATTGTTGGAGTTGTGTACTTAATGTCTAGATTTAAGTACCGGTAAACTCCCGGTCATGGCATTTAACCTATTTAATTAATGAACAATTATTTGCATTTAATTAATTATGCAAAAATATAGTCCTGGATTTTATACGTTGTAGTTAGTATGGTGGGGCATGGGCACACAGAAGATCATACTATCGGTTACTCGTATTTAATCGAACAGTTGCTCACGACCTAGATGGACACGGACCAATCCATCGGTATAGTCGTTTTGTGAGAGAGAAAATAATTTATCTTAATTATTTTATCACACTTGTACACTTGGTGTATTGGGCGGATCGCTTGAGATTTATTGATTAGGATTGCCTTGGATAATCAATTTAAGTCTCAGAGTATTTTATTCTTAATCCCCGATATTATTGCGGGTGTGTATATTTGATATAAGTGACTTTGATTTACCAAAGGAATTAACCGATTTAATTATTGGGTTAATTACCGGTTAAGTTGGGTCACTATATTTTATATACGACATGCCGTGAATACTTGACGGGAAAGTGTATCCCGTAAGGGTTGATAATATCCCCGAGATGAGTTCATAAGGAATTATTATGTAAACCCTGCAGGTGGATTTAATCCGCATAATAATTAAAGTTGAACGGTACTAGTCTCGGATATAAGAAATGAATAATATTTATTGAGCAATAAATAAATTTATTCATGGATATTTAAATCTTAAATACACGGAATAAATAATACTAAGATGGAGAAATATTATTTGATATAATATGGAATAATATTGGGAGTGCAATTTTATTTATATAGTGGAAAATAAATAAAATTAATATTGATAAGAATTAATAGATTTGGGTTGGACCCAATTTAATTTTCAATATTGAAGCCCAATATTTATTCTCCTTATGATCCCCTACGTAGCCTATATAAGCACTACATGGTCTTCACTTTAAAGAGAGAATTAATTGACCTACGCCAATCATAAAATCTCGAGAGTGGGGAGGATCCATAGTGTTCGATAGATCGTCGCCCACACGACGTTCGGACGAGGTGCAACGAATCGAAGGTAAAATCATAAACCCTCTTTTATGATTTCGTGTGAATTAATCGTAGTAAATACATGAACACACGATCCGGGTAAACGTACGAGCTTCGGGGACGGGGATTCGAGATCCCCGGCGAAGGTCGAGAAGCCCTCGATGGGATCGAGGGGGGCGGCCGAACCCTAGGGTTCGACCGCCGGCGCGCGGACGAAGAGGATGAGCCCCGGCTGGACGCCGGGGCGTGGGGTCGACCTCGGGTCGACCACCGGGGTTCGCCGTGGGCTGGTGCCACGGCGGATGGACCCCAGCCCTCACCGTCCGGCGGCGTCGCGCGGAGGAGCCCTCGGCTGGAGCCGAGGGGCGATCGAGCCCGTGAGCTCGATCGCGGGTGTGCTACGGGGTCACCCGTAGCTGCCCTGTATGCGCTACGGGTTCGCCCGTAGCGGGCGTACGGGGTTGAACCCCGCCGCGAGCAGCGAGTCGTGGACTCGCTGCGGGGCTGCTACGAGCAGCCCCGGGGATGCCTCGCGCATCCCCAGCGATCATCGCGAGATGATCGCGAGCCCCGTGCGGGGGCTCGGCTGGACGCTCGCGGCCTTCGGGCCTCGCTGGGTGTTCGGTCGGGCCCCGGCTCGTGCGGTGGTTCGCGTTCGTGGATTCGGCTCGCGGGAGAAAATCGGCTGGGGGCGGGCTGCGTGTCTTCGGGCGCGTAGTCTCCAAAGGTCGGACTCCTGCGGATGAGTCGGGAATCCAATCTCCGGCGATGAAGGATTTCGGTCGGGCTATCGGTTCCGCATAAATTTTAATAGCCCGGGATATCGATTTCCAACAAAGAAAACTCTTTTAATTTCCCCTGGCGATCTTCTCAAATTTTGATGGTTCAGCTTCATGCACCAAATATCGATGATGTTGCTGACCACCCAATTCTCAGGAAGGAGGGTTTCAAAATCATTCCTGTATGCATACCTATTCATCCCTCTAAATAGGAGCTCCCTATGAAACAGTTCAAACAGTGGAGAATTAGTTACAAATCAGTGTAGATTCTAGCAAATTATAACTTAATCAATATTATTCTAGCAAAAAACATAATAATTAAATCAGTTTCAAACAGATACAAGTTCACAAGTCTCAAATGTTTATTTTTTTCAATCAAACATACTAATCAGAAATCAGATTAGAAAATAATCATTCAAGTCACAGACACAAAAACACAGCAGATTGATTTACTTTTTAATGTAGAAGTCATAACAAATCAGAGTAGACCCTAACAACATATCAAACATAACAGACAAGTTCAGAAATCACAGTAGAGTCTACTATGTTGAATCAGTTTTGAACAAAGCAAACAATACTTGTGATTGTATTTTCAACATGCAAACTCAGACTTGAACACAGTAAAAAATCATAGTACAAGTAGCTGGTTTTTTGATTTGCAGTCAATCATACTCATTAGAAGTCCCAAAAACACAGCTTGTGATTGTTTGTTTGTTTACGCATATCATTCAGAAATAAGAGTATAAAATATTCATTCAAACAATATTCATACAAGTCATGCTTTCTAATTTCAAATATAAACTCAGTTGAAGATCAAATAGACTGAGGTGAAGATTTTCAGATTTTTCACAGTAGAATATAGGTTATGCTCACTAGATGGCATCACAATTCAAGTTCAACTTGCAAAACACAATTCAACGTATTCTAAAATCAATTGAAGAGCAAAAATAGGTGAATGAGGTGAAGATTTTCCGACTTTCCTTCTTATATCTCAATGCATTCTACTAAAAAGGTTCCAAATAGAACAAACACAAATACAGAACACACACACGTACACAACAAACAGTAACACAAAAAACAGAGTAGGAATGAGATGTATACCCCTTGGTTTTGTCCTCTACTGGGAGAAAGGCATAGTCAGCTATGAACTGCTCCTTCTTGCTTATACGATTGACATCAGTCATCGTTTCCCTCCAGAACGGAGACCTCAAGTTCAGTGGAAGGTTCTTGTGCATTCATTTCTGTGTTTTTCGAACCAAAACATCTGGGGAATCGTCCTCTGACTCATGCAAGCACCTGTTTTCAAGAGTAAAAACAATAAATCAGTTATTTAATATATATCATGATTATATTCAAAAAACTTTTGCTAAAATATTATTAGAACTTACTCAAGGAATTCTATCTCCTTCATTTCTCTGGCTGTGACGACCATATATGTGTTGTCTTGGTCCCCCACAATTTGGCAGCCATCTTGGCTTTCAGAATCAACTCCTGGAATTCCGAGGTTGAATGAAGGGCAACTGGGATCCTTTTCCTTCCTCTTCTTCGCTTTCAGCAATACGAAGGCCTTCTCCATTTCATCGATAGCAGCAATGAAATCATCGTCAAAGTATACTTCATCAGTCGTTGGCTCTATGGCCACATTGAAAGTCTTGTTCTGGCCACATTGAAAGTCTTGTTTTGCCCATATCTGTTAAAACATTTAAGCATTGAGTGACTCCTTCTGCAATCTTCTTAAGACCCCCAGTCAAGTCTGCTGTAGGAGTTTTATGTTGTTTCGGTTGAGCAGCAGCAACATCTACAGGGATTTCTTGAGCAGCAACAGCATTATCCCGTGAGGCAGCTTGTTGAGGGCCATCAGGAGCATCTAATGGAGTATTTTGTGGAGGGGCAACAACAGCATTATCTTGGGGACCATCTTGTCCATCTTCTCCATTTTCAGTAGCATCATCAACATTTTCAGCAACATTTTGTTGAAGATCAGCATCAACATTAATTTCTTGTGGGGCAACTGCTGGTTGAACAACTTTTGGTTCCCCAACTGGCCTTGTCAGCCTCTCCACTACTTTGCCGACTCCAAATCTGTTTGGTTTTGTGTCAGTTTCCATCTTTATCCTTGCAACTATGTTTTTGGCGTTCCAGCTTCTGCAGACAGGGAACTGCCTTTGGACAGTCCTCGACATGAACACCATTCTGTCCAAACTTTATGATTCCACCATTATTCATTAAAATTCCACAACAACTGACCAAACAGAGCATTAAAATTCACAAGTCACAGTAGAATATACCAACAAACTCTGTTGAAATTAATGAATAAACACACACATACAAACAAACTCTATGATTCCAATTAATCGCAAATCAAAGTATAACTATAAGGCTTTGTAACATGCAACTTGAAAATTAATTGATATTGGTGAAAATAGAGTTTCCGCTTACCTTATATGAATCTAGGGTTTCAGATGAGCGGACGATAGGTGTTGCGATGTTGTTTCTCCTGCTCCGGTGAAGTTGTGGAACCTAAGGATGGTGCTTGTCTCAGGTTAGCAAGACGGATGTTCGATTGAAGCTGCGGTTCGCGATTGTGGAAGAGGCGCAGTGGTAGAGTTAATTTTGGAGGAGGCGCGGTGGAGTGGTGGTTATCGTTGCCGTTGTCGTCGTTGTCGCCGGAGTTGTATTTGTATATCGTTGTTCTGAGAGAGGGAGGGAACCGTTTTCGTTTTCGTGTGTAGAAGGTGAGAAAGCACAGAGAGGGAACCGATTTCGTTTTCGTGTGTAGAGAGCCAAAATTCGTGTGTATAGGGCCAATTTTTTTGGGCCGAAATTGCTTTTATATTTTGGGTTGGGGACCATAAAATCTGCATGGGCCCCTACCCCATGGTATAGGGCCTCAAAAATAGTGGTTTAGAAAGAGGATAAAGGGGGTTATTATATATATTTATTTCAATAACTATTAAAATAATTAAAAAAATATTAATATAAATATTAAAATAAAATTAGTGTTTTAATAATTTAGGTATATTAATTAATTATTCTATAAAATTGATTTTTTTTACTTAATAATAATTTGTGAAATTATATAATTACGTATTTATGAATTATTGAAATATATATTTTTAAAATAAAAAACAAATATATTAATTTAAATATTTCTTTTATTATTTATGTATTATAAATATATTAATGAATTAATTTATAAAATTATAATAAAATTATTTGAAATATATTTTGAAAATAAAAAAATAAGTGAGGTATGATAAAGTAATAAAGTGAGTGAGATGGATATTCTTGATGAACATGCTGTAGAAGTCATACTATTTGCACATTAAATTGACATACATTAGTCCTCCTACCCGTGCGATACACGTGTATTTAATTCAACTATTTGTTAGTCGGAGTAGTGCCCTTTCGGCTTAATATTAGATGTAGATATTGATAACTGACAAATAAATATTAAGTGGATAATCTAATTGAAATAATACAATAAAGAAAATTACATTCATATTACAAATTATGGAATACTTCTTTATAGACTGCATTTGTTCTATTCATAAGACGACCACGCTGCTCACAAAGCAGAAGCTTCAACCCGGTCGTGTTGGTTACTCTAGAAAACTACAATTGATCGTGCGTAAATACTGATTTTTTCAAAAATATTCCAACATTTGTCAACAACTGACCTTGACTCTTATTAATAGTCATGGCATACGATATCATAATCGAAAATTGTCTTCGTTGGAAAGCAAACTGAAATTTGGTATTCCAGGGCATCAGAGCAATTCGAGTATTAAAAACCATTTTCCCAGAATTATTTCCTCTAAATACTTTCGCGTGGATAATATAATTATCAAGTAATGTTACAACCATCCTAGTACCATTACATAGTCCGACAGAAGCATCCATATCCCGCAACAGTATAACGGTCACCCCAACCTAATACGAAACAGTTCATGTATCAAAAACTATATACCAAGTCACAACATTTAATTAATTCGTATATTATATATACAATAAATAGAATATGACATTACTATATAAATTGTTGCTTAAAAAAAATAAGTCTACATATATATATATATATATATATATATATTACTATATTAATTAATATATTTAGATTTTAGTAAAAAAGTTTATAATAATACCAACCTTCAACTTCATGGTTTGATAGACTTGTTGGTATTTAAGAACTCAACCGAAAGCATTTAATCAAACATATTCTCCGCGTTCTTTCTAGAAAATTGATATTCTCGATGTAATCATAAAAAGAATTATTAATGATGAATGCATTATCAAAAATGTTAATACATAAATAAATCATAATCATATTAGAAAAAATAATTTATCGAAGTTGAGAATGAGTAAAAGATAAAGACTTTTTATAGGGGTAAAATTGAATTAAGTTTTCTATAATTTTTTAAAATTAATTGAATAAAAATCGCAATTTGGTTGAAAATTTATAATTTAATTGACTAATAAAAATAGAATAGGGTAAATTAAATTAAATGCAACCTAATTTACTTAATATTGATATGATATAATGATTAATACAAATTAATATTAATAATATTATCTATTGAGATTTATATGATAAAGTAAATAAATAAATAATATATATAAATAAGGAATAAAGTGAAGATATTAATAGAAGATATTAAAAAAATGATTTATTTAATAATTTGAATTTTTTAAGTCAATCTTTACTAAGGAGTTTATAAAGATACTGTAAATTATATAAAATTAAATAGTAAGAGAATAAGAAAAATATAAATATTATTATTTATATATTAATTACATATTTAATATTTACTTAATAAATTGATTAAGATAAATCAAACGCTTAAAATATATGTCACAGTTAGTTGAATTATTTATTATAAGGATTAAATAAAAATACGATTGCGTAAGTTACAAGAAATAAAATTAGAATAAAATTAAATAAAAATATTATAAATTTTATTAAAATAATAATTGTGAGTTACATAAAATATTATAAATTAAATCATAAAATAAAAGATAAATAAATTATTAACGCAAAATATTCTATACTTATTAAAGCTTGATTCCATTTAAACCTTTTGCAATTCAAAGATCGTTCGATTTGAATAAACCTAGAAAATAAAAAAAGTAAGAAATACAAAATGCCTACAAAAAAAATAATCTTAAAAAAAAGTAAAAAAAAATTTAAAAACTAGAAAAAAAATTCAAAAATCATTACCAAATAAATTGTTATATTTACAATAGAATTATAATCATTAAACAATAATATTAAAACTAAAATTCAAATTAGTAAAAAATACTTACCTGCAAAAAATAAAAATATTAATGATCAAACAATAATATTAAAACTAAAATTCAATTTAGTAAAAAATACTTACATTAAATATTAATGATTAAACAATAATATTAAAACTAAAATTCAAATTAGTAAAAAATACTTACATTGAAGGTTGTCTGCAAAAAATAAAAATATTAATGACTAAACGATAATATTAAAATTAAAATTCGATTTAGTAAAAGATACTTACATTTGAAGGCTATAAAAATAAAAACGTTAATTATCAAACAATAATATTTAAATTAAAATCGAATTAGTAAAAAAATGTTTACCTAAGAAGATGCAAAAAATACAAAAAAAAAAACAAAACTTACATAGAGTTCTGCAAAAAAACAAAAGTGTGAGCATTAATAAATAAAAAAATAGAATAAGGAGAGGAAGAGAGTGAGTGAAGATGAAATAATTTATATATAGATACGGATTTGAATTATTAATATAAATAGTAGATAATATCAAATTTATTTAGTTGATTTGATTTGAATTATTCATGATTATAATAATATAAATAATAGATAATATCAAATTTATTTAGTTGCTTTAAATAAGGAGTAGATTTACTTAAAATTCTGATATTATTGTTTATATAATATAAATTGATTAATTAACTGGTTAAATATATTAATAAAAAATACAAATTCTCTCGCATCAATCCTTAATTACACGCTAATTAATTTTAGTACTGTAAATAAATATTAATATAATAGAATAAATTAAGAAGATAAATAAGGAATAAATGTGATATTTCAAATATTTAAAGTCAATATTTAAGAAGATTATAAATTTAAATTATATTATATAAAGAAATAAATAATTACTAATTAATTAAAAATAATTATGCCAGTGTAAACACAAATTTAATCTAATTTCATTAATTATTAATAGGTGTGAACACAACATAATCTAACGGGTAAAATATATGCCACAATTGCTAGCTGAATTATATATTACTAGTGACATGCCCGTGCGATGCACGGGGAGTCGAATTCGGCAATCGCGCATTCGTAAATTGCTATTTGTACACAATTTTCGGCGAAGTATGATTTAAAAACTTATTGACTAAAAAAGTTTGATCGGCAAAGCAATCAATGGTTACAAAATTTTAAAGACTTGCTTGTACACTACAAATTTTGAAAGACCTCTTTGTACACTACATTGGCGGTTCTATTTGTGAGTTTCTCGTTCTCGTCGCAGAGTAAGAGCTTCAAGCCGGATTTGTTGGTCACTCTCGAAACAGCAACGTACAACTGACCATGTGTAAATACAGGCTTCTTAAAAAATATACCAACATTAGACAGAGACTGACCTTGACTCTTGTTTATCGACATGGCATACGATATCATGATCGGAAATTGCCTTCGTTGCAAAGCAAATGGATATCTCGGATCAGACGGCGTCATATTAATTCGAGGAATATACACCAGATCGCCCATATTTTTTCCTCCCAACACACGACCCTGGATGACGTAATTTCCAAGTTTTGTTACAACCAACCGCGTTCCATTGCACAGGCCGTTGTAAGGATCCATGTTCCGCAAAAGCATAATCGGCACACCAACCTGTTTGTATTAAAAATATAAATAAAAATAATCAAACAACAATAATACAATAAAAAACTTTTTCGATTACATTATCATAAAAAAGGATGCTAACCTTCAATCTCAACTGATGGTTTGGCAACCCGGAACACTTGAAGGTGTTCAAGAACTCAACCGTGTGCATTTGTTCAAACATACTATCTCCACGGTCGGTCAGAGCAATCGAATCGGAACTGAGGTATATTCTTTCGTCTGTGTGGTGCATGCTTACCATGTAATCGTTTATTCCATCCACTTCTTCAAGAGTCGGCGCCAGAATCGCTCTTCCTTGCAAAAATTGAATATCGCCAATGTGCTCATGAAAAGAAGGGTACGTAGATTGCACCATCGACTCTATGTAATTATCGGACTGCGTGATCAAAAACTCATCGGGAAATCGTACAGACGTTTCCCCATCGTTTTCATCGCCAAGAGTACCGTCCCTTATAGCAGACATCCAATCGGAGAACTCTCGCAGCTCACGGTAATCATTTTCATTGCCGATACTTTGCAGCCGCATATTTTTCGTCAGACGCAAATCTTTGCATTCGTCCCACAGCTTAGATGAATTAATCGTGGCATGAACAACGTCTTGTCTCGTCCCTTTGGGTATAACCGGCAATATATGACGAAAATCACCTCCCAAAACGACAACCTTTCCTCCGAAAGGTTGGTTCTCGGCGTCAGGATGCTGGGTTCTCATTATATCGCGCAACGTCCGATCGAGCGCTTCGAAACAATGCCTAATACAAAACAAATGAGAAATACGTAATGAAAAAATAATTCTAAGCGTAAAATATACGATTTTTTATTAACACGCAACTTATCGTATTCAAAGGCACGTTGTAAACATACCTGTGCATCATAGGTGCCTCGTCCCATATAATAAGCTTCGTTTTGATTATCAGATTCGAGTGATCGGTGTTCAGTTTGATGTTGCACGTAGAACCCTCGGTCAAATCGATCGGAATAGAGAATTTCGAGTGTGCAGTTCTGCCACCTGGCAAAAGAAGAGAAGCTATTCCGCTGGAAGCGACATTCAACACGATGCCACCCTTGGAGCGCACTGCTGCAGAAAGAGTCTTCCAAACAAAGGTTTTACCGGTACCTCTGTAACCGTACAAAAAAAATACACGGCCTGCGCCCGAGTCGAGCGATGCAACGATCGAACGATAAGCAGCGCGCTGATCGTCGTTCAACATGTTCAGTAATTTTTTATACTCAATCGCGAGAGAATTTCTGTCGTAAGACATCTCATCAGCTATCATCTGATTTTGTGCGTAAGACATGTCGACGGCCGTCGGATACGGCAAAGTAGTGTACTCGCGGAGGGATCTACCTTTTTGTCTCATAAGATCTTCCAATTTCAGCAAGCATCGATTGATAATTTCATCCTGGGTGAGAGTGAGATCTGCCGAAACACTTAAAGTAATCAATTCACACGATAAATCATCTATCTCGAGGCAACATAAACGAACAAATTTATTTTGTCATTCGGGACAGAACTTCTTTGACAATGAAAGTGTTCTAATTGTATAAGTTTGAAAACTAAAAGAATAAAATTAGTAACCGATGAATACCTGGCCGTTTCATTTCTTCTCGATAATTGTTTAGGATGTCGGCCGAGAGGTACTCCTTGCAACTATCCCACACATCTGCCGGGCTGGTAAGCGTTTCCGAAGTCAATAAATTAACGAACAAACTGCGAAGCATCTTTTCCGATCCCCAATGCGCTGCTTCTTTGATCGCATCGATAAATTCTTTGTCGTCGTCGAGCAGCCCTCTTGCATAGCACGCTTCTTTGAATGTTGCATATCGTTTTCCGTTGTAAGTGGAAATATCATCGTACGATTTGCATCCACGAACTACATTCAAGAGCACCCTTAAATAATACCTGTCACCAGCTCCGGGATAAATGTACGACAACCTTCCCAACGCTATTCCTCTTTGTCTCGGTTGCCAAACCTTTTTGCTTTCGTCCCATACGAATTGTTGTGGAAACTCTGCATAAGTCAAATTACTTGCAAGATCGGGATATTGGCGGTTTGCTTCCATCCAAGCCGTGAACATGGTAGCCTTCGAAGCACTCCTCTCCACCACATCAGATATAGAAGCATTGGTTTTGTAAACAATACTTTGTTCGTCCACTGGATGGAAAATGAGTCTGGTAACGGACGGGTAATTGAAATGAATTTCATAACCGAACAATCTCCAACATGCTTCAGAAGCCGAGACGTATCGTGCATCAAAGTACTGTTTAATTTCATCCACGTCTTCTTTTGAGGCGCTTTTGTCATGAGACTGATAAAATACAGCAGTTACGCGATCATTCCCTTTGTGAACGTATTTGAACAAATACTTTATCGAGCGTGACCTGTTGCACCACTCCACATTGATATGTGAACGATACTTCTTCAGGAGGAAAGCATTATGCGGGACTGATGAGCCATATTTTTTGGCTCATTTTTAGTTCTTTTGAGTCAAGTTGATAGAGTCTTTTAGTTGTTTTTACTTTGTTTGTGTCTGGGAGGACACGTTTTGGGTACTTGGTCAAGTTATGCAGGTGGGAGAAGAAGAGGCGCAAATGGTGTGAAAGAGGCAAGAAAACAGCTTCTTGGTCAAGTATGCTAGTTGAGCAAGATGACCTGACTGAAACACCCAGATCCAGTTGGGCAACGAGCCATGTTGGGCAAGGTCTGTGAAGTGATCAAGATAGAAGGATGACCAAGCACCATACGAAGCAGTTGACTAGATACATTAACTGACCAGATACGGAACATTGACCAAAGACGCGTCAGGATCTTATATTTTGGGAAAGAATATTTTCTTTCCTTATCTCAAGAGTCCAATCAAGGCAGCGATTTTCCTTGGTCAGCAAGACATCCAGCGCCTATAAAAGAGGAGTATCAAACCCTAAAAAAAGAGCCATTAGAAGCCATTCACAGCCTTGAAGAGCAAAACATAGCCACGAAAATACCAGCCACACAAAGAATTCACGAAGTAGCTGAACCCTAGTTGATCAGCGAAGAACACGGAGGAAGAAGACGATGTGGAGTGAGCCAAAACTCCTCCTCGTCGAGTTGTGATCATTGCCTACGGGCTAAAAACAATTTCTTTATGTTTTGATGCTTTCAATTTCCGTACTTTGTTTTTATTTTCTTTTGAACAATTTCCCTTTTGCAATGAATAAAATAGTTCGCCCGATTTCTTTTGTTTATTTATTTACTATGAGTAGCTAATCTGTTTGTGTCTGGGCAACGACAGAACCTGACCAACCCTGAGATGTGATCTGCCGGGAGGCTTAGTGATGACAGCAACTAGCTTAGTTTCGTTCCCGATTCAACAGGGTAGTATAATTGAGCATGTTAGGGACTTGGGCAATCCTACAGTGACCAGTGGGAACCCCGACTTGCCTAACACAAAAGTACGTGGATCAACGCGACCGGGAGACTGGGCGTCCGCGAAGTACAACATGTTGCTGGAGATGTGGTCGTATGACTTGGGTCTGTCCAGGCATGCTATTGGCCATTCTGGGTTTGCTTGGAGGATGAAAGCCGCTTGATCAACTTAGACTCATGCGGTCACATAGTGTCGAATTGGTCAATGTCAGGAGACCTATTGAGAGAGATCTAATAGGACTTAAAACATAAGAGCGAATGAGGGTTCGGGGTATTAATATGCGTGACATTATAGGGATGTTAATACTTGGGGCCTATAACCGGAAGATGAAACTGTTAGCAAAATGATATACGTACCAATGATCGGCAGCACTAGGTCAAGGGGGAAGTCAGGGGAGTCAATGCCTGGATACTTTATTTTTTTTATTTGATTTCTTATCTGTTTAGTCAATTCTGTTAATTGCTCAGTCTGTTAGCTTTTACATTCAGTAGTCAAGTTGCATGCTAGTTTATTTTCTGTTATTTAATTTGTTTATTTCCAGTCAAGTTGTTAAGGTGACCACGGTTCGGCAGTGCCCAACTGCTTCCCAAAACAAAATCTTTTTAAACGTGACAACCCAATTGAGCAAAACGCCGGGAAAACTAAAAGCTAAATCGCCTCCTCGTGGGATCGACCCTATACTTGCTACTAGTACTTGTATTAGTAAAGAGTTTAGGACTTATAAATATTATTTTGCGCTACTCCACGACGGTAGCGTCAAAATTTTAGTTGAGCAAGATGACCTGACTGAAACACCCAGATCCAGTTGGGCAACGAGCCATGTTGGGCAAGGTCTGTGAAGTGATCAAGATAGAAGGATGACCAAGCACCATACGAAGCAGTTGACTAGATACATTAACTGACCAGATACGGAACATTGACCAAAGACGCGTCAGGATCTTATATTTTGGGAAAGAATATTTTCTTTCCTTATCTCAAGAGTCCAATCAAGGCAGCGATTTTCCTTGGTCAGCAAGACATCCAGCGCCTATAAAAGAGGAGTATCAAACCCTAAAAAAAGAGCCATTAGAAGCCATTCACAGCCTTGAAGAGCAAAACATAGCCACGAAAATACCAGCCACACAAAGAATTCACGAAGTAGCTGAACCCTAGTTGATCAGCGAAGAACACGGAGGAAGAAGACGATGTGGAGTGAGCCAAAACTCCTCCTCATCGAGTTGTGATCATTGCCTACGGGCTAAAAACAATTTCTTTATGTTTTGATGCTTTCAATTTCCGTACTTTGTTTTTATTTTCTTTTGAACAATTTCCCTTTTGCAATGAATAAAATAGTTCGCCCGATTTCTTTTGTTTATTTATTTACTATGAGTAGCTAATCTGTTTGTGTCTGGGCAACGACAGAACCTGACCAACCCTGAGATGTGATCTGCCGGGAGGCTTAGTGATGACAGCAACTAGCTTAGTTTCGTTCCCGATTCAACAGGGTAGTATAATTGAGCATGTTAGGGACTTGGGCAATCCTACAGTGACCAGTGGGAACCCCGACTTGCCTAACACAAAAGTACGTGGATCAACGCGACCGGGAGACTGGGCGTCCGCGAAGTACAACATGTTGCTGGAGATGTGGTCGTATGACTTGGGTCTGTCCAGGCATGCTATTGGCCATTCTGGGTTTGCTTGGAGGATGAAAGCGGCTTGATCAACTTAGACTCATGCGGTCACATAGTGTCGAATTGGTCAATGTCAGGAGACCTATTGAGAGAGATCTAATAGGACTTAAAACATAAGAGCGAATGAGGGTTCGGGGTATTAATATGCGTGACATTATAGGGATGTTAATACTTGGGGCCTATAACCGGAAGATGAAACTGTTAGCAAAATGATATACGTACCAATGATCGGCAGCACTAGGTCAAGGGGGAAGTCAGGGGAGTCAATGCCTGGATACTTTATTTTTTTTATTTGATTTCTTATCTGTTTAGTCAATTCTGTTAATTGCTCAGTCTGTTAGCTTTTACATTCAGTAGTCAAGTTGCATGCTAGTTTATTTTCTGTTATTTAATTTGTTTATTTCCAGTCAAGTTGTTAAGGTGACCACGGTTCGGCAGTGCCCAACTGCTTCCCAAAACAAAATCTTTTTAAACGTGACAACCCAATTGAGCAAAACGCCGGGAAAACTAAAAGCTAAATCGCCTCCTCGTGGGATCGACCCTATACTTGCTACTAGTACTTGTATTAGTAAAGAGTTTAGGACTTATAAATATTATTTTGCGCTACTCCACGACGGTAGCGTCAAAATTGGCGCCGTTGCCGGGGAGGCAATATTCCAAGCAATTAGTTTTCCGTGCTAACAGCTTGATCAACTTTGTGTATGCAGGAATCTGACTCAACGGAGAGCCCTGATCAAGAGTTGTTATACGACCCTGAAATCGAGCGAACCGAGAGGAAGTTGAGAGCAGACGCAAGGCGAAAGAAAGCACTAGCACGAGCAGCTCAATACCACCAGTTGACCACAGCTGGAACTAGGGAACCAATCTCATTAAAACCGAGAAGGGGCCCACGAATCGCATCCAAGTCACCTCAAAGACCAAGGATGGGAGATACAACACCAAAGACGTTAAGGGACAGGATGTTCCCAGAGAATCTGAATCTGAAGCCGCTGGGCATCACCTTGCCCACGGTAGAAAACAACACTTGGGAGATGAGGCACGGCTTCATCCAGATCTTGCCCAAGTTCAGTGACATGCCATTGGAGGATCCCCAGAGACATCTCCAAGACTTTGAATTGGCATGTGGTACCATTCGAGCAAGTGAGGGGCTAGGAGAGTACATCAGGCTCCTGGCCTTCCCATTCTCCTTGGCCGAAGGTGCCCGAGAGTGGCTCTACACTCTACCTGCTGGAGAAGTGACCACCTGGAGTCAACTTCAGCAGAAGTTCCTCGAGAAGTACTTCCCAGCTGCACGCTTCCAGCAAATGAGGACAAAGATCAGTAGTATCAAGATGGGGACTGGAGAGAACTTCCATGACTACTGGGTCAGGTTCAAGCAGATGTTGGCCAAGTGCCCGCAACATCAGATACTTGACCATGACCTGATCCAATACTTTATCACAGGATTAAGACCTACAGAACGTACCTTGATCAACGCAGCAAGTGGAGGATCCATTTTGAACAAGAACGCTGAAGAAGCGTTCAAATTGTTCAAGGAAACGGCAGAAGAGTCAAGAGAGGATGGCAGTGATCTACCTAGGAACAACTTGCCCGTACCTTCAGCAACAGAAGTCAAGCTTTGCAACATAGTTGAGCAACTAGTACTCAACGGTAACTCGGGGCAGAAAAGAGCTGTCAAGGCATGTCAAATATGCAAGATGAGCAACCACGCTACTGATGAGTGCCCTGAACTGTTCGATGAGGAGGTCAAAGCAATCATGCAACCCAACGGGATTGGGCAAGATAGGAGGCCAAGGTACGAGCCGAACTCCAACACGTACAATCCGACATGGAAGAATCATGAGAATCTCCGCTATGGGAATAATAACTATCAAGGAGGAGGAAACCAGGGTAATCAAGTCCAAGGTAATCAGTACCATGGGCAAGGAAATCAACAGAGAAATAACTACCAAGGGCAAGCCAATCAGCAGCAGAACCAGAGCAATGGCCCAACTTTGGCAGACATGATGCAGACCTTGGTTGCTGAAAATATCAAAGCCCAACAGGAGAATGATAGGTACAAGCAGGAGAACGAAAAGTACAAGCTAGAGACACGTGGTCAACTCCAGAATATAAGTGCTCAATTACTTGAGTCACGTGGGCAATTTCAGAACATGAATGCCCAACTGGCGCATCTGACCCAGTCAATGACCAAGTTAGAGAAAAATACCAATGAACTGCCCTCCCAAATTGAGCTGAACAGAGCTCAACTTAACGCCATCAAGCTGAAAAGTGGAAAGACTCTATCTGAAGTGCCCAAGAAGCCAACTTCAGCACCAAGAGTTGAAGGAACCATGGAGGATGTGAACGAAAATGAGGAGTCAGAAGAGGAACTTGATCAACCCTTACCCAAGCAGAAGGAAAAATCAACCCCTGACCAAGCAGGAACACCACCAAAAATTTACCCGCCCTTCCCAGGAAGATTGAGCAAGAAGAAGGAGAGGGAAGATACCAACGAGATGTTCCAGATGTTTAAGAAGGTGGAGATCAACATGCCTCTACTGACCATATTGAATTCCATGCCCAGATGCGCGAAATTTCTCAAGGAGCTATGCACAAAGAAAGTCAAGTACCAAGACGATGCCAAATTTGAAGTCAGGGAGAACGTGTCAGCTGTACTCCAAAGGAACGTGCCCCCGAAATGTGCAGATCCTGGAATGTTCTATATTCCATGCATCATCGGAAGGATGAAAATAGAAAAGGCCATGCTTGATTTGGGAGCATCAATCAATGTCATGCCCAAGTCTATGTACGAAGATCTGGGCATAGGACCAATGAAACCTACGAGGGTAGTGATCCAATTGGCGGATAGGTCAAATGTGTACCCCGAAGGAATCCTGGAAGATGTGTTGGTCAAGGTTGAGGAACTTATATTCCCAGCCGACTTCTACGTCCTGGACATGGGAAGATCAAGCAAGCAGCCAGTGATGATCTTGGGAAGGCCATTCTTGAAGACAGCCAGAACACACATTGATTGTGAAACTGGAAAATTGACCTGTAAATTCGAAGGAGAGACGGTAACATTTGACTTGTTCAAATCAATGAAGCACCCAGTAGACACTGAGCAAGTACACTTTGTTGACCAATTTGATGAGATGATCGAGGAACAGACCCTGGGATATGGAGTTTCTGACCAAACTGACCTGGTGATACAAAGGGGGCTAACCAAAGATGAAGCTAAAGATGAGCAACCTGAAATCAGAGAGATAGTTGAGCAACTGGGAGCCATACTACAGGAATGAGCAAGCTTCCACCTCATGAAGTTTCGGTCATGGTACCATCCCTGGAGAAACCACCAGAATTAGAGTTGAAGAATCTCCCTGCACATCTCAAACACATATTCCTTGGGCAGAATGACACATTGCCCATGATCATAAGTTCAAAACTGAAGAGGGAAGAAGAGAAGAGGCTGAGGGACATCCTTGACCAGTACAAGCAAGCTATTGGATGGACTCTAGCCGACATCAAGGGAATCAGCCCCACCATATGCCAACACCACATATTGCTCGAGGAAGAGTCAAGTCCAGTACGTGATCCACAGAGGAAACTGAACCCTGCCATGAAGGAAGTAGTGCTCAAGGAGATACTCAAGTTGCTTAACTTGGGCATTATCTACCCTATTTCAGACAGCAAATGGGTCAGTCCAGTTCATGTGGTGCCCAAGAAGTCAGGAATTCAAGTGGTAGAGAACGAGAAAAAGGAGCAAATAGCAACTCGACTTCAAACCGGATGGAGGGTATGCATAGACTACAGGAAGTTGAACAAGGTAACAAAGAAAGACCACTTCCCCCTGCCTTTCATTGACGAGATGCTCGAGAGGCTAGCTGGAAAGACACATTTCTGCTTCCTTGACGGATACTCAGGCTACATGCAAATTTGGGTAGCCCCGGAAGACCAAGACAAGACCACTTTCACTTGTCCATACGATACTTTCGCATATAGACGCATGCCTTTTGGGCTATGCAACGCCCCTGGGACATTCCAGAGATGCATGATGAGCATTTTCGCTGATCTGCTTGAGCAAGGAATAGAAGTTTTCATGGATGACTTCACTGTATATGGAAACTCGTTCGAGATGTGCTTGAGCAACCTGGAGTTAGCCCTCAGCAGATGTGTGGAGAAAAGTTTGGTGCTCAACTACGAGAAATGCCACTTTATGGTCGAGGAAGGGATAGTACTTGGGCATGTTATCTCAGCCAAGGGTATTGAAGTTGATCGAGCAAAGATAGAGACCATTTCCAAACTTCCTTACCCCAGAAATGTCAAACAAGTACGAGGATTCCTTGGGCATGCAGGTTTCTACAGGAGGTTTGTGAGAGACTTTGCCAAAATTGCCCAACCCTTGACCAGGTTATTGCAAAATGAAGTTGACTGGAACTTCGATGAAGATTGTCAAGCAGCCTTCAATCATCTAAAGGAAAGGTTAGTCACTGCACCCATAATCCAACCACCGGAGTGGGGAATGCCATTTGAGCTTATGTGCGACGCGAGCGGATATGCCGTGGGAGCAGTACTTGGGCAAGTAAAAGGAAAGGAGCGACACGTGATTTACTACGCCTCCAAGACATTGAATGCTGCCCAATGTAACTATGCGACCACTGAGAAAGAGCTGCTGGCCGTGGTATTTGCATTTGAGAAATTCAGATCATACTTGCTCGGGAGCAAGACCATAGTCTACACTGACCATGCCGCTTTGAAATACCTGATGGCCAAGAAGGAGACCAAGCCACGACTGATAAGATGGATCTTGTTGCTGCAAGAGTTCGACATCGAAATCAGAGATAAGTCAGGTAACCAAAATTTGGTGGCTGACCACTTGAGCAGGATAATCCAGCAAGAAGAAGGCATGCCCATTACTGAGACTTTCCCAGATGAGTACTTATATCAAATCTCAGCTTACAAAGAAGAGCCATGGTATGCAGACTTGGCCAATTACATAGTCACTGGAGACATAAGGGAAGATATGACCCTCTATGGTAAGAACAAGCTAAAAAGGGAGAGCAAGAAGTACATATGGGATGATCCCTACATGTGGAAAAGGGGAGAAGACCAAGTTCTGAGACGTTGCATCCCTGAAATTGAGCAAGCAGACATCCTGAAGCACTGCCATGAGCAAGCTTGTGGAGGACACTTCGGCCACCGACGTACAGCAAGGAAGGTACTTGACTGCGGATTCTACTGGACAACCCTCCTGAAGGATTGCTTTGAGTGGTGTAGGAAGTGTGACCAATGCCAGAGAGAGGGCAACGTGACCAAGAGAGATGAGATGCCCATGATGCCCATCATGCCCGTGGAAGTATTGGATGTATGGGGAATTGACTTCATGGGACCCTTGCCCAACTCCAGAGGAAAAGAGTACATACTCTTGGCAGTTGACTATGTATCCAAATGGGTCGAGGCCAAAGCTACCGCAACCAATGACTCAAAGGTGGTGTCCACTTTCCTTAAGAGCGACATATTCAGCAGATTTGGTGTACCACGTGCATTGATCAGTGACCAAGGTACGCATTTTTGTAATTACATCATTGAAAGGTTGCTCAGGAAGTATGGAGTGCACCACCGAATCTCCACAGCATATCACCCCCAGGCCAATGGGCAAGCCGAGCTATCCAATCGTATCATCAAAACTATATTGAGGAAGACGGTCAAGCCAGAAGGAAAAGATTGGAGTGACAAGCTCGACGATGCACTTTGGGCCTACAGAACCGCCTACAAAACACCTTCAGGGATCTCACCCTACCGCATGGTGTTTGGCAAGTCATGTCACTTGCCCGTGGAAATTGAACATAAGGCGCATTGGGCGGTGAACAAGGTCAATTTCGACTGGGACGCGGCCGTCGAAGGACGTAAACTTGACCTTACCGAGCTGGAGGAGATTAGAATTGAGGCATATGACAACGCGGTCAATTACAAGGAACGGACAAAGAGAGCTCATGACAAGATCATCAAAAAGAAGAAGATCGAACCTGGTCAACTGGTTCTGGTTTACCAAACCAAGTTCAAATTCAAGGCCAAAAAGCTATCCACCAAATGGGCAGGACCATTCATAGTCCATACTGTTTGCCCAAATGGTTCGGTTGAGCTATTTAAACCAGGTGATGATCAGATCTTCAAAGTGAATGGGCAGAGAGTTAAAGCTTACTATGGGAATGAGGACCTCAAGGGGATGATACCCCCTGAGCCAGCCGCTTGACCAAGTGAAGCCAAGAAATAAGTCAGGCCCATGACAATAAATAGAGGCAAATACCGAAGGCGAACTCGGTATGTATATTACGCAATTTCCCTTTATTTCAATTTCCAGTTAATAAATTTGATCACTGCACGTCAAGGAATAGCCTTGGGCAGGGAAGGGTTTTGGTCTGTTTTGTTCGCAGGAATACAAGAGGTTCATGCACTTACTTGGCCTGTTTCGTGAGGATGACGGAATCAAAGATGATTGTTGACCAAGCCGTATTCACAGACCCAAACACAAAAGGGCATGGGCATGGGTCAGCAGACCAGTCAATGATTGAGAAGAAACAATTGAGAAACACACTGCCCTGATGGTGTACCTTGCTCAAACTGATTTAAGGTACCCACCTGAACCAACTCCCTAAATGTGACCTCCCTCTGTTTTATTTTTGTTTTATTTGAGTCTGAAGACCTTTGTCGATGGGGTCGATCTCCCTATTTGCACACTTTGCCCAAGGCAAAGTGTGTATGTGGGAAGGTGCGCCAACATCGTTTGGAGTTGGAGTATAGAGTCTGGGGAGATGCTTGCCCAACTTATTACTATTTGCACACTTTGCCGGAGGTAAAGTGTGTGAGTGGGGGAACGGTAAGAGCAACCCCTGTGCCTGATCGAGTCGTATGCTTGATAAATACCATGATCAACGTGAACAGTTTTCAAAATTAATAGTCTATGCATGAAAAATATTAGGGACGATGGAATTGCAATTAGGTAAGCTGTGAGAATTTGAGCCTACATTTGTGTGAATATTTCTTTCTTGAGAATAGTTGTTCAAAATTTGTAATGCTGAAGCTTGCCCAAGTTCTGACCATTGTGATAATTGAAATTGAGTTAAGGTAGTAGATGATTTAGGCATTTTATTCTATTCTGCAAATAAAAAGAAGACCCTTGTTAGCCCCTTGAGCCGAGCCTATTTTATTGATCACCTGGGGGAAAACTCCCATTGCCCTGGCCAACCTGCAGATATGCTCAATTACATAAAAAGAGCAAGTCAGGGCAAAGTCTTCTAAAAAAAAAAAAAAATAAATAAAATAGAAAAAAGAATAAAGAAAAAAAAAAGAGAAAAAAAAAAAAAAGATCCACAAATAAAAGGGTGTGCTAAAGCCCGTAAGAGAATAAGAAGAAATTAGGAGGAAAGTTGCTAAGTAAAATGCATGTCCTACCTAAGAATAAATCCTGGGCATTGCCCAAGATAAGCCTATACAGTCACCTTAGAAAGCCCTAATGATATTGCCCAACTCGATTGAAAATTTCACAGGATAGAACTTGGTCAAGCCCAAAGTAAAGCTTCTTTTGAAACAGCATTGAGCGAAACACTACCCATACACTAAAGAGAGAAACACTTAGTGAGAATATCCAAAAATCCTGTTGCAAACTCTTGACCGTTTTTTATGCATTCCCTTGACTATGATTTTGACTGTCTGTTCACTTGATCAACTTCTGTATTTTGAAAAGCATGCCTGAGTCTTCTGTTATTTCTTTCTCTCTCCCCCTTGTTTTCTAATTGAGCAGGCAAGTCATACCGCACGCTTGAGGACAAGCGTAGTAAAGTGTGTGCGTGTGATGAGCCATATTTTTTGGCTCATTTTTAGTTCTTTTGAGTCAAGTTGATAGAGTCTTTTAGTTGTTTTTACTTTGTTTGTGTCTGGGAGGACACGTTTTGGGTACTTGGTCAAGTTATGCAGGTGGGAGAAGAAGAGGCGCAAATGGTGTGAAAGAGGCAAGAAAACAGCTTCTTGGTCAAGTATGCTAGTTGAGCAAGATGACCTGACTGAAACACCCAGATCCAGTTGGGCAACGAGCCATGTTGGGCAAGGTCTGTGAAGTGATCAAGATAGAAGGATGACCAAGCACCATACGAAGCAGTTGACTAGATACATTAACTGACCAGATACGGAACATTGACCAAAGACGCGTCAGGATCTTATATTTTGGGAAAGAATATTTTCTTTCCTTATCTCAAGAGTCCAATCAAGGCAGCGATTTTCCTTGGTCAGCAAGACATCCAGCGCCTATAAAAGAGGAGTATCAAACCCTAAAAAAAGAGCCATTAGAAGCCATTCACAGCCTTGAAGAGCAAAACATAGCCACGAAAATACCAGCCACACAAAGAATTCACGAAGTAGCTGAACCCTAGTTGATCAGCGAAGAACACGGAGGAAGAAGACGATGTGGAGTGAGCCAAAACTCCTCCTCGTCGAGTTGTGATCATTGCCTACGGGCTAAAAACAATTTCTTTATGTTTTGATGCTTTCAATTTCCGTACTTTGTTTTTATTTTCTTTTGAACAATTTCCCTTTTGCAATGAATAAAATAGTTCGCCCGATTTCTTTTGTTTATTTATTTACTATGAGTAGCTAATCTGTTTGTGTCTGGGCAACGACAGAACCTGACCAACCCTGAGATGTGATCTGCCGGGAGGCTTAGTGATGACAGCAACTAGCTTAGTTTCGTTCCCGATTCAACAGGGTAGTATAATTGAGCATGTTAGGGACTTGGGCAATCCTACAGTGACCAGTGGGAACCCCGACTTGCCTAACACAAAAGTACGTGGATCAACGCGACCGGGAGACTGGGCGTCCGCGAAGTACAACATGTTGCTGGAGATGTGGTCGTATGACTTGGGTCTGTCCAGGCATGCTATTGGCCATTCTGGGTTTGCTTGGAGGATGAAAGCGGCTTGATCAACTTAGACTCATGCGGTCACATAGTGTCGAATTGGTCAATGTCAGGAGACCTATTGAGAGAGATCTAATAGGACTTAAAACATAAGAGCGAATGAGGGTTCGGGGTATTAATATGCGTGACATTATAGGGATGTTAATACTTGGGGCCTATAACCGGAAGATGAAACTGTTAGCAAAATGATATACGTACCAATGATCGGCAGCACTAGGTCAAGGGGGAAGTCAGGGGAGTCAATGCCTGGATACTTTATTTTTTTTATTTGATTTCTTATCTGTTTAGTCAATTCTGTTAATTGCTCAGTCTGTTAGCTTTTACATTCAGTAGTCAAGTTGCATGCTAGTTTATTTTCTGTTATTTAATTTTTTTATTTCCAGTCAAGTTGTTAAGGTGACCACGGTTCGGCAGTGCCCAACTGCTTCCCAAAACAAAATCTTTTTAAACGTGACAACCCAATTGAGCAAAACGCCGGGAAAACTAAAAGCTAAATCGCCTCCTCGTGGGATCGACCCTATACTTGCTACTAGTACTTGTATTAGTAAAGAGTTTAGGACTTATAAATATTATTTTGCGCTACTCCACGACGGTAGCGTCAGGGACGACGTGCCTGTAAGAAATATTATTGTCAACAAAAACTTGTACAGTTTTATAAAGAATATTTCTACTTCGTAAAAATAGCAATTCACGGAATATATATTATCTTAATACCTATTGTCAAGTTCGATCCCATTCTTATCAACGCTATTGTCAAGTTCGATCCCATTCTTATCAAAGCTACGTCCGTCATCCCTTCTTCTGTACACAATAAAACCGTCGTCATCAACAGTAGTGCGATTGACAAATCTTTTGGGAAAGTGCTTAGTGCAACGATTTCCATCCATGCAAGGATTGTTTTTATTTGCCGATCCACACGGACCGTGCATCATAAACTCTTTAACAGCGTCGTAATACTCTTCGTCATCTTCCGGGTTGGGTATCTCAGCCGATATGATACCGTCAACGACATTAGCGCACGCCGTATCCGCCAAATTCTTTATAAACAGCAGGATGTGAGCATGAGGCAGTCCGCGCTTCTGGAAATCAATGGTGTACACAACTGCACATACACACATAAATTAACTATTCTCTTTTAATCATCCTAAAGAGATTAAAAAATTTCAACAATTAAATTATAGTCCAAGACATTGTCAAATCAGACTACATTGACACGACACAAAATACCTGCACTCGGTTCGCCAAATATTTTTTTTTGTCGAATATCACTCAACATATTATCCAGCTTCGTATGAAAAATCCGCGCTACAATGTCTGGTCTATCGGCTGCAGTCAAATTTCGCTCTTTAACGTAACTGTCGATTTTATCACATGTCGGGTTGCACGTGAAAGTAATAAACAAATTCGGATACCCAAGCCAACGACATATAGCCATCGCATCGTGGTAATTCTGTATCATGTAGCGCGCGCCGCCCACAAAAGAAGAAGGCAATATAATTCTCTTGCCAATTTTGGACGGGTCGCTTTCGCCACTGTGCAAAGCATCACCCAATGCACTGTACGAATCGCAGCGCAATTCTTGTTGATGGAACTTCAGGTATGTTAGTCGATACGACTCAACCATCGTGTAAGCATCGACAATGAACTGCTGCAACAATCTTCTGCCAGAAAGAATATGCGGCGACTCATCAAATCTCTCACAAAGTCGGAACGAAAAGTATTCTTTCGCAGTTACATTTTTCACATTCTTTTCTTTGCTCCTAGCTGATTCTCTGTGGGGAACGTCGTCTCTGAAACCGTCTTCCCCGTAAACATACAGCAAGGGATACTGGAGAGGCAAATAAGCGGCGTGCAACTCGTCAACGCGATTCAATTCCCCAACGCGAGTCGTCACAACTATATCTCTATGGTCTCTCAGGTCCTCCACGTCCCCAACGATTAGAACCGCAACCTCAGAAACTTGAGGCAAACAATAACGTTTACCGTCTTGTTTCCTTCCGCCCACTAATCTAAGCTTAATATCAGTACTCTTATCAGCGTTCCATGTTTCACCGGAATAACGGAACCAAAATGAGTATAAATTATGTTCGTCAAGAATTGCCTTCAGCTTCTCGACTATGTCAGAATGCTTTTTTAATTCTTTTTTCAAAAAAATTTCCTCGTCTTCAGCACTCAATTCTGGTTCGGGTTTCCTGTTGCAATTCATTCAAGAATTAAAAAAACACATATAGCACTTGATTGAAATACAGAATTCTTAATTAATTCAAATAATTATCCATTAAAAAACAATTAGCTACAATTCAAATCCAACATACCTCGCCATTGTTATTCGATTCTTTATCTCATTGTCGGTGTCATAAATGTAAAGCTGAGCAAACTTTGGTTTTTTACCATCCGATGGAACCAAGCTACCAACCTTATGATGATTTTCTCCATTTATTCTGAAATTGGGGGCTGATCTGCCCGTGTTAAAAGTGTTGTCCACTTTCCCGCCCATTGAAGTGAACGAAAATATCATGTTGTAGAATCTAATTTCTATTTGAAATTTTCTGCTCAGCGCATCTTTTCCGTACAATAAAGCACTGTAACTCAAAGGAGGAACCATCACTTTGGGTAATTTTATTTTACCTGCAAAAAAAAAATCAAATTAAAATTATCATATACATACTAACTGCACCGTATATTCATGCGTCGAATTAACTAATTAAATATAAAAAGATAGAAGAATAACCATGCATGCAGCAGAGACTGAACAAAGGTGGAGCCTTTGTATTTCTTGATTTCTCGATTCTTTCATCGTACCAGAACATTGCCGAACAATGTTCACATTTATAAATAGGATCTCCGATGTCATCATAACCTATTAAATTAATAACTACATCGCATTAGACGTCAAAGCATAAGTAGTTCTATATTAATGTTCTACGCATGAACATAACATGAATAATAAATCCCCCGTAAGAAATTGAGAATTTCGTACTTGGATATTTCGGATTGCGTTGCCGTGAATGAGAAGGTTTGGTAAAATACGGATTTACATAATTTTCTGACAACTTAATGGCGGAAAGCGGTATCGTTTTTTTGGGCATGTTTGTAATTGCGTCACATGAAGTTCCACCAACATTCTCCGAAGTCGGATTGTTAGGAACACTGCTACTCGAATGAGTTGCATTCTCGCGAGTAATTGGAGAATTTCCTTTAAAAATCACAATGAAAAAGATAGATTTCTTAAATAATACGTGCTAATTATAAAGTTATATTGTTACTCGGAAAATTTTAAATAAAATCACAAACAAACCTGTTAAGTGAACAGCGGAGAATTCAACGTCCAAATTTCTCGACGATTGTAAGATATTTTTTCCTTTACGGCTTTTCCGGACACTACTCGAATCCAAGTTGTTGGCAATTTGAAAATTTCTTATTTCTCCAGAATTGGGGGTCATAACTATGTTGAAAGGCAAAAACGTTGTGAATTACCAATAATGCAATAAAAATAAAATGGATAATAGAGAAACCGTGGTAAAATAAAGCACGCAGTATGTAAAAAAACCATTTGTTATGTCATTGAGAGGAATATGATCTCTGCATATTGCGTTTATCGCCGGAGGATTGTTCAAATTGTTCATTCTTTTGTTTCTCGAGGGACCGGTGACGCACGATCCTTGCGCAGGGGATATATTGTTTTGAGTTGAACCAACATTTATTGGAGGGGTCATCATCCCTGCAGGTATGCCATAGAGCGATTAAAATGTGTTTGTGAATAATTCATTTAAATTGTAATTCAATTCATCGACGTAATGTTTAGTGCAGTATACTCACAGGGTCTTCGTTCGGAAGAAGGTGCAACTGAAATGCCCGTGCTTTGAACGTACGACAACGGACTAACATTATTCGAATAATTCCTCAGCCCAAAAGGACCAGCTACGCATAAGATTTAAAATTAACAACTATCGATATAAATATATATGAATTCAATGACGCAGGGATAAAATTACTTGGGAGAAATTGACTCTGTCGAATGATCGGCCTGTATTTTCCAGATAACGTATTATCTGCGCAATTAAATAAAAAATTAACCAAATAATAATGCGGAATAGATATGTTATTGTTATTCCCTACAACGACATAGGTCGAACACATTGAAACAAATGACACAAAAACAAAATTATCCGAAACAACAAACCATTTGTTATGTCTTTGAGAGAATTATCTTTTCTCTTGTTCGCTGAATTATCTGCATGATCGGATAATACTTTTCTCTTAGAAGCCCTTTTATCCGTGACGCAAGATCCTTGTACCGGAGTTATCGCCGGCGACGTCCCCCTAAAATGACCGCCTTGTGCAGGAGTCACTGCCGCTAAAACAATGTTTATTTACATAAATAATAGTTTATAAACGAATTTCAATTTGACTGAGACCAAAAAGAACATTATAACACTGTTAATAAACTGCGTCAAGGAGCTCTCTTACAGGGTGTTCGGGTGGCATCGGTACAAATTGAAATTCCACGTCCTCGACTCGCTTGTGATGCGCTAACATTATTCGTATACGACTCGAGCACAAATGGACCTGTAAATGTGTTAGCTTTAGTATTTTACTAATTCGAAGCCCTTAATCGATTGTATTCAGAGTTTACTTACAAAAATTTTCATCCTGACTATCTTTTCTTCTATTCGGAACCTTGAATTTACCCTTCCCTTTATCTGCATCATAAGAAGTATAATAATATTAGGGTTCTAATTACAAAATAAAATAATTTAAAAGTCTTCATTTGAGCACAATACAATACGTCCAATCAAACCTGGAGCTCCGTTCTTTTTGTTCGACGACATTATTTCTCTTACAGTATTTTCTGAAACTATAACATATATGCTACAATGAAACACACGACGTTACAATACAAAAAAAAAATGAATAAGGATTTCAAATAATAATGGACAACAATTGTATTGGTTACTAATACACAATACAACAATTGAACGCCTACAGAAAGATAAAAGAACAAAAAGTTTTTAAAGCATTACAAAACTAAAATGCTTAGCTTTTCTTTGTTGAAATGGTTTTGCTATATATCGTTGTATAAGACTTCTCCGTGATTATATAGAATTGTCCAATGTTATTATTTAATGTCCATCAGTAATCTAAGGATAAGAATATGAGGCGTATTATAAGGAAACAAATATGTTTAAATAAAAGAAAAATATGTTTCTAAATTAGACATTTATGTACATTGACTTTAGTTTCTGATTAATTATATACATATATATATATATATAGTCCACTAAGATGGTTTCATAAAAGTTTTCCAATAAAAGATAGACACATGTGTTTTTAAAAATTATTTTTATATCGTTTTATTAATTTGTTATTGAGTTTTAACTTGCATGCAGTAATAA
Organism: Euphrasia confusa; assembly: GCA_954870475.1. Taxonomy (NCBI): domain Eukaryota; kingdom Viridiplantae; phylum Streptophyta; class Magnoliopsida; order Lamiales; family Orobanchaceae; genus Euphrasia; species Euphrasia confusa. Next base: position 24,501,849 of record OX940961.1, read on the forward strand.
AATTAAGTATAATTGTTATGAATATAAGAATTATCATCGAAAATTACTCAAGTAGCAGAATAAAAAGAAATAGCATTAATCAAAAAATAAAATTGTATCATGCAGAATCAAAATAATATGAAAACAAAATAAAAGCGACAATCATGCCTGAATTATTATGATAAAAATGAAATTAAAAGCGAAATAATAAAGCCAATCACTCGACAGCATCATCCATTCTGAGCCTGGCCGCAGTTGAACTCCGTTCATAATTATCCTCCTCATCATCGCACGATATCTTCTTTCTCCTTTTGGAATTCTTCACAGATTCCGGAGATTTGAATTCATCCTAAATCTTGACGCGGACAGAAGAATATTTCTCAGAACAGCTGGTTTCTTGATCAACTGCGATGAACTCCGCCTCTGAAAATTGCAGCACACTGTGATCAATTTTTTTGTGTCTCTTCAGAAAATTAGGATCATCGGAATATCTATCCACGGAGTAGACAATATCCGTTCCTTCGATGTGCTTTGTTTCAACGGTGACTTTGAACATCAACTCTTTTCCAATTAGGTCATCGACTCTTTGAGGGACTTCAATCTTCTTCTCTTCTTTCTGATTTCCATCAGCATCTTCGATGTGAATGATTTCCTGTCGACATAATAAAAACTTTGTAAAAATAATGTAATATTAATAATCCGTAATCTTATTCTATCATCTTAAAAACTGTAGTCGAGTAATTGTTATGAAAATATACATTAATTATAATAAGAAAATATATATTTTGCAGATTATTTACCACGTTCTTCTTGGAAGAAATAGCAGCTGCGGCTTTTCCAATTAGTTTTTTAACAACGTCGTTCCATATCAGCAAAAGAACATTATCCGAACCGTCTACGAATTGTGCATGAATCTTGTAGCTCAGATTGCCGCTAACATAATCATCACAACCATCACAAAACAATTTGGAATCCTTCTCCGTAACTTTCTTTCTGCACTTCACGCAACTGGTATAGCACCATCCTCTATCGTACATTATTTCAGATATGGAACCGACAATCCAATATTTCTCAGTCTATGATTCATGTCAAAAAATAATAAATTCGTCACGAAATAATAGAGTTCAAACTAAAATGTAGACAAACAAATCTGAATAAATATACAAAATTATGTAAATTACTAATAATAAATACCAAATACGTCGTCTTCAAATCTTTTATACTCAGAACAACAGTTTCAGGATTCTGCAATTCATCTTTGACACTGACATAAGATGAAGTAGATATCATGGACCCATCATAGGAAAGATCAACTTCAGAATCTGGCAATCTGGAAAAATAAAATAAAAGCAAATTGCTTGTGTATTTTAACGAAATTCAATGTTGAAAACAAATGCATAGATTATATTAAGATTTACTTGTTTCTAAAGTCGACGATTTCTTCAAGATTCGGATCGGTAATAACTTTCGTTGCGTGGTAAGTGTTTGAAATACCAACACCTCCTTTCCAAATGAATTTTGCAAAGAAAATAAGAGCCGAAATAAAAATTAGATATCATGTTATATTTTTGAATCTATAAACGAAAAATGAACATCAAAGTCACATATAAGTACTTTGATAAGATTTACTTCTACAGAGTTGAATCACAATCACATTATGATCCATTTCCTTTCTGCGCACTCTCTCAATGAACCGATTCATTTGGTAGCAATAAGGTTCCCACAGCACACACTCGATCTTATTTCCACTGGTTCAAATACATAGTTGTGAAATTAGTTATTAACACGTTACAAAAACATGGACATATCCTACTTAAAAAACATAATTTAAAAAATATCATATAATTAGTCAAAAAGATTAACTCACTCCAAATCTTGAAGCATTAGTTCAATACTTTTGTTACCCTTAGAAGCAGGGTTGTCTTTCAATTTGACGTCGCTAATGTCGACGACGTTTCCAATAATATCTGAAAACATTAGGAATCAATAACGTTTGATATTAGATGGTTAATTGAGAATTTAAAAATTATTGAAATAAGCACTGCATACCAAACAAAGGTCCGTCAGCCCTTTGAACTTTCTCTTTTATATCATCAAAACTTTTAAATTTAAACAAAGTCTTTGGAAAGTTTGGAAAGGTGGTCGGTGTCACAGAGTATTCCTTTGTAACATAATCCGGTACGGATTGTCAGTTACTGGAAAACTCCTTTGGCTATCGACGACTGAGAATTGCCTAACCGACAACAAATCCCCTTCGTTGGTTATATCATCAAATAGTGACATCAAAAAATGTTTCACAGTTGCTTGAATTCTGGTTCCCTGTAAGTATATGAATTTGCATTAAAAACACTGAAGATAAACAATTGTATATTAATAGAAAGCATTGCACATAAATATTACTCGTCTAATTAATAATATGTTTCATTAATACCTCCTTGTCGACAAATACAAACTCAAGCGTTTGCGGAATTCTTCCATTGCCAGTAGTCTTCCACTTCCTGCACACACGAACGCGAATACTCCAATCAATCCTATTCTTATTAATTTCTGAAAGCGGAGTGTAGTTGCGAGAAAATGGAGTAGTCGAAGCCATGTTAATTGAGTGCCTTCGAGTTAGAATGAAAGGCGAAATTTATAGAGGATATAAATTTATAAATTATATTTTATATATTCTGAAGATATATAATGTGGTTATTTTAAGATAATTACCTAAAATCGTATTTTAAGAGAAGCATTCGATTTATAATTGAGTTATTTTAAGATAATTAAGTACAGTCCTATTATATTTTGATTCTTTTCCAAAATATGATAATATTGGAAAACCGAATTTGGAGATATTCGGTGAAAGATAAACTTTCATTAACATATCTCAATTATCATTTCATATCTATAATTATATACTGAATTACCGATAATATATGAAGTATTTAAAAACATACAAATATTTCTCCAAATCGCGTTCATTATTAAAATTAAGTTTCCTAATTAGTTTTAAAATCATACTGGTTATATTATTTTGTGATATATAAAAGTAAAAAAATCTTATACTTAAGTTAATCATTATTACTTATTTTGATAAGATATAATTCATTATGTTGTAAAGATTTTTACATTCATTGTTCAATTAGGGAAAAATATAATTAATCACTCGTTAAAGATACATAATTCTGAATGATTGTATTTTGTTGAACAATATAATATTTAGAAATTATTTAATTAATTAATTAATCAATTGACTTTCAAAAGATTACTCAATTAATCATGTTACAGTGTTTAGATTTAGATGTTTAAAGAGTATATTTGTAAAATGAATATTATTATTATAGTAATAAACAATAAGTATTCATGAAGTAAATCATGGGAATGCGTACAATTAAAATTAACTATCAAAAGGACATACAAATATAATAGCAACGTTCATAAAAAAATAAGTCGAAATAAAAATAATTATAAAATAAAAATATCAAATGTTATAAAATGATTGTTCAAATAAATTTATTATCAAAAAACTAAAAAAATGCACGAATGCATCGGAAATAAATTGCCCAAAAAAACTCAAGAGCTGTCGATCTTGTTCACTGGTTTCGGCCACTTTGCTAGAAACCTGTTCAAAAAAATGAAGTAAAATAAGACAAAGGATTAAAATATTGGTTTTGAATCATCTAATTATGTAATAATATTAATTCTATCAATGAAAATAAATTATGCAAGGAAGTTAACAACACGTTTGAACATAAATTTTGAGATCATACTTCTGACGGTATGCAACTGCCTCGTCCAGGTGATGATAAATAAGTACATTAGTAGGGCCATCGTTGTTGTGCAATACAAACTCACCTATAAAATGTATAAAGTATTACAAATATTAAAATAGATTCACAAAAAAAATCACATTATACGTATGAATGAAATGATTTAATTACCTCCGACTACCATTGTGGTCGCTAGTTGAACGATCATAACAACATGACCCAAATTTTGATCTTTAGCCATTTGTACAATTCTCTTCATGTCACTTGAGAAAGGGCCAAAATGAACATATGTAATCTTGTGGTAGCTGAAAAAAATTATTATTAATATTATTATTATTATTATATCAAGTAGCTAAGTTAAGATGTTGAGTGTTAGGATTCATAATCAGACACTTATAATATAAATAAATAAAGACTTACTCTACATCTCCAATATGAAACTTAATGAACTTGAATCCTGGTCCAGCTGAATCTCCATACATCATCGTGTAATCAACATTAACAACGTGACCTATTATGTCTTGTAAAACGATAACAAATTTAATACAATTTCGATCAACAGAAAAAGTCATAGTTAAAAAATATTACAAAAAAAGAATAAATTTTATAATTTATTAAAAGAACAATACATACCAAGAAGCGGACCATTTTCTGGATAACTAAATCGACTAATGAACCAAAATGGCTGGAAATTGTAGATCGATGGGCGAAAGTTTGGGTCATGTCTTGGCACAACATACGTTTCTTTAATGAAGCAGATCATATTAGGGTTGTCCGCGATAATGTTCTTTTCAGGGGATTTCACCACACGAAAGTTCTTCACATTGTAGAGTTCACCTTCGACAATTTTATTGTAAAAATCTTTAAACAACTCTTTATCGACAGATGCATGAATTTGTACTCCCTGAAGTTAAACAGCAAAATCGATTAACACATTTGTATAAGATTTATAAAATCATTATTGTGTTTATTCCGTTGAGTAAATTTGTTTAGATCAAGTTCGCCTACTATATAACAATTAAAATAGTGAACAAATTAGAGTGCTAATTTAGTCTTACAAAGATGATTTTTCGACAACATGATGGAGGCATAATATTTATGTAAACAATATATCGAATAAGTTGCAATCTTAATTCAAACCTGTGCATCCATCATAACGATTTCGAACCCGCGCGGAAGCATCCTTGACCCCGGAGCAATCCATTTCCTACATATTCGAACAACAATTTCATAGTTGGTCCGAACAGTAGGTAAAAAATTAAGAAAACAGTGGGACATGGCCATATTGGTATGAGATGTTCTGTAAGTGATGAAAGATACACAAATAATATTTATAAGAATTTCTTATGTCAATGGACAGTTTATTTTCCAAAAATCACGTTTTTTTTTTCAACAAACGCTTGAAAAACGTTTTGTGGATGTAAACAAATCAAAACGTAGAAGGTAATGCTTATCTTAGGAAAAAATATGACTTAAAATTGAAAATAAATCTTTAAAATATATTTGACTTTTTATTTTAGTATAAGATTATTGTAATTAAAATTTTCTCTCGTCACGTCCAAAATAACAATTGATTGTAATTCGATTCTGATAATAATTTAGGTATATAATATTTTTAAAACTAAAATATATCACGTTTTTCAAATATACAGTTCAAAAAATTAAAAAACTTAAAAAATTTAACAACTTAAAAAATTAAAATTACTAAACATTAATTAGTTTCATTTACCGAAATGTTAATCTGATTTTACAATGTAAGTACAATTTCATTGAATTTCTAAAATCTTAGTAAATTATTTTTAAATAATTTTCAAAAAAAAATAATTAATGACTTATCCAATATAAATTGTATAAACATTGAATATTCAAAATAGTCATGGATACAAATTAGAATTAATAAATACTGAAGTCATATAATAGAAAAGAAAAGAGTTTTTGTAAATTTTCAATGTATCTACAATTTCATTAATTTATAATCTACTCGTGCTTTTGTCATATTTTTAAGATGAAACTTAGAATTTGAATATATATGTTTAACAATACACGATATAATGCTAATATAAATTTGATATAATAAGTTATTAACTTAAACCTTCTTGGTAATTATACATGCATGTTAGGATTATAGATCAATTTTATATTCATAATGTAAAACTGATCATTCATTCAATAAGTTTTATAACAATAAAATTTTACAATGCCTTTCAAAAATACGTTTAATTTGTATTTGTAATTTACAGAGAAATATACAAATGCAATGACATGTGTATTCTAAAATTTACATTACATTTATCACTCTACATTTAAAAAGGTGCATAATTAAAAGTGTTACATGAAATAGCATAAAGAAGTTTATGTTGCATTGAGAATACAAACTTCTGTTTATTTATGTGATAATATAACTTCTATAGAAAAATATTTGTCTTAGTGTTCTTGACGATTGATGCATTGCGAAATTTTTAAATAAAACAATTTTTTTTAAAATTTGTTACAGAACATTTATAGTTCGACGGACTTGTCTTAGAGTTCTTGACGATTGATGCATTGCGAAATTTTTAAATAAAACAAATTTTGTTAAAATTTGTTACAGAACATTCATAGTTCGACGGACGGCTAAGCTGTTCAACAGAATATAGAATTCACATATTTTGGCTCTGACTCTTATTAAAGTTAAGCATAAATAATTGTCAAAACAATAATTAATAACTCATCCAATATAAATTATATAAATACACATACCCCAAACAATTAACATTCAAAATAGTCATGGACAGGAAGTATAAAATTTCAAAACACTAATATACAATACTCTCTGTACAATTTTTTTTTTTTTTACACCTTAGTTATAAGATAATCAAAAATTGTAACTTGTCTCAAATCAAAATATACATATTTCACCAGTTCAATGCTTAGCAGTCTTCCACTCCTTTTTTTATTCAAAGCAACCTGCACATATGTATAAATAGGAAGACCATTTAAAATACTTATATGATAATGAATCAAACCAAATAATCTAAAAACAAATTGAATGAATGAATTTATCGATATAAAGTTATTTTACCCATTAAAAAACATAGATTCATAAAAAGATCAACATACCTTTTTAATTTGTCGATGAATTTATCAATAAGAGTATAGAAGGTGACCTTAGTAGCATATTCGGTGGTGTAAATAATCATTTCATCTGAAACATGATGATTCAAAGCATCGATAAATTCCCTATTTGCTTCAAAAGAAAAAGAAATATCACGCTCTTGAAAACTTACCGTTGGTATATTCTGCGGCACCAAGTTGAACTACGATATAGAGGTCGCCAATTTCAACAAAGTAATCATCGCCGACATATTTCAATATATAATCGGTGAAAGGACCGACCAATACACAATGCACATATGTAGACCTGCTATGTAATAAAATAAGAAGAAAAACAACCTCAGAACAAAATGCAATAATGTCACAAACCATATAAGTTACGGATATAATTCTGCTGTAGATATTCATCACTGAAAAGAATGTAAGTTACTACGAAACATATAAGTTTAAGGACATAGAAAACTACTCAAAATCCTCGAGTAATAAACTTATTTCATCAGGCACTTGATCATCAGGATGCACACGCATCAAAGATCTATAAATGGAATGAACACGACCAATAGCATCTGTTATTAAAAGAATAGAACACAACACAAAAGAATTAACAACAAACAATTTGGACCAATCTGTATTTTAAATAAAATACGTTGTTAAGAAAATCTAAACAGATGTCACTTTAAAAAAGACGTACGTACCAAGATAAGGCCCATTAGTATCTTTGTCCTGGAGATAATACAAATCAACGAAATTATAAATCGTCTTGGGAAAACACGAATGAAGCACAGGCCGCATCGACGTGTTGCTCAAGAACAGAATTCTGTTATCATTCCAAGTGACGCGTTGCTGGGGAAAGCAAGGAATCACTCGAAAATTCGACAACTCGTAAATTTGACCCACAATAAGCCCTTTATAAAACTTATAAAGGACATCGTTGTGAATAGTAGCATGAATAAAATTTTTCTGTAAAAGAAGCATGTTTGAAGATTAATAAATATCATACTAAACATAAATCCTTTCAAATAAGAGAACAAAGGTTGCACTACCAACATTACGGTGCCAAGAAGATACTACACAATCGAATATTCATCTCTCTGAAGTGAGTATTTTTTTAAGTAGAAAAAAAGCTCTAAATTACTCAAACAACAAAATCAGTACCGAATAAAAAAAAGAGAACTGAATTGTTTAATATCTATCTTTAGAACATCAAAAGTAAAGAATAACGTACAGTGAGTTCTATCCAAATCAACCATTAACAATGTCCTGTAACTATAATCCAATAAATAAAAATCTAAATATAGCTCATGAATTAAACGATGTCAATAACTGGAAACTTTAAAGTTTGAATATACATATTGACAAATTTGATTTATAAAATTTAATGCCCACAAACAGTTACAGAAATAGAAAAAAAATTAAAAAAACAAAAGTTGAGATTAAATCCAACTGACCGAATACAACCAAAAAAGGACATTCAAGGCAGAATCTAAAATATCATGCACATGAACGAATGGAAGGATATTCAATTATATACCTGGAAATCCATCAGAAGCACTTCCAATTGATTCTCGTCACCATCGGGTTCTTCGGATACCCAAAACCTACACAAACGAACGCGCAACACCCAAGATTCTTTAGATCCATTAATAATTGTTTCGCAAAAATGTGTGTCCGATTTTATACCCGAATGTCGTTCTCGAGGGGAGTAATGCTATCGGAGAGTGATTGAGTTTCAATTGATTGTCGAACAAGAAAAAAAAGCATGAAAATAAACAAGTAGTTCAAGTAGTAACTAATGGGGGGGTTTTCAAGATTTGAGAATTAAAGTAAGCAAGCGATAAAAGTAAATGAGCGTTTGAAAAATCGAGTTTAAAATCAAAGAAAAAGGAGTTAGGGAAGTGGTCGATTTAGTTGAAGTAGGGGCCGAGACTCTCACATGAAGGGTTGTTTAGATAAGCGTGTGCCTCTCGTGTTCGACCTCGGTTATACCCGACCGAGATTCAAACTTCGGTCTAGCAACGAGATTCCCACGGCTTATCCAACAACGGGCCCTATTGAGTGCTTGAGCGAAACAATAGAGCCGGCCACGCACGACCGTGATTAGACCTAGGGGTGGTAGATAAGGGTCAAGCTCGAGCAAAAGCAACGAGCCTACCAACTAGGAGGGACTTGGTCCGTCTCCTCCTCAATAAAAAGTCGACCACCCCATTTCTCATGCTAGAAACTTAACCCCTCAACAAATAAATCTCCCACTACCCTAACAATCAATCTAGCCAACAATAAACATCAAGAACATGAAAGCATAACAAGATAAGAGCATATCCAAACCAAATAAGAACATATATTCAAATGAGCACAAAATAGAGAATAAGTTATACCATAACGATCCTCGTCTCGAGATGAACAACGTTACTACATGGACCGACTTCTAGTTCTCGATGAATACTCAAAGCAAAAAGCAAGAAATCCTAAAACCCTCTCTAAAATCTCAAGAACTAGAGAGAGAAAATAAAAATGGTGTTTTTGTTTCTTGGTAGGTGGAAGTGTAGAATGAAATGTGTGTGTGTGTCTTCTTGTAGTCTTGTGCCAACAACATCAAGTCCCTCCAAAATGAAGCTTGAAAATGCCCAAAACGCCCCTCAAAATATCTCCAATTGAGTGGTCAAAGGAGGAGTCAACGCGGGTCAAAGCCGGTCAACGAAAATCCGGATGTTGGAAATTCAAACAACGCGCCGGCGGCTGGAGCGCGCGCGCGTAGGGGCCAGGATCGCGCCGGTGTACCGCCCACCGGCGCGTTTCCAAAGGGGTAAAATTCCCCTGGTTTCTGTCACCCCGGTGTACCGCCCACCGGCGCGTAGGGGCCCTTCTTCACGGCTCTTCGATTTTGTCGATTCCTTGCTCGTCTTTCGTCCGTTTTCGCTCGTCTTTGCTCGTTTCCACTCCTCCTCTCTTGTATACCTGCCCGGACAATAAAACAACGAAAAGAAGAGAAAATATATAAAAACGACAAAAATGTAAACTCCTAAGTAATGAAAAATAGACGAAACGAACGTAACAAAAACGCGTAAAACAACCCCCCCACACTTAAGACATTGCTTGTCCTCAAGCAACAAAACTCCACCAAAGAAACAAAATAACAACACAAGAAGCTCTAAATCAATGCACTCCCCAATTTATGAAAAGAATTATGCACCACAATTCGATCAAAACAAACTACGGCAACTTTCCAACTCGATACAACATATTCCACCGACATAAAGTATAGAATCACGGCTCAAACATATTTCCCTCACAAGCTAACTCTCTTCTTTTACCAAACAAGCTAGGTTCACTCCAACAAAAATCGACATGCAAGCGAAGGAGGCAAAATCGAACATAAACTTGCACGTATGAATAATCGGCTCAAATGAAAGAATTAAGACAAGAATGCCTCAAGTAATGAATATAAGTGTCAAGAGAATCACCACCATATGCTCGCACGTAAGAAAAGACTCCACCTACCAAAGTTAGTTATCTCGAAAATCAAAGAATATTGATCGTCTAAAAGGGTGTAATGGGGCTCGATTAAGGGAATTCGGGAAATTTGGGAAAAGTGGACTTGTATCAACACGGCTCATCTCCCTACTCCTTCCAAACACCACATCACGTATTATACGAACACCGTCTCGGCACTTTTAGGACTCGTCCCTTTATTGCCTCTCAAAAACTCACGTTCTCGTTTCAATGAAAATCGAACACACGCAAAGGTGCAAGAACAAAGGCACCAAGATATTATATTATTATTGATACTAAATTAATATATTTCTCTTTTTGGGAGGTGTAAACACCATTTTTCTCATAGTTTTTCTCTTTTTTTTTTTTTTTATATATATATATATGTGTATATGTATATGTCGACATCAAACGACAAACTCGTCACAAAATGTCACTCGAGAACGGATCATATATCACAATCGTGGCTACTAGCACACCCACAAGGATCGAACAATATGTACGAAGGGCCGACACATGCAACTCCAACATCTCTTCAACAAGGGAAAAGTGTATAAGGAAGTCAAAGAAACGGTTTACATGTAGGCTCAACGGGGTTAACTAAGGTGTCCCACGACGGGCTCAAGGGTAATATTATGAATATGGCCGGAAGGTTAATCCTAAACGATCATTCTTATCACGTAATCGATCAAACAAGTTATGATATACGGTTTTGAAATTTTTCACATGCAAGTTCTAGTGCTCTCTTGATAAATCTTGACACAAAAATCATTGAAAGATCGAAAAATTCTTTGAGGCATGGAAACAACGAGAGATATAATGTGAAATACGCTCCAAGAAAAGGAAAATAGCAATGAAATCCTCACAAGGTTTTTGGAAATTTTAATTTGAGCCATTTTTCATGTCTTTAAGTCAATAGGATATACCACACGAGTTTTAAAATTGAAATAGACAACATTTTTATATTTGAAAGGTACATAAACTTTGAGACAAACCGGAGAGTTCAAAGGTTTAGAAAAAATGAAACACAAACACGACAAAATATTTACAACTCTCCAAGACCAACCCCCCACACTTAAACCCGAGCATGTCCTCATGCGACTAATATACAAGCATATTCAATAAAAATTTCGTCATGACCTACTCGAAAATTAAGGTGTCGGGGAACAACCAATCAACACAACAACAACAATAACACAACAAAATATAAACGTCACAAAAAAAAACAATACACATAATATCACATAAAACAAACCATACCAAGGTAAAATATCCACCAAAAGATAACGAAAACATCCCAACAACCAAACCAATGTTTACGAGCATCCACCAAAGCACACGAAAGTAAAAGAGTACGAAATAGTTCAACAAAACATAAAACGAAGAAATAACAAAGTCTAAAAACATGTCCAAACAAGATAAGCAAGTAAAAGAGATAAGGGAGGAGACAACCAAATACTCGAGCTAGGCGGCTACTCCTCGAGTGGGGCCATTCTTCAAGGGTCGGCCGGAGGCGGAGGGCGGAGCAAGTTCACGACCTCATTGAAGCGTTCGTCCAAGCGCTCATGGAGTTGAGAAGTTTGCGCCCCCATTTGATGTTGCAACCACTCGTGCTCCCTTGCCGTGCGCGCATCCATCTCCCGAGTGAACCAAGCTTGTTGCGCTCCCATACGCGTGTCCATCTCACTAGTGAACCAAGCCCTCTCGTCGGTAACCCTCTTGTCTACATACCCGGTAGTTCGGTCGAAAGACTTCTCGAACCATTTGTCGTTGTATGCGCATGCATCGGCATAGAGGGTGTTCCCGTACTCGTATAAGTTCTCCAAGGCGGACTTGTGGAGGCGGACACCATCGCTCCCCTCGTCATCACTATCATCATTATCATCCTCGTTCTCGGCCTCTTTATCATCCTCGTCTTCTTCATCCTCGCCCTCTTCATCATCATCGGCCTCTTCATCGTCACCTTCCTCGGTATCTTCTTCCATTGGAGCCGAAGACGAAGTCCCTTCACCCCTAGCTCTCTTCTTTTTCTTGCCACCGAAGAATTCATCGACCCTCTCCCGCTTTTCGAATGGCAAAATCTTGAGGTCGTCGTCGAGGAAGTACCCTTTCTTAAGGATTTTTTTGTTCAAGGAGAAGAGTGTGCACACATTCCATCCGATAGGTAAAGGGGCCTCGGTGTCGAAGACCTTGAAATGTTTGGCAAAGATCATCGGGACGTGAAGTAGATTCAAGTTCCTCGTCCCACGCCTAGTAACCTTGTGGAGACAAGTCCAAAAGACCTTAGTGAGACTCATCTTGGCCTTAGACACGGTGAGGAGAAGGAGGGTGAGGTCGGTTGCACTAATTTTGTTGCTTTGCTCCTTGCCGAAGACATTGTGTGCCATAAACTTGTAGGCAATGACAAGAGCGAGGTCTTTGATAAAAACCGGCGATGTCCCTTTCCTTTTCCACGTAGACGGAGGGAAACCGGTGAACTTCTCCCACTCTCCCGGAGCCATCACCTCGGCAATGGGCCTATATCCCATTTTCAATGTCGGGAACCCAAAAGCATCAAACATCACTTGGCGAGTAATAGTAAACTCCTTATTGAACATACGGCACTTGCATTCATCATCTTCCTTCTCATAAGTGAAGGACCCGAAGAATTCGAGTGCCAACGGATAGATAATCGCCGGCGGAGGGTTCATAGTAGCATACTTGAGCAACCCCATCGTAGATAAATGCTCCTTGATCTTGCCATTCAACCCCAATGGCAACAAGTCCACCCAATCCAACCAATGCGACACGACCGTTCCCCGATAACGATTATCCAACCAAAACTTGCCCTCCTCCTCCGTCTTGATCAAGTACGGGCAATCATATTGTGCTTGGAGCGAGTTAGGTTTAGGAGGCGGTCCTCCGTACGGAAGGGGAATCGGGTCCGACGGTGTTGCGATGAGGCGGTCGCTCGGAAGGGGCTTCTTGAGAGGAGGTGGTCGTTGACCGCGGGAAGGCTTCCTGGGAAGTGGGGCTCCGGAGAGGGCTGCCTTATTGCGGGGAGGGTTGCGAAGAGGCGGCATTTCGGACAACGATCTCAACCGTATCCAACAATTCAAATCTTGACTTCTCAAAATTCACCAACGGTCCAACAACTCTACAACTTCAAACTTCTCAAAATCCGACTACACACGAAAACACCGACCAAAAACCGAGAAAGGCGAGCCGATAAACCTGGAAAACCAAGAACGGGTCGAGAACGTGCGGGGTCGGGACTGGAGCGGACTGCCGGAGGTGACTGAGCGGGGCTGTGGTCGGAGGCGTGGCACGGCGGCAGTCGGCTCGGGGGTGGAGGGCGTGGCAGAGAGAGACGGAGCCGGGGCAGAGGCGGGAGGGCGTCGGTTGTGACGGGCGGGGCTGACCTGGGTCGAAGCGGAGACGGGGCGGCGTGTGGTGGTGGCGGTTGTTGTCGGCGGTCGTCGAAGGCGGGGGTCGGCCGGAGGTAGAAGGGTGAGATGGGTTTTCGAATTCGGGTTCGGATTTGGGTGATTTTGGTATGAGATCGGAGGTATTAGGTGATGTAGAGCATGATTTCAAGGTTTAATTTCATTTTTAATGGTGGAAAATGGGTTTGGGGAAGAAAAATCAAAGAAGAAGAGGGAAGTTGTTGTTTTTTTTTTTTTTTTTTTTTGTGAATTTGAAATTGTGAGGGGAGGGAAGAAGCAAAACGGGGGGGGGGGGGCTTTTTGAATTAGGTCAACTGTGCCCAACGCGCCGGTGTATGGGTCGCGCGCGCATTGTGGCCCAGAAACGCGACGGTGCCCAGCCCGCGGTCGCGTTGCCAGAGGGGTGAAAATCGTCCTGAGATTTGTCACCCCGGCGGACGGGCCGCGGGCGCGTTGTCTCCCAGTCCCGGTTCTACACATATAGCCCTCTTCGTTCCTAGGCCTCTCGACACCCCGTAAACTACGTACTCGACCCCGAAACCTCCAAACTGCTATTATGACACACCGACTCTGGTAACATTCAAAGTTCGCGACAATTCTAGACACGAGCACACGAATCACCTACACCTACACATCAAAATCAACCAAGAAGGAAAATGCATTAGCAAAACAAACAATGTGGGTTGCCTCCCACAAAGCGCTTGGTTTAACGTCGTTGAGCTCGACGTTTCGTGGGCTTGTCCCCACGTAGCGCTTTATTTAACGTCTTAAGCTCGACGTCCGTGGGCTTGCCCCCACGAGGCGCTCGGTTTTGGTACCGAGCTACTCTTCATCTACGTAAGTTGGCTCAATCAAAGAGAGGGGCTCGACCTCCTTCTCCATCGGTGCATAGTAAGGCTTGACCCGATGCCCGTTCACTTGGAAAGTATTCCTAGCCCGAGGATTGTACAACTTCACCACGCCATACGGGAACACCTCGATAACCTCGAACGGGCCACTCCACCGGGATTTGAGCTTTCCGGGAAATAACCGAAGTCGGGAATTGTACAATAAGACTTTCATTCCCGCATAAAGCTCTTTAGGCACGAGTCTCTTGTCATGAGCAATCTTCGTCTTCTCCTTAGAAATCCGGGCGTTCTCATACGCCTCATTCCTCAACTCCTCCAACTCCGACATTTGTAACACCCGCTCTTCTCCACCACGGGCTAGATCCAACGAAGTGGCCTTAATCGCCCAATACGCCTTATGCTCGATCTCAAAAGGAAGGTGGCATGCTTTCCCATAGACAAGACGGTAGGGGCTCATACCAAGTATAGTTTTGTAAGCCGTACGATAAGCCCACAAAGCATCAAGAAGTCGATCCGACCAATCCTTCCTAGACGGCTTAACCGTTTTCTCCAAAATTCCCTTCACTTGCTTGTTGCTCGTCTCCGCTTGGACCGAGGTTTGTGGGTGGTAGGCCGTGGCAACCTTGTGGTGAATCCCATTGTTCTTCATCAACTTTTCAAACAACTTGTTACAAAAATGGGAACCACCATCGCTAATAATTGCCTTCGGAAACCCGAATCGAGAGAGAATGTGATTTTGTAGGAATTTGATCACCGTAGCCGCGTCACATTTAGCGGTCGGAATTGCCTCGACCCATTTAGAGAGATAATCGACGGCTAGAAGTATATACTCGTACCCTCGAGAAGACGGGAACGGTCCCATGAAATCAATGCCCCACACATCAAAGATCTCGACCGGAAGATGATTAGTGAGAGGCATCTCATTCCTTCTCCCAATATTTCCAACCCTTTGGCACCGGTCACACCTCAAACAAAATTCCACGGAGTCCTTAAAAATTTTCGGCCAATATAACCCGGATTGCAACACCTTATAAGCCGTCTTCTTACCACCAAAATGTCCACCACAAAGTTCCGAGTGACAACACACCAACACATCCCTTTGCTCCTCCTCGGGCAAACACCTTCTAACCACCTCATCTTTTCCAATTTTGAACAAATACGGATCATCCCAATAGAAATCCCTACAATATTTCACAAATCTCTTCTTCTCTTGAGATGTCATCCCATCTCTCATCAATCCGGCGGCAAGATAATTAACGATGTCCGCATACCAAGGAAGTGGAGACACTAACATAAGATTTTCATAAGGTAGAGATTCGGAGATTACCGAATAATGGTTGTCCTTTAGAAGTTCTCCAAACGAGTCGAGCCTAGAGAGGTGGTCGGCAACGACATTCTCACTCCCTTTACGATCTCGGATCTCCAAATCAAACTCTTGAAGTAGAAGTACCCAACGGATCAAACGAGGCTTAGAGTGAGGCTTAGTAAGTAAGTACCGGAAAGCCGCATGGTCACTAAAGACAATAACCTTTGACCCGATGATATAAGCCCGGAATTTCTCCAACGAGAACATCACCGCCAACAACTCCTTCTCGGTGGTGGTGTAGTTGAGTTGGGCATCGGCCAACGTCGAGCTAGCATAATAAATCACCCGGGACACCTTGTTCACCCTTTGGCTCAAAACGGCGCCCACGGCAAGGTTGGAGGCATCACACATGATCTCGAACGGAAGCGTCCAATCGGGAGCACACACAACCGGGGCCGTAGTGAGTTTCTCCTTCAACAACTCGAAGGCTTTCATACACTCCTCATCAAATACGAACTCAACATCTTGGGAGAGAAGGTGGCATAGAGGTTGGCTAATCTTCGAGAAGTCCTTAATAAATCTCCGGTAGAACCCGGCATGCCCAAGAAAACTCCTTATGCCCTTCACATTCACCGGAGGTGGTAAGTTAGCAATCACGGCCACCTTGGCCGGGTCAACTTCAATCCCCTTCTCGGAAACCACGTGCCCATGTACGATACCACTACGAACCATAAAATGGCTCTTCTCCCAACTAAGAGTCAAGTTAGACTCTATACATCTTTGAAGCACCCTCTCCAACTTAGACAATGTATCTCCAAAAGAATCTCCGAAGAGGCTAAAGTCGTCCATGAACACCTCAAGGAAATTCCCAATAAAATCCGAGAAGATGGACATCATACATCGTTGGAAAGTACCGGGGGCATTGCAAAGGCCGAACGGCATACGTCTCCAAGCAAAGGTACCTAGAGGAGTGGTAAAGGTGGTTTTCTCTTGATCTTCGGGGGCAATGAGAACTTGAAAATAACCCGAGAGGCCATCCATCAAGCAAAAGAATGCGTGCCCGGCAAGCTTGTCTAGCATTTGGTCGAGGAACGGTAGAGGAAAATGATCCTTCCTTGTGGCCGCATTGAGTTTGCGGTAGTCGATACACATTCTCCACCCGGTAATGAGCCGAGAGGGCACGAGCTCCTTCTTATCGTTCTCTAAAACCGTAATACCTCCTTTCTTAGGAACCACATGCACCGGACTCACCCACCGGCTATCTCCAATCGGGAAAATTAAACCTTCATCAAGCAACTTCAATACTTCACTCTTCACCACATCCGTCATCACCGGATTCAACCTCCTTTGTCCGTCTCTCTTAGGGACGGCTCCTTCCTCCAATACGATCCTATGCATACACTTAGCCGGATTAATTCCCTTCAAGTCCGACAAACTCCATCCAAAGGCCTTGCTATTCCTCTTCAACACCATCATCAAGGCCTCTTCCTCGTCAAAGCTCAAGGTAGAGCTAATAATCAACGGCTTCGATTCTCCCTCTTCAAGAAATACATACTTTAGGTGGCAAGGTAGCTTTTTGAGCTCCACCTTAGGCAATGGAGGGGTAATCATATCCCTCGGCTCGTCAATCATGAACACCCCATCAACATACTCCTCACAACCATCCTTCGTCTCCAATAAAGCAAGGGGCTCGTTATCTTCTATGAATGTAATCTCCGTTAACCTCTCAAGAGAGTCAAGATAAGAGCAATTCTCCATGGCTAGAGTACTCGGCATTTTCATTCCATCTCGGGCCGAGAAATTAACGGTCTCCCCAAGCACCGTCATTTGCAAGGAACCACTCTTCACATCTATCAAAGTGTTCGTCGTGGCCATAAACGGACGCCCAAGTAAGATGGCATGATCCCGACCATTCTCCTTCACTTCCCCCACATCAAGAATAACAAAGTCCACCGGGACTATCAAACCACCAACTTGCACAAGTACATCTTCCACTACACCCCTCGGATATCTCACGGATCGATCGGAAAGTTGGAGACACATCCTTGTGGGCTTGAGATCGCCCAATTCTAGTTGTTCGTACACACAAAATGGCATAAGATTTATCCCGGCTCCCAAATCCAACATCCCCGACACTTCTCTCCCATTACCAAGAGCAATCTTTATGTTGAAGCTCCCGGGATCTCCTTGCTTAGCCGGAAGTTGATGTTGCAAGATAGCACTAGCAACCTCGGATACCACAACCTTCTCATCCTCATGAAACCTCCTCTTCTTAGATGCCAAATCCTTGAAAAACTTCACATAAGCCGGAATAGTCCGGATGACATCGAGTAAAGGAAGGTTGATATTAACCTTGGAGAGGAGCTTGTAGATGTCCTCGAATTGACGGTCTTGCTTTTCATTTCGAAGACGGCTCGGGTATGGAATCGGCGGTCGATATGGATTGTCCGTCTTATGTAGCACTTGCTCTTTAGCCGGCATTGGCTCCTCGGATAGCTTTTCGGGCTCTACATTCTCTTCTTCCCCCGGAACGTCCACCGGAACTCCTTCGGGTTCATCCTCCGGTATAGGATCTCTAACCATGTTATCCACGATCCGGCCACTACGAAGCATAGTAATAGCCTTTACTTGAGACGGTTGGCTAGGAAACTTCCCCTTTTGAAGTTGTTGGTGAATCTCTCCAAGGCTCGTAGAGTGTTGGCCACTTTGGGTCTCGAGGTGCTTCACGGCGGCTTCAAGGGCGGCTATATTTTGATCTTGTTCGGTCATCTTCCTCGAGTTGATGTTCACATAGGCCCGAAACTCCTCCATTAGTGTAGGCCTTTGAGGTTGAGAAGCATTGTAAGGAAGTCGAGGACCTTGAGATGGGCCGGAAGGTCTCGGTTGGTTGTATTGACCGGAGGGCCTCGGTTGGTTGTTGTTGTTGGACCAACTAAAGTTAGGATGGTCCTTCCATCCATTGTTGAAAGTAGAGGAGTAAGGATCATTCCTCGGTGGACCTCCTTGTATAGCGTTCACTTCCTCCTCAAAGATGACATCGAGCTCCAAATTTAGAGGTGGGGCTCCGGTTTGGGGGCAAGCGTCTCCTAGGTGGTCTTCTTCCCCACAAACACAACATGGTTCGAATGTCACCTTCTTCTTCTCCCGTCTCTCATCCCTTGCCATCAAAGTGTTCACACACTTCGTCAAATCGGATATTTGTTTGGCCATCCCCATGTTCACCTCAAGGGATTGGTTATTGGGTCTCGCTCGGGAACTAAATGTGTCTTGTAGTGAGGTCTCCGCCATTTGCTCAAGGATCTCGTTCGTCTCATCGGCATGGAGCTTGCAAAAGTTGCCTCCCGCGGTTTGATCCAAGATCCTCTTGTAGGACGATTCGACTCCGTTGTAGAGGAATTGGTTGATGAGCTCGGGTGAGAAGTTATGATGAGGACAAGCTCGTTCGAGTCCCTTGAATCTCTCCAATGTCTCGTGAAAGGGCTCATCCCGTTCTTGTCGGAAGCCGAGCAACTTTTCCCTCAAATCATGGGTCTTTTGTTGAGGGTAGTAACGACCCATGAACTTGTCGAAGACCGCTTCCCACGTACGCAACGAGTTCCCGGTTTGCGCATTAAACCATGTCTTGGCCTTTTCCTTGAGACAATGAGGAAAACATTTCATCCATAGTTGCTCTTCCGAGATCCCATTGAGCGGGAAATCCTTCATTGTTGAGTAAACCTCTCGGATGAAGTCCATGACGTCCTCCCTTGGCAACCCGTGGAAGGTAGGAAGTTGGTTGAGAAGATGTGGCTTAAGCTCGTAGTTACGGGCCTCGGGGCTTAGAACGATGCAAGATGTGTCGGCATTCACCCTCGGCTTAGAGAAGTCGGCAATCCTTGGCCTAGGGGGTTCACGACGTTCCTCCGCACGGTAGTTGTACTCTTGGTGGTTGCCATGATAACCCCTTTCTTCACGTTGGTAGTTGCCACGGTGACCCCTCTCATCTCTTTCCCTATGCCGGTACGGCTCTCGGTTCCGGTAGTTCTCCCGGTGTCGATAATTATCCGAGTAGTACCTTGCGTCGTCAAAGTGGGAATCGTCATCGGACTCTCCTTGGTATCGACGGTGCACCTCACGGTCATCACCGTAATGAACTCTCCGGCTCCCTAGGGAAGCATCACTCACGTGGCCGTGTTGTGATCGTCGGCTTCGGTGGGACCCGTCACTAAGCTCATGAACACTAAGCTCTCGTTCTTGGCGAATCTCCCGGTGGTCCTCTTGATCTCGTTGGTTCCCGTTTCCAATTCCAATCCTCGAGTTTGGAGTAGTAGGTGGCGCTAGGTGGCCTTGAAGAGGTGGAATGTAAGGCATATGAGGTTGTCGGTCATCCATTTGCTCCGTCTCGTTCACTCGGTCGTTGTAGGTCAATTGTAAGGGAGCTAGCTCCGGTTGTGCGATAGGTGGCCAAGTAGAAGACCTTAGAAGCTTAGTACGGTGGACGTTGTCAATATAAGGCACCAATGCTCCTCCCAAACTTCTTCTACCTTGCATACACAACACTAAACAAAAGATTACACGTACCGAGTGGAATCAAGAGTAAAGCAAATAAAAGAAAAAGTAATTAAAAAGACAAGCAATCAAAACTCAAAACACTACACCTAAGTTACTCCCCGGCAACGGCGCCAAAATTTGTTTCGCAAAAATGTGTGTCCGATTTTATACCCGAATGTCGTTCTCGAGGGGAGTAATGCTATCGGAGAGTGATTGAGTTTCAATTGATTGTCGAACAAGAAAAAAAAAGCATGAAAATAAACAAGTAGTTCAAGTAGTAACTAATGGGGGGGTTTTCAAGATTTGAGAATTAAAGTAAGCAAGCGATAAAAGTAAATGAGCGTTTGAAAAATCGAGTTTAAAATCAAAGAAAAAGGAGTTAGGGAAGTGGTCGATTTAGTTGAAGTAGGGGCCGAGACTCTCACATGAAGGGTTGTTTAGATAAGCGTGTGCCTCTCGTGTTCGACCTCGGTTATACCCGACCGAGATTCAAACTTCAGTCTAGCAACGAGAATCCCACGGCTTATCCAACAACGGGCCCTATTGAGTGCTTGAGCGAAACAATAGAGCCGGCCACGCACGACCGTGATTAGACCTAGGGGTGGTAGATAAGGGTCAAGCTCGAGCAAAAGCAACGAGCCTACCAACTAGGAGGGACTTGGTCCGTCTCCTCCTCAATAAAAAGTCGACCACCCCATTTCTCATGCTAGAAACTCAACCCCTCAACAAATAAATCTCCCACTACCCTAACAATCAATCTAGCCAACAATAAACATCAAGAACATGAAAGCATAACAAGATAAGAGCATATCCAAACCAAATAAGAACATATATTCAAATGAGCACAAAATAGAGAATAAGTTATACCATAACGATCCTCGTCTCGATATGAACAACGTTACTACATGGACCGACTTCTAGTTCTCGATGAATACTCAAAGCCAAAAGCAAGAAATCCTAAAACCCTCTCTAAAATCTCAAGAACTAGAGAGAGAAAATAAAAATGGTGTTTTTGTTTCTTGGTAGGTGGAAGTGTAGAATGAAATGTGTGTGTGTGTCTTCTTGTAGTCTTGTGCCAACAACATCAAGTCCCTCCAAAATGAAGCTTGAAAATGCCCAAAACGCCCCTCAAAATATCTCCAATTGAGTGGTCAAAGGAGGAGTCAATGCGGGTCAAAGCCGGTCAACGAAAATCCGGATGTTGGAAATTCAAACAACGCGCCGGCGGCTGGAGCGCGCGCGCGTAGGGGCCAGGATCGCGCCGGTGTACCGCCCACCGGCGCGTTTCCAAAGGGGTAAAATTCCCCTGGTTTCTGTCACCCCGGTGTACCGCCCACCGGCGCGTAGGGGCCCTTCTTCACGGCTCTTCGATTTTGTCGATTCCTTGCTCGTCTTTCGTCCGTTTTCGCTCGTCTTTGCTCGTTTCCACTCCTCCTCTCTTGTATACCTGCCCGGACAATAAAACAACGAAAAGAAGAGAAAATATATAAAAACGACAAAAATGTAAACTCCTAAGTAATGAAAAATAGACGAAACGAACGTAACAAAAACGCGTAAAACAATAATCGAAATCGAATAATACTTTCCCATCGAAAGAGATAAGGTAGGGTTCGCGTTTTTTTTTAAACAGAGTATCTATTTCGGCAGAAGCTATAAGAACTCTTTGTGTTTCTCCGATGATCTAAAGGTATTGTCTTGAGAAGGAGAAACTCTGTAAGCAATGATTAAAATTAATGGGGAACCGAAAAGACTATTGTGCAGTATTTTAATATTAAGGAAACTGGTCGGTTATTTGAATTTAAGAGATGTAAATATAGGAGGGAAGTATATAATCACCAAAATAATTAATATTTTTGAATTTATGCAGTTCCCTTAAGAATTTTAATTGTTAATTTAACAATTTATATTTGGTATATGAGAATCATATGTTAATTATGCATAATTTAACAATTTATATTTGGTATATGAGAATTATATGTTAATTATGCATATCATGTACGTAATTGAAATTTATTTTATAAATTATGAGAATTGCTATTTTTGAGATGGTTCATCAGAACATATGAAAACATAATACAATAAAATCCAACACAAAATTTAAATCACAATGTATAATTTTTTTCGTGACAACCGTAGTAAGTTTTATACTGATATAAATTTAAAACACATGAAAACTTAAAGATCTACTTGGAACAGGTCAGCATTTTCTTCGTCGTGGTCCATCAACCTATTTAACAAACCAAATAAATGTATCAGTATCGAATTTTAATTAGAATAATACAACAACATATGTGAAAATGAAAATAAACCATACTTTTTTCGATACACAACAGCTTCTTCAACATGATTATAAAGCAACACCCGAGTAGCCTCGCAGACGTTACGAAGAACAAACTGACCTGAAAAAAGTACATTTCATATGAGGACAATAATAAAAAATATATAGCAGAATAACATTTATTTTCACAAAATAATATATTCATGTATTACCTTTGAATTTAGTCGTGCAACACATATTAACGATAATAATGGGTTTGTAGTAAACATCATCATTCCATGCATCAACACATCCCTTGATTATATTAGAGAATGGACAAAAGAGCAACAAAACAATTTCGGTGTAGCTGTTAATTCAAAAAATAAATCAAGAAATAAATTAATGAGAACAAATATTATAAAAGACACCAAAAAATTAAATTGCTTACTTGACATTAGAAATCACAAAACGAATGTAGGGGTCCCCTCCATTTATATCTCCATGCATGTTGGCGACATCAATGTCAACAACATGACCAATCACATCTTTAAACATGAAAAATCAGTATAAGAATCAAACGACAAAGAATGAGTAAAATAAAAAAAATACTAAATTTCTTGTCGGGATTCGTGTGTTATTCGTTACATACCAAACAATGGACCTGTATCAGGATACGCATCTTCGGTGATTTTCTCAAAATCAATAAATCTGTAAGGGGATATTGGATCTTCAAGATCTACAGCACTTGTGATAGACGTATCTTCAAGAAATTGTATCATCCGCGAATTATCCAAAAATGGTCTAATAGTAGGGCTAGCGATAACCTCAAACTTTTTCACGATGTAAGCTTCACCTTCACTAATTTGATCGTCAAAAATATTTATTAAAGATTTGGTCACTGATGCATGAATCCGCGAACCCTGCAACGAACAATATCATATTATGGAATTTTTACTATTTCAAATTTATATCGGAATCATAACAAATATTGAGAAATTACATGATGACATATAGAAATATGATCAAATTAATTAAATTTATTTAGAAAAATTTCTTATAACCTGGTTATCAATGAGTATAACTTCCATAGCCAATGCGGAACCGTTCAAGTCCTTGGTGATCCACTTTCTTGTGCATCGAACAACAATCTTCGAATCAGTGAATCCAGTCGAAGTTAGTTGAGAAATACGATGGGGAAAATCCATATTTTTTATAATAGAAAGAGAAGACAAAGAACACAATTTAATTTTTTTTAATTGTAATTGTGATTATGATTTTGATTAGTTTATATAAAAAATTTGAAGAGATGCAATGGAAGATGGTAAGTTAGAAGAAATTTATAATATAATTATATTATTAATAAAGTTTTATAAATATTGTATCCATATATAAATAAGATTAGAAATTAAATTTTATTAAAATTAGAGTTTATATTAGAGTTTATATTTCAAAACAAACTAATAAATTCTAATAACAATATTTTATGAGAAAAATCATTTTTTATATTTTTATAAGACCGATATTGGATACAGGAGATCCTATGTAATATTCATTAGAATTAAATACACAAATTATTTTTAAAAATACAATTAAGTGTACATATTAAAGAACATGGAAAATAACAGAAAAGATCTAATTATTTGTTAAAGAACATGCGGAATGAATTATAATATACCAAAGATCTATAAATATTAATATGTAACCCAAAATGCAAAAAAAATAAAGAGGTTAAAGGTAAGTATATATATAGCAAAGTCTTAGCAAATGAACAACTTAATCAGTTCAAAATAATAATATAAATACTAATTAACAAATATTTTAATTTGTCATTCGGAGTCGGAAGCAGAGAACACTTCTCTTTCTGGAACAACATACAACGTGGTGGAAGTACGATCGTAGTAGAAGTCCAACTTCTTTCCAACATTATACTTATTCTGATCATAGAATTCCTTCCATTCCTTGTCGAGAAAAACGCTTTTATTTTTATCTGGATCACTTCGTTTTCGTTTACGCAAAGATGCTGACATTTTGATTCCTTTTCCATTTGACAGGGTCACCTCTAATTTGTCCTCAAGCTTAGTATCAATGGCAAACCATCTAGGAATCGTCTGAAAGTGATAAAAAAAACGAAAGAATTAATGTAAAATTAATTGAAACAGTAAGAGAGTTGGGAGTAGAACTTACCAAGCGATAGTGTTGATGTTTTTCAAGTCGTTTAGAAAACTTATCAGCGAGACTATTCAAATCTACTTCTCGGCCTCTTCGGATGTGGTCAGCATCATAGGTTATCTCACACCTATCAACATCATAAATGTGTACATTGAACTTTGATGGATCGATCCAATGGAATGTCAACAACTGGCCAGTTTTAATCTGATATTTTTGCCGGAACTCCTGCCAACCGCTGACTATATGGATACGACCGTATGCGTCTGTACACAACGCAATCTCATGAATTGGAGCATAAGGAGTCTTGATATTGGTGAACATCGGCATACGGTAGGAGCACTTCTCAATGAATGATGTTGGCAGTTGCTTTATAAAAGACACAATTGGTCAAAATCACAGTTGAAGAAAACCCAAAGATATGAACACAAAGTAGTGTATATGCACTTACAACAGTTTCAATATCCTCATCTTTGATCGTAATGTGGAATCTCATTGGACAGGGTACTCTACGTGTTATTTGAGAAACAATAATCATATAAGAAGATAATACATAGGATGAAAATATGTCTTAAAATATGAAGACAACAATTTGAAAAATCTAAAATAAAGTCAGAAACAAACGATTCGTTAGAAAAAAAAAAGACTCACAATCAACTACCCCGGGATTGATCTTCCCGCTACCTGGAAGAGAATAAATTTCGTTTGTCAAAACCGTGTTTAAAAAATATTTTGGACCAAATTCAGTAAATTGAAGAAATAATTCAAAAAATTTGAAAAAAGAAATAGCCAATTGATAATTATAACAAATGCTACAAAAAGATTAATCTATTTATAAGCTTGAAACCCTAAACTTAATTGCAAAAACAGATTATTAATCAATTAATCGACTAAACAGGTAAGTAAACAATTAATCGCTCAAGCTATTAGAAGCCCTAACCCTAATTGCATAAACAGTAAGAATGATTGATAACAGTATCAATAGGATAGAAGACTCACAATAAACTTTGTCAGCATTAATATTGCCACGACCTTGTTTCGAACTGCTACTGGAATATACGTTGCAATTCATTCTTGTAGCACGAACAAAAGTTTGCAATCACTCAATTCGTAGAAAATTTAAGTAGGAACAAATAAACAAAAATATGAATCTGAATAATTGAAAATATATGTATATTTAGGGTTATTGATTAAAACCTGATTAGGGAGAGAGGGGTACAAAATCCGTTGAATCGACCTTAAGATTTTGCAGATTTACTAACCTTAGATTTGTTTTGAAATTTAAAATTTAAGCATGAGTTAAGTAAGAGGCGGCCAAAAAATTAAAAACTCTTGATATTCCTAATTTAAAATGTATCTAAAAGTATATAAAATAATATTCCTAATTTTTAATATATTTAAAATTATAATATATGGATTTTTAAATTTATAGTAATTATATTAAAAATAAACTCTAATTATAAATAGTAATTCAAATTCAGAGATAATTAGATAACTAGTACCACCGCCCGTGCGATGCACGTGATTTATTTGTTTGAAATAATCTAAAATTTTATTTAATCTCCAACGTATTTCGGCCAAAAAATTATTAATGAACTAACAAATTATTTTATTTAATAATCGATCTATTACTAAAATTTGTAAATTCGTATTAAAATTTTATTATTTTCAAAGACTACGCATGTTTGATGTAATTTATAGTATGTAAGCTTCTTGGGGCATAGCCGAGTGGTAAGTTCTGTGGTGATGTTGGTGTAATTCCTCGACGAAGCAGAGTTCTAATCTCGGATATGACAAATTTTCATTGAAATATTATGAAGTTAGTCCTTGGATGAGACCTATTGGCTATCTCTCACATGTGTCTGCTACTCGGGCGCATCCTTCGATTTACATCCTACCCGATCGATGAGCCTCTGATCTGATGGAAGAAGAGTTTCTCGTCTCATCCTACCCGATCTCTCTCCCACATGTGTCTGCTACTCGGGCGCATCTCTTGATTTACATCCTACCCGATCGAGGAGCCTCTGATCCGGTGGAAGAGGAGTTTCTCGTCTCATCCTACCCGATCTCTCTCCCACATGTGTCTGCTACTCAGGCGCATCCCTCGATTTACATCCTACCCGATCGAGGAGTCTCTGATCTGGTAGAAGAGGAGTTTCTCGTCTCATTCTACCCGTTCGAGGAGCCTCTGATCTGGTGGAAGAAGAGTTTCTCGTCTCATCCTACCCGATCTCTCTCCCACATGTGTTTGCTACTCGGGCGCATCTCTTGATTTACATCCTACCCGATCGAGGAGCCTCTGATCTGATGGAAGAAGAGTTTCTCGTCTCATCCTACCCGATCTCTCTCCCACATGTGTCAAATACTCGGGCGCATCTCTTGATTTACATCCTACCCGATCGAGGAGCCTCTGATCCGGTGGAAGAGGAGTTTCTCGTCTCATCCTACCCGATCTCTCTCCCACATGTGTCTGCTACTCGGGCGCATCCCTCGATTTACATCCTACCCGATCGAGGAGTCTCTGATCTGGTAGAAGAGGAGTTTCTCGTCTCATTCTACCCGTTCGAGGAGCCTCTGATCTGGTGGAAGAAGAGTTTCTCGTCTCATCCTACCCGATCTCTCTCCCACATGTGTCTGCTACTCGGGCGCATCTCTTGATTTACATCCTACCCGATCGAGGAGCCTCTGATCTGATGGAAGAAGAGTTTCTCGTCTCATCCTACCCGATCTCTCTCCCACATGTGTCTGCTACTCGGGCGCATCTCTTGATTTACATCCTACCCGATCGAGGAGCCTCAGATTCCGGTGGAAGAGGAGTTTCTTGTCTCATCCTACCCGATCTCTCTCCCACATGTGTCTGCTACTCGGGTGCATCCCTCGATTTACATCCTACCCGATCGAGGAGTCTCTGATCTGGTGGAAGAGGAGTTTCTCGTCTCATCCTACCCGATCTCTCTCCCACATGTGTCTGCTACTCGGGCGCATCTCTTGATTTACATCCTACCCGATCGAGGAGCCTCTGATCTGATGGAAGAAGAGTTTCTCGTCTCATCCTACCCGATCTCTCTCCCACATGTGTCTGCTACTCGGGCGCATCTCTTGATTTACATCCTACCCGATCGAGGAGCCTCTGATCCGGTGGAAGAGGAGTTTCTCGTCTCATCCTACCCGATCTCTCTCCCACATGTGTCTGCTACTCGGGCGCATCCCTCGATTTACATCCTACCCGATCGAGGAGTCTCTGATCTGGTGGAAGAGGAGTTTCTCGTCTCATTCTACCCGTTCGAGGAGCCTCTGATCTGGTGGAATATGAGTTTTTCGTCTCTGCATTTCTCTAGTGTTAAACGCATCCAACAAATACCTAAACCGCTGGCAGAAAATCCAAATAAATGGAAAATAAAAATTATAATATTGAAAAATAAATAGAAATATAAAAAAAAATTGAATTTACTTGATGAACATGAAGGAGATGAGATGGGAGAAATGCAATTATATTAATATAACGTATGTTAACCTGTAAAATTTAACATAACTGAATTAGGGATAAACTAAAAATTAAAAAAATCTAGTCCAACATAATTAATAACTCAACAATTTGTTTTTTGAATCTGCGAAGAAATCATAATTAATACATAAAATTTAAAAAAATCGATGAAAAAAAATGAATGAATAGAAGGACGTATACGTGTAAATCGATTCAATGTTCAGAAAAATAAAAAAGAACCTATGAACCCAAATTATAACAAGAGAAAATAAGATACGATTAATTGAAATTAAATTAATATTAATGAAATAAAAAAGAATTTTGAGAAAATAAGATACGATTAATTGAAATTAAATTAATATTAATGGAATAAAAAAAATTTTGAAAAAAAAATATAAATTTATATATTTAAGATGATGATTAATTATCATTACCAAAAATATATAATTTTAAATTATTATTTAAAATTTATATATAATAATTTATATATGCTTAATAATATTAATATTTATAATTTATATTATTTTTATTTATAATTTATAGTGTGAACACAACATTATTATTGCTTTCCTATTGGTCCATGTGGCATTAGTAGATCCTGAAATTATATATGTATAGATGTCAAGTTTATTTAGTTGCATAAAATAAGGAATATATTTACCATAATTATAATTAATAATACTATTGATATAATATTTACATTGAATTTTATTTGATTCCTCTAATTAAGGATAAGATTTTTTCTATATAAATTTATAATATTATTTATATATCAAAATATGGTTGAATAATTGACAAACCTATTAAGGAATTATTTTATTCATTAATTACGTTCATTAACAGTAATGGTAATTGATATAATTAAAACATGATTAATTAAGTAAATAAGAATAATAAAAATTATTATATAAAAAAAATACCAAACTAAAATAAAATTTTATTTATATTCTTAATAAATAACTTAATAACCTCATTCAATGTAGTATAACTCATCCCATTTTAAAGACTAATCAATTAGAAATAATTAATTAGAGTAAAAACTGGGATTATTCAAGGAAAAAAAATAATCTGGGTAATGAAGTCACTCGGAGTCAGAATCCAAATACAAATACTCACGTTGTCGAACAACGTACAATGTATTTGACTTATAATCGTAATAGAAGTCCAAATTAATGCCGACTTCAAACTTATTCAGATCCTAAAAGTCCTTCCATTCGCTGCCGATAAAAATACTTTTATTTGTCTCTGATTCAGTTCGTCTACGCAAGGACGCTTCCATTTTAATTCCTCTATTATTTGACAGTGTCAGCTCAGATTTGTTCTCAAGTTTAGTCTCCGTGGCAAACATCCTCGGAATAGTCTGAAAATCAAGAAAAAAATATAATGTTCAAATTAATTTAAAACTAAATTAAGTAGTAAAATAGCTTGTAGTAGAAATTACCAGTCGATAGTGTTGATGTGCTTCAAGTTGTTCAGAAAACTTGTACGCGAGACTCTTTAAGTCTACTTCGCGACCTCTTTTTTTGTGGTCAACATCATACGTTATCTCAACACCATCGACATCATAGATATGTACATGGAAATAGATTGGATCAATCCAATGAAAAGTCAGCAACTGCCCCATTATAATTTCATATCTTTCCCGAAACTCCTGCCAACCGGAGAATATATGCAGACGACCGTGTTTGTCTTCACCCAAAGCAACAGAATGAGAAGGACCATAAGGTGTACTGATTTGGGCGAAGGACGGCATACGGTATGAGCACTTTTCAAGGAATGATGCAGGTATTTGCTTAGAAAAAGACATAATTGGTTAAATTCAGAGTTAAATATAAACACAAAATCTCAGGAAGACATAGTATATATACTTACAACTCTATCAATATCTCCATCGTTGATCGTAATGTGGAATCTCATTGGACATGGTACTCTTCTTGTTACTTGAGAAACATTTAGCATATCAGTAGATAATACTTTAGATGTATCCAACTTTTAAAATACAAAGACAACAAATCGGTATAATGCCCAGTTAATTGGGTTAATGATACAAAAATAAAAAAAAATTAATAATTTAAACAGAGAATTAAAAGAATAATTTAACGAAACTAAATTAAGAAATAAAGAAATCGATAATCCAGTCTCGGCCCTAGAACGAATTTGCAACAAAATCTTATCACAAACAAAATTTTTAAAAGAAGTATA
Source organism: Euphrasia confusa (assembly GCA_954870475.1). Classification (NCBI taxonomy): domain Eukaryota; kingdom Viridiplantae; phylum Streptophyta; class Magnoliopsida; order Lamiales; family Orobanchaceae; genus Euphrasia; species Euphrasia confusa. The sequence goes on from OX940961.1 coordinate 24,532,380, forward strand.
AAAAACAAACTAATCGATACAATAACAAAAGGAGAGAATACTCACAGTCAACAACACCAGGATTCATTTTTCCGAGACCTCTACTCGAACTTCCAGCGGAATAGTTAGGCTTAGGAGAGTTGGAATTCATGTTTAGTAATATTAACTGTGACCTCCGGTTCTGAAAAAGAAGAAGAAATATTAACGACTAAACCTAAATCTTCTGAAGAAGGAGAAAAAAGATTAACGACTAACCCTAGATTGTTTTTTAAAAAGGTAAAGTTTCTTATGAAGATGGTGAAGCCTCGGGTAGGGTATAAAAAGTAAAACTATTAACATTATATTTATTACTAAATATTTATTATTTAAAGTGTATTTCAACATAATTATTATATAAATTTAAATTTGGGATAAATATCATCATTATTATCTTCCTATAATTAAGAGTTATAATTTGAAATTTTGGGACAAATCTATTAAGGAATTATTTTATTCCTTAATAAATAATGAATATTAAGGAATTATTTTATTCCTTAATAAATTTGGGAAAAATCTATTTCGGAATTATTTTATTCCTTAATTACGTTTACTAACAGTAATTCTAATTGATATAATTAAAACGTGATTAATTAAGTAAAAGAGTAACCAATAAAAATTATTATATTAACAAAATAAACGCGATCTTTGTAACAGTAAATAAAATACTATATTTTTAAATATAAAGATTATAAATTTTATTAAATAAATAACAAATCAAAGTACATTGATAAATTACATTAAAAAAAATTAATAACAAAAACAAATCTAAAACTATTGTGCAATCCAATGTTTTTTTTTTTTTGGTAAAGGTCAATCACATAAAAAAATAAAAGTATGATACAGTACAACGCATAGGGAATGAAAAATCCTACCGCATCACAGAGCTAACATGCTAGCTCTCCAATCCGCCAACTAACATATAGCACTAAACAATATAAATACAATCACCAGGCTATATGCCATACTCTCTTCAGTGCCCGTGCCTGAAGAGAATCAGGGAGTCGTAACGAGTGTATCCTCTCCTGTATGATAGAAATCGCCTGAGAAGCCACCACTCCAGACGACACCGACCGTGCCTCATGTATCCTTGTGTTCCTCTCTAGCCAAATATAATATATCAGAGCAGCGACAAGTCCACGATACGCGCAAGATATCAAATGTCTCCCACGCCATCGACTAGCAGCCCGTAATACTGCACTATGCCAACCACCACGTGGCCATAGAAATCCCACCTCCACCTGTAGTCTCTGCAAGCAATCCTGTGAGAAGGGGCACTCAAAGAAAAGGTGGGAGTGTGTCTCTGCGCTCACCCCACCACATAACACACACGAGTCATCCCCCCGACCAATCCAATGCTTATCCCGAGTCGGCAACCGACCTCAGATAGCCATCCAAAGAATGAAACAATGTCGTGGTATACGTCCTGGTCCGGCCAAAAGAGCAGCCCACGGCACCCGGGGACCCTCTGGGCGGAAAAGAGTATATGCCGAGTCGGAGGTATAGGTCCCTGATCGATGCAATTTCCACCGCACTCTATCTGTCCTCCCATCTATACTCGGCAAGCCGTCCATAAGATCAACGAACTCCTCCGCAAAATATGTTGGCCACCTCCACACCCCATCAACGATGACCATATTCAGCGACGCAGCCCTAGGAAGCCTCGTAAACCACGGTCTCAACTGATACACCTCCTCTAATCGACCAAGGGGATGCCACGGGTCCCTCCAAAGGTAAAATTGCGAACCATCCCCGACCTGCATCTGAATAGCTGGTAACACAGCGGGGCGTAGTTTCAGAAGCTGGCGCCAAGTCCAGGAGCATGCCCTCGGCATCTTGGCACTCCAAAAGGAATGCCTCCTCAGTCGATTCTCCTGAATCCAACTGACCCAAACGGATTCCGGATCCTGACTCAGAATAGCCCAGATGTGTCTGGTCATAAGGGCCCTATTCTGGGCAGTGAGATCACGGATACCCAGACCACCCTCACTGGCAGGGCGACAAATATCAACCCAGCGGACCTTGGCATGCCCCTTGTTTCCTAATCCAAACCAAAGAAATTTCCTCAGCCTCTTCTCAATCTCCTCGATAATTCCCTGGGGGAGGATGAACACACTAGCCCAATAGATATGTAGAGTACCAAGAATCGATCGGATCAGCTGTAATCTTCCTGCATAAGATAGTGTACGAGAGGTCCAAGAACCCAATCTAGCATCAATCCTCTGAAGCAGGGGGGCACAATCCCTCAGCCTCAACTGCGTAGAGATCAAAGGAACCCCCAGATAACGCACCGGAAGGGTCCCGACCGGGAAATCAAAGATTGGTTGTAGTACTGAAACATCATCCTGCGCCTGGAGGGAGAGATAGATATTACTCTTATCTACATTCTCATGTAGACCCGAGTAAGTCGAGAAAAGTTGTACTCCCCGTCTGAGTGTCTCGATAGACACAGGATCAGCGTGACAGGCAAGCAGTAGGTCATCAGCAAAACTCAGCATATAGGTCTGGGTCCTCTCACATCTCCAATGATACTGGAACTCTGGCTCTGCCTGAATATGCCACTCCAAGATCCCGTGTAATACCTCCATCACAAGGACAAAAAGAAAAGGTGACATCGGGTCCCCCTGTCTCAATCCCCGAGCACCTCTGAAATAACCCTCAGCCGACCCATTGATGTTCACCGAGTAGGCCGGAGTAGTGAGGCACTCCATAATCCACCCTATGAACACTTGATGGAATCCCATGGTCTCCAACGTCGCCCGTACAAAGCTCCACTCAACCGTATCATAAGCCTTCATAAGATCGACTTTCAGCACACATCTAGCTGGAAGTCTCCTCTGTCTGTACCCCTGCAGTAACTCCTGAGCAAGGAGGATATTATCCCCAATGCGTCTGCCAGGGACGAAGGCTGTCTGCGATCTGTCAACCAATAACGCCATACTGGCACTCATACGATTCGAAATAATTTTCGCTATCACCTTGTACAACACATTGCAGCACGAGATGGGGCGAAAGTCCTTAGGATGCTTCGGGGCAGCAACCTTCGGTATAAGCGAAAGAATCGTCGAGTTGACCTCTCTAACAAGCTTCCCGGTACGGAAAAAATCTGAAATAGCCGTGAGACTCTCAGCTTTAATCACTGGCCAAGCCTGTTTGAAAAAGGCCGAAGAATAACCATCTGGACCCGGTGCTCTATCATCATCGAACGCAAATAGAACGCTCTGAATCTCTGCCGCCGTCACCGGTCTAATCATATGGTCTGCCATCTCAGTAGTCAACCTCCGAGTAACAAAAGGTCGTAAATCTCCTACCACAGGATGGGTAGAAGTACCCAACAGTCCCTGAAAGAAAAACACAATCGTACTACTAATCTGGAATGAGTCATGTACAAGCTCCCCAGTAGCCGTCTCAACTTGAAGAATACGCGATCGAGCCCGTCGAACCGCAATACTCTTAAAGAAAAAGGCTGTACACTGATCCCCATCTCGTAACCAAGATGTCTTCGCCCTCTGGCGAAGATAAGTCTGCTCCGCCTCAACCGCTCGTGCATATAAGCGACGACATATACCATCTAACACAAGTAAGGGCTCAAAGGTAGGATCTGTAGTCAAGTACGTCTGGACCGAGAGCAGAAACTCCCTCGCCCTCGTCACATTCGCCCCAAGGTGCCCCTGTCTCCTCCTCATCTGCCTGAAAACACCTTTAAGAAGCTTAAGCTTCTTAACCACTGAATACATAGGCAAACCATGAATCTCATACTCCCAAATACGCCTCGTCTGGGGAATAAAATCCTCCATATCAGTAATATGATTGTCAAACCGAAACCATGCCTTGTATCCGTTTCCAGAAGTCATCGGGTCCAAAAGCAGAGGAGTATGGTCTGACGTCCGAGACGGTAGGGTATGATAGATACTCTCAGCACGATGCACCAACCAGATTGGGTTGCCCACCACTCTATCCAGTCGACGCCACTTTCTATCCGCCTCTTGCTGATTATGCCATGTGTACCACGGACCCACCGTCGGTAACGTGACCAAATCAGCTGCCGTCAAGCAGGCCTGAAACTCGTCATCTGTCTCCATAGCCGCTCTACCTCCCATGGCCTCACTCGTATCTAGGATGGTGTTGAAATATCCCAACACTACCCACTCAACCTCCTGCAAGTGCTCAGAAATAGAAAGTATATAGTCCCATAACACTCGTCTCTGAATCACAGTGTTATGGGCATAAACAAACGTGTAAAACCGCGTGACCGCCGTCCTGAGCTCCGTAACTCGACAATGAAACCACTGATCAGATGTATGAACCATCTGGACATCCACCAAACTCTGATCCCAACCGACCCAGATACGCTTACCCGGACCATCCACATAATCAATATGCCTACTCCACGAAGAAAACACTCGATCTGCAATAAAGGAAGACCTACTACTAGTGACATGTGTCTCAAGAAGAGCAACGAGACTAACTGAATTCTCCTGAATAAGGTCTCGAACAGCCCGCTGGTGGTCTGGTCTATTCAGCCCTCGTACATTCCAACAAAGTGTACTACACATGGGAACAAGTGGGAAGGGCTGCTAAAGGACCCTGATGATACACTATCATGGTACCCTCTCCAATCTCTCCTTCCTCCATACCTCCTGTAATCTCGGTCTCCTCAACTACTTGTAATCCGGGCCCAAAACCAGTAGCCGAAACATCCTTGCTTAATTCATCATGCTCTCCTAAATTTTTCAATGCTCCAAATTTATTATAGCAAGTATTTTGTGAGCCATAGGAGCAACTAACAGCCATCTTAAGTGGCTGTCGGTCGACAGTGGGGGCATGTCGACTGACATTGGGAGTATGTCGTTCGACAATAGTCGTGTCGGCCGACACAGAGTGAGAAATCTCCAGTTTGTCTGATGGTGGCATGTTTGGAGCCTTTCTGGTGTCCTGTACAGTAGTGAGCTTCTGTTCCGGTTGAGCTACTCCAACCTGCCGTTTCTGTTCTTTTGGTCGGACATCAGCGGCCAATCCAATGGAGATCGTACGGACTTGTCCCTGTTTTTTCTTTCCAACCACAGTCCATGCCTCTTCCGTATCCTTACTCGTATTTCGAGTTAACGTAGCTCGCTTCTGTTCATACCTCATGATAGGTTTTTGGGTAATCTGTTTCTCCAGCCGAGGGCATGAGTTATTACTATGACCAAACGTATCGCATATTGTACGCAATCCAATGTTTCGAGCTTTATTCTTCGACTTTTTGATTCCTTCGATTTCCCAATTCTTTCACGTATAAACAAACCTACAAAAGAACAAAAAAAAAAAGAACAACACAATAAAGCTCATGATTTGAAAATTAAAATTTAAAGTTGATTAAAAGAATGCAATTAAAAAAAACAATAAAGAATGCTTACATTGATTTTCTGCAAACAAAAATACAAACATTAAGCAACAAAAAAAAATATTAATATAAAAAATTTAATTAATAAAAAATGCTTACATTGATTTGCTGCAAAAAATACAAATATTAATCATTAGAAAAGCATATTAAAATTAAAATACGAATTAATAAAAAATACTCAAAAAATACAAATAGTAAAACAATAATATTTAAATTTAAAAAGAATTAGTAAAGAATTACATAAAAGCTTGCAAAAAATAAAAACATTAATCATAAAACAATAATATTTAAATTAAAATAGAATTAGTAAAAGAATGCTTACATTGAATCCTGCAAAAAAATAAAAACATTAATCGTAAAACAATAATATTTAAATTAAAATAGAATTAGTAAAAGAATGCTTACATTTACATTGAAACCTGCAAAAAAAACATTAATCCGTAAACTTACATAGAGAACCTGCAAAAGAAAATATAATTGTGAGCATGAATAAATTAATATTCATAAAATAAACACAGAAATTAAGAACATTAATTTAAAAAAAAAAATGGAATGAAAAGTGAGAGGTAAGGAGTGAGTGAAGATGACGTCCTTTATATAGGATAGATTTGAATTAGGGTTTGACCATTATTATTATATTTTAAATATATAATTTGAATTGTCGATTTTATTAATTGAAAATACTTTATTTAAAAATTCTGTAATTATAGTAATATAATTCGAATTAGGCATGATTAGAATAATATAAATAGTAGATAATATCAAATTTATTTAGTTGCTTAAATTAAGAATTGGATTTACCATAACATAAATAAATTAATTTAGAATTGGTGAAATATATTAATAAAAAATACAGATTCTCTCCCATTAATTGCGGGTAAATTATTACTTGGACCCCTACCTCATGCTATTCTACATGGTTCCCTCTTTTATTATATAAACGTGCCTTTTCTTTTCTCCCATTTCTTTCCTTCTTTTTTTTCTCCCCGTTTTTTCTCTCTTATCTCGATGCAAACCTCTCACCTCTCGTAAGTGGCGGCGTTGGACGCGATTAATCGGCGAAATACGGCAGCGGTCTCCATTTCGTTCACGTTCTCCTCGGCGGGTGAATTCGGTTTCTGCTGCGGCCGCGTACGCAACGACGGTTTTCGATGGCTTATTCGGCCGCGAACAAACACGACATCGGCTTTCGACGGAGATCTCTTCTACGTTTCCGATCTCTGCGGCGTAACCACAACCCTAGTTTCAATTGGTATGTAATTATGCTGTGCAATTATATAATTTGTTGTTGATTTCATAATTAGGTTTTGACGGCTATTTCAATTGCTGCGATTTCAACTCTATTTCTCTCTAACATACGGTCATGTATGGAGTCATAATATTGTTCTTCTACATCCCGAGAAGGTTCAGTGGTAGTGATTAAGTTGCTAAAACGTTTTCATACATTCCTAGAACTGTAAAATAGGAATTTGTGCGATTTTTTGGGGGCTTTGATTGTGTGTGTGTATTGTTTGGTTTAAGAAAGACACGATAAGTTTGTGAATTATGTAATGTTCTTCAAACTCGTTTGTTTCTGAGCTAATGACAAACAAATTTAGATAGAGAGACACATATCAATGGAATATGATTGACATGAATTTACGATTACTCAACGCGTTTATCAAATTTAATGTATGTTTTGAGTAGCAGAACAACTGATTTAAGATGGCATGCTTTCTGGTTTGTTCTAAGCCATTCGTTACCTCGACTCATTGCAAACAAATTTAGATAGATCCACATCTCAATAGAATATCCTCCTTGACATCTATTTACGAAAGGGGAAAGATTTGAAAAAAAAAGGAAGAAATAAATTCCACTTTAAAAGAAAATTTTGAACAGAAAGCCCTTTATGAAAGTCTTATTGGATAGGCAGATGAACTGCCAAATATTGGGCCTTGAATTTTAGTTACGCTTATATTCGACTACTTTATTTCACAGGTGGCTAATTTGTTACCTTTCAAATCTCTTTTCGGAGAGACGGTGCAGAAGAAGCATGGCCTGTCCCTGGAAGGATTCTTGCGGGAGCATTTTGTTTCCGGTTATCCGGTGATTATTAGTGGTGCTATGAACCACTGGCCAGCCAAGAGTAGATGGAGTGACATGAATTACCTTAAAAAGGTTGTAGGCTTCCGAACAGTTCCAGTCGAGGTACAGAGTTTCATGTTCATTTACCTCTTTCAGATTATGTCGCAATATTTTTTTAATGTGAGAAATCAAATCACTCTGCAGGTTGGTAAAAACTATATATCCCAAAAGTGGAAGCAAGAGCTAATCACATTCTCCGAGTTCCTGGATAGGATTCAATCCGGGGATTCTTCTTCTGTAAACGTGACATACTTGGCCCAACACCCACTATTTGAGCAGACATGCATATTATTTGTTTCATATTCTTCTTCTGTAAACGTTTTCACTTGAAGTTCATTATACACACTTGAAGTTCATTATACACTTACATTTTCCAAGTATTTTTAGACGGGGAATCTATGTGGGATACAAATATTTGACAAAATGTTTATGATTTAGTTGGTGTGGTTCTTCGATTTGAAAATGATGCTTTTGAGTTATATAATGATTATGCGCGTATAATTTGGTTGGTATTTTCTGTATTCTAGTGTTATAAGTACTGAGTTCTACACTGTTTTATAATGAATTCTATTTTGTGTTATTTATACCTTTCTACCGTGTTTTTTTAGGATGGCGAGGGTAGTTACGTTGTGCATCCTGGTTCAGAAGATCAAAGATTAGAGGTTGTTTCTCCGAATACAAGTTCCAGATTCCCTGTTATATGATCCTGTCTTATGATTATTTTGTTTTTGTGGCAACATTGTAATGATGATATTGGCTTTTAGTGTTGACGTTGATATTGACTTTTTAGTGTTGATTTTTACATAGAAGTATTAGTTCTATTGTTTTGAATTCTTATATAGAATTATTAGTTCTATTGTTTTGAATTCGAATTACGTTATTTTATCTTGTGAATAAAATTTTATTCATGTAATATTTCAAAATTATTTAATAATAAATGGAGTAAAATATTATTATAAAGAGAGTAGAATTCATTAGAACATAGAGGAAAATGTAGTTTATGGTTTAGTTTTAGGGTTTAGAGTTTAGTTTTACGGTTTAGGGTTTTGTCGTCCTCAATTCTAGATCGCTGACCTCAAAAATCGTTCGTCGCCCTTGATTACAAATCGCTACATCGATATAAAACCTTTCGATACAAGAACCTCCTTTATCCATTTATAAACTCCCTGAGCCGCCGAAGGCGACCATGATCGTTCACCTCCCTCAATTATTGTTGTTACTTCGATACAAGACTTTTCGATACAAAACCTTTCAAAATTTATAACATGGAGAATTATGTATATGTATTTTTTTATTCATTACTATATGTTGTGTACAAATACAGGAGAAATCATTAATAAATGGTGTAGACTTTGATCATAAAGAGAGTAGAATGCACTACTAAATGCAGTAAAACTCATTCAAACAATAATCGAGGGAAGCGAACAATATTAGAGGGAGGTGAATGATTACGGCCACCTTCGGTGGCTCAGGATTTTAATAAAGAGATAAAGGGGGGGGGGGGGGGGGGGGGGTCTTGTATCGAGCCTACCTCGATTATTGTTGCCACTTCAATACAAGACCTTTCGATAAAAGACTCCACCTTATCCCTTTATTAAAATTCTGAGCCACTGAAGGTGGACGTAATCATTCGCCTCCCTCGATTATTGTTCGTCTACCTCGATTATTGTTCGCCTCCCTCGATTATTGTTCGCCTCCCTCGATTATTGTAGAATTCATGAATAAATGGAGTAGAATATGATACGAAATAGAGTAGACGACACTACTAAATGCAGTAGAACTCATTACAACAAGGTAATGTCATCGATTATTGTTTGCCTCCCTCGATTATTGTTGCCACTTCGATACAAGACCTTTTGATACAAGACCCCCCATTTATCCCTTTATTAATTAAAATCCTGAGCCACCGAAGGTGGCCGTAATCATTCACCTCCCTCGATTATTGTTTGTCTCCCTCGATTATTATTCGCCTACCTCGATTATTGTTGCCACTTCGATACAAGACCTTTCGATACATGACCTTTCGATACAAGTCCCCCCCTTTATCCCTTTATTAAAATTCTGAAGCCGCCGAAGGTGGCCGTAATCATTGTTTGCCTCCCTCGATTATTGTTGTCTCCCTCGATTATTGTTGCCACTTCGATCATTGTTGCCACTTCGATACAAGACCTTTCGATACAAGACCCCCCCCCCCCCCCCCTATCCCTTTATTAAAATTCTGAATCCGCCGAAGGTGGCCGTAATCATTGTTTGCCTACATTGATTATTGTTGCCTCCCTCGATTATTGTTCGCCTCCCTCGATTATTGTTGCCACTTCGGTTATTGTTGCCACTTCGATACAAGACCTTTCGATACAAGACCCCCCCTTTATCCCTTTATTAAAATTCTGAACCCGCCGAAGGTGGCCGTAATCATTGTTTGCCTCCCTCGATTATTGCTGCCACTTCGATTATTGTTGCCTCCCTCCATAATTGTTGTAGAATGCATTAATAAATGGAGTAGAATATGATACATATTAGAGTAGAATGCACTACTAAATGCAGTAGAACTCATTACAACAACATAATGACCTCGATTATTGTTTGTCTCCCTCGATTATTGTTGCCTCCCTCGATTATTGTTCGCCTCCCTCGATTATTGTTGTCACTTCGATTATTGTTGCCACTTCGATACAAGACCTTTCGATACATGACATTTCGATACAAGACCCCCCCTTTATCCCTTTATTAAAATTCTGAATCCGCCGAAGGTGGCCGTAATCATTGTTTGCCTCCCTCGATTATTGTTTCCTCCCTCGATTATTGTTCGCCTCCCTCGATTATTGTTGCCACTTCGATACAAGACCTTTCGATACAAGACCCCCCCTTTATCCCTTTATTAAAATTCTGAAGCCGCCGAAGGAGGCCGTAATCATTGTTTGCCTCCCTCGATTATTGTTGCCTCCCTCGATTATTGTTGCCTCCCTCCATTATTGTTGTAGAATGCATTAATAAATGGAGTAGAATATGATACAGATTAGAGTAGAATGCACTACTAAATGCAGTAGAAATCATTACAACAACATAATGACCTCGATTATTGTTTGCCTCCCTCGATTATTGTTGCCTCCCTCGATTATTGTTTGCCTCCCTCGATTATTGTTGCCACTTCGATACAAGACCTTTCGATACATGACCTTTCGATACAAGACCTTTCGATACAAGACCCTCCCTTTATCCCTTTATTAAAATTCTGAAGCCGCCGAAGGTGACCGTAATCATTGTTTGCCTCCCTCGATTATTGTTGCCTCCCTCGATTATTGTTGCCACTTCGATCATTGTTGCCACTTCGATACAAGACCTTTCGATACAAGACCTTTCGATACAAGACCCCCCCTTTATCCCTTTATTAAAATTCTGAAGCCGCCGAAGGTGGCTGTAATCATTGTTTTGTCTCCCTCGATTATTGTTGCCTCCCTCGATTATTGTTGTCTCCCTCCATTATTGTTGTAGAATGCATTAATAAATGGAGTAGAATATGATACAGATTAGAGTAGAATGCACTACTAAATGCAGTAGAAATCATTACAACAACATAATGACCTCGATTATTGTTTGCCTCCCTCGATTATTGTTGCCTCCCTCGATTATTGTTTGCTTCCCTCGATTATTGTTGCCACTTCGATACAAGACCTTTCGATACATGACATTTCGATACAAGACCTTTCGATACAAGACCCTCCCTTTATCCCTTTATTAAAATTCTGAAGCCGCCGAAGGTGGCCGTAATCATTGTTTGCCTCCCTCGATTATTGTTGCCTCCCTCGATTATTGTTGCCACTTCGATACAAGACCTTTCGATACAAGACCTTTCGATACAAGACCCCCCCCCTTTATCCCTTTATTAAAATTCTGAAGCCGCCGAAGGTGGCCGTAATCATTGTTTGCCTCCCTCGATTATTGTTGTCACTTCGATTATTGTTGCCTCCCTCCATTATTGTTGTAGAATGCATTAATAAATGGAGTAGAATATGATACAGATTAGAGTGGAATGCACTACTAAATGCAGTAGAACTCATTACAACAACATAATGACCTCGATTATTGTTTGCCTCCCTCGATTATTGTTGCCTCCCTCGATTATTGTTCGCCTCCCTCGATTATTGTTGTCACTTCGATTATTGTTGCCACTTCGATACAAGACCTTTCGATACATGACCTTTCGATACAAGACCCCCCTTTATCCCATTATTAAAATTCTGAAGCCGCCGAAGGTGGCCGTAATCATTGTTTGCCTCCCTCAATTATTGTTGCCTCCCTCGATTATTATTGCCACTTAGATACAAGACCTTTCGATATAAGACCTTTCGATACAAGATCCCCCCTTTATCCCTTTATTAAAATTCTGAAGCCGCCGAAGGTGGCCGTAATCATTGTCTGCCTCCCTCGATTATTGTTGCCTCCCTCGATTATTGTTGCCTCCCTCGATTACTGTTGCCTCCCTCGATTATTGTTGCCACTTCGATTATTGTTGCCACTTCGATACAAGACCTTTCGATACATGACCTTTCGATACAAGACCCCTCCCCCCCCCTTTATCCCTTTATTAAAATTCTGAAGCCGCCGAAGGTGGCCGTAATCATTGTTTGTCTCCCTCGATTATTGTTGTCACTTCGATTATTGTTGCGTCCTTCCATTATTGTTGTAGAATGCATTAATAAATTGAGTAGAATATGATACAGATTAGAGTAGAATGCACTACTAAATGCAGTAGAACTCATTACAACAACATAATGACCTCGATTATTGTTTGCCTCCCTCGATTATTGTTGCCTCCCTCGATTATTGTTCGCCTCCCTCGATTATTGTTGTCACTTCGATTATTGTTGCCACTTCGATACAAGACCTTTCGATACATGACCTTTCGATACAAGACCCCCCATTTATCCCTTTATTAAAATTCTGAAGCCGCCGAAGGTGGCCGTAATCATTGTTTGCCTCCCTCGATTATTGTTGCCACTTAGATACAAGACCTTTCGATACGTGACCTTTCGATATAAGACCTTTCGATACAAGACCCCCCCTTTATCCCTTTATTAAAATTCTGAAGCCGCCGAAGGTGGCCGTAATCATTGTTTGCCTCCCTCGATTATTGTTGCATCCCTCGATTACTGTTGTCTCCCTTGATTATTGTTGCCACTTCGATTATTGTTGCCACTTCGATACAAGACCTTTCGATACATGACCTTTCGATACAAGACCTTTCGATACAAGACCCCCCCTATCCCTTTATTAAAATTCTGAAGCCGCCGAAGGTGGCCGTAATCATTGTTTGTCTCCCTCGATTATTGTTGTCACTTCGATTATTGTTGCGTCCTTCCATTATTGTTGTAGAATGCATTAATAAATTGAGTAGAATATGATACAGATTAGAGTAGAATGCACTACTAAATGCAGTAGAAATCATTACAACAACATAATGACCTCGATTATTGTTTGTCTCCTTCAATTATTGTCGCCTCCCTCAACAACATAATGAACTCATTACAACATCATAATGACCTCCACTGTGTCCCTTTATAATCGAGGGAGGCGAACGATCACGGCCGCCTTCGGCGGCCGTGATCATTCGCCTCCCTCGATTATTGTTCGCCTCCCTTGATTAGGCTTTATGTGCTTATTCTTAGGGATTAGGGTTTAGGGGTTATTTTTAGGGTTTATGGTAGATTTTATTATTCACTACAGTATAATCGATTATTAAACAGAGTACAATGTAATTTATAAATAGAGTACTAGTAAAAATTGAGGAGACTGTGTTTATAAATAGTGCAGAATACATTACTAACTGGTGTAGAATTCATAAAGATAGTACAAAGAACAAATCCATTTTTCAGATTTCAATCCCACTACAGCAAATTTATATTCAGAACAGATTTAGATGTAATCAACAGCACCCATGCTCAGTTTTAAATACAAATTGATCAATTTCAAATACAACTTCCATCAAATACAACTTCCACAATTTCAAATACAAATTCAATACATTACACTAAACTAAATGCCCTAATCAAATCAACACATGTTCAAATATGTTCAAATACTCAGAAACCATGCTCAGATTGCTGAATGTTCTATCCTTGTTTCAGAACTTCATGCTCAATAGATGCATTCTCTCTTGCTCTTCTTGCGACTTCTTTTCTCACCTCATTCAACTCTGTCATGATGATAGCAGAACAATATTTTACTTTAAGGATCTTCAACAAATCAACATCCTGTTTGAAAAATACAAGTCATAGTAGAATATAGGTTATTGCAATCAAAGGTTGACAACTTTTTTGACTTTAGAAAAAGTACAACCTAACAACTTCTTATTTTCCATTAATTAGTTAGTAGATTCATTCAATTCTACTAAACTCTCTATTTGTTAAGTTCAACTCTAAGTTAGTAGAATCTGGGGAATTGGAGTTGTCAGGGAGCTGGAGTTTCTGCAAACACTCCCTATATCACCCAATTTGTACTTTCTCACTCGGTTAATCTAACAAACAACACCACCACATTGGTAGAATATAGGTTCTATTTCCAGAGATTTCTATAGACTGAAGATTTCCACTAATTCATACTTGAAAAAAAAAACACAGTGCCCACCTTTATACCCGTATTTGTAGCTTCAAGCGAGGCCTCAAGCAGTGGGTCGAACATGGGGTTGAATGCCATAGTAAATGCACAATCCACAATATGAAACCCTAGAATACAAACAGCAGCATATAAGACAATAGGGAAGCTGAATAATTTCAATGACTCAAATCTGCAGGAAATATATCAAAAGGATGAAGACGCCTCATCTGAATCAAGCCTTACCAGTTCAATGAGCAGCCTGTAGGAAATGCAATGCCAGCTTGTAACCCATTTTCTGATATTAACTTGCGAACTGTATTCTCCAAGGTCTCACATATGTCAGTCATCAACATTCCAGGCTTCACAATTGTCTTTATGTATTTTCGAACCTGTCGAGTAGCATTAATAAGAAATTTGGGAATGCCATTCTAACACTAAATAATAAATTAGAATAATCCCTATATTGAATATAGAAGATTTCAAAGTATATTTTCTGAGACATGACACGATTAGCCAGTCTGATTATGCACAATGCTTCCAAGAACATTAAGCATAAATTTGGAGCTACCTGACGGTGGACTTCTGCTGCTTGGCGAACCGAATTGTAAAGTGGTTTTTCCAGTCGCTCAAGTTCTTTCTTTTCCTCAGATGTAATTCTCCACAAGTTACTACATTCAAGTATTCAACCATTGTTTATGAAACAACATTTTTACATTACCAGCATACCAACAAAAAAAGATATTTCGTTGACAAGTGGATTCACAACAGCTCTATAGAAAATTATTAATTAATTGAAGATGTACGCATTAGCTATATGATGGATAGTAGACTGTAATACATTAATCCTCTCATACAAATATAATTTTCTTGGATCTCGTTAGTTTTGTCTCGGGTTTTCTTTAGAATCATAATTATAGATGCAGTTTGCACCTTTTAATTTTCTCCTCCCTGTCTTTTCTTTCTTTGGACCATCATGCATTTAGTTACAGAAATATCGGAGAAGACATAACATCTAAGAAAATTATTTTGGACTTTTCCAAGTGATAAATAAACAAATTGCCTAAAGGGATATTCAATTATTCATGCACCAAGAAACACTAAGAATAAAATGAAGGCTTCATTGACATACTCATCCTTGTATTGTTGAATTTCACCCTCTGGAAAATCACCAGATGGAAAAAGTTCAACTACAGGTATAGATGGCGGATCAGTTTGCTGAACTGGTTCTTTCTTCTTTCTGCGAATAAGAAATACAGTTAATAATTAATTTATCATGCCAAATGTAGGAAGCGAAAAATGGGGAAGCATGCAAAGCATTTTTTAGTCTTACTTGCTTTTACTTTTCTTCTTCTTTTTCTTTGCAGCTTCTACATGGTGAATCGTAGAAAATGGACAAGTTAGGCATGAACTAGAAAAAGGGACCGTACAAAACCAATTCAAATATTAATCACTAAAATTAGTTACTGAACTATAAAGCTCGCAAATGGTTAAGGTAAAATATTAATCAGTGATGCGACAAAATAAGTGTCTATTTGAATTAATCCTTAGGAAAACATATATCCAGTCACTCTTATAAAATGAACATGTCAGACTAGTCATCAGTGAACAACTTTTAGAAATCGAGGACATGAAATATCATAGGATAAAAAAACTAGCTTTTAGACCCAAAAATTACAAAAATAAAATAAATATCAGATTGAAATGAATCAAACTATATATCTCTACTGCATTTCATGACCAAAACGGAAAAGGAAGCGCAGTGGGACCCACTCGCGAAGCAAACAAGGTAATAGAAAGGTGTATATACTACTGACCTTCTCCCTCAATTAAACTACTGACCTTCTGCAAATCCAAGTTCTGAAAGAGGACCCCCAAAATTAAAACCGTAATCACTAATAACATAATCAAAGAGAACTCCTAAATTGAGATAAAACTATAAACCCTAAATCATTTTAACATTCATCCTTAAATCAAGAAAATCAACTTAATACTACTAAATCAAAACCTAAATAAACAAGAACCGAATCGAAATTCAAGTTTTTTCGGAATAAGCATACCTCGTTTCCTCGCTGATGTCACTTCGTCCTCGCGCCGCTGGAGCCTCATCGAAGCCTCCCCGCCGTGGCCTCGTCAAAGCCTCCCCGTTGTCTCCTCGGTGGTGCTTCAACGAAGAAGCGAAATCGCCGCCGCTGGAGCCTCGTCGACGCCTCCCCGCTGTCGCCTCGCCGCCGCTGGAGAACGTGCTGAATCGGCCGCGTTGGAGCTGTCGGGACCCGGTGCTATGACTTGGAAATCGACAACCCTAGATTGGATATGTAGAGAACTGGAGAAGTGGAGAGAGAACGAAAAAAAGAGTGGCGCGTGGACTGGACCGAAAAATTGTTTTGTTTACGGACGGGGACCATGGGCCCCTGCCCCATGGTATAGGCTCCCGTAATTGCGTACGCGTAGTTGACCTATAATTAAGGAAATTATTTTGAATTAATTACCGTAATTAGAGTAATCGGTTATAAAATTATTTTTTTATAATTTAAATAATGGAAAATTCGAAAATTTTGGAAAATTAACATCCGTTGATAGGTGTGAACGCGAACACTTTTTTTATCATCCAACGATTGTGAATTCGCCACTTAGGACATTTGCTTCTCGATTTATATATTGTAAAATAAGGATTACATTTTTTTACCAACTTTTTTTAATTTTAATCATTTATTAAAATTATTATAAAATATATATTAATTTTATAATAAAAACACGTTTTTCTAAAACATTAATTAAAATTAATAAATATTTTTAGAAATTTAAAATCTACAAAATGCGCGTAATATAAATATTAATTTTAAATATCAATTAAGTTATGCATTTGTATTTATTCGTACATTCAATTGAATTCATAATTTTAAAACCTAATATGTTTTTTGTTTTTGAAAATTGCGCAATAAATATAAACAAATATTAATACATTCGATTAAATTCGTAATTTCAAAACATAATTAAGTTTTAATTAAATTCGTAATTTCAAAACATACTACGTTTTTTGTTTTTGAAAATTGCGGAATAAATATAAACAAATACGAAGACACTTTTAAGTGTAAAATTGGATCCAAAATTAAAAAAACATTGAAACACTTTAATATAAATACATTATACTATAAAATAATTATTATACTTTAAAATATTTAATAAATAATTATTTACGTTAAGATGTTTGGATATTTTTATGATTTTAGATTGCAATTTTATATTTTAGAAGTCTAGTCGTATTCGTTTATATTTATTGTGCAATTTTTAAAAACTAAAAAACTAATATGTTACAATGAGACGAATTTAATTTTGTGTACGAGTAAGTAAAAATGCATATTTAAAATTAATGTTTATATTACTTGTTTATTTTTGTAGATTTCAAAAATA
Source organism: Euphrasia confusa (assembly GCA_954870475.1). Taxonomy (NCBI): domain Eukaryota; kingdom Viridiplantae; phylum Streptophyta; class Magnoliopsida; order Lamiales; family Orobanchaceae; genus Euphrasia; species Euphrasia confusa. The sequence continues at coordinate 24,549,910 of OX940961.1, forward strand.
TAAAAATATTTAAGTTTCTGTTTATATTACCGGCTTATTTTGTAGATTTCAAAAATATAAAAATATTTAAGTTTCGTAAAAATAAATTTTAATTTATGTTTTGAAAAAAATGTTTTTTTTATAAAATTAATATATTTATATAATATTTAAATTAAATAATTAAATATATATATATATATATATATATATATATATATATATATATATAAAAAATAAACAAAGCTACTTGTCATCGATGCCCTACTAGCTACCGCTCCAAGGAAAACTGGAAAAGAACAACTTGCCGATTACGTATTCGCTTACAAAGCTTTTGAAGCTATCCGAACACGTGTCATAATTTCATTGGCTATCCAGCAAGGCGGTTTCGTCAAAATCGCACCCTCACACCCTTAAAATCACGCGTTGCTCCTCTCTTTTCCACACACATCTGATTCAGAATATCATCATAATCTTTTAGAAACAAATTTCCTCTTATCTTCTCAACACAGCTTGTTCAAGGTATGGAATCAATTTTTTATTCTCCTTCTCTTTTGTTCTTCGATTCATCTGGTTTATTTATTATTTTTAATTTATTGAAATCGACTGTCTTTTGTTGTTATTATCTAAGATCGAGCTGGATCTTTAATTTGTTTATCGTTAATTTGATTTTACGATCGAGCTGGATCTTTGATTTGTTTATCGTTAATTTGATTTTACGATCGTTTATATTAATCGTATGATATTTTTTGCTGAATCTGAATCAATAATTATTTTGGATAATTTTTTGAACACCTTTTTAGTTTTGGAAAATCATGCTGACCTTTTTATTTTTCTAATGGCTAATACCGTTAGCCGGATCTGTACAGCTTTGGAGAGTTGTTTTTTAGCAAATCGAAGCAGGTCTTTTGATAGCGTTTGATATTTGATTGATCTTTTTATAGTATTTGAGAATTTTGAGAAGAATTTGGGATACTATATTTTGTATGTGATTAAATTGAGAGGATTTTATTCTGATGATGCTTTTTACCAACTTACAGATGCAGATCTTTGTGAAGACCCTTACTGGCAAGACCATCACCCTCGAGGTGGAATCTTCCGACACCATCGACAATGTCAAGGCTAAAATCCAGGACAAGGAAGGAATTCCCCCGGACCAGCAGAGGTTGATCTTTGCCGGAAAGCAGCTCGAGGACGGCCGTACTCTCGCTGACTACAACATCCAGAAGGAGTCAACTCTCCACTTGGTACTCCGTCTGCGTGGTGGTATGCAGATTTTTGTCAAAACCCTCACCGGGAAGACCATCACCCTAGAGGTGGAATCTTCCGACACGATTGACAATGTCAAAGCTAAAATCCAGGATAAGGAAGGAATTCCACCGGACCAGCAAAGGTTGATCTTTGCCGGTAAGCAGCTCGAGGATGGTCGTACCCTAGCTGACTACAACATCCAGAAGGAGTCGACACTCCACTTGGTACTGCGTCTGCGTGGTGGTATGCAGATATTTGTCAAAACCCTCACCGGAAAGACCATCACCCTCGAGGTTGAATCTTCAGACACCATTGACAATGTCAAAGCTAAAATCCAGGATAAGGAAGGAATTCCCCCGGACCAGCAAAGGTTGATCTTTGCCGGTAAGCAGCTCGAGGATGGCCGTACCCTCGCTGATTACAACATCCAGAAAGAGTCGACCCTTCACTTAGTTCTCCGTCTCCGCGGTGGTATGCAGATTTTTGTCAAGACCCTCACCGGAAAGACCATCACTTTGGAGGTGGAAAGCTCTGATACAATTGACAATGTCAAGGCCAAGATCCAAGACAAGGAGGGTATCCCACCAGACCAACAGAGACTGATTTTTGCGGGGAAGCAGCTTGAGGATGGTCGTACCTTGGCTGATTACAACATTCAGAAGGAGAGCACTCTTCACTTGGTCCTGAGGTTGAGAGGAGGAATGCAAATATTTGTCAAGACCCTAACAGGGAAGACCATTACTCTGGAGGTCGAGAGCTCGGATACGATTGACAATGTGAAGGCGAAGATCCAGGATAAGGAGGGTATACCGCCTGACCAGCAGAGGTTGATTTTTGCTGGAAAGCAGTTGGAGGATGGAAGGACTCTGGCTGACTACAATATCCAGAAGGAGTCGACCCTTCACCTCGTACTTCGTCTCCGTGGTGGTTTCTGAATGCTGTGTGTCATTTATCGTCTGTTGGTGGTGCCCTAATGGTGTCTGTAGTCGGGTTTTTTTCTGTTGTGTTTGCCTTTTGGTTCTTTGTTTCCGTGTTTGTTGTCATTATTTTCTGGTACCTTCGAACAATTTGGGATGTCCGCCTATTGAATGAATAAATTGTGTGTTTTTTTAATTTCTTATTTCCTTCTAATTTCATTTTACTACGCCATAACCATAACATGCCTATGGCTTCACACTTGAATCTTGGTTGATGTTTGCTCTACAAATATGTACTTGAATCTTGGTTGATGTTTTCTCTACAAATATGAACTCGGTTTTGGGACTCTAGGTAGTACTCACTTGACTTCTAGTTGCATTGATTGCCTTTAAACAGAAAGTTTTGCAATTTTCTCCAGCACATCTTAATTGGAAATGATAAAAGACTCACTGGGTTGCTAGTGGAATTAAAGAAGAGAATTTTGTGAAGTGAAGGTTTCATATTGTCTTCCAAAGTACAGTGTGTATGAGATTTTTCAAAAATCTGTGTTTCTCAACCAAGATATTAAAAAAACAAGACTTACAAATATATAAATGATACATAAGTAGCTACACATTTCAAATATTATTGGTCTTTTCAAGTAAGAGTTTTAGACTTAAGTTTTGCACCTCTTCTCGTCTCTTGTTTCTGAACCGGATATGAAGGTATTAATCATGATTTTGTTCAGGGGTTCACTTCACTTAGAACAATTGTATTGATGTGATTTATAGTGAATGAAAAATTTGGCACTAATTTTGGAACTTCAAAATATTAGTAGTATATTTATTGTTTTAAACTATATATAAACAAGTTAGTTAAACTATTTGTATACAAATGTAGATGAAGTTATAAGTTTTAAAAGAAATAAAAAACTTTAATTTGCACTCAAAATTTTCATAAATATACTCTATACTTAAATTTTTTATACAAGTTGAATTTTATCATTAAATTTAAAAAAAAAAAGTAATAGTTTTCAAAAACAAAAATAGTAAAATAATTGTAATATTTTAGTCTAACAATATTCATAAAAAATTGAAATGAGCATCACATTTTTTTCATACCTTTTAAGGTTTTAGCTTATTATTTAAATAAAACTAATATGACACTTTTAAATATGGATTTATTAAATTGTAATCTTTGATTTGTACAGATAGATATTGCCTCCAAATCATACCCACCTCTGGAGTTGTTGTCTACTGTTAAAAGGGCAAAGACTATGTTTATCAGCAACTCAACCCAACTCAAACTTTTAATAAAATATAATTTTATTTTACTTTTACCTACCCAATTTATAAAATCAACCTTTTAGAAGAAAGGGTATACACATATGGGGCACTTGCAGCTCTAATATCATATTTTTTTCCATTGTTTAGGAAAATATTATTTTAGGGCACCATACCCGAAATACCCTTTTCAATTAAAAAAAAATAATAATTTAATATATATATAAATTAAATTTACCCACTTTATTACAAGTTTATTATTAGCATATATGTGGGAGTTTCACGAACCGAATAAACTACCTTCTTAATAACCTCCAAATTAATGGTTCACCGCCCCCTTAGAGCATCTCCAATGCAGCCCATTTGGGTGCATTGGGTCAAGTGAAGTGGATTTGGGCACATAAAAATAATTTTTTTAGCATTGGAGCAAATATGAAAATAATGGGCATGCCCACTGTCTTGGCTATGCCCATTTCTGATATGTGGGCCACAATTAATTTTTTATTTACTTTTTGTATGTGTTAGTAGTAGTATTTAATTAATAAAAGTGGAATTTAAAAATGAGAAGTGAGCTTTTGCATTGGAGTGAATTGACCACTTTTTCCATTTGTCCACTTTGATATGATTTGGCAAAAACGGGCCCACAAAAAGTTAAAAGTGGGCTTGATGCATTGAAGATGCTCTTAATAACCTACACGACTCCACATTAATGGCACATTATTTAACACTTTACCTCTTAGACAATCCTTCCATTATATATATATACTCGGAAGTTGATACGGTTTCACACGGTGTATTAACTTTTCAAATTATCTTTTGACATATGCAATTTATTTGTTTAGTTATTTTTAATTTTATTTTTTACTTTTTCGCACGTTCTGAAAGTAATGGAAACAGTTAGAGATTTAGTCCTTTTTTTTGCGGACAAAGTTTTATATTTTGAAAAAAAATGTTTTAAATAATTTAATTTTAATATATATGAATATAATTTTAAAAACTTTTTTTTTTCGAAAAAAGTACTTTTTTTATTTTGAAAAAACTAGTAACACTGCACGTGCGATGCACGTGGTATATTTTTTTAAATTGATGCTAATGAAAATTTTATTTTATTTCATAATCTTAGTCTCACTCTAATTTGTAGGGGTGAGCATGAGACGGAATTAGGCTCTCACTCTAATTTGTAGGGGTGCGCATGAGACGGAATTAGGGGAATCTCGTCCCGTCCTGATAATTTATATTCGAGTCGAGATCGAGACGGGATCGAGACCTCCCAAAATTTTAAATAAAATTATAAAATTAAAATTAAAAATTAAAAATTAAATTAAATATTATTAACTTATTAAATAATCAAAATACAATAAAAAAATTATGTTTTTAAGAGAAATAAATTAAATTATTCAATTTAAAAGACTTTTTACAATTTTTAAAATATAAATATTTAAGTATTTTCAAAACAAATTATATATAAAAAAATAAATTATTATTAGATTTGTGAAAATGTATTAATTAAGAAATAAATTTAATCGAAAGTGTGATTAATATTTTGATATTTATATCAATTTATGTGAAAAAATAATATTTTTTTACGTATATTAATAAATTTGCGGGGCGGGACGGGATAAAATGGGATCTTTCCGATCTCATCCCGTTATGAAAAAAATAAATCGGGACGGGACGGAACGCGATTGCCATTTTTAAAATTGATCACATCCTATCTCGCTAACTAATTGTATCTCATTTTCAACGAAATAATAATAAATTATGAAAATAAAGTATAAAATCTCATTATAGAAGATATCTATTTATTTGATTATTTTTAATATTTAAAAATTCGACACTATCATATTGATCTCACCTACAATGAAGAAAATATAGAAAAAAGAGAGCAAGAGTCGAGAACCATGATTAAGCTATGATGGGGGCAGGTCAAGGTCGAGAACCACCGCGGCTGCGGCCCGTACGTAATTAACTAATCGAAAATAGAACTGTAAAATAGAAAATGTTAATTTAATTTTTCTTCCGATCGATTAACATTACAATTAGCAAATAAATATGCAAACCTTTCCATAATCGTCTTTTGTCAAATTTTGTATCAATTCTACTCCTACTGAAAAGAATCTCATTCCAAACGGAATGTAGGTTACAATTTCAATTCAATTTATGACATATTGAAAAAAAAAACAAATTCTACTAATAAATTATACCTTAATAAATTATACCTTAATTTGATTATGCAAAATAAAAATCCAAATTTGAATTAGAGAAAAACGAAAAAAAATGTATAATGAAATAATTAAAGCGTACATGAAATTTTGGAAAAAATAAAAAAAATTCGACGAATATATATAAGCAGAAATATTGAAGCATGATAACATGAAATACCTGTGCGAATTGATCTCGATATGTTCTATAAAACGCGGCCAATTTTTCTTGGAAAGATGAGCGGATCGGTTGAAATTTGGAAATAAGAGGAGAATGAGTTTGATAAGAATAAAAAAATATTTATGCAAATGGAAAAAAAAACAAAAAAAAAATGTATCATTAATTAAAATTACATATTCTTAAGCTGTGCAAATTTACTGAATATAAAAATTTACCAAATAATTATATTAATTTACAAATTTTGACTTAATAATTATATTATTATTTTTATTAATAATTTATATTTAATATTATTGTTTTTATTTATAATTATAGTGTGAATACAATAATATTAAACCTTTCTTATTGGTCCAAGTGGCATGAAGAGATTCAGAAACTATATATGTATAGATAGATTTGTTTTTAAATAATTTAATTAAATATATAGAGTAAATATAAATTTTTTTGCGTAAAGAGTTTATTATTTTGAAAAAAATTGTTTTTAAATAATTTAAATAAATATATATAGTGAATATAATTTTAAAAAAATTATTTTTTTCGGAAATAATTTTTTATTTGGAAATTTTTTGTTTTAAAATAATTGAATTAAATATATACGTGAATATAATTTTAAAAAGTGTTTTTTTAGTAAAGAATTTTTTAGTTAAAAAAAATTGTTTTTAAATAATTTAATTAAATATATACATTGAATATAATCTTATAAACTGTTATTCAAATATTTTCTTTAAAAAAAACACTGAAAATGAATTTTAATCGTCCATTCGTAAACGGTTTTATCTATGCTACACCCAGTGGAGTACATCATGTATTTACTAACCGTTGATTTAATATTATTATATACAAATGCACACACAATCACACACACCGATGTATGCATCAACGGCAAAGATTACAGGAGAATAATACACCAGGTGTACCATTTAATAGACCATTCGTAAACAATTTCGACTTAAACATTCCGCTGGAGGAGTCAGATTCAATTGGTGGTTCATTGAGTGAAATTAATCATAAAATTGTTGAACCAAATGTTATTAAAAAAACAGTCTTTATCTAAATGTCTGAACCCCGGATATACGTTCTTTGTATTTTAATTTTCCTCCCCAACAGATAAGAATGATGTGTAAAAAAGGAGATCAGGATAAGCATCCTGAATCGAATGTGACGGGTTGTCAGTTGGCGGTTGAAGCTCGAGTTATACAAGGAGAGTCACAAATTAAAATTACCACTTGTAAATTAGAGCACAATCACGTTTTGATTCCTAAAAACAAACTATTTTTAGTTAGTTTTAGAAGTATAAGTTCTTATTTTAAAAGAGAGAATGATGATGAATTTTATAAGTTTATAGACTCTATGCAAATTTTGACTGATTTTTTAATTGATTTGTATATATGAATTTTCATTAATTTGAGAGAACTATAAAAAAAATTATTAATTAAAGTGAACTTCCATATACTCGACTTATTCATTCAAATTAATATGAGTATATAAAAATATTAATATTATTTAGAAAATACTAAAAATATATTATTATTTATTATTATTATTATTCTCATTTTAATTTTTATTACTTTATACTCCGAAGACATCTTGGTCGATTCCACTTTCTCCTAAGGGAGAAGATCCAAGAATCGAGTAGGGAGCTCTTCCTTTCCTCCTCTGTTTAGCCCTTACCAAGTTCATTCCATTTTCCCCAACTCTGGGCGTTAGGTTTGGAGAGAGATGGGACCGGTTATATAATAGAGGGAGCAGATGCAAGCTTTTTCTTTATACTCGTTTTTCATGTATTAACTTTCGTTATTTGTTAAATTACAATTTTTTCTCGTTCGTGTCGAGGTTTTTTAATTTTTTTCTACTAAATATTAAACAATAGTACATAATTGTAAATAAATAGTTATAAATAATTTTTAAATTAAATTAAATATTAATACTAATACTATTAATTTATAATATTTTTATTTATTGTTAAAAAAGTCTTTTTATATTAATAAATACAAAAATAATTTATTATAATAATTACTTTAAAAAATATATGATTAGTCTAATTTTTCCAAATAAAATTTTGATTATTTGTTCAAAAACTATTTCAATACTGTGAAATCCAAATTTTGCAATAATTATGGAGCACTAAATTAATAGAAAAAAAGAATTAGAAAAGAAATCGATAGAAATTAGATATTAAAATAAAAATAATAATTATTACAAATACATGTCATATTTTGATGGAAAGTGTATAAAATATTTTTTACCAAGAATATTATTACAACGTGCCACGTGTTATGTTTTAATCGGAAGTGTATTGACTTTTTGTTACACTTTGTGTATATATAGGGTCTATTAGATGCTACACCTGGTGTATTACTCTTGGTAGCATCTTAACCGTTGATGCATACACAATACACGTCGGTGTGTGTGATTGTGTGTGCACTTGTATAAAATAATATTAAATTTACGGTTATTAAATGCATGGTGTACTCCACCGGGTGTAGCATTGATAAAACCGTATATATAGCATTTTCCTATATACTCCATATATTTAGTACTTTGTTTGTTTTTATGGATATCTGATGCACTATGAAGTAACTATGTGGAATTTGTTTAAAATTTTTAGGGGTATACATGTATGGGGTCAACGGTAAATCTTATATTATATTTCTAACTCATTGTTTAGGTTAATAGTATTTTAGGGTACCATACCCAAAATATTCTTTTCAATTACAGAAAACTAAGATCTTTCGACCCGTGCGATGCACCGGGATTATCTTTCCGAAGCTTCTCCGGTCAGTATTTAAATATAAGCATATTAATAAAAAAGATTTAAAATAAATGTAAATAAAAATTTCAAATAAAGAGGACAATGATTGAAGAAAATAACCTTACCTCATAATAGATTTTAAAAAATAATAGCAAAATTTGAAGATCAATTCACATTTCTAAACACTTCTTTGTAAACAACATTTGTAGCCTTATTCGTGAGTTCTCCATTCGAATCACAAATTAAGAATTTCAAACCTCCTCGATTAGTGACTCTAGAAACTGCAACATATAATTGTCCGTGTGTGAACACCGGCCTTCTCAACAGAATCCCAACCTTTGACAAAGATTACCCTTGACTCTTGTTAATTTTCATAGCGTAAGATATCACACTACAAAAAAGTCGCGGATCCTCTACGGGGATCCCCTACGGCTAGCAGCCCGTAGGGCCGCCCCTACGGCGTCCCCTACGGGAAACACCATATTGACATCCCCTACGGGAACCCCTACGGCCGGAGACGTAGGGGAGAATCCCGTAGGGGGTTCCCGTAGGGGCCTAGGCGGGAATGCGCGCGCCTCGTTTCCCTCCAAGAGTCCATACGGGGTCCCCTACGGGTAACCCGTAGGCTACTGGGCCCTACGGGAGACTTCCCGAAGGGGACGAGGCGCGGAGACCCCCTACGGCGTATCCCGTAGGGGGGAGTTAATTACCCCCTACGGCTAGGCAGCCGTAGGGGCCCCTACGGGAATATCCCCGTAGGGGAGTATTAAAACGTCATCGTTTTAATACGTACTAATACCCTACGGCATAAGCCATAGGGGCGTGCCGTAGGGGATCCTTTAATATCAGACAGCGGGCAGAACAGATTACAGAACTCTTTTTCATTCTCGTTTTTCAAAAGGGGTGACGCGGGTCTGGAGATTTCCGGCGATTTCCATCTTCCACCGGCGAATTCAAGCAACAAGGACCTCAACCCATTCGATTATCCTCACTACTAAGGTTTGATTTCGATTCTTGTCTTTTAATTTGTTTGTTTTTCCAATTTCAAAAAAATTAGGGTTTGTTCTGAAAACCTATTTTTTGGCAAGAATGTATTTCTTATTATTGTTATTGATTGTGCTAGAGTAGAGGAGTCGTGTATTATCTTGATTTTGGATATGAAGTTTGATAAATTTCACAATTTAGGGTTTTTTTGAATTTCGATCTTCAATAATTTTTGGGGTTTAATTGTTTTGGGGCTGTTGTCAGCCGGTTTAAGTAAATGTTGAGATAATTTAATTGAAGTTTCGATATATTTTCGATTTTGGGGCTTTGTTGGTAGAAAACAAGATTTTAAGGACCGGGCGAGCCGAACGAGGGCGAGTCGATCGAACGAGGCAGTGCTTCTTGTTGGTATTTGCGGGATCTTTGTCACTTATTCTTAGACTACTTGTTTGAGGTAAATTAACTACTCTCCCTCTCTTCATTTTATTTAAATGGACTAATCTCATCATTTGTTTGAGAATTGCAAGACAAAATGAGAATTTTGAAAATTATAAACTCCCTCCCTCTCTTGGTTTGGGGTTTAATGTGTTTGTTTCTCTTTTTTAGTTTTTGTAATGAAAATAGAAACTTCAACTTATTTTGTGAAAGTGTAAGTTATCACATGAAATTGATACCATACTATTTGTAGACATTCATAAGCTTAATGATATAGTTTAATTGGAGTTTCGATATCATTTGCTATTCTTTTTATCTTTTGTTACATGGCTGATTTTTAGAGTTATCGTGTCGGTTTGAGTTTGTCAAAAATAATTCCTACATTAGTTTTATCATGTTGTAATGAGTCTATGGTGAAAGTTTGAGGTCATTCGGATAAGTAACGAAGCCTAGAGAGCGAATTGTCTAAATTGAGTAAAATGAACCAAAATGCATAATTAAAAAAATTTGAATAGGTACTTAGAAGTATATCCTCCTTTGAAACCTTTTTGTTTACTTTTTGTTTACTTTGTAAACTTAAAAAAATGTGTTATATGTTTTAATGTTTATTGTTTATATGTTATAATGTTTATTGTTTATGTTGAGATATGTTGCAATTTCCCATACAATAGATTGAAAAGCTTAGACCCGTTTGAGATTTAATATCGAACTTACCATTCGATATTGAATCTTGAATTGTCCCATTTTTGGACAGTTTGAGAATGTGATTATGATGTTCTTTGTTAGTTGATATGTGTTTCGATTATGGACTTATTTTAAGATTTGGTTAGTTATTTCTCTACGTTCTCGGGTACATTGAAACACGTGTACTTAGAGAACTGTAGGGAAGTGCTGCCAAATTTTTTAAGTCCATTCGAGACACTAACTAACAAAGAACATCATATCACATTCTTGAATGGGATAGGACCCTTCCCTTACCAATAAAGCAATTACAACGCATATGTGCTGTCGAATTCATGTCAAAATCTCATTAACTTTTTAAAATGTGTATGATTGTTTACTATACATTCTTAAATGTGTATGATTGTTTATTTTGTTTAAAGATTATCGTTTTAATTCTATAGAATGAACTCTGATCGTAATTGGATGTACAAACGGAGGGTTGGCGGTTATCTGTCTAAAGAGTTTTTGGATGGAATCGAGTCATTCATTGAGTTCGCAAGAAAAAATGCTGAATGGAAAGACGGTGATAAGTTGAAATGTCCTTGTAGTCGAAAGAGGTGTAGCAATATTAATTACTTGGACACTGAGACAATCACGCGGCATCTGCTGAAGCATGGGTTTGTTCCGGGTTATCACACATGGTTATTCCACGGCGAAGGCCATCTTTATGAACAAGTTCTGAATCAGAATGTGATCCCTGTTCCAAGCCAATCAAACATTCCGGCCGATCCAAATCCATACATCGATATGATCCGTGATGCTGCTGGTCCTTCATTTAATCAGTCTGAAACAGTTGAAGAACCACCCAATCCAGAGGCTCAAAAGTTTTACGATATGTTGAAAGCAGCGAATGACCCATTGTACGAAGGATGTGAAACTCATTCGAAGTTGTCTTTTGTTGCTAGAACGATGAATATAAAGTCCGAGTGTCACATCACAGAGAAAGGTTACGACCTATACGGATCGTTGTTCAAAGAAGTGTTGCCCAAAGGTAACTTGGTAACTGAAAACTTCTACAAGAGCAAGCAACTACTTCGAGGCATGGGTTTACCGGTTGAGAAAATTGACACGTGTATCAATAACTGCATGATATACTGGGGAAGCGAAGACCGTGACAGAAAGAGTTGTAAGATTTCTGATCATCCGCGATTCAAACCAGTGAACTCGAACAATAACAAACGGAAGAAGACAAGCATACCGTACAAGAGAATGCATTATTTTCCTTTGACGCCCCGTCTGCAACGTTTGTATGCATCTAATGCCACAGCTGCGGACATGAGGTGGCATGCCGAACATGTTGTCAAAGATGATATTATGCATCATCCATCAGATTCTATGGCTTGGAAGCATTTCAACCAAGAATATCCAGACTTCGCAGCTGATTCTCGAAATGTCAGATTAGGTTTATGTACCGATGGGTTTCAACCGTTTGGAAGTTTCGGTCAACAGTACTCTTCATGGCCCGTAATTGTCACACCTTACAATTTGCCACCGCATATGTGCATGAAAGACCAATACATGTTTTTAACCGTATTGATCCCAGGACCGAAAAACCCGAAGGACAAAATTGACGTGTTCCTACAGCCGTTGATAGCTGAATTGCTTAATTTGTGGGAAACCGGTGTTGTATCCTATGACATATCCAGAAAACAAAATTTCGTGCTTCGTGCTGCATTGTTGTGGACAATTAGTGATTTTCCAGCTTATTCGATGTTATCGGGTAGAAGTACTGCAGGTAAAGAAGCATGTCCCTACTGTATGGAACGTTCTGAAGCGTTCAGCTTACGATGCAGTGGAAAACAATCGTGGTTTGATAACCACAGGAAGTTTCTTGAAGCCGATCACCCTTTCCGAAGGAATAAGGTGAATTTTAGGAAAAACAAAGTTGTCACTACTATCCCCCCTGCTCCGCGATCCGGGACTGAAATTCTTGCCGATATTGATCGACTAGGTCTTCTGAAAGTGACTGAACCAGATGCAACTCTAGTTAATGCTAATATTTTCAAGACTACCGGTTGGAAAAAAAGAAGCATCTTTTGGGATTTACCGTATTGGAGCACTAATCTCATTCGACATAATCTTGATGTAATGCACATTGAGAAAAATGTTTTCGATAATGTCTTTAACACAGTCATGAATGTGAAGGGGAAAACGAAAGACACACCGAAATCGAGAGAGGAGTTAAATGATTATTGCAGACGACCTGAGTTACAAAAGAATCCTGTAACAGGAAAATATCCTGCAGCGTGTTACTGTTTGGATAAAGCTTCTAAAACACAGTTGTGTGAATGGTTGAAGGGACTAAAATTCCCAGATGGGTATGCAAGTAATATTGGGCGATGTGTCGACATGATACAGTTGAGATTGATCGGTATGAAAAGTCATGATTGTCACGTATTTATGCAGAGATTGATTCCAATTGCTTTTCGTGATTTGCTACCGCAACCAGTCTGGAAGGCGCTAACAGAGTTGAGTTTGTTCTTTAAAGAACTGTGCTCAAGGTCGGTAGGCACTCATGATATGCTCAGATTGGAGCGCGAAATACCGATAATATTGTGCAATTTGGAAAGGATCTTTCCCCCGAGTTTCTTCGATTCGATGGAGCATTTACCTGTTCACCTGCCACACGAAGCCAGAATTGGTGGCCCAGTCCAATACAGATGGATGTATCCATTCGAGAGGTACCTTCGAAAATTGAAAAATAATGTAAGAAACAAGGCTAGAGTAGAGGGTTCGATCGCGAATGCTTATCTGATTGAAGAGACTGCTACATTCATGTCATTTTACTTTGAAGATCATGTGCCTACCAGAATTAACAGTTTGGGCAGAAATGAAACACATAATGACATTGAAGGAGAGCATGTTTGTGTCGATCGACTTTCGTGCTTCATAGAACGGGGAGAACCTTTTGGGGGAGCACAAAAAAGGTTTCTAAACACGAAAGAGGTCGATGCAGCTACAATCTATGTGTTGTTGAATACCCCTGAAGTCGAAGAGTATGTGAAGTAAGTTTCAAACTACAAATCGCACCTGAAGTATTAATCAATATGCTCTTTCACTAATAACTTATTAATCTTTACTATGTCTATGTGTGTAAAAGTATATACACAGAGATGGTGAAGCAACAGGACCAGAGAATGTCAGATGCGAGGCTCAATGAAAGGCTAGACAAAGAATTTGCCAGCTGGTTTCGAGAATATGTAAGTTTGTAACTTGTTACATTTTCAGATAATGAACTTCAATTACCCGCTAATTTGATCCTTGTTCAAATCTGTAGGTTGCAGACCCGTCAAACAATGTTTTAAACGAAGACATTCGAAATTTAACAATAGGACCATCTCCTTGCGTGACAGTATATCCCGGCTGCAAGGTCAACGGATATAATTTTCACACTGCTGAATACGGGTCTAACAGAAAGTCGTCAAATATGGGTGTTTGTATTCGAGGAAGTAGCTACTCCTCTGAAGATGATGACTACTATGGACTTCTAAACGAAGTTTTATATCTCGACTACACGGGAATGGTTCAAAATAGAGTCCTGATGTTCAAATGTGAATGGTTTGACCCTACACCAGCAGGCACGAGACTAGATCGGCGATACAGACTGGTCGATATCAACCACAATCGACGTTTCAGAGGCTACGAGCCATTCGTTCTGGCATCACAAGCTGAGCAAGTTTATTACTCAGCTTACCCAAGTACTCGTAGAGAGAATAAAGACTGGTGGGCAACATATAAGATAAAACCAAGGGCTTCCATAGAATATATTGAACATTTGTCAGACTCTTTGCAAGAGGAAATAATTGAAGATCACGTCCCGGTACAAGCAGACGATGTGTTGCTTTTGTTAACAAATCCAAATATCAATCAAGAAGACACTGAGATGCTAGAGGATGCTGATGCACTAAATGATGATAGTGATGATTTAGGATCGTTTGATGAGGATGATGATAATATAGTGTCATCCTCAGGTAATATTGAAATGATGTGTAATATTGTTGTTAAATATGTTTGTAAATTAATATTATTGTTGTTATTGTATATGCAGATGGCGGGTCGAGGTAAACGTAGAGTTGGAGGTGGAGGTGGAGGTGTTCGCAGACTGAGTGATCGTGATGGCGATGACGACACCCTCATGCAGTCTCCTTCTTCTGGGAGTGTGCCTCCGACTCCTTCTTCTGGGAGTGTTCCTCCTACTCCTGATGCTGATCTGTCTCCTATTGCTACTCCTCCGAGTGCAGATGCATCTTCTTCAGCTGCTCCCCCTCCTATCGAGATTTATCCAGAGGGAGGGACGTAAGTATAATTTTATTTGAATGTTAGTAACTGTTGATTTTATATATCTTTTGTTAATCATGTCTTTTTAATGTAGTTTTGTGGCTCGCAATAAGACGATCGTTGCATCGGTGCTCCGATAGATTATTGAGGCTCGTATCCACCCTGATGGATACACTCTTTCTAAGGTCCCTAAGAGTCATCAGGAGATTTATTGGACCGAGTTTCAGGTACGTGTGTTGATATTTTATTGTAGCTCGTATATATTTTATCTAACGCTTTGATTTTACTAACTGTATTTATTTTGTCTGTTTTGAAGCGTCGCTTTACTTGGGATAGGAGCAGGTTCACTATTGCTGAGATCTATAAATGGTTCAGAGTAGTGTTGATGAGGAGGTACAGCAGCCGCGTGAGCGAGTGGCGTCAGAAGTGGAGGGAATCTAGAGTGGCTCCGAGCTGTGTGCCCGATGAGGTGTGGAAGAGGTGGTTGGTGATATTCGACTAGCCGAGTATAAAGAGAGGTCTGAGCGTAACACGAAGAACCGGATGAGTGAGCCAGATGGGCCGGGCACCGGCATTTCAAAGGCCGCTGGAGGATCTCGATCGGGCGTCCGATATGCTTTGGACATTGTAAGTTTTGTAGTTATATATATTTTTATATTTTAAATTATATATGTACCTGTTAATTATATATGTTTTCATATTTTGAAGGCTGAGGAGTTAGGTCGACCTGCGACAGCTTTGGACGTTGCAAAACGTCTCCACACGAAGAAGGACGGGACCCCGACATCTCAGCGAGCACATCAGCTCATTGTAAGTTTATAATGTTATTCTTTCGACTATTTCTAAATTTTTGTTTTAATTATTTTTAACTAATTAAAGATTTTCCTTTTAGGCTTCGGTGGAGCAGGCTATTGAGGAGCGTCGAGCCTCTACGCAGGAGGAGCCCGATGTGGACGAGGTCTACCTGAGCGTCGCCCCGAAGAAGAAGAATAGGATCTTCGGGACGGGCACCTTAGCGAAGGTTTGGATGTTAATTTTTTCTTTATTCATAGAATCAACAAGTTATAATTGTTTACTTACGCTTCCGTCTGCTTCAGGTCTTTAGCAGCGGCTCCTCCTCATTTTCTGTGTCTTCCTCGTCTGGCCCGTCAGAGTCGGAGGAGCGCATCAGGCAGACTTTGAGAGAGGAGTTCGAGCAGAGGCAAAAGGAGACCGAGGAACGTCTTGCTCGAGAGCGAGAGGCTGAGCGCGAAGCACTTGCTCGAGAGCGAGAGGCTGAGCGCGCTGCTGATCGTGCCGAGTTACAGAGGGGGTTCGCTGCGAGCTTGAGAGAGATGGAGCAGCGTTTGCAAGATGAGATGCTGGGTCGACCGCCTCCCTGATTGTATTTCATTATGATTTGTTTATGTTTAACTTCATATTTTAGCTGTGTTTGAATTATTTTGGATGTTTTTGAATGTTGTTGAATGATGTTGAATGCTTCTGAATGATTTTGTATGATTCAGAATGATTTTGTGTTGTTAAATGAATTTGTATGTTTCTGAAAATTGAGTGCAGGTTTGGGGTAAAAAAACAGGATTCGCCCTGCCCCTTTTTTTTTGAAATTCCCTACGGGAGGAGCCGTAGGGAAGTATGCCAGACGTCCCCTACGGGAGGAGCCGTAGGGGACACTCCTCCACGGTCCCCTACGGGAGTAGCCGTAGGGGACACTCCTTCACGGTCCCCTACGGGAGGAGCCGTAGGGGACAGCCTCACATGGTCCCCTATGGGAGCAGCCGTAGGGGACACCCCTACGTCCGCCCCCTACGGCGTCGACGTCGGCCTGCCCTACGGGAAGGATGGGCGGGGAAAATGAAGCTCCCTACGGGCTCCCCTACGAGCTCCCCGTAGGGAATGTCCCCTACGGCGATTATTCCCCGTAGGGATTAAGCTCCCTACGAGGCTAACCCCTACGTCCAAATCCCGTAGGGGATGCCGTAGGGGATGGCCTTCCCTACGGGGATCCCTACAGGAACTGCCGTAGGGATTTCGCTGTTTTTTTGTAGTGTCATAATTGGGAATTGTCGGCGTTGAAATCGAAAGGGCAAATTTGAATTAGAAGGCGAAAGTGGCAACCTTGGAATGTAACCAATTTGATCGCTTGTATCTCCTCCTAGGACTTTCGCCTCGATAACGTACTTTCCCAATTTTTTTATTACCAACCGAGTGCCATTACATAAGCCCGCTGTGTGATCGAGATTTCTTAACAGCATAATAGGCACACCAACCTAAAAAAAAATATGGAATGAATATTTAAAAAATAACGTCTTGAAAAAAAGTTTAAAAAGTTATAAAAATAAGCATAATAAATATGAATATTTAAACTAATGAATTGGAAACTTAAAGAATTAAATAAACCAGTGGAATAATTTAGACTAACCTTAAGCTTCAAAACATGATTTGGCAACCCGGAGCATTTAATTGTGTTTAAATATTCAGTGGAATGCATTTGATCAAACATCGTCGATCCTTTATCAGCCGTATCAATAGTATCCGCGCTAAGATAAACTTTCTCTTCAGTAGAATGTAGGTTAACCATGTACTCATTAACTGCTTCGACTTCATCCAAAGTAGGAGCCAGAATTGCGCGCCCTTGCAAGAATTTAGTGTCTCCGATATGTTGGTGGAAATCTGGAAAAATAGTTTGAACGATGGAACCGATGTAGTCGTCTGAGTTGGATATAATGAGATCATCAGGGATTTCAATAGTAGCCTCTCCATCGTGATCATTTCCCAAAGTTCCATCTCCAATTCATGTCATCCATTCCGCAAATGCTCTCAATGCCTGAATATCTGCTCCTTCAACCACGTTCTCCAATCTCATATTTTTTGTTAATTTCAGAATTTTGCAGTTATTCCAAATTGGGGAAGAATTGATAGTTGCATGTACAATATCATGTCGTGTCCCTTGTTGGATTACAGGTAGGATTTGCCGAAAATCCCCTCCAAAAACCACAACTTTTCCTCCAAATGGAGTATGGCCAAAATTTGGATTATCGCGTTTCATAATATCTCGAATGGTTCTATCAAGAGCTTCAAAATAGTTCCTGGAAATTAAAAAAAGTGGAAGGTCAGTTTTAAAATTGAAAAGAAAAAGGAATGGGTTTATACATGGCAGTATTTAATCTTTCATAAAAAAGAACTTAAACATGGCAGGAAATATAAAATAAAAATTAATAATTATAAACACCAAAAAGAATTAAAAATTGAACATTTAAATGAACAAAGTTGAACTTACCTGTGCATCATTGGGGCTTCATCCCAAATAATAAGAACTGCCCTTGAAATCATTTCTGCACTGTCGCTATCTGTTTCTATATTACATGTCGCATTTCCAGTCAAAACTAAGGGAATATGAAATTTTGAATGAGCAGTCCTTCCACCAGGTAATAGCAAAGAAGCAATGTCACTTGAAGCAACATTAAGAACAATCTCTCCTCTTGAACGAATAGCAGCAGAAATTGTTTTCCAGACAAATGTTTTTCCAGTTCCCCCATATCCATACAGAAAGAAAACTTGACCTGTTCCACTATCCACAAATTGCATGATGGAATTATAAGCATGAAGTTGCTGATCATTTAACATTGAAAAAGAGCGCATATGTTCTATTGCAAGATCCCCACGATTGAAATTCAGTTCATTAATTTGCTAAGAGGGAATTTCCAAGGAATGAAATATCAACTTCTTGAGGATAGGGCATTGAAGAATAATCTTTCAATGATTTGCCCTTGGACTGTAACAGAGATTCAATTTCACTCATGCAAAGATTACTTAACTGATCTTCTGTTAAAATGAGGGCTGTACGAAAAAACAAAATATAATGTCAAATAGTTGTATAAAAATAATATAGAATAAACAATTAATGTCTATAAGACTGTAAAAAGATATAAGAATTACCTGGCCTTCTAAATCTAATTCTATACTTGTTTAGTAGGTCTTCCTTCAACTCTGAACAGCATGCTTCCCAAACCTTGAAAGGGCTAATGATAGAACAGGAAGTTAGAAGATTTACAAATAATGATCTAAGCGTTGGACCTAGGCCCCAAACAGCAGCTTCCTTTATAGCATCGATATATTATTGATCGTCCTCTAATAAACCGCGAGCATAGCAACTTCTTGAAAAGTTTTGTACTGTTTACCGTTATACAGTTTAATGTCATCGTACGATACGCAGCCTTTTACAAAATTCAAGAGAAGCCTCATGTAATACACTTCTTCGAGAGACGGGGGTACAAAAGCTAATCGTCCAAGCGCTCTTCCCTTTTTCCTCGGAGTCCAGGTTCTCTTGTCGTCATGCCATACAAACTGAGACGGGAACTCTGCGTAAGTCAAGTGTTTGGCTTGTGTTGGAGTTGTATACTTAATGTCTAGATTTAAGTGATATTAACTCCCGATCCATTGCCATTAATCTATTTAATTAAATAAACAATTATTTGCGTTTAATTATTTATAATTAAATATATGCAAATTATAGTCCTAGATTATATACGTTGTAGTTAGTATGGTGTGCGTCGTCACACGGAAGATCATACTATCGGTTACTCGTATTTAATCGAACAGTTTCTCACGACCTAGATGGACACGGACCAAGCCATCGGTATAGTCGTTGTATGAGGGAGAAAATAATCGGTCTTGATTATTTTATCATACTTGTACACTTGGTGTATTGGGCGGATTGCTTGAGATTTATCGATTAGGATTGCCTTAGATAATCGATTTAAGTCTCAGTGTATTTTATTCTTAATCCCTGATATTATTGCGGGTGTGTGCATTTAATATTAGTGACTTTGATTTTCCAAAGGAATTGACCGGTTAGTATATTGGGTCAATTACAGGTAAAGTTGGGTCACAGTATTTTATGTATGACATGCCGTGAATTCTTGACGGGAAAGTGTGTCCCGATAAGGGTTGATAATGTCCCCGAGATGAGTTCATAAGGAATTATTATGTAAACCCTGCAGGTGGATTTGTTCCGCATAATAATTAAAGTTGAATGGTACTAGTCTCGGATACAAGAGATGAATAAATTAATTACGCAATTAATTTAAATTTATTCATGGACATTTCTATCTTAAACGCACTGAATAAATAATACTACCGGAGAGATAATATTATTTGATATAATATGGTATAATATTGGGAGTGCAATTATATTTATATAGTAGAAAATAAATATAATTAATATTAATGGATTAATAGATTTGGGCTTGGGCTCAATTTAATCATTAATATTGGAAGCCGAATATTCTACCTCCTTTAGATCTCCTACGTAGCCTATAAAAGCACTACATGGTCTTCTTTATTCTCATAACTTGAAGATCAGAATTCTAGAGAGAGAAAGGAGAGAAGGAGATCCATGAGCTTGGAGGATCGTCGCCCACCCGACGTTCAAGCTAGTGCAAGGAATACGTGGGAAGATTCAAAGGTCTTCGAATAGATCTCATTTCTCCGCACAACGAGAACAAAGGTAAAATCATACGAACCCCCTCGATGATTTTAATAATTAATTCGTATATGCATATGAACGAAAATCCGAGGGACGAAACCGGGGACGGGGTTTGACCGCGCGGTGGTGATCGGAGATCACCGGACCGCGGGCGGTCAAGCGAACCCCGCCGGGATCGCATGTAAACCCCTCGGCTGGACGCCGAGGGTGGCGATCGGCCTTTAGGGCGCGATCGCCGTGCGCGAACGGGGAGAACCCCGGCTGGACGCCGGGGGTGCGATCGAGCGCGTGCTCGATCGCTGGGGGCGCGGGCTGGTGCTGCCTCCCGCTCCACCGTGGGTGGCGAGTCGCCGGACTCGCCGCGGGGGCTGCCGGAGCATGCTTATGTGCTTTATTTCATGTATGTATGCTTATGTGTATTTATTTATGCATTAGATAGCGTATCCCTTTGTTATAAAAAGCTAAGTGGGAGAGGGATTGGAAACAATCCCATGGTCTCCATTGTTGTTCACTTGGTGACTTTTATGAGCTTTCGAGGTTCGTATAGACAAGTCATTGGAGGAGAATTCTTGTAATTCCTTTTACGAGAAACATTGATTGAGTTTATCAAACAATGCCTAATTTGTCTTTCTGAAACTGATTTCAAGTCGACTCATTCTCACCCCGGGGAGTGGAATGGAGCCAAAGCCACTTGGTCATGTGGATGACACAAATTAGAGACTTTCGTACCATTTCTTAAAGTGGATCGATTGTCTGCTCGGCTCCCTCATTTATGAGAGATAGGGTTGTTCGCATGGTGAATCACTGGTAATAAACTTCGAGTTTCACTTATGATTCTCCGCGTCCTGATTTACAAAAATCGAATGGATCAAGTAATTGGGAGTCAATTATAAAAGTCTCTTGGTGTAGTAAACGTCCACACCACGTGGCTTGCTATACTAACGGATTTTGGATTAATTGATGTAGACAGTTATAAGGAATTATGAAGAATTGTGAAATCATCGTAAACGTCCACACCACGTGGCTTGCGGTGATGTAGCGGTTCCAAACGATTTACTTTAGTACTGAGTAATGGTTTACACTTAGATACGCATTATAATATTCTTCCCCACGAAGTTACGCTATAAGTGATGTATGACCGAAGCAAATCTAATTGCTAAATCGTTTGGGTAGGTAAACGTCCACACCACGTGGCTTGCCATATCTGATGGGATTTTAGATGTGATTAGTGATTTAATGATGTTATTTGAGGGAGATAATATCGGAGACTAAATCAATTGTTTGTTCTTATATGTGCTCATAGATTAGGATATGGCTTTGAACCCACTTTCTGTGATACTTAAGGAATTTAACTCATTGGTCCCTGAATGTATTGATTGGAATAGAGATCTGGACATTGCCCAGACTGTTAAAGAGTAAAAGTTTGTACTCAAGTGAGCTTTGTCCTCCCGAGCCTACCAATGTCTTAACTGATGAGGAAAGGACTGATTTTGATATCTTGTTCAAACTCAAGGAGATGTTTTAGACATGACGTAGCGGCTAGACAAGAGGCGATGAGGATACTCATAAAGGCCACTCAATTCGAGGAAACGCTTGAACACGTTTTTGAGATGATGGACCTTTTGGACGAGTTAAGACGGAAATCGCAAGCTCTTGTAGCCAATGCCAAAGGTTTCGAACCTAAGGGCAAAATCGGGGGATAGGAAAAGCAAGCAAATAAACCCAGTGGTCCTAAGTTTCTTGGATCACGAGATGGGACGAGAAAGCCAATAGGCAAGAGTTCTCGATGCAAACAGTCTGGGTACTGGAAGTCTAATTATCCTCTCAAAGAAAGCACGAAATTTTTCTTTAGTTGTAAAACATAGTCAGTGGTATTATCTACCAGAACCTGGTGTGTAGATATGGAACCACTGACGGTATGCGCATTAAATGCGAGGGTTCCAGGAAACCCGACGACTTGGAAAAGAAGAAATTGTAGTCTACATGGGCAATGCTGTTGAGGAGGCAGCTGTTGCAGTGGAGGACATTTTATAGGATTTCATTTTGAGTTATTGCTTTTATGTACCTTTCATTTTAGAAAGAACTTTGTTCTGGATTTCTAATGAATGGATATTTTATTTCTTTTAATCATTTGATGGTTATAAGAAGAAATAATGATATTATCTATTCTGGTACATTAGCTAGCAATATATAAATGATGAATCCTGAGTCCACCATGATGCAACGAACCGTAGCATATAACTCGTTTTACTTTTAAGAGATATTTCTGTAATGAATCATTTATACTTGTGGATTCTTATGCTAAGTCGTGTTTATTCAAATAAGAAGTTCAAAGGTCGAAAATTGATATTTTGATCAATTAAGTTGAAGGAGTGGACCTTCCGACCTAAGAATCTAATTTGGAAGATAACATGACTAAGCAATCCTTTATGGATATAAGGTATAAGATCCGGACAAGTATTAGAATTGATTCACTCTGATGTATGCAAACCTTTGTTTACTCAGACAATAAGGTACGAGTACTTCATTCTATGATTACTCGAAAAAATGGATTAGCATACCTGATGTGCCACAAAAGCAAAGTGTTTTGACAAGTCAATGGACACAAAACTATTGTGGGGAACCATCATGGTATATCCATTGAAAGCCTGCGATTTGATCGTGGAGGCAAGTGCCTGTCTGAGGAATGCATGGCATACTGATCAGAGATTGGGATTTGATCCCAAATGACTACACCATACACTCTTGTGTAGAAATGGTGTGTCGGAAATAAGGGAACTCTTATAGAAATAGTAAAAGCATGAGTTATACGGAACTACCTATGTTCTATGGATATGTCCTGAAAAAACAACGGCGCATTCAATGCGGTTGTAGAATATCCTGGAAGGACAAAAGTTGTGTGTTCAATAGTACTATGAACCAGAAGGACGTTATAAGTTCTAACGCCCGGTTCTTAGAGGAAGACTATTAGATGAACCACAATCCCAAAGTGACGTAATACTTTGAAATGAGAGAGAAAGATTAAGACTTAGAACCAGCCGAACCGAGTAGCGGTACACCACTAACTGCACCTACTGTTATTACTGTTAATGCACCGGAATGCCGTTGTAGTGGGAGGTTGTGTGACAACCGGAGATGTTCATAAGGCTAGGAGAGTTTTCAGACTCTGGACCTAGTATACATGAAATCGATCCCTGGATCTACATGAAGGCAGTACTAGATCTAAATGTGCCTTCTTGGAAAGCTATAAGGATTATTGCTAATAGGCAAGATCATTTAGAGTACAAGCTTAGTTGATCCATTTATGGATTGAAACAAAGCATTGAGTTCGTGGTACTTGCAAATTGATGAGATAGTCCATTTTATGGATTCATCAAAGCATAGACGAATCGTGTGTATTGGAAACGTGATGGAACAAGGTGGCGTTTCTCGGGTTTTATGTAGATAACATTTTATCATTGACAACAATGTAAAGATGTAATCAGACATGAAATGATGGTTGTCTGGATAAATCATTATGAAAGATATAGGAAGAAGTTGGACATGTTCTTGAGATCTTGGATCTCTAGGAAAGAACATTGTACTTCCCCTGGACATCTTACATAGATATGATTATGGTTCGTTTTAACATGCAAGATTCCGAGAAAGGTTTGTTACCTTCCAGACACGGAATGCATCTATCTAAGGACATGTGTTTTAAAACACAAAAGGATATAGAAGCAATGAAAGCGGTTTCCTACACTTGGAGTGTGGAAAGCTTAATAAATGCGATGTTGAAAACGAAAAACCTGATATCTGCTATGCGGCTAGTATAGTGGGAGGATATCAAGGTAATATCGGAAAGGAATACTCGACTGCTGTAATGAACATTTTAAGTACTTTCGAAGTACTCGAAACTATGTTCTGAATTACGGAGCAGACAAGTTTTTCCTTTGGATTACACTCTCTTAGATTTCTAATCAAATAAGGTCCGGTGTAAGTCGATATCAGGCTATGTGTTTCACTATTAAAGGAGGAGGAGTTTTTAATATGGAAGAGTGATAAGCACGAGGTTTTTCGGACTCTACCATAGATAACCAAATAGCGGCCTCAAAGGCAGCGGAAGTTTTGGTATGGCTCCGGGATAACCTCTGGGACTTAGATGTGATTCTTAGTTTGCCAAAGGCTATGTAAATAGCGGTGCGATGGCAAATGGTAAGAAATCACAAGTCCATAAGTGTGAGATAACACATAGAGCAAGTACCACCTGATACGAGTCATCGTCAGGAAAGACGACGCTGTAGTCACCAAGATAACTTCAGAACGACAATCTAGATTGCTCTTTCACAAGGCACTTCTTGGAAGTGCATGTTAAGCATGTGAAGAGTATGGGAGTCGGGAGTTTGGAAGAAAAGACTAGACCTTAGTATAAGTGGGAGATTGTTGGAGTTGTATACTTAATTTCTAGATTTAAGTGATATTAACTCCCGATCCATTGCCATTAATCTATTTAATTAAATAAACAATTACTTGCGTTTAATTATTTATAATTAAATATATGCAAATTACAGTCCTAGATTATATACGTTGTAGTTAGTATGG
This sequence comes from Euphrasia confusa, assembly GCA_954870475.1. Lineage (NCBI taxonomy): Eukaryota > Viridiplantae > Streptophyta > Magnoliopsida > Lamiales > Orobanchaceae > Euphrasia > Euphrasia confusa. The sequence continues at coordinate 24,574,937 of OX940961.1, forward strand.
TGTGCGTCGTCACACGGAAGATCATACTATCGGTTACTCGTATTTAATCGAACAGTTGCGCACGACCTAGATGGACACGGACCAAGCCATCGGTATAGTCGTTGTATGAGAGAGAAAATAATCGGTCTTGATTATTTTATCATACTTGTACACTTGGTGTATTGGGGGGATTGCTTGAGATTTATCGATTAGGATTGCCTTAGATAATCGATTTAAGTTTCAGTGTATTTTATTCTTAATCCCTGATATTATTGCGGGTGTGTGCATTTAATATTAGTGACTTTGAATTCCAAAGGAATTGACCGGTTAGTATATTGGGTCAATTATCGGTAAAGTTGGGTCACGGTATTTTATGTATGACATGCCGTGAATTCTTGACGGTAAAGCTTAAGGAAAAATATATAGAAAAAATAATGATGACCTCAATCTATAAGTAGTAGCAGAGTCAGAATCAGGATTGAAATTGATCTTAGTAGTATTACAATACGATTCTATAATAACACGGCCTAGACGACAAAAAAAACGGTGAATGCAAATGAACACACTATATCACTGAAAATAAATAAACAAATAGACAAAGATGAAAAAGGTAGAGAACTGAGGACATTGGAAACAGAATTTGAACCTTTATAAAAATTGGATCGACAAAGTTGAATTATAACAACTTCCTGATTTAAGGAGCCACCCATACCCTTTTCGACAAAAATTCTCTCTTTCTTTGAAAATGGAGGGCATATCAAAAAACCAACACTAATATACCTGCAAGTGGGAGAATAAACAATTATATGAATGTTTCTATAAACAAATAAAAATATTTGAATGTTGGGTACAAAAAAAAATGGAAATGGTACTCCAAATCCTGCAAGATAAACTCAACATTGCCATTGCCGGCATCCCTGGAAACACTAACAATGTGCCCAATAACATCTGAGAACTCAACAAAAAAATAAAATTAAAAATTATTAATTAGAAACAGGTAAATGGAAAAGATAAAAATAAAAAGCATCATGGGAAGAATAAAAATTGGCTGAACAACATACCAAACAAAGAGCAACAATCATCATCTACTCCATATGTTAATATGTCAATGAAACTTTTGAATCTGTAAATGCAGATGAAAGGAAAACCCAATGGTTGAGGAACAACAGAAGTCTGATCTATGAACTTAATCTTGAATGCGTTATTACAAATAGCAGCCTTTTCCTCTAATGATTCAACTTTGAAATAGGACAATTCGTAAGCTCCATTCTCAACAATTTTTTCATCAAATTCATTTATCAATCGAGACTTTACAGTCCCATGAATATATGCACCCTAAACAAAAAATAACAAAAATAAGATCAGGAGGGAATTAAGGTCACAAAATATGAAAAAACAAAAAAAAAAATTTGTCCAAAGCAAAATTATGAAAAACTTAACCTCATGATCAACCATAACTAATTCCAAAGATAACGAGATCTTAGCATATCCCTTCCTTGTCCATTTACGGCAAATTCAAACGCAAATTCTCCATGTTTTCTTGTTGTTGTTAAGGTCACAGACAGAATCATAAAGGGCCATGATGAAACTGCAAATAAATTATTGAAAAGGCCAAATTGCACAGTTGACAAATTGGGAATAAGGCAAAGAACAGAAAAGACCAAGAAAAAAGGAGAAAGACAACTGTGCGTATGGACGAATAAAGATTAGACATGAATCAGTAAATCATTTTAAATTTATGAAATAATTACTAACTAAGAAGAGGAGTAACGATGCTGCAAAATTCAGAAACCAAAAAAACCAAGATTATATGTTGACGAAACAAAAACTCTGAAATCATAGAATATAATAATAAAGGAATGCAAAAAACTTAGAATGCAAATTCATAAAAGAGCAAGAATTTCAGGGAGAAGAAAACTTATCATATCGACGATTAAAGTTAATACTTGAAACGGGAAGAATTATGAATAAACAAAAACGAACAAAGAATATCATGGACATAAATTTAAGGAACCTTACCAACTGAGAAGATGAGTAAGGATGAGAAGTTGAGTAAGGAAGCTGCAAAATACAAAAAACAAAAAAAAGATAGATTAAATGGAGACGAAAGATTTATGTTAAAATCCCAGAATCTAATAAGAACAGAATCTGAAAAAAATAGGAAAATGCAAATTCATAAAAGAGTAATAAGTTCAGTGCAAAGACAACTGCGCGTATGGAAGATTAAAGTTAATACATGAAACGGGAAGAATTATGAATAAACGAAAATGAACAATGAATAACATGGACATAAATTTAAGGTACTTTACCAACTGTGCGTATGGACGACTTAAGTTAAGATCTGAGAAGGGAAGAATTATGAATAAATGAAATTGAAAAAAGAAGAACATGGGCGATTAAAGATATGGTACCTTACTAACTGAGAAGAACAGTAAGGAATCTGCAAAATTCAAGAAAACAATAAAAAGACCGATTAAATGGAGACGAAACATTTACGTTAAAATTCCAGAATGTAATAAGAACAGAATATGAAAAATAGGAGAATGCACCATCGTAACAAAGCAAGAAGATAAATGAGAAATAAAAGAATTTAAAACCCATAATTAAAAGAGAATGCAAATTCATAAAAGAGCAAGAAGTTCAGTGCAAAGAAAACTGCGCGTATGGACGATTAAAGTTAAAAATGAAACGGGAAGAATTATGAATAAACGAAAATGAACAATGAATAACATGGACATAAATTTAAGGTACCTTACCAACTGTGCGTATGGACGACTTAAGTTAAAATCTGAATAGGGAAGAATTCTGAATAAATGAAATTGAAAAAAGAAGAACATGGTCGATTAAAGATATGGTACCTTACTAACTGAGAAGAACAGTAAGAAACCTGCAAAATTCAACAAAACAAAAATAAACTGATTAAATGGGGACGAAACATTTACGTTAAAATTCCAGAATCTAATAAGAACAGAATCTGAATAACAACAGTGCGTATGGACGATTAAAGTCAATACATGAAACGGGCCGAATTATGATTAAACGAAAATGAACAATGAATAACATGAACATAAATTTAAGGTACCTTACCAACTGAGAAAATGAGAAAGGATGAGAAGATGAGTAAGGAAGCTGAAAAATACAAAAAACAAAAAAAAAACAGAGAATGGACCTACAATTCGGATGGAAATTATGAGGATAAAGTTTCGGATCGAGAATCTGCAAAAAGAGATTATCTCCCTGCGCTTCGGATCCGCACATTCAAGGAGAAACGCCGGCGTTAAAATCTTAAAAAAAAATATGAATCTGAAAAAAGAGACAAACATCGATATTCAAACATCACAAAAAAATAAAATGGATAAGAGACTGCCAAATCAGAATAAACCAAGAATTTTATTGGGAATAAAACTGGGCGTATGGACGAAAATTATACAAACCCTACAAAATCAATACCTAATCGAGGAAGATGAGATTAGAATGAATAAAATAAAATGGATAAGAGACTGCAAAATCAGAATAAACCAAGAATTTTAGTGGGAATAAAACTAGGCGTATGGACGAAAATTATACAAACCCTACAAAATCAATACCTAATCGAGGAAGATGAGATTAGAATGAGATTTGAAAGTCTTTCTCGAGAAGAGATGAATGAGAAGATGAAGAAGCGGAAATAATAAATGGAATATGGAATAGGAATATTTGATCGAATTAAATGATACATAGAAGATTGGGGATGGGTAAATTGTGCATTTTGATTGGACAATAAAAATCTACTTGGCAAAATTGAAGCATTTGATTGGCAATTGGAATACAATAGAAAAAAAAGAGAAAAGATTGGGATGCGTAAATTGAGCATTCTGATTGGACAATAGAAATCTAGTTGGCAAAATTAAAGCATATCATTGGCTATTCAACCAAATTGAGATTCAGGAATTATATATTAATAGATAATAATAATTGTGTAAATATATTAAATCACAGTATACATTTTTATGTATTTTATAATAATTGCGTAAACATATTTTATCACATTATTAATTCACATGTATTTAAAAATTTGTTTGCGTAAACATATTTTATCACATTATTAACTCACATGTATTTAAAAATTTGTTTGCGTAAACTTTTATGTATTTTTTAATAATTGCTTAAACATATTTTATCACATTATTAACTCACATGTATTTAAAAATTTGTTTGCGTAAACTTTTATGTATATTTTTTAATAATTGCTTAAACATATTTTATCACATTGTTAACTCACATTATTTATTAAATTATATTATAAATTTTATGTATTTTATAATTGCTGCTTAAATATATTTTATGACATTATTAACTCACATTATTTATTTATAAAAATAATTGCAGCTGTTTGAATAAATTGAGACACGCCAACTATATTTTTGTTAAAATAATTAATTAAATATTAATTGTATAATTAATATTAGTTCGTTAATTTTGGGGTAATTTAGTGGTTCTATATTATCAATACTGCCCCCTACTATATAAATATAAAAATATAAAAATCCCTATACTATATTTTTGTTAAAATAATTAATTGTATAATTAATATTAGTTCGTTAGTTTTGGGGTAATTTAGTCATTCTATATTATCAATATTGGCCTACTATATAAATATAAAAATATAAAATCCCTATACGACAGAAAATGCAAAATTTAAAACCCTAACATATAAAAATAAAAAGAATAAACTTTTAATATAATAATAGTAATTAATGAGCCTAAAACATTAAAATTACCAACTTTTAAGGCTACGCAAATTTAAGAAAAAATAAAATTACAGTTAAACTGACTATAATTTTGTTAAAATAATTGATTAAATATTAATTGAATAAATAATTAATTAAATATTAATTGAATAAATAATTAATTAAATATTAATTGAATAAATAAAAACAACAGTTATTCTTAAAATAAATCACCGCTGACTTACTTTTGTTAATATATATAATTAAATATTAATTGAATAAATAGAAACATCAGTTATTCACACTATATTTTTGTTAAAATAATTAATTAAATATTAATTGAATAATTAATACTAATTCAGTAATTGCAAAATTTGAAACCCTCATGTATGAAGATAAAAAGAATAAGCTTTGCCTTTCATTCTAATAATAACAATTAATAAGCTTAAAACATTAAAAACACCTTAAAAAAATTCTAACTTTATCAACAATGCAACCCATTCAAACCAATCTAAAATTATTATATTTATTTTATTAAATATTTTAATTATATTTTTAAATTTTATAAATAAATTATTAAAAATTCGTATATATAATAGATAAGAATTTAATTCCAAAATTAAAAATACAAACGATAAATTTAAAAACTGAAAATAACAAACAAAATTACAAATAAAAAATAAAAATTATAAAGATAATTTTTATTTGTTTACTAAAATATATCAATATTATACTCATTTTTTAGATAATTTTAAATTATGAATTTTAGAATTTTTTATTATTTATTTTAATACAATATAAATACATATATTTATTATATAAATTTTTATACACAAAATGATTTGAAATTAAATACAATTTTGTGACATAGAAAAGGTGACATCTGAAAATTTTGTGTGATAAAAGATAGGTGGACTGAATGGTTCAGTGGCTACATTTTTTTTTTTCTCTTTTTAATAAAATCTTTTTTGTCTTACTGGTGACCATTTTGAAAAAATCACCAATAAACGTAGTTTAAGGTAGCAATGTTCAAAAATGAAACCGGACCGGTTGTTACGGTTTGGTCTGGACCGATAAATATCCAGCCCGGTTTGGGTCCAGAGAAAAACTTAATTTCGGTTTCCGGTCTAGTTCAGGTTTAAAACCGGAATTGTCCGGTTCGGACCGGAAAAACCTGATAATTATTTTTAATTATTATTTTAGTATTTGACTAATTAAGTTTTCAATTATTAAATAAATTATTCGGGTCAGACAATCGAACCTCAAATTTCAATCCGACTTTCAAGCATATGTGTATCCTCTTCTATTCAGAATCTCGAATCAGATAACTTCCCAAAATGTTCTCTAACTCTAACAATAATCAATTTCAAAATCCGACACTTATACGATCATTACCTACCAACTGTGAAACATCAACTCAATGTTTACTGTTGAAATTGACATTCAATGTTTTTCTTTCCTATTCAGTGTCTGGGATAGGGGTGAGATGAGGTAGGGGTGGGTTGAGTAATATTCAGTGTTGAAATTGACATTCAGTGTTTTTTAAAGGCCAAAGGATAAGAGTATACAAGTTCTGAAGCCCCGTCCATAAAAATGTAAGTTAAGTAGGCAAATTTGAATGAAAAGACTTAAGTGCCCTCAAAAGTTATCTTTTCTCACAAAAAACAAATCGAATATTACAAAATAACAAAAAGAATATCAGAAAAATAAAGTTGCCCCACAAAATCAATTTTCGACGTTTGAAATTCACACGCACGACGAGCGCCGCCACGGTGAAACACCAGCCCCGACCGTTATCGTATCAACTATTCAACTCCGTCTCCGACGATCATCATTATGGCAAGCAGTGACACCATGGACAACCCAGACAACCGCGCTCAACCTCCGGTAAGTCCATAACCCTAGCTTTCGAACTTTCGATTATTCGAGCTTTGATGTTTGTAAATCATTCGATTGTAATTTGATATTGGTATATCCTTTCAAGATAGGGTTTTTGTTTCCGACATTTTAAAATGGTTAATGGTTTATTGCTCTCTGCAATTTTTTCGCATGCGTTTGAGTGTCAGTTCTAGTAGACGACGGTTCAACCGTGAGTTTTATCACCGTGTATTATCACGGTAGAGTTTAAGACGGTGATATATCTCACGGGTGACATACACCGTGTCTACTTACGGTCTTGTCGATTTACGACTATGATTCATCTCACGGTGTACATTTACCGTGTGTATTTACGGTCTTGTACGAGCACGATCCACGACAGTGTTTTATTTCACGGTGTATGTGTACTTACGGTCTTGTACGAGCACGGTCCACGACAGTGTTTTATTTCACGGTGTATGTGTACTTACGGTCTTGTACGAGCACGGTCCACGACAGTGTTTTATTTCACGGTGTATGTGTACTTACGGTCTTGTAAGAGTACGATCCACGACAGTGTTTTATTTCACGGTGTATGTGTACTTACGGTCTTGTACGAACATGGTCCACGACAGTGTTCGAGCACGGTCCACGACAGTGTTTTATTTTACGGTGTATGTGTACATACGGTCTTGTACGAGCACGATCCACGACAGTGTTTTATTTCACGGTGTATGTACACTCATCATAAATTCTTTGAATTTCACGGTCATATCTAATTAATGGATATCGTGGTGGATGGGGGGTTAAGTTTTCTATGTCATATATGAACATACCACGGCTTATGCACCGTGGGATACCAACGATGACGGAGGATTAGGTTTTTTTTAATGTCACCTATAACATGTACGTACACGGTGTTAGACTGCACCGTGCTAACATCACGAAGACCCATTCAGAGTTGTAGTCACGTTACCAAAGTCACAGTGACCGAGACACGGTGATTTAATCCACCGTGAAATACCCACGGAGGCACAGTTCTAGGTTTTTATTTAAATAATAAATTAATTAATTGCAATGTGTTTAATGGGCGTAGTTTAGAGGTCAGTCGTTTCGTGAGTCGATTGAAAGTAGGCGGGGGATCACTTTATTAGGTCAGAAAATTGAGCCTATAAATACGAACGAAAAAACCCTTTTTTTTCTATACCTAATTTTTTCTCATGTTTTCTGCGTTTTTTTTTTCTTATGGAGCGGTTTTCACCACACATCTTTCAAATTCATAGCTGCAGTCCGGTAACGAGATACTCGAGTTTCCAAAAGAAAACCTAACGAGGTACTCGAGTTTCCAAAACATCTCGAGTATCTTTGTTAGATACGGATCTTAGCAATGCCACTTTCTCCGTAGCGGTGAATCTGGCCATATGTTGAGATCATAACAGGCTATGATTGAGGCCAAAGAAAAAGAAGGTCTTCGAATTGCTTCCCATCCAGAGAGTAGATTCTGAGGCGGGTTTGATTTCTTTTTTTTTTCTTTGTTCAAAAAAGTATAGTTCTGGGTTTAGGGTTTTGATCCATCAATTGTAATTCCCAATAGGGTTTTGATCAATCAATTGTAATTCTCAATAGGGTTTTGATCCATCAATTGTAATTCTCAATAGGGTTTTGATCCATCAATTGTAATAAAACTACTTTTGTTAAGTTTAAATTGTTTAATAATTTTTCTTTTTGGTTTCCCATTATTAATATTGTAATGAACACACTTCGACTGTATTTTGATTTATTTCACGGTGTATTCTAAAACGAGGAACTCACGTCGACACTGTTCTGTGTTTTATATATCTCATTTATGAGCCTTCCACGGTGTTATAATCCTCCGTGCTCAAACCACAGCGACACATTATGTTAAGGGTTTTACACCTAATACCGTAGCACGGTGTCACAATCCAACGAGGGAACCCCGCGGCGACGCTGTTCTATTGGTTTAATTTCTCATTTATGAGCCTTCCGCGATATTACAATTCACCGTGTTCCAACCACGGCGATACATTAGGTTTTAGGGTTTTCTACATACCTAATACCGTTGCACGGTGTTACAATCCACCGAGGGAACCCACGGCGACGCTGTTCTATGTGTTTTTTATTTCTCATTTATGAGCCTTCCACGGTGTTACAATCCACCGTGTTACAACCACGGCTATACATTAGGTTTTAGGGTTTTCTACCTACCTCATACCGTTGCACGGTGTTACAATCCACCGAGGGAATCCACGGCGACACAGTTCTAGGGTTTTATTTATTTTCTTAATTAATTAATCGCAATGTGTTTAATGGGCGTGGTTGGGAGTTGAGTCGTTTAGTGCAACGATTGAAATCCGGCGGTGGGATGACTCAGAACAGAGACGCATCGATTCCCTGAATTGAATGGTCATATCATATTAATGGATTTGGAGCGTTGGATGGGTGATTTACTATTAATTTTATTAATACGAGTAATTAATAAGCGTAGTTGGCAGTTTAATCGTTTCGTGGAACGATTGAAATCCGGGTGCTGGGATGACTTAAATTAGATCAGAATATTAAGCTTATAAATACAAACGGAAAAACTCCATTTTTTTTCACCCATTGATACTCCTTTTTGTTTGTTTTTATAATGAAGTATCAGTTATCATCTCACAATTTTGAATTTCACAGATGCATTACTGTATCGAGATACTCGAGTTTCCAAAAGAAAACCATCATTAACCATCTTCTTATCTGCCAGCGGAAGAAATCCCTTTTCGATATATCCTGCCCAGACCCTCCTTTTTTGGCAGACACTCTTCTTCCTAGGCAGCTCGATATGGTGATTGGTCGGGATCTCTTTCCGTTATGTCGTCCGACTTCGAATGGATTCCTAACGATTCCTGGTCCAGGCTCAAGTACTGATCTTCCAATTGTATTGAGGGGAGATTTTCATGTTGTGAAGCTTTAATTTTATTTTATTTTCACCGCCCAGTAGAGTTTCCTCAAGATATTGCTACTTTTCGATTGATAGTGTTCAGGGTTTTGATCCATCAATTTTTCACAATAGGTTTTAGGGTTAGGGTTTATGGTTTTGAACCATCGATCTTTACTGTACTTTTTCCTTAATTTATCATTAAAATATTATAATATCACCGTCATTTATTAATCATGCTCACACGTTTCTCATTCGTATTGAAACCCAAATTCGTTCGGGATCAACCAAATTTGTATTAATACGGGTGTGTGTAACCGTGCATTGATATAAGGTGATATAGCTCCGGGATTTATTGCACGATTTAATAATATTTCACGGTGTATTTATTCTGTCGTCGTGAAATATCCACGGTGACACAATACACCGTGATTTATCCACGACTACCCATTAGGTTTAAAGGTTTTCTACCTAATACAGTTGCACGGTGTTACAATCCACTGAGGGAACCCCACGGCGACACAGTTCTAGGGTTTTATTTATTTTCTTAATTTTATAATCGCAATGTGTTTAATGGAAGTGGTTGGGAGTTGATCTGTTTATGAGACGTTTCGTGCAACGATTGAAGTCTAGCGGTGGTATGACTCAAAACAGAGACGCATCAATTCCCTGAATTGAATGGTCATATCATATTAATGGATATGGAGCGTTGGATGGGGTGATTTACTATTAATTTTATTATTAATACGAGTAATTAATAAGCGTAGTTGGCAGTTGAATCGTTTCGTAGAACGATTGAAAACCGGGTGGTTGGATGACTTAAATTAGATCCCAATATTAAGCCTATAAATACGATTAGTTGCATTACTGTATCGAGATACACGAGCCTCAAAATAAAACCATCATTTGCCTGGATCATTTTCCCCAAGATACTCGAGTTTCCAAAACCTACGTAGTATTCGTCTGTTACCTTCTTCACATATGATTCGGAGTGCATGTAGCCTAAGCTCCTTAGGCTACAGCCTACATGGATCAGTTATCACCTCACTTTTTCGAATTTCACAGTTGCATTACTGTATCGAGTGGTATTGGTCAGTAACCTTCTTTGCATTCCTGTTGAAAACCTGACGAGATACACGAGTTTCCAAAACCTCCGTATATATATCCGTCACCTTCTTCACATTCGATTCGGAGTGTGCATGTAGCCTAATCTCCTTGTCTCCGTTGAAATCACCAGTCTGGTCGAGTCTCAAAAACCTTTGTTGCTGACCAGATGTCCAAAGAGGAGATTCACTGATGTGATGTTATTTTTTTTTTCATTCAGCTTTTTTGTATACCGCTGACCGATAGTGTTTAGGATTTAGAGTTTTGATCCGTCAATTTTTCTCAAGTTTTAGGGTTTATCTTTTTGAGATTCTCGTTCAAATTTATCACACAGTCGCTTTTAATTATCGTGTATGGTACTACGGTGTCCATTTATTGTGTCTGGTCTCACGGCGTATGATTATCATTTTGTCTTACGGTATTCATGGATGGTCACACGGCGTGCGATTATCGTGGATTAGCTCACGATGTCCACTTATCGTATATGGTTTCACGGTGTAAATTTATTGTGGGTGTTCACACGGTGTCTATTTATCGTTAATAAACTCACGGCGTAGGATTATCATGGTTGGGATCACGGTGTCCAGTTATCGTGTATTTTTTCACGGTGTCTATTTATCGTTATTGAACTCACTGCGTACGATTATCGTGAATGGTGTCACGTTGTCTTAGTATCGTATATTGTATCACGGTGTCCATTTATCGAGATTTGTCTCATGGCATGCGACTATTGTGGATGAGCACACGGTGTCCAGTTATCATGTACTGTCTCACGGCGTGCGATTATCGTGGATTTTCTCACGGTGTCCAGTTATGATGTACTTCTCACGGCTTTGGATTATCGTGGATGGTCTCACGGTGTCCATTTATCGTGGATGGTCTCACGGTGTCTATTCATCGTGGATGAACTCACGGCGTACGATAATCGTGAATGAAGTCACGGTGTCTTATTATCGTGCATAGTCTAACGGCGTACTTTAACCGTGGATGGCCTGAAATTGTATTGAAGTTTTATTATTAATTTTTAAAACAAAAATTCTATTTAAATTACATATTCAATTTATATTCATTTCTTAAACAGCGAGGGCAGTGTAGACTTTTCCAAACCAATTGCCTAATAAACTTCTACTTTTATGGACAGGGTCTCAGAACTTATTTATTTTATGAGGTGGTCCTGAATCCGGTATTCCCACAAACTTTATTTTGCCAATTTATAAAATAATAAAAAATCGTTTTTTCTCCATATCAGGTGCTCTAAATCTAAGAATAACTTGTGTTTTAACAAGAATTGATGCTAAGAGCTTTCTCCATATTGATCTAATTCCTTGAAGATGGGGCGAGGAAGGCCGATGTATTCGTTGGCCAACGTTTGGGGACAATCAAGAATCGAGTTGGAGCTCCTGATGAGTGAGAACTGAGAATATTTTGTTTTTTAACTTAAAAGCTTCAAGGGTAATTTAGTAATCGAAGAATTCGTTATTAGTGGACTTGAAGTGTTGCATTGTTAAAGGAGATAGTAACGGTTGCTGGAGTGAAGAAGGGCGCAAAATATAACATCTTAGTACTATACATACAAGGGGGAAAATAAAGTGAATAAAAATATGAGAATGTTAATGTATAGTTTGGTGGAGTTCATAGAGTTAATTTTTCGTATGTTGTTCTAAAATAAATAAAATATTAAATTTAGGTGTTTAATTTTTAAAAATTAATACGGAAGGTGTAGCCTATTAAATGAGATTCTTGATGGGCCGGCCTAATATTGTACTAGAGGTGGATCATTGTCGAATGGGCCGTCATCAATGCAAATCCCAAAAATATTTATTTATTATATAAAGTGCCTTGAATAACTTTGAGTTCTCTCTCACCTCCAACACCAACCTGCTACTGCTACTCCCTTTCTCTCTCTGCTCAGACTTATCCGATTAAGGGCTTCGCACTACAACCTCCTACGATCTTCGGCCTCATTCGGATCAAGTAATTTCCATTCATCAATTCAGATCTAATCTTGATTTTTTTCTGTCTCGTATTTTCCGTAGTTTGCGAGCGATTTTATTTTATTTTATTTTCTCGTGATGGATTTTATATTCTATTCGACTGTATTGATCAATTTGTTCTGAACGGCTTTTATCTGGACTGAATTTTGGCGAATCTCGATGTTGGCCTTGTCAAATTAGGGTTTTTTTTCTTGATTGATTCTCGATTGACTGAATAATTTGCGGTGACATGAATCTCTCCTCACCGACTGATGAATTTAGAATTCTTACGACAAGGGCTGCTTGAATTGGATGAATTTAGAATTGAATTTTTTGCGATCGATTGTTTGTTTATTTAGTTATCATTTGCTGGCTGATGCTTTTACTCATTGATCTCTGCACTTTATTCTAGAATCTCTCCAAGGGCTAGCTCCTCTGTAGCTCGTTTTACATGATATTCTATGTTGGATGGTTATTGATTTTTTTGTTGTTTTCTTAAATCAGGTCTGAGCATTCAAATCCGCTCAAGAAAACCTTGTTCACTAAATCTACTTGTCGGAATCAACTGAGTTTCATGTCTGATTTTGAAATCCAAACTCCCACCGCTTACGGTAATCCAAACTCCCACCGCTCTTTGTTTTGTTGAAAGATTATTATTATTTTTTATGCTCCTTGTATCATGCGTTACTTGTGGATAAGTGGTGTTTATTGGAAAAGCTTTCAAAGTAGCATACAATTATTGAATGAAATGATAACGGAAACAGTAGTTAAAAGTTATTAGACACATTGATTAGTAGTCCATCCCTTTTTTCTCTAAACTGACGAGTGTTTTATCTTTTCGTTCTAAAATCAATAAATGGGCAGATCCTTTTGCTGATGCAAATGCTGAGAATTCCGGTGCTGGGACAAAAGAATACGTTCATATTCGCATTCAGCAGAGGAATGGTCGGAAGAGCTTGACAACTGTGCAAGGACTGAAGAAAGAGTTCAGCTATAACAAAATCTTGAAGGATCTCAAGAAGGAGTTTTGCTGCAATGGGACAGTTGTTCAGGACTCCGAGCTAGGACAGGTTTGCTCCAATACAATGCTGATGCTAATTTTTTCTTCCTCCTTTTGCACATTGTGCAAGGAATAACAACAATTTTTTTGTTTCTTGTTTCATAAAGGTTATTCAACTGCAAGGTGATCAGAGGAAGAATGTTTCTTCTTTTCTTATTCAGGTGATTGCACCATGCACCACTTATGACTTATCATATAAGTACTTGCATGAACTTAAAACTGAAAAGTATGTGGTGAGAAAAAGATCCGTTTGAGACTTTGCTGTATTAAAAATCTGATTAATAACTAAAATGTAAACACCAGTGTAATTTTTATAATATTATACAAAGAATTATGTTCACATTTTATAAGATGTCGAGGTTTGTGCCTATGAAGCTTATACTTTGATGTCTACTAATGTAATCGTTATTTTGTTAACAGGCTGGGATTGTGAAGAAAGAGCATATCAAGATTCATGGTTTCTGAGTTGGAACAGCTAATTTCGTATGTGATCAGATAAAAGCTTGCTTCGATGTGAAAGAACTATAATGCCAGTTTATTATTAATCAAGTAATTGTACGCTTAAGATCATTTGATACCTTCTATACTACTACTGCTACTACTACTACTACTACTACTACTACTGTTATTACTTCTATTGAAACTAGATTATCTCTTGGTTTCACTACAAGTGTTGTGTGGTATGTTGAATCAACAGTTTCTATTAATGGATTTGAATAATATTAGTGATTCTATGAGTTTGAGTACCATAGAATGTCTTTATTATGTAATTTGTTCCGTGTAAATAGTATTGATATTTGAATCTATGTAAGCTACAACTTCAAGAAAAGAAAAACATTTTCATATTTCAGATGTATATATTTTGCAGTATCAAATATTCCTTGTCTTGATAAATCTCGGTTATGGAACATGAAGTACTGATATTCGAATCTTTGTATTTAACTTCAAGAAAATAATAACATTTTCATATTTATATATTTTCAGCATTATTTATTCCTTGTCTTGATAAATATTGGTTATAGAAAACGAGTCCTTGTGTCTTGATAAATCTTGGTTATAGAACATGAGGTTTTATTGCGATTTTCTTTAAACCTTCTATTGATTATTAACATTGTTCAATGGAGATATCTTTTGAGGGGTTTATCACATTGCAAATTTTTGCGTACTATCTTCAGTTTGTTTTCAATATTGTGAAATTTCAAATATACATAAATAGTATTGTGTTCACAAACAAATATAACATATACCTATAAACTATTATAGCAGTTCCTTTTTTATATATCAACATTAAATAAGCAATCTCTGATACACTATTATACACCTCTACAATAGAGTCGTTTATGATTAGTACTACTATACAAAAAATAAAATATAAAATCACTTGTGAAAATGGTGTACAAGGGCTTGTTTTCTCCTAAGGTATACTCCCTATTAGATGTCAGAAGTTGTTCGATTATCACGTAGTACATTGGCTGGTCTCCGGCAAAATTCCAAATAAAAACTAGTAGTACATAGGCTAGAGTTTTGTTCACGCACCTTTTGCCTACAATCACATGGAGCCAAAACTGGGTGAGAGGGCTCGAATGACCGAGTCTATCAATCGAATGATACCAAAGCAAATTAAATTCAATGCATTAATCATTCATAAATAAAAGGAATACCTTTTTTAGATATTTCTTGTGAAGTTTCATGGCATTAGCGCAAGCTTTTTTGGCATCAATGTTACCAGTAATGTCATTCAGTATCTGTAAATTTATCTCAAAAGCATTAGTATCATAAATCTATACATTGACAAAGAAAATAAAAAATAAAAATAAAGGAACACGACGAGCTAACCTTAACTACATCATCTAAGCCGCGGGCTTCAGCTAGCAACTTAGCACTCTTCTCCTTGATGACACTTGCTACAAGGAAAACTGAAATAGGAAGAGGTGCAGCAGTACCTCCGTTTTTCATGTTCTCTCTTTCAAACTTACCAACCTGCTTACTTGACCTGGCCTTGGATCTCTCCGATTTCTCAGTACCCGAATCACTGTCCTCGTACAATGTGAATAACTCAGGGTCATACTCTAAGGCCCACATCATCTGTTTATTTATATGAAAAGAAAAAAACAATCATCAAACATCATTTATGACTTTAAAGAAAACATATAGACAACTATTGGGTGTTGTTCAACATTTGAAAATATTTTACCTCCCAAAGGTATAAGGAGTCGCCAAAAGAGAACTCTCGCCGGAATAGTACCATAAGCATTCGGAAAGCAAAGAGATAATCACCCCCACCAAGGGTTTCTGTTATCAAGACAACAATAAAATAGCATTACTATATACTGACGAAGTTGAAATGGAAAGCAAAAACAAACAATCAGGAAAATTCATAATTTAACTATTCTATATATACCTAAGTGCTGATGAAGTTTAGGATCAATAACTTGAATAACTGAAGCAAGATTAATAAGCTGTGACTCCACCCCCACTGAGTTGTCAGTGCACCTGAAATTTCCTCTCTAGATAGGATTTAAAAAAAAAAGTAAGTCCCATAAGACCTGTTAAGGAAAAATACTTGTAAAGTCACATTGTAATGATATTCAAAACAAAAAATAAGTTCTTTTAATGAAGTATTAAAAAAAAAATAGTATTCAAAATGCATCAACAGAAAAAGGGACCACTCACAAAAAATACTCTTGAGGTTTTAAAAAAGAGGGAAAAAACACCCTTAGATATACTCACATTACATTATATAGCTGCAGTTAGAGGAAATAATGGAAAATTGTTGATATTATCAGAAATATTTACAATTGCATCTCTCAACTTTCTAAAATTACAAATAACCGGAACGTTTAGTCTTGTATTTTAGATTTACCTCCCTTGATTTTTTTAAATATTACAAATAGGTAGGTGAAAAGTTGGGATAGTATAGTACAATACTCTTTTGAAAAGTTGAGGGGTGCAATTGTACAATATGAATTTGTCAGGTCAGGTAAAGGTTGGGCAAAAATGTAGACCACGGGGTTGGTTGGTATTTGTAATTCTCAAAGTTTACCGTCTTTTTTGTGAACACTCCAAATCTCAGGGGTATTTTTGTAATAATCCAAAAATAGAGAAAAATTACAGAAAACTTATTCTTAAGAGATAATATCAGGTCTGATAAAAGGAAGGGAAAATAGAATTCTCCACAGAAAAATAGGGAAGAAATCGTTTGACATCCATAATATCTAGCAACAGAGAGGTTTACTTTCTTGCAAAATTCAAGTATCAGAACTGACAAACCTAAAACAATAAGTTAGAAAGCAACACATGAAAAATGAAAAGAAAAAAAGAAAGTAAATTATGTTACCAATCTCCGCATCAAACGCTCAAAACACCAAAATGCATCGGCTTCATCTTCAAGGAGCATAATCATTGGGGAGCAAAGATCACTCATACCTGATTAGAAAAGAAAAGGTAATATTGGAGATGATAAAAGTTGTAGCAATACTTAGACTCCGCACATTCTTCCCCGGTTATGGAACAAAAACAGTTAACCTTCTTGAAAACTAAGAACAAGAACAAGTTACGGGTGATATAGAAAAACGGCAACTAGAAGAAGTTAATTCACCAGATTCGTTTACCTTGGCAATACCCGACATCTGCATCAAACCAGGAGTAGACGGATAGGATGTCCCAAAGTTTTGACAAATTCTCTTGCTTCTCATAAAACACAAGGGTTCGGTCTGTGCGGACCACATCAAGACCTGTCAGAAATATTATTGTTCAAATGAAAAAAATATTAAAATATCACAAAATAAACCAAATAGAACACAAGGTGCATGTAGTGGGTGCTTTCCGACTAGGCATCAGATAGGGAAAGAGCTAAATAAAACATAAGCATGCGAATATTAACGAACCTATTTGATGTAATGTAAGCTTCCAATCAATCTCTTTCTTGTTCATAGAACAAGCACGCATTGGTTGTGGAGTACTGGAAGCATCTGTTATTTAAAAATACGGTTCAAGTCATTAGTAACTACTAATGTGCAGTTTGTAGCTTTACATCTTTGATAATCGTAGTTACATCACAATAAGGAGACCATCTGAAACAGCATCGTTACCGAGATTGATTTGTTGAAGCACAATAGGATCCTGAGTAGGTTCACCAGTTTCACTGATTATTGGTGCAGTGACGAACCTTCCGCTTCCAACCAATGGAAACATTAGTTGACACTCTTTTTTCAAACAATCATACTTCAATCTGCCAAAGGCATAACATTAGAAAGAACACAGATGTTTAGGTTGGAAGTTACTGGATAATATAACTCCTAAAAATTGAATAGATGGTTATATAAGAAAGATTGATCTGGCACAGTAAAATAACAACTTCTAAGATTGAAACGTTTTGACAATATTTTAATCTTCAAACATCGTGTACCATGCAGGAGCTTATAAATATTATAAATAAGATCGGCCAAATAATTCTCCAAAATGGAAAAGGTCACAGTTGACTTGAGGATAGACATTAATTTAACACAAAATTTAAATATAAAACTATAATAATACAATATTTAAGATGATATATGGTAACAGTGACCTTCTTTCCTGTCGTATTTGCTCGCGATCTTCAAAAGTGCTCACAGGATCAAAACAACCCAATAGAAATTCCCAAACTTCACCTCTGATTGATGGGTGGATCCCCTGTTAAGGAAAACAACAAATTCCCTTCATAACCCATAACGATATATAATTTTCTCATCTCAATAACGAAAAAACAGTTCAATATCTAGCATATATTATGGTGTCTGAGAATAAGAAAGAAACATAAGGCAATCATATCTAGAAGCTTACCCCACGGTGAATGCGGCCGAGTGTTTTGCCGATATCAAGGCAACCTTCGGGAGAGAAAGCGGACTGCCATTTGCGGGCACTTAAGGTTTTGCCAGCCTTGATTCTGAACTTGCTTTCAGGAACATCAGTGCATTCAGGGCGTACCTCATAGTAAGAATCAGCTGGAGTACCTGGATCCCTCCACACAATATCCAACATATCTCCTCCTATCCAAATACACAAACAATGCCGATTGATGAAAATAAAAGAAATAAATTACCCTAATAAAATTAGAAATTAAATTATTATTTCAGAGGAACTGAGATTCAAAATTCAAGATTATGACGTCCCCTCTTTAATTGAGGGAACTTCCAAAACTGGAAAATCCAATAAAAACGCGGAAACTTACTCTGTTTTCTCCATCGCTGGTTTTTTCGTACGATTTCTAGCGATCGAAGATGTAGGCGAGGATGCCGGTACTACAATCGCACGTTTTAAAAAAACACCACCACCGTTTATTAATCGTTGGGTGCAAAATTGTGCCCACACAAACAGTTGACGTACCTAGAAATATAGTCAGGAGAAATATAGTGAGGAGGTGCGAATTTGAAAAAAAAAACTACTCTCTTCATTTCATAAAAGTGAAAGATATAAATTTATTTTGATTTTAATTTAGATACCTAGAAATTACTCTTTTTTTGATTTTTCGATATAAATGTATTTTTTAAATCTAAAAAGTAAATTTATAGTTAGCAAAAATAAAAAAATAATGAATAAAAATTAAGAAAAATGTTAATTTTTTGTTTTTTAACAAAAAATGAAGAGTATAAATTTATTTTTTATGTTAAAAATAAAATAATTGTGATTCAATTTGAAAAAGTATGAGATAAGTTAGAGGTAAAATTGTATTTTAAAAAATAAGAATATTTGTAAAGATTTAGATATAAATATTAAATTAAAGGAGAATTTTTGAGAGAAAACTGTCAAATCGTAAAATTAAATGATAATTTTATTGACTTAATTTAAATCGATAAAATAGGCTAATTGATCGATATTTTAATTATTTTTTGTAAAGCTTGATAAATTATTATGCAGTGTTTTATCACTATGTGGTGTTAATAATTAAAATTAATTGATCAGTATCTAATTTTTTTTAAAGCGTGATAAATAAGTATTTTAGAAGTAATATTTTATTAATAAATAATTTATTATGTTTTTTAATAAGACATGACAATATTTCAACAAAATATCAATTAAATTCTAATTATTATCAATTAAATTATAATTATTTATAATTAAATTATAATTATTTATATTAATATATAAATATAAGGGTATAAAAATATTTTTTCTAAAAAGTTGAGGGGGTGCGATCGCATCCCTTCGGGACCAAGTGGGTACGTCCCTGCACACAAATAATAAATATATATATGTGGAGCGAAGCACAAATACATATAGATATAGTAAACATGTGTAACGCAAGTACAATAAAAAAAGACCAAATCTAAGATATTGCAATTGACCTATAAAAAAAATTATTTACTAATATTTTAATGTTTGTTTTATCGAGGGTTGTTAGCTCAGTTGGTTGAGGACTTGAATTTGGGACTTAAGGTCCTTGGTTCTGTTGGGGGAGGAAAAATCAAATACGAAAATGTATATCCAAGAATAGGGCACGTGGGCAAGGGCCCACCCGGAGCTAACCGTGCAAAGAGAAGCGCGAGACTCCGACTCGGCTCACGGCACGGATCATGTGGCGCGCGGGCAAGGGCCATCCAGAAGCATGCCAGGCAGGGGGACGACGCGTGGGACGCGTCGCGGCTCGGATCACGGGTCACGGATCTCTTGGGCAATCCGCGCGGGGAAATGACTCGGGGCGCGTCCGCGACTCGGGTCACGGATCATTCGAGGCGAGCCATGCAAGGATATGACGCGAGGTGCATGCTCGTCCTGGGGCCCGGATCACGATGTCGTCATAGTAGCCATACAGGGGTTTCGGACCCGGGTCACGCTCTTGATCCGCTACACGAGCCCATCATGCGTTCCGTGCGTAGAGACGACGAAGGCTCAAGATCCAGCCCGCGGCCCAAGTCACGCAATCATTATCTGGGGGAGGGCTCATCCCAGGAAGAACGGAGACATCGCCCACGTGAGCCCACATGCATCACCTACACTCTGGATCACGGGCCCCGGGTCGTTACTAGCTTCATTTAATGCTTTAGACGTAGTACGTGGTCTGATTGTAATCATTCCATAATTCCCTATGCTGGAAATCGATATCCCGGGCTATTAAAATTTGCAGAAAATAATAACTCGACCGAAATCCTTCATTTCCGGAGATCCGAACGCGAACCACCGCATGAGCCGGGGCTCGACCGAATGCCCAGCGAGGCCCGAAGGCCGCGAGCACCCAGCCGAGCCCCCGCACGGGGCTCGCGATCATCTCACGGATGATCGCTGTGTTGGAATTCGATATCCCGGGTTATTTAAATTTGCGGAAACCAATAACCCGATCAAACCCTTCGCCGGAGATCACATGAACGCCGACTCATCCGCCGGAGTCCGGCCTTTGGAGACCACGCACCCGAAGGCACGCAGCCCGCCCCCAGCCGAACCCCCGCGAGGCGGGGTTCACGATCGATGGATCGATCGCACGCCGGCGATCGATCGGGGTGGGGCTGCCCAGCAGCCCCCGCGGCGAGTCCGGCCACTCGCCGCCGCCTGGAGGTCGACCACCTTCACGGTGGGGAGGGGCGGCACCAGCCCGCGCCCTCCGCGATCGATCATGGGGATCGATCGCACGCCCTCGGCTCCAGCCGAGGGTTCGACCCTCTCGCCCCGCCGAAACCCTAGGCGGCGATCCCGCGGTCCGGTGGCTTCGCCACCACCGCGTGATCGTTCGTCTAATCCGGGTTCGAACTTTTGGATCTTTGTTCTTCGATAATTGATCAATAAACTAGAATTAAATTGCGGAAATTTAATTCACCTTTCGATTCGTTGTGCGGAGAAACGAGATCTTATGATGACCTTAAGATCTTCCCACGTATTCCTTGCACTTGTTCGAACGTCGGGTGGGCGACGATCCTCCGAACACTATGGATCTCCTTCTCTCTTTTCTCTCTCTAGAATTGTGATCTTCAAGTTGTGAGAATAGAGAAGACCATGTAGTGCTTTTATAGGCTACGTAGGGGATCTTAAGGAGGTGGAATATTGGGCTTCTAATATTGAAGATTAAATTGAGCCCAATGCTCAAGTCCATTAATCCTTATCAATATTAATTAATTTATTTTCCACTATATAAATTAATTGCACTCCCAATATTAAACCATATTATATCAAATAATATTTCTCCGGTAGTATTATTTATTCCGTGTATTTAAGATATAAATATCCATGAATAAAATTAATTTATTGCTAATTAATTTATTCATCTCTTATATCCGAGACTAGTACCATTCAACCTTAATTATTATGCGGAACAAATCCACCTGCAGGGTTTACATAATAATTCCTTATGAACTCATCTCGGGGATATTATCAACCCTTACGGGATACACTTTCCCGTAAAGTATTCACGGCATGTCATATATAAAATATAGCGACCCAACTTAACCGGTAATTGACCCAGTAATTAAACCGGTCAATTCCTTTGGAAAATCAAAGTCACTTATATTAAATATACACACCCGCAATAGTATCGGGGATTAAGAATAAAATACACTGAGACTTAAATCGATTATCGCCGGCAATCCTAATCGATAAATCTCAAACGATCCGCTCAATACACCAAGTGTACAAGTGTGATAAAATAATCAAGACAGATCATTTTCTCTCTCACACAACGACTATACCGATGGATTGGTCCGTGTCCATCTAGGTCGTGAGCAACTGTTCGATTAAATACGAGTAACCGATAGTATGATCTTCTGTGTGGGCCCGACACACCATACTAACTACAACGTATAGAATCCAGGACTATAATTTGCATATATTTAGTTATAAATAATTAAATGCAAATAATTGTTTATTTAATTAAATAGATTAGTGGCAATGGATCGTGAGTTTCCGTTACTTAAATCTAGACATTAAGTACACAACTCCAACAATCTCCCACTTGTACTAAGATCTAGTCATTTCCTCCAAACTCCCGACTCCCATACTCATCACGTGCTTAAGTTGTACTTCCAAGAAGTACTATGTGAATGAGCACTCTAGGTTGCCGCTCTGAAGTTATCTTGGTGACTACAGCGTCGTCTCCCTCGACGATGACTCGTATCAGGTGGTACTTGCACTATGTGTTATCTTACACTTATGGACTCGTGATCTTACCGTTTGCCATCGCACCGCTATTTACATAGCCTTTGGCAAATTAAGAATCACATCTAAGTCCCAGAGATTATCCCGGAGTTATACCAAAACTTCCGCTGCCTCTGAGGCCGCTTATTTGGTTACCCATGGTAGAGTCCGAAAAGCATCGTGCTTATCACTCTTCCATGTTAAAACTCCTTCTCCTTCAATAGTGAAACACATAGCCTGATATCGACTTACACCGGTCCTCATTCGATTAGAAATCTAAGAGAATGTAATCCAAAGGAAATGCTCGTCTGCTCCGTAATCCAGAACATAGTTTCTAGTACTTCGAAAGTACTTAAAATGTTCATTACAGCAGTCGAGTATTCCTTTCCAGGATTACCTTGATATCCTCCCACTATACTAGCCGCATAGCAGATATCAGGTTCTCGTTTTTAACATCGCATTTATCAAGCTTTCCACACTCGAAGTGTAGGAAACCGCTTTCATTGCTTCTATCTCCTTTTGTGTTCCAAAACACATATCCTTAGATAGATGCATTCCGTCTCTGAAAGGTAACGAACCTTTCTCGGAATCTTGCATGTTAAAACGAACCATAATCGTATAAAATATCTAGAGAAGTACAATGTTCTTTTCTTGAGATCCTAGATCTTAAGAACATGCTCTAACTTCTTCTTTATCTCATATATCGATTTTTCTAGACAACCATCATTTTATGTCTGACAACATCTTTACATTGTTGCCAATGATAAAATGTTATCTACATAAAACCCGAGAAACACCACCTTGTTTTCCATCACGTTTCCAATACACACAATTCGTCTATGCTTTGATGAATCCATAAAATGGACTATCTCATCAATTTGCAAGTACCACGAACTCAATGCTTTGTTCCAATCCATAAATGGATCAACTAAGCTTGTACTCTAAATGATCTTGCCTCTTAGCAATAATCCTTATTGCTTTCCAAGAAGGCACATTTAGATCTAGTACCGCCTTCATGTAGATCCAGGGATTGATTTCATGTATACTAGGTCCAGAGTTCAAAACTCTCCTAGTCTTATGAATATCTCCGGTTGTCAAACAACCTCCCACTACAATGGCATTCCGGTGTATAAAAGTAATAACAGTAGGTGCAGTTAGTGGTGTACCGCTACTCGATTAAGCTGGTTCTAAGTCTTTATCGTTCTCTCTCATTTCAAAGTATCACGTCACTTTGGGCTTGTGGTTCATCACAAAGTCTTCCTCTAAGAACCGGGCGTTAGAACTTATAACGTCCTTCTGGTTCATAGTACTTGTTGAATACACATCTTTTGTTCTTCTAGGATATTCTACAACCGCATTTGAATGCGTCATTATTTCCAGACATATCCATAGAACATAGGTAGTTTCGTATAACTCATCTTTTACTATCTCTATAAGAGTTCCATTTCTTATTATTGACACACCAATCCTACAGAAGACTGTATGGTGTAGTCTCTTGGGATCCAATCCCAAGCTCTGATCATAAATCAGAGTCAATCAATTCTAATACTTGTCCGGATCTTACATCTTATATCCATAAAGGATTGCTTAGTCGTATTATCTTCCAAATTAGATTCTTAGGTCGGAAGGTCCACTCCTTCAACTTAATTGATCTTACAATCAATTTTCGACCTTTGAACTTCTTATTTGAATAAATATGACTTAGCATAAGAATCCACAAGTATAAATGATTTAATAAAGAAATCTCTTATTAGTAAAACGAGTTATGTATAACGGTTCGTTGCATCGTGGTGGACTCAGGATTTATCATTTATATATATTGCTAGCTGTTGGGGGAGAAAAAATCAAATATAAAAACATACATCCCAAGATGAGGCGAGCCAGGCAGGAGGACGACGCATGGGACGCGTCACGGCTCGGACCACGGGTCACGGATCTCCTGGACTATCCACGCGGGGAAAGGACTCGGGGCGCGTCAGAGACTCGGGTCACGGATCTTTCGAGACAAGCCATACTAGGGTATGATGTGAAGAACGTGCCCGTCCCGGGGCCCGGATCACGTGATCGTCATGCTGGCCATGCAGGGGTTACGGACCGGGGTCACGCTATTGATCCTCTACTCAAGAACTTCACGCATTCCGTGCGAAGAGACGACGGGGGTTCAAAGACCCAAGCCGTGGCCCGAACCACGCTATCATTATCTGGGGGAGGGCTCATCCCAGAGAGAACGGGGACACCGCCCACGTGAGCCCATATACTTCGCCTATACTCCGAGTCACGGGCCCCGGGTCGTTACTAGCTTCATTTAATGCTTTAGACGTAGTACGTGGTCTGAATGTAATCATTCCAAATCTCCCTATAAATAGGGGGCTTATCCCTTCAGATTAAGGGCGGCACTAATTAGTGAATATACTCGATATTAAAAGAGTGGATAATAGAAATCCTTCAGAAGAAGTTTCAAAGCTCAAAACCTCTGTTCTTTTCCAGATCTAGTCCAACCCCTACTCCAGAATATAAATTTACATGTATTAGTATCGTTTCAAACCCTCTATACACAGCCCAGCCCCGTATTATACTACCCGATAAAAACGTGCTAAAACATTTGGCGCTAGAAGGAGGGGGTTGTTATACTAGACCCAGGAAAAGAAAGAAGAGCCGAAGCCATGTCTGATGGAGCCACCGCGTCAGATTCCTCCCGCTCCGCCACGAGGAAGAAGCTGGAGAGAGGGAAGATGCCCGCCGTCGAGTCAGACGCCGCCCCGCCACTCTCCCCAAAGGTCCCGGGGGACGTCCCCGGGAACGAAGACGCCGCCATCACCGGAGAGCTGGACGGCCACAACACGTCCAACCAGTACCTCCATAGCAGCTCCGAGGCCCGACGCCTCAGACGCCGCCAGCAGGCCCACCGCCATGCACATCGCTCGAATCCTGAGTTCCGACGCGGACCACCTCCCCCCGAGACACCGGCCCGGGAATTGCACCTCCTTTTGGACACCCCCGAAAAGATCGACGTTGCGATGTCCGATCTCATACAGCGTAAGCGTACTCTAACTTCCCTCTCTATTCGTCCAGGTGAGAAGAGTGGGAAAGGAAGCGCGTTCGGCCGTCTGGGGCCCGGTCACGCCAGCCACAGCGCGTTCGACCGCCTCGGAGGATGCCGTGCCGGCTCCAACCGCTACACAATCCCCGCCCGACGACTCGTCTTCGATCTCGGCGAGGAGGCCGACAACCAATCGGCCCCAGCAGACCGGATCGGGGGAGACGGCGAGGAGAAGACTCGTCGCGTCGAGCCGGAGCAGGGTCCCGGGACCCGTGTCCCGCGACCACCGGGACCCGAGGCGGGTCTCCTGGACCTCTACAGCAAGGTGTCCGAGATGGAGAGAAAGCTGGCCGAGGCCCAGGCCCGACCGGAGCGGGTCGACTACTGCAAAGAACCCTTGGCCCTGGAGGTCGAGCACGCGGTCATGCAGTACGAGATCCAGCCCCTCCAGACCACCCTGTACGACGGGAAGACGGATCCCGAGATCCACCTCAGCCGCTTCCGTACATACATGTCCGGGAGGGGAGCCAGCGACGCCACGAGGTGCAGGCTTTTCCCCCTCACCCTCGGGGATGTGGCCCACAAATGGTTCGCGGGGATCTCCTCCTGCTCGATCCACTGTTTCGACGACCTCGTCCAGCGTTTCGTGGCGCATTTCGCCTCCAAGGTGAACCGTCTCGAGCAGAGCCAGCGCCTGATCGGCATTCGCCAGAATGTGGAGGAGGGCGACGAGCGATACGTGGACCGAGTCGGGGACATCCTGCTCGGCGGAGAAGAGGTCGGCGACGATCTGAAGCTGCACACGGCGATGAACGGGCTCCGGAAGAATTCCGAGCTTTTCAAGCATCTGATGCTCAACTATCCACAGACCTACGAGGATTTCCGCGTGAAGGCCACGGCACAGTGTTGGTACCAGCGCCTCATGCGCGGGACGGAAGCCCCCGGGGACACAAAACGGAAGGATCCCGCTCCCGTTGAGGCGAGACCGGCTCACGTTCCTAGGAGAGGCCCTCCCAAAGCCCCGGAACGGGACCGTCCTGCCCCGAGTTACCACGAGATGGAGGTCAGGCTGGTCGAGGTCATCGGGCAGGACACCATGGCCATGATGCACGCACTCCAAGCCATGGGGGACGCCCTGACCAAACCCGAACCCATGAGGATCTCGCCGGACAAGCTCGACAGGCGCCTGTGGTGCTCTTTCCACGAGCAGCACGGGCACCCCACCGGCCAGTGTCGCCAGTTGTTAAAACAGCTATGGAAGTTATTTGAGGACGGGAAACTCTGGGAGCTCCTCGGCAGACCCGGGGACCGGGGGACCGGCCAGGCAGCCAACCCGGACAACGAAGGAAATATGGTCGCGGCCCCGGGCCGCGGAGGTCAGAACCGCGGCCAGTCCCCGGTACACGTCGGGCAGATCTTGATGATCGGCGGGCTGCAGCCCATCACTAGTGAGAGCAGAAGGAAAAGGAAGCGCGAGGTGGAGATATGGAGGGTCTACCAGGAGACGAACCCTGCTCCCCCTCGAAGCATCTCGGAACGCGCCCTGATCACGTTCTCCCCGGAGGACCGCATAGGGGTCGGCTACCCCAAGAGCGAGGCCTTGGTGATCACTACCGCCATACTCGGAGTGGAAGTTGCGCGGCTTCTGGTCGATAACGGGGCCCACTGCAACATCTTGTACAAGCAGGCTCTCGACCAGATGGACAACATGGCGCAATACATACTCCCCAGTAGCGTGAGGCTGAAAGGCGTGGGGAAAGACGTGTTGATTCCCTACGGGACGGTGGTACTACCTCTGGAATTGAGAGACGAAAAGAACCCCGAAATAAAGCTATTGAGGAACTTGACCTTCGTAATAGTCGATGAAGTTAGCGGGTATAACGCACTTTTGGGGAGGCCCTTTCTAGAAGCTTTTGAAGCTGTGGCCTCCTCGTACTATTACTGTATCAAGTTCCCAGTCTCCTCCGGGGCCATTGGCACTGTCCGAGGAGACCAATTAATGGCAAAGAGATGTTTGTTGTACTCCTTGTATAAAGAAATCGATGAAATAAGTGCTCACAAAGGAGTAGTCTCCGCGGACCCGGAACTCGGGATCAATCCCAAAACACCCGGGACATGAGATGAAAAATATGAGAAAACTAGTAGGTCCCCCATAGCAGGGACAAAGGCAGACTCAGACCCCGAAACGGAAATTACACCGGACACGCGAGCCACGGACCCCGTCACGATTTCAGATCATGAACTCGGGTCAGGATCACGGGACGATGTAATCTCGGACTCAGGACCGAGACCCTAACTGAATAAAGGAAATACGATCGAACCCACTCCATAGAATGCGAGATCATATGATCAAACCCTTGACTCCCATGACTCGCTTCCGGGGACCCGAAACCAAGACAGCATAAGGGTCGAGGCTCTGGAGGAAACAATCCCCCTCGAAGTCAGAAGCAATGAGCCTCCGCGACAGCTGCTCGTCGAAACGTCTCTGGCGCCCGCAACGAAGCACGAACTCGAGAGATTCCTCCGGATCAACCTACCCACGTTTGCATGGGCACGCGCGCCACCGCCTAAGGCTTGATAAAACAAGCGCCGTGCCATAGCCCAGAGACGCCGGGAGATGGTTTCCGAAGGGAATGAGGTACTGAACACCGAGGTAGACAAGCGGCTCCGAGACGGGTTGATCCGACTCGCCCCGCACGACGTGACACGGGTCTCGAGCGCAGTCATGGTGAGGAAAACTAAGGGGAGATGGAGGTTCTATGTTAATTATACCGACCTCATCAGGGAGCTCACCTTTTCCCCCACGGAGCACATGGTCAGCGCGCCCCTGGCAGCCTCACGTGGTCTGATCCCCTACCAGCGCGGGCTCGGGGGCCGGGGTGGTGCTCCTGGGGCCAGACGGAGATTCGCTCACTCACGCGCGCTCCCCGCCTCCACATATTCATGAACTCGCAACTAGTGGTGAACCAAGTCACCGGTGATTACGAGGCGTAAAGCAAACAGATGAAGGAATATTTCGACTTAGTGTGGTCCCTCTGCGAGAAAATCCCGGACGACTGTATCGAACAAACCCCGCGGGAGCACAACTCGCAGGTCGACGCCTTGCCCCGAGTTATCTTAACCCAGTTGAACTCGCCATCGATCGCGGCCCGGGCGGAAGTTATGCCAGTTGACCCGGCTCCCGAGACGGCTCCAGAATCGACGCCTGGAATGGATTGGCGCGACCCAGCGAACCAGTTCATCGAATCCGGGACCCTCCCCTCTGATCGAGTCGAGACAAAGCAACTCCGCATGCGCGCCGCGAGGTACACGATCCTAAACCCTAAATTATTTCGCAGGAGGTTCTCGATGCCACTTCTTGAACTGCGTCTCCAAAGAAGTCGGGATGCGGGTACTTGCGGAGATCCACGAAGAACTATGCGGGAACCATGCCGGGGGCCGATCTCTCGCCCACAAGACGATGGGCCAGAGCCATTACTGGTCGAGCTTGCGCTAGGGTGCGACCAACTTCGCCCGCAAATGCCCCCAGTGCCAGCTGATGGGGCCAAACATCCGGGTGACCCCTGAAGAACTCGAGCCAATGTACTCGCCATGGCCGAACGCCCGGTGGGGGATTAATATCTTTGGACCTCTAGCCCCCGTGCCGGGAGGAGTCAAGTTCGCGAGTGTGGCGGTAGACTACCTCACCAAGTGGGCCGAGGCGGAGGCGGCCCAGAAGAATCGATCAAGCCAAAGTGATCAAGTTCATCTGGAGGGACATAATCTGCCTTTTCGGTTTGCCCGAGTCCCTCATCTCGGGCAACGGCAAGCAGTCCGACGGAACCGTGGTCATGGAGTTCTGTGAGCAATGGGGGATCCGGAGGACGTTTTCCACCCCCTACCATCCACAGACGGAGGGCAAGTTGAGGCAGTGAACAAAATCTTGAAGCATACCCTTAAGGCGAAGCTCGAGTCGCGGAAGGGGAAGTGGCCCGAAGAGTTACCCGAGGTGCTGTTGTCATTCCGAACCGCGGCCCGGGACTCCACAGGAGAAACGCCGTACGCTCTAGCTTTGGGGTTCCGAGGCGGTGGTCCCGGCCAAGACCACGGCTCGCTCGCACCGAACCATCCAGGCCATCGCCCCGAAGAACGAAGCGGTTTTGCATCTGGAGCGGGATTTTTCTTGAAGAACTAAGGCTTAGCTCCGACCCCCTCAACGCGATGAACAAACAGAGGATCGCCAAGGCTTATTACGCGCGGGTCCGCTCTCGCGAGTTCGGGGTAGGAGACATGGTGCTGAAAAAACTGATCGGGACGCGCTCCGGGGCCCTCGGACCGAGTTGGGAAGGACCGTCGCGGGTCACCAAAAGTCTACTGAACGGGGCGTACAAAATTGAAGCTTCCAGGCGGGACCCCAAATCAGTACCGATGGAACGCACGACACTTGAAGAGGTTCTGCCGGGGAGAAGGAGCCGTCACGGTCCCGGACCAAGGAAAGCGAGTCTGTACTTGGGTTCCTAAATGGGGAACATATAAAACCGGATATTTCCGCACAGCTAAATGCCAAAGATCCCAGTAATACTAATGAGCTCCTAAAAAGACCTCCGGGTCAAGAGTCATAACGTGCGAGGGAACATATAAAACCGGATATTTCCGCACAGCTAAATGCCAAAGATCCCGGTAATACTAATGAGCTCCTAAAAAGACCTCCGGGTCAAGAGTCATAACGTGCGGGGGAACATATAAAACCGGATATTTCCGCACAGCTAAATGCCAAAGATCCCGGTAATACTAATGAGCTCCTAAAAAGACCTCCGGGTCAAGAGTCATAACGTACGGGGGAATATAGAAAAACGGATATTTTCCGAAAACAAGCTACGAGCTGTCCCCGGTAAAAGAACACAGGGCAAATAACGAGACCGCATCACCCCAATCAAGAAAAGGTGGATCCCGGAAACACGTAAAGAGATCCGCGACGGGACCCTGGTGCTCACTCCCGAGACCATCCCGAATCCACAGAGCAGGGCCGCAAGGCTGCATCTCGGATTTACAAAACTCCACCCGGGACCTAAGTCCCGAGACAAATCGATGAGGCAACATCCCGGACCTTTAGGGGCTTCCATCTCGGAAATCCACCCCGAGAAATCTCTGGAAAAAGAGTACGATCCACCTACCAGGTAGATTCGGCGCGGGCCACGAGACATACAAAAGAAAACCAATGCTACATTGAAAATTATACGCAGTAACTAGCTGAAAGAACACCGATCGAACATCCAAATAAAAGACCAAAACCGAACCCATGGCTCGATTATAAATATCCAGGGAGACGGAGCCTCGCCGAAAAACAACCACACAAGGTACATAATCCAAAAAGAAATTGTCTTAGGCTAAACGCCATCGGCCGCAGAAAGAAAGCAAAAAATAAAAAGCATCGTTAATCAAAAGGCCCCTCACGAGGACTGTCATCACTCAGAACCACCCACCTCTTCGGGACATTGGCTATCCGCTTCGGCCATCACCTGATCCTCCTGCCCCGGCGCCGGCACTGCTGTAGCATCTTCAACGGGATCCATGCCGGCCATGAAGGCATCAAATGACTTCTCCGGGAAGCCCGACACCACCTCCTCCATAGCCGCCTCCTGGTTGGGTTCCGAGTCGCCTCTCCCATCCGGGGTCACCTCCAGGACCACGTCAATGCTCTCCCCCACCACTTCCGGGACATGGGCGGCGTTTTCCGCCGTCACTTCGGCTGCATCCAAGGTACCGCCCGCCGGTCTGGAAGGAGGGGCGTGAGCTGGGGGTGAGCCAGGACGGACCAAGCGGTCGTAGGTAGGCCACCACTTCATATTGATATGCAGATCCTCCTCCAGATCAAGGAAGGTTTCGGCGATCCCGGGATCAAGCTTGCGCCCCTCCATATACTTTTTCCAATAAGCAAGGACGCGGTCGAGGAGTACCTGGTCATTGACATGGTGAGCGTGCCGGATGAGGTCCGCCATAGAGCGAGAGTAGAAGTGGTCCAGGAGAATCGTGTGGTCAGTCCAGGGACTCTCGAGATAGGCCTCCAACTCGTCCACACGAGCATCAGTCTCTGCCTGCCGTTCCCGGAGATACGCCATTTCTGCATCCCGGGAGGTGAGGGATTGATCCAACTGCGCCGCGCGGGCCATCGCCTCGGAGAGCGCAGTAGATAGTTGCGTCGCCCGGGCCTCCGCCGCCGCAGTCCCGGCAACCGCCATCTCTAGTTTCTCTCCCCGGAGATCCGCCACGGCACGCCACTTATCCCGGTCTCCTGACGATGCGGCGAGGGCCTCGGTGCTCTGCCGGAGAGCCTCCTCGCTCTCCTTAAGCTCGCCGCTTAGCTGCTCGTTCCGAGAAACCACGTCCATATTCATTCGACCCAGCTCCTTGATCGTCCTTTCCCTCCCATTGGCGAGATCCATCCAGTGCCTGATCTGGCGGGCCTGCCCCTCGAGCCAGTCATGTACCTCGGCCATGGCCACGGTCGCCTGGCTCTGCAGCATGGACGCGAGGAGGAAGGCCTCGTCGGGTCCCCGATTGAAGGCCTGCAGCTCTTGAGTCCAGCAGCGGGCCACCGAATCGATCGCCCGGCCTACGGGAAGTCCAGGGGTGGACACCGGGGGCAGGGGCCCCTGACTCGCGGCATACTGAAGCAGGAGCGGCGCCAGGTGGGGCGCAGAACCCGAGATGCTGTCACCATAAGCGAACAACAAGTAAATCGCCAGTCGTGGCGAAAGGGAAGACACAAGAATAAGGAACGAGACACCTACCTCTGGGCGACGCCCGGATCAACCCCGTAAATCGGTGTGCTGCCAACGGGTGGGACATTGCCAAGAGACCCGGTCCGCGGCGGCTCGACAGGGGCCCGGGGACCGGAGCTTCCGCCCTCCGGGGCGGAGGGCGCCCTCCTTTTCCGGGACAAAGAGGGCTCGGGCACCTCCGGGAGGTCTTGGGAGAACAGCCCGCCTCGGGGCGAATCTGGAAAGGACCCCGTCAACGGCTCCCGCGCGGAAGGTGACTCGTCCGAGACAAGGTCCACGGGACCGCCATCCCCGGACCCGGGAACGCGGCCACCGGGGGAAGACGCGTGAATCACGCCTCTCGCGTCCATTATAAAAGGGCCGTGAGGTATCTCGGGCAGTGGCCCCGAGTCACGGGACTCCACCACCTCTTGCGGTAGCGGCGGCGAGGACGGCGGGGCTAGGCGAACCTGAGAGGCAGACCGGGCCGGGATCACGGGCGGCGGTGCGGCGACGAGACCGCGGGTCCTCACCCGGGGCGCGGGTCTCCGCGGCGGCGGCACGGCGGACGGCAACTTCTTATCTGGAACTCCAGGGAACTTGGACATTTTGCCACGGGGGCGATCTTCGAAGATTCTAGTAAACGGGGCTGTAGCACAATACCCAACCCCATAAGCAAACGAGGGAGTATCTATAGAACGACCTGTATACGAAGATAATACGAGAACAGGGTGACATTACCTGGGTACGGGTCAAACAGGTGCTTGGGGGGACAGATCAACCGAGCGTCGTCCCGCGACTCCTCTGTGCACAAATAGTCGGCTCTGCGGCGCCTCGTCGGCAGGGCACCAGCGAACCCTAACGCAACTTGGTAGTCCCAGTTCAACGGCCCCTCTCTGCGAGTGTTCACACCTAAGAAATCACAAGAGGGAGTTAAAATCAGTACAACGGGGAAAACTTATAAACGACTCAAGTCTTACTGGCAATTTTGTCATGGTAGCGAGTAGGGATGTCGATCTCCCCGTTCGGGGTCTGGGTCCGCCAGGCCCCGGCGACGTACACCCACTGCGCCCAGGGGAAGTCCACTTTGGACATTTTCACCTCCACGGCAGGGATACCGGAGCGCCCCTTGACGGTGTAATCGCCGTGGCTCCCCCCAAATCGCGCGATCGTGAACGAGCGCCGGATCTCCGAATCAGTGAGGGTCCGATAGAGGCCGTCGTTGCCCAGCATAGAAAGGACCCCGATGAGCTGTGACCACCCGTTGGGATGAATCTGATGCGGGGCCACTTCCCAAAACCGGAGAGCGGCACTAACGTTGGGGTGTAAGGGGAACCGGAGTCCGAATTCTAACGCCTCTGTCCCGATCGCCACCATCCCGGGAGGCGGGCAGAAGGCGGACTCCCCAGCACGAGGGAGATAGATATGAACGTCAATCGGGATCCTCCACTCCTCTCGCTTATCCTTTAACATGGCAGAAGTGACTATGCTTGCCCGGCCGTGGGCCCCCCATGCGGGGGTGCTACAAGCACGCGGCGAACGGGCAGGGGGCCGTGGCGGCACGCCGGGATAGGGATTCTCGCGAAAGTAAGAATCCCAGAGAAATACAGCAGGCGGAGGATATTCCTCGTCCATCAGCGAGTCGAACTGCTGAAAAAGGGCATTCATGTCCGGCTCCGTGTCAGACGATGACCCGCCTCGATCTTCTCCTCTCGCCGCGTCCTCGGAAGAAGAATCCGATAGCATGATCTCTTTCCCCCGGGACGACGACATCGAAGCCTGTGAAAAAGGAAATAAGAAAGGGGTGATGAGGACTACCTTGAGCAACTTCCCAGAGGTTCTGGATCTGGAGTCCGGCGATTTCTAGGGTACGAGGCGAATTTGCAGGTGCGAAGAGAGAAACCGCTGCGTGATTGGAGGGTTTTATAGAAGGAGACTGCACCTAAGAGGGGACAATTAGGAACGGTTATTGATAAAAGCACTCAAGTATTCTCGAAGCCCAACACGCATAGAGGGGGCCCAAGCGAATTTGAACCGTCTACAGAACACGAAGGGCCGTGTACCGGGACACGGGACGAAACCCGAAGGGTTGCGATCCGGAACCCGTGGCCCGGGGCCCGGGTGAATCGAGGTGGTTTTCGGGATAGGGCACCTCGCAAACCACGCAATACCGCGTCCCGGGATGACACAATGTCCACGGAGGTTCACGGGTCACGGTCTCGCATGATCCGGCGGCCCGCCATCCCGGTTTTCCCGCGCGCCGCTTTCCCGGCGGCGGCGGGAGAAGAGGAAGGCAGGACAAAAGGTTGTGGAATCTGTCGCCGCGAGCGCAATTAACACAAGCGAAAAGAATTCAAGAAAAGGAGTTTTTCACTGACAAAGCTCCTTGAGGGGGAGAACCCTTTACATCAAAAAAGAAAAAAAACACACACCCTCGTAATTACGGAGGGAAGGTCAGAAATTCGCTACAAAAGACTACACAAAAACCGGCCCGCACCGCCGTCCTAAAGATGCCCTATCTAGGCCTAGTCTGAGCGACACCGTGTTCATCGGTCACGCGAATCCGAGAAACCCCGTCCGGCGACCAGTTGATCCAGACGCGCCACCCTCTTCGAGCTCCCAGGTGGCGGTAGAAGGAACGCCAGCCTTTCCCTCTTACCCGGAGTCGATCTCGGAGCCGGGTTATCTTCATGGGCCAGTTCTGACCCAGGGCATCTTGAACCGAGACCCTACGGTCCTCCACGCCGGCGAAAGGCGCGGAGAGAGGTGGCGGTAAGGGCAGGCCCATGCGTCACCAGAACGCCGGCCGAGTGCGTGAATGCCAAAACTGGGTGGCCTCCACCGTGTGCTCGATGGAAAGGTGACTGTCTCCGGCGTCCGGGTCGGAATCCGATGAAATCTCGACCACCTCCGGCGGGGCTCGCGCGGGCTCGGCCTCAGGCTCTGCGTCCGAATCAGAGGCGACGTAGATGATCTCCGGCGCGTCAAAGTCATTACTGCCGACGGAAGAACTCACCATGACTTCTGCTTTTGTGAAAACGGAAGAAGAAATTGTTGGAAGTCCGGGGAAGAAGATGTGGGCGACAGTATCTTTTAAAGATCCCCAGAAGACGTGACGTGCATAAAGCGTCATCATTACCCTGGGGAATCGGTGTGGCTTTTCGACTCCCGAGGGACCGAACAGTCCCGCGCGGCAAAAACCCGAGATCCGGGCTCGTGACCCGGATCCGCAACCCGGCACGCGGAATAAATTAATTGTGTTTTTCTCTCCTTTTTTAATAATTATTTATTTAAAGAAAATCGGAGACCAATACAGGCATGAAGGCAAAGCGAAACTTTTCAATTAATTATTACAGGAACAGGGGAGGTAGAAAGCAAATCGGCCACCCCAACTTAAAGGGGCCACTGGGCCGCAACGGGTACAGGGACCAGGGAACCATCGTCACGGAAAACGGCGATGTTAATATCCTCCACCGCCGACCAGCGCAGCTCCACTCTCCATCCTTCCTGCAGTTGCATATGCTTGACAAAGACGGCCCATCCAATACCCCCAATCCCCAAGCGATTCCCGCCGGAGATCAAGTCAAAGACCCACAGGCAGCTGGAGGAATCAGTGACCGCGAGCAAAGCGGGCCACACGTGCCCATACATCTGCGAAAAAGGAGATGGCATCAGAAGCACCTCGCGATGGTATCGAGGGTGGAACTTCCGGGACACGATGAAGCGCTTAACCCCAGACTCCAGAGTAGCCACCAGTGATTCTTCCCCGGGCTCACGTTCCCGGGGATGAGTGATGGGCCCCACGCCGGAGTTAGCAGTACTCGGAGGAAGGCTTGACATGACTCACTTTTCTGGGGGTGGATAAGACCAAGGGTTTAGCGACCTTATAAAGACCCCGGATTGCAAAGACCAAGGCCACCGTCTAGGCACGATTCCCGGGTGCATTGAATGGCTTCCCAGTGTTACAGCAGCGGGCCAGAAGCATTCAGGCGATCACGATTGCCCGAGGCGGGCGGCGAAATACAGGAAGGGGCCACCTGCCAACCCCCGCAATTAAAATCAGACAGTCGTCAGGGGACAGCTGGCCAAAGATCCCCAACGGGCGGAGACATCCCCGAAAATACAAAACCTCCGGCGATCTCTCTGGGGCCAATGTTGGGGGAGAAAAAATCAAATATAAAAACATACATCCGAAGATGAGGCGAGCCAGGCAGGAGGACGACGCATGGGACGCGTCACGTCTCGGACCACGGGTCACGGATCTCCTGGACTATCCACGCGGGGAAAGGACTCGGGGCGCGTCAGAGACTCTGGTCACGGATCTTTCGAGACAAGCCATACTAGGGTATGATGTGAGGAACGTGCCCATCCCGGGGCCCGGATCACGTGATCTTCATGCTGGCCATGCAGGGGTTACGGACCGGGGTCACGCTATTGATCCTCTACTCAAGACCTTCACGCATTCCGTGCGAAGAGACGACGGGGGTTCAAAGACCCAAGCCGCGGTCCGAACCACGCTATCATTATCTGGGGGAGGGCTCATCCCAGAGAGAACGGGGACATCGCCCACGTGAGCCCATATACTTCGCCTATACTCCGAGTCACGGGCCCCGGGTCGTTACTAGCTTCATTTAATGCTTTAGACGTAGTACGTGGTCTGAATGTAATCATTCCAAATCTCCCTATAAATAGGGGGCTTATCCCTTCAGATTAAGGGCGACACTAATTAGTGAATATACTCGATATTAAAAGAGTGGATAATAGAAATCCTTCAGAAGAAGCTTCAAAGCTCAAAACCTCTGTTCTTTTCCAGATCTAGTCCAATCCCTACTCCAGAATATAAATTTACATGTATTAGTATCGTTTCAAACCCTCTATACACAGCCCAGCCCCGTATTATACTACCCGATAAAAACGTGCTAAAACACTAGCTAATGTACCAAAATAGATAATATCATTATTTCTTCTTATAACCATCAAATGATTAAAAGAAATAAAATATCCATTTATTAGAAATCCAGAACAAAGTTCTTTCTAATTTGAAAGGTACATAAAAGCAATAACCAAAATGAAATCCTATAAAATGTCCTCCACTGCAACTACTGCTTCCTCTACAGCATTGCCCATGTAGACTACGATTTCTTCTTTTCTAAGTCGTCGGGTTTCCTGGAACCCTTGCACATACCGTCAGTGGTTCTATATCTACACACCAGGTTCTAGCAGATAATACCACTGACTATGTTTTACGACTAAAGAAGATTTCGTACTTTCTTTGAGAGGATAATCAGACTTCCAGTACCCAGACTGTTTGCATCGAGAACACTTGCCTATTGGCTTTCTCGTCCCATCTCGTGGTCCAAAAAGAACCACTGGGTTTCTTTGCTTTCTTGTCCTTTCCCCCGATTCATGCCTTTAGGTTCGAAACCTTTGGCATTGGCTACAAGAGCTTGTGATTTCCGTCTCAACTCGTCTAAAAGGTCAATCATCTCAAAAACGTTTTTAAGCGTTTCCTCGAAGTGACTGGCCTTTATGAGTATCCTCATCGCTTCTTGTCTAGCCGCCTATGTCAATAGGCTCGGGAGGACAAAGCTCACTGAGTACAACCTTGCACTCTTTAACAGTTTGGGTAATGTCTAGATCTCTATTCCAATCATTACATTTAGGGACCAGTGAGTTAAAATCCTTACGTATCACATAAAGTGGGTTCAAGACCATTTCCTAATCTATGAGCACATATAACAACAAACAATCGATTTAATCTCCGATATTATCTCCCTCAAATAATATCATTAAACCACTAATCACATCTAAAATCCCATCAGATAAGGCAAGCCACGTTCGTGTGGACGTTTACCCACCCAAATGATTTAGCAATTAGATTTGCTTCGGTCGTACATCATTATAGCGTTACTTCGTTGGGAAGAATACTATAAAGCGCACCTAAGTGTAAACCATTACTCAGTATCTAAGAAGATTGTTTGGGACACGCATATTCACCGCAAGCCACGTTAGTGTGGACGTTTACGTTAACATACGCTCCTTTACTCCCCTCTATAACTGTCTACATCACTTAATCCAAAATCCCATTCAGTATAGCAAGCCACGTTCGTGTGGACGTTTACTACACCAAAAGATTTTTATAAGTGACTCCCAATTACTTGATCCATTCGATTTTCGTAAATCAGGACGCGGAGAATCATAAGTGAAACTCGAAGTTTCTAACCAGTGATTCACCATGCGAACAACCCTATCTCTCATAAATGAGGGAGCCGAGCAGACAATCGATCTAGTCATCAAATGACACGAAAGTCTCTAATTTGTGTCCTCGACATGACCAAGTGGCTTTGGCTCCATTCCACTCCCCGGGGTGAGAATGAGTCGACTTGAAATCAGTTTTGGAAAGACAAATTAGGCATTGTTTGATAAACTTAATCAATGTTTCTCGTAAAAGGAATTACAAGAATTCTCCTCCAATGACTTGTCTATACGAACTTCAAAAGTCCATAAAAGTCACCAAGAGAACAGCAATGGAGACCATGGCATTGTTTCCAATCTCTCTCCCACTTAGCTTTTTATAACAAAGGGATACGCTATCTAATGCATAATTAAATACACATAAGCATAATCACAAACACACATTTCATGCAAGTACGTACACAAATAATCAAATAATTGCTCAAGTAAAATTATTTCTCGACTATTCGTACCTTGATGAATTCCTGCATGCTTGCCTTGAGTCTTCATTCTACGTCTTGAATACTTTGCCGAGCGACGGAAAAATTCTTTGATTCTCATATTTAATTTATTTTAAATAAAATCCAAGATTCCAATTCAAAAATAAATTTGAATCAATCTAATGATTTTAAATAAAATACTCCAATTAAATAAAATCAATTCCATTGATTTCCATATTTAATTCTATTTTAAATAAAATCCAAGATTTTCCAATTCAAAATAAATTTTGAATTAATCTAATGATTTTAAATAAAATACTTAAATTAAATAAAATCAATATTATTAAAATCCATTGATTTCCATATTGAATTCTATTCTAAATAAAATCCAAGATTTTCCAATCCAAAATAAATTTTGAATTAATCTAATGATTTTAAATAAAATACTTAAATTAAATAAAATCAATATTTTAATAATTTCTCAATCCTATTTAGATTAGATCTCAAGAATCCTAATCAAAATCGAATTTTGATTCTTCTTAAAACTTATAATCCAAGTAGGTATAGGATATCTAGAGAAACTAGGATTTTCTTTCCTAATTTAACTCTCCATCTAATTCCATTATTTAATTCCATAATTAAGAAATCTAATCCAAATAGAATTTGAATTAATTCCAAAATTAAATTAAATAATATTAGAAAGATTAAATTATTTCCGGAAAGATCGGATTTACCGGGACGAACCGAAACAACGAGTTTCCGGTCGACCCAACATCGAACCCGCGTGCTTGGACGTGTATCTCACCATGCAAAACGCATGGCCACACAACACCAAATAATTCCAAGCCACGCCATGCCATGCATCATGAATTAAAACATTCAGCCCACATGCAAGACCACGCACGTGCATCAAAAATCACATGGTGTCGGCCAAAGAAAAAACCGATGTCGGCCGACACCCTTAATTAAGGGTTGCAGCGGCCTAGTCGATCTCCGGCACGTCGTCTCCTCCGACTATCTATGCCATCGACTTGCTGCGACCCACCACACGAACAGCCCGCGATCGAGCCGAACGAACCGCGCCGTTCGATCGATCGCGCCGACGCCCTTCTGGAGTTCGCCGGAGCAGCGTGCGTGCAGCTGCGACTCGCTTGGACTTCCGTCGACTCCTGGCGAACCATCCCACGATGGTGAACGCCAAGTCGACGAGCCCTTTGTCCAGCCGCTGCCTTCGATGACCGAGCGTGAAGCTGTCCGCGAGCACCAAGAACAACCGTCGGCTGCCGGCGAACCACCGCCACTGGTGGCACACGCCGACTGCCCAGCTGTGTTCAGCCCACGTCCGGCAGCCCGCACAGCCCGTGCTTCCAGCCACCTCCCGGCAGCCCGCACCGAGCTCTACGGTCGATCGATCCGGTTCGACTTTTCCGAAAACCCTTTTGATTTCAATATTTAATTTTTTCCGACAAACATGATTCATACAAGAGAGAAAAACAAGTACGTAGAACAAATATAGCACAATAATTTAACGCAAATAAATTAATCTATGGCCATATACATCGAGAATCGATTATCGAAACAATTAACGAAAAACGTAACCGTACGCTCTGATACCAATTGTTGGAATTCGATATCCCGGGTTATTTAAATTTGCGGAAACCAATAACCCGATCAAACCCTTCGCCGGAGATCACATGAACGCCGACTCATCCGCCGGAGTCCGGCTTTTGGAGACCACGCACCCGAAGGCACGCAGCCCGCCCCCAGCCGAACCCCCGCGAGGCGGGGTTCACGATCGATGGATCGATCGCACGCCGGCGATCGATCGGGGTGGGGCTGCCCAGCAGCCCCCGCGACGAGTCGGGCGACTCGCCGCCGCCTGGAGGTCGACCACCTTCACGGTGGGGAGGGGCGGCTCCAGCCCGCGCCCTCCGCGATCGATCATGGGAATCGATCGCACGCCCTCGGCTCCAGCCGAGGGTTCGACCCTCTCGCCCCGCCGAAACCCTAGGCGGCGATCCCGCGGTCCGGTGGCTTCGCCACCACCGCGTGATCGTTCGTCTAATCCGGGTTCGAACTTTTGGATCTTTGTTCTTCGATAATTGATCAATAAACTAGAATTAAATTTCGGAAATTTAATTCACCTTTCGATTCGTTGTGCGGAGAAACGAGATCTTATGATGACCTTGAGATCTTCCCACGTATTCCTTGCACTTGTTCGAACGTCGGGTGGACGACGATCCTCCGAACACTATGGATCTCCTTCTCTCCTTTCTCTCTCTAGAATTGTGATCTTCAAGTTGTGAGAATAGAGAAGACCATGTAGTGCTTTTATAGGCTACGTAGGGGATCTTAAGGAGGTGGAATATTGGGCTTCTAATATTGAAGATTAAATTGAGCCCAATGCTCAAGTCCATTAATCCTTATCAATATTAATTAATTTATTTTCCACTATATAAATTAATTGCACTCCCAATATTAAACCATATTATATCAAATAATATTTCTCCGGTAGTATTATTTATTCCGTGTATTTAAGATATAAATATCCATGAATAAAATTAATTTATTGCTAATTAATTTATTCATCTCTTATATCCGAGACTAGTACCATTCAACCTTAATTGTTATGCGGAACAAATCCACCTGCAGGGTTTACATAATTATTCCTTATGAACTCATCTCGGGGATATTATCAACCCTTACGGGATACACTTTCCCGTCAAGTATTCACGGCATGTCATATATAAAATGTACCGACCCAACTTAACCGGTAATTGACCCAGTAATTAAACCGGTCAATTCCTTTGGAAAATCAAAGTCACTTATATTAAATATACACACCCGCAATAATATCGGTGATTAAGAATAAAATACACTGAGACTTAAATCGATTATCGATTATTTGCATATATTTAGTTATAAATAATTAAATGCAAATAATTGTTTATTTAATTAAATAGATTAGTGGCAATGGATCGTGAGTTTCCGTTACTTAAATCTAGACATTAAGTACACAACTCCAACACGCTGGGGATGCACGAGGCATCCACGGGGCTGCTCGTAGCAGCACCGCAGCGGGTTCACGAACCCGCTGCTCGCGGAGGGGTCAGCCCCCGTACGCCCGCTACGGGCGAACCCGTAGCACATACGGGGCAGCTACGGGTGACCCCGTAGCATACCCGCGATCGAGCTCACGGGCTCGATCGCCCCTCGGCTCCAGCTGAGGGCTTCTTCCCGCAAAGCCGCCGGTCGAGGGGCTGGGGTTCTCCCGCCGTGGCACCAGCCCACGGCGAACCCCGACGATCGACCCGATGTCGATCCCACGCCCCGGCGTCCAGCCGGGGCTCATTCCTTCTTCCGCGCGCCGGCGGTGGAACCCTAGGGTTCGGCCGCCACCCTCGACCCCGTCGAGGGTTTCTCGACCTTCGCCGGGGATCTTGAATCCCCGTCCCCGAAGTTCGTCGTTTACCCGGATCGTGTGTTCAAGTATATATTACAATTAATATCACATAAAATCATAGAAAGGGTTTTATGATTTTACCTTCGATTCTTTGTTCCGAGAAACGAAATCAAACACCTTTGAAGACCTTCGAATCTTCCTACGTATTCCTTGCACTCCGTTCGAACGTCGTGTGGGCGACGATCTATCGAACTCCTATGGATCTCCTTCAACTCTCTAGAACTATCAAATATTGATATTCTTGTCTTATGATTTATGAAGGCCATGTAGTGCTTTTATAGGCTCCCAATATTGATGATTAAATTGAGCCCAAGCCCAAGTCTATTAATCCTTATCAATATTAATTAATTTATTTTTCACTATATAAATTAATTGCACTCCCAATATTAAACCATATTATATCAAATAATATTTCTCCG
Organism: Euphrasia confusa; assembly: GCA_954870475.1. NCBI lineage: Eukaryota > Viridiplantae > Streptophyta > Magnoliopsida > Lamiales > Orobanchaceae > Euphrasia > Euphrasia confusa. The sequence goes on from OX940961.1 coordinate 24,617,986, forward strand.
GTAGTATTATTTATTCCGTGTATTTAAGATTTAAATATCCATGAATAAAATTAATTTATTGCTAATTAATTTATTCATCTCTTATATCCGAGAATAGTACCATTCAACCTTAATTATTATGCGGATTAAATCCACCTGCAGGGTTTACATAATAATTCCTTATGAACTCATCTCGGGGATATTATCAACCCTTACGGGATACACTTTCCCGTCAAGTATTCACGGCATGTTATATATAAAATATAGTGACCCAACTTAACCGGTAATTAACCTAATAATTAAATCGGTTAATTCCTTTGGAAAATCAAAGTCACTTATATTAAATATACATACCCGCAATAATATCGGGGATTAAGAATAAAATACTCTGAGATTTAAATCAATTATCAACGGCAATCCTAATTGATAAATCTCAAGCGATCCGCCCAATACACCAAGTGTACAAGTGTGATAAAATAATTAAGATAAATTATTTTCTCTCTCACAGAACGACTATACCGATGTATTGGTCCGTGTCCATCTAGGTCGTGAGCAACTGTTTGATTAAATACGAGTAACCGATAGTATGATCTTCTGTGTGGGCCCGACACACCATACTAACTACAACGTATAAAATCCAGGACTATATTTTGCATAATTTTAATTAATAATAATTAAATGTAAACAATTGTTTATTAATTAAATAGGTTAAATGCTATGACCGGGAGTTCACTGATACTTAAATCTAGACATTAAGTACACAACTCCAACAATCTCCCACTTGTACTAAGGTCTAGTCATTTCCTCCAAACTCCCGACTCCCATACTCATCACGTGCTTAAGTTATACTTCCCAGAAGTACTATGTGAATGAGCAATCCAGGTTGCCGCTCTGAAGTTATCTTGGTGACTACTGCGTCGTCTCCCTAGACGATGATTCGAATCAGGTGGTACTTGCTCTATGTGTTATCATCATCTTTTGAACTTATGACTTCTTCCAGTTTACCATGCACCGCTATATACATAGCCTTTGGTGAACCAAGAATCATATCCAAACTCAGAGGTCATTCCGGAACCTAACCAAAACTTCCGCTGCCTCTGAGGGTGCTATTCGGTTTATGATAGAGTCCGAGAAGCATCACGCTTATCACTCTTTCATCTTAAGGTTTCACCTATTTTAAAAGTGAACACATAGCCTGATATCGACTTACACTGGTCTTTCTCTGATTTTGGATCTGAGAAAATGTAATCCAAGAAGAATTCGCATTGCTCCGTAAGCCTAGTACTTCGAAAGTACTCTTACAACATTCGAACATCTTTTGTCAAGATTACTTTGATATCCTCCCACTACGCCAATCGCATAGTTGATATCAGGCTCTTGTTTTACAACATTGCATCTATAAAGCTTTCCACACTCGAAGTGTAGGAAACCACTTTGTCTCTATCTATCTCCTTCATGTGTTCAAGACACATACCTTTAGATAGATGTATTCTGTTCTCGAAAGGCAATAACCTTTCTCAGAATTATGCATGTTTAAAACAAACCATAATCGCATAAGATATCTGGAGAAGTACAAATGTTCTTATCTAGAGATCGAAGGATTCTAAGAACATGATATAACTTCATCTTAATCTTATATCTCGATTTATTTAGACAACCTCTATTTTATGTCTGACAATACTTTTACATTGTTGCCAACGATGAAGTGTTATCTACATAAAATTCCGAGAAACACCGCCTTGTTTCCATTACGTCTCCAATACACCTTTCTTGTCTATGCCCTTTGATGAATCCATCTAATGGACTATCTCATCAATTCGCAAGTTCCACAATTCACAGCTTTGTGATAATCCATAAATGGATTTACTAAGCTTGTACTCCTAAATGATCTTGCCTCTTAACAATAATACTTATTGCTATCCAAGTATGCACATTTAGATTAGTACCGCCCCTTACGCAGAGCTAGGGATCGATTTCATCTCTACTAGATCCAGAGTTCAAAACTCCTCTAGTCTTATGAACATCTCTGGTCGCTTAACAACCTCCCACTGCAATAGCGTTCTGGTGTATAACAGTAATAACATTAGGTGCAGTTAGTGGTGTACTACCACTCGGTTAGGCTGGTTCTCAGTCTTTTCTTTTTCCTCATTTTAGAGTAGCTTGTCAGTTAGGGCATTGTAGTTCATCTAATAGTCTTCCTCTAAGAACCGGGCGAGGACACCCCTCTGGTTCATAGTACTATTGAACACACAATCACTTGTTCTTCTAGGATATCCTACAACCACATTGAATGTGCCGTTGTATCTAGAAATATCCATAGAACATAGGTAGTTCCGAACAAACTTGCCCTTTTACTATTAGAATCCCATTTCTTATTACTGACACACCATTTCTACACGTGAGTGCATGGTGCAGTCTTTTGAGACTTAATCCCAATCTTTGATTTATGCTATGTGTTCTTTAGACAGGTGGTAGCCTCCGCGAACAAGTCGCAGGTTTCTAATGGATATACTTTGAAGGTTCCCCATAATAGCTTTGTGTCTATTGACTGATCAAAAACACTTTGCTTTTATGGCACATCAAGTATTATTCTAATCCATCTTTGAGTATTCCTAAAAGGAACTACTCATACCTTTCTAATTACACATATGTCTGCATATATCATCGTTGATCATTCTTAATACTTGTCCGAATCCCACCCTTTAGAAGGTCCACTTAGTTGTATTAACTTCCAAATTTAGTTCTTAGGTCCGAAGGTCCATTCCTTCAACTATAATTTATCAAATCAATTTCGACCTTTGAATCTTATTTGAATAAATACCACTAAGTACAAGAATTCACAAGTATAATGATTTAACAAAGAAATACATCTAATTAGTAAAATAAGTTGTAACGGCTTGTTGCATCGTGGTAGACTAAGGATTCATCATTCATATATTGCTATCTAATGTACCAGAATAGATATCACCATTATTTCTTATCCAAACCATCAAATGATTAAAGAAATAAAATATCTATTCATTAATGATAGAAAACCAGAACAAAAGTTCTTTCTAAATAAAAGGTACATTAAGCAATAAACTTGAAATGAAATCCTATAACTACTAAAGCAGATAAATTTCTTCCACTGCAACCGCTGCTTCCTCAACAGCTTCGCCCATGTAGACTCGAACTCTTCTTGTCTAAGTCGCCGGGTTTTCTGGAACCCCTGCATTCAAAATGCACATACCGTCAGTGGTTCCATATCTACACACCAGAATTCTGGTAGATAATACCGCTGACTATGTTTTTACGACTAAAGAAAAGTTCGTACCTTTGAGAGGACAAGATATAGACCCCCAGTACGCAGACTGCTTCCCTTGGGGATATTTGCCAGAAGGCTTCTTTATCCCGCCCTTTGGTACAAGTCCCTTAGGACTATTGGATCTCCTTGCCTTCTTCTCCTTTTTCCTTATGTATGCCCTTGGGTTCGAAACCTTTGGCCTTGGCTATAAGAGCTTGTGACTGTCTCAACTCGCCTAAAAGATCTAGCATCTCAAAAACGTGTTCAAGCGTTTCCTCGAAGCAACTGACATTTATGAGTATCCTCATCGCCTCTTTTCTAGCCTTTACATCATGTCTAAACATCAACTTGAGTTTAAGCATGACATCATGATTAGCGGCTAATGCATGAGCACTATCCCACTTCTCTAAGTCAACTATTTCCTCATCAGTTGAGTTAATGGTAGGTCTAGGAGGAAAAGTTTCATTGAGTACGTCTTTGTACTCCTTTACAGTCTGAGTAATGTCTAACTCTTTATTCCATCCAACACAGTATGGAACCAGTGCGTTGAATTCCTTAAGTATTAACGAAAGTGGATTCATAGCAATTCTCTAAACCTATAAGCACATATAAACAAACAATTAATTTAATATCCGATATTATCTCCCTCAAATAATATCATTAAATTACTAATCACATTTAAAATCCCATCAGGTAAGGCAAGCCACGTTGTGTGGACGTTTACCTACCCAAATGATTTAGCAATTAGATTTTCTTTGGTCATACATCGATTATAGCGTAACTTCGTTGGGAAGGATACTATAACGCGTATCTAAGTGTAAACCATTACTCAGTACTAAAGTAAATCGTTTGGAACTGCTACATCACCGCAAGCCACGTTGTGTGGACGTTTACGACAACTTCGCAATTCTTCACAATTTCTTATAATTGTCTACATCAATTAATCCAAAATCCGTTAGTATAGCAAGCCACGTTGTGTGGACGTTTACTACACCAAGAGACTTTTATAATTGACTCCCAATTACAAGAACCCATTCGACTTTATAAATCAAGACGCGGAGAATCATAAGTGAAACTCGAAGTTTCTAACCAGTGATTCACCATGCGAACAACCCTTTCTCTCATAAATGAGGGAGCCCAGCAGACAATCGATCCACCTTTAAAAAATTGGTACGAAGGTCTCTAATTTGTGTCATCCACATGACCAAGTGGCTTTGGCTCCATTCCACTCCCCGGGGTGAGAATGAGTCGACTTGAAGTCAGCTTCAGAAGGACAAATTAGGCATTGTTTGATAAACTCGATCAATGTTTCTCGTAAAAGGAATTACAAGAACTCTCCTCCAATGACTCGTCTATACGAACTTCGAAAGTCCATAAGAGTCACCAAGAGAACAACAATGGAGACCATGGGAATGTTTCCATCCCCTCTCCCACTTAGCTTTTTACAATAAAGGGATACACTATCTAGTGCATAAAGTAAACACATATAGCATGCATACAAGTAATAAAGCACATAGTATCACATAGTCAAAATAATGCTAGAAAATTATTTTCCCGACTATCATGGCTTTATTCCATCTTCGTACGCATCTTCTAGTCTTCAATCTTCGTTCTTGAATGCTCCATGTGACGAGAATATTAATCCCAATATTTAAATCTATTTATTTTTAATTAATCCAAAAGTTACTTAATTCGAAAATTAAGTCAATCGAATATATCAAAAATAAAATTAAATATTATTAATATTTTATTTATTTATTTTCCTATCTAATTCTATTAAATCTCTAGAATCCTATCCAAGTAAAAACTTGAATATTCTAGAAGACTTCTATAATAGAATAAGGAAATAAAATAAATTAGGACTCTTCTACTATCCTTAATTAATTAATTTCCATGTTATGAAAAATTCCATGAATAGGAATAATCAAATAGGAAATAAATTAATCCTTAATTAATTCTTTTCCTAATCCATGAGAGTTCCCATAAAGAGAATACTCAATAAGGAATAAAATTAATTCCAATTAATTCTTTCCTAATCCATGAGAGTTCCTAAAAATAAGAACACTCAAATAGGAAAACCGAATTAATTTAGGAAAGTCGGATTATGGTAGGAGTAGCACGGGTTGGGAGTCCCCGCGCTACCCACTACCATCGATCGATCGTCCGGCCACCGAGGAGGAGCCGCCGCCCAGCCACGCCGGCCAGCCACCGAAACGGCGACAGCCCGCGGCTAGGGCAGTCAGCCCCGACCCCTTGCCTTCGATCGATCCATGGGGTCGATCATGGGGATGATCGGCCCCTTCGTCCATCGTCTTCTTCGTCACACCTTCGTCTTCCGGAGATCGTCTCAATATCGAACCAACGTAAATAAATTACAGGAAATAAATTTACAATTCCGGTATCGATTCTATACATGAAATCGACCCTATACATTTTCCGGAAAACATAGAACGTAATAATAAATCCTAAATTCGGTCAACCCCCGAATTTTTACTATTACAAACATTCATCCACACAAAACGAATCTCGACATGTCCGAGAGTTTAATAAACGAATAATCATGATAAAATAATTAACGAAAAATTAAACCATGATAGCCGTGTTTTGGGTCGTTTTTGTTGGAAAGAATGAAGTACGTGTTGGAGTTTTGTGTACTTAATGTCTAGATTTAAGTATCGGTAAACTCCCGGTCATAGCATTTAACCTATTTAATTAATAAACAATTATTTGCAATTAATTATTATTTAATTATGCAAAATATAGTCCTGGATTTTATACGTTGTAGTTAGTATGGTGTGTCGGGCCCACACAGAAGATCATACTATCGGTTACTCGTATTTAATCAAACAGTTGCTCACGACCTAGATGGACACGGACCAATCCATCGGTATAGTCGTTGTGTGAGAGAGAAAATAATTTGTCTTAATTATTTTATCACACTTGTACACTTGGTGTATTGGGCGGATCAGCTTGAGATTTATTGATTAGGATTGCCTAAGATAATCAATTTAAATCTCGGAGTATTTTATTCTTAATCCCTGATATTATTGCGGGTGTGTATATTTAATATTAGAGGCTTTGATTTTCCAAAAGAATTAACCGATTTAATTATTGGGTTAATTACCGGTAATATTGGGTCGCTATATTTTATATATGACATGCCGTGAATACTTGACGGGAAAGTGTATCCCGGAAGGGTTGATAATATCCCCGAGATGAGTTCATAAGGAATTATTGTGTAAACCTCATGAGTGGATTCGTTCCGCACAATAATAAAGGTTGAACGGTACTAGTCTCGGATATAAGAGATGAATATTATTTATTGAGCAATAAATAAATTTATTCATGGATATTTAAATCTTAAATACACGGAATATATAATACTAATTGGAGAAATATTATTTGATATAATATGGAATAATATTGGGAGTGCAATTTTATTTATATAGTGGAAAATAAATAAAATTAATATTGATAAGAATTAATAGATTTGGGTTGGACCCAATTTAATTTTCAATATTGAAGCCCAATATTTATTCTCCTTATGATCCCCTACGTAGCCTATATAAGCACTACATGGTCTTCACTTTTCAAGAGAGAATTAATTGACCTACGGAAATTCAAAAAGGTCTTGGAGAGTGAGGAAGATCCATAGAGTTCGATAGCTTGTCGCCCACCCGACGTTCGAACGGAAGTGCAAGGAATACGCGGGAATATCACGAGGTCATCAACGATTCGTTTCTCCGTACAACGAATCGAGGTAATAATCGAGAAACCCCTTCTTTGATTATTTATGCGTTGAATATTTGTAATATATACATGAACACGCGATCCGGGAAAACGACGAACCTCGGGGACGGGGATTCGAGATCCCCGGCGAGGATCGAACGCGGCGGTCGAACCCTAGGGTTCGGACCGCCGGACGCGCGACAAGGGACGAGCCCCGGCTGGACGCCGGGGCATGGGATCGACTTCGGTCGATCCCCGGGGTGCCACGGGCTGGTGCCGTGGCGGACCCCAGCCCCCTCGTCGGAGGCGCGTGGCGCGAAGCCCTCGGCTGGAGCCGAGGGGCGATCGAGCCCGTGAGCTCGATCGCGGGTCGCTGCGGGGATAACCCGCAGCTGCCTCGTGCGCGCTACGGGGGTTCCCGTAGCGGATGCGCACGGGGCTGACCCCGTGCGAGCAGCGAGTCAGCGACTCGCTGCGGGGCTGCTACGAGCAGCCCCGGGGATCGCTACGAGCGATCCCAGCGATCGTCGAGGACGATCGCGAGCCCCTCGCGGGGGCTCGGCTGGGCGCACGCAGCCTTCGGGCTTCGCTGGGCGTTCGGTCGGGCCCCGGCTCGTGAGGTGGTTCGCGTTCGTGGATCCGGCTCGCGGGAGAAAATCGGCTGGGGGCGGGCTGCGTGTCTTCGGGCGCGTAGTCTCCAAAGGTCGGACTCCTGCGGATGAGTCGGGGATCCAATCTTCGGTGATCGAGGGTTTTGATCGGGTTATCGGTTCCGCAATTTTTGATAGCCCGGGACATCGAATCACAACAACTGGTATCAGAGCGTTTGGTTTCGTGTTCATGTATGTATTCGATTATTGTTCTACCTTGCAGGATTTCCGGCTATCATGGTTAAATTAATTATTGTTTTTTTTTAATTAATTATCATGATTATTAAACTCTCGGGCATGTCGAGATTCGTTTTTGTGTGGTTGAATGTTTGTAATAGTAAAAATTCGGGAGTTGACCGAATTTAGGATTTATTATTACGCACTTTTTTTTCCGGAAAATGTATAGGGTCGATTTCATGTATAGAATCGATACCGGAATTGTAATTTAATTTTTGTAAATTATTTACGTTGGTTCGATAATGAGACGATCGCCGGAAGACGAAGAAGTGACGAAGAGGGAAGGGCTTGGGATCGATCACATGATGGTGATCGACCCATGGCCTAGCCGGCGTGGCTAGGCGGCGGCGGCGCTCCTCCCCGAGTGGCCGGCCGATCCATCACATGGTGGGGATGGCGTGGGATCTCCCAATCCCATGCTATTCCTACCAAGAAATTACTTTCCTAATTAATTCGGATTTTTCCTATTTGAGTACTTTCCTTTTAGGAAACTCTCATGGATTAGGAAAAGAATTAATTTAAATTAATTTTATTTTCTATTGATTTATTTCCTTCATGGAAATATTCATAGATTAAAAAATTTAATTAATTTAGTACTAAATTTATTTTTCCTATTTGATTATTCCTACTCATGGGAATATTCATGGATTAGGAATAAAAATAAATTTGGAAAGTAGTGAGTCATAATTTATTTTATTTCCTTGTTCTATTATAGATGTCTTCTAGAATATTCCAAATTTTACTTGGATAGATTATTCTAGAGATTTAATAGAACTAGATAGGAAAATAAATAAATAAAAATATTAATAGTATTTAATTTTATTTTTGATATATTCAATTGACTTAATTTTCGAATTAAGTAACTTTTGGATTAATTGAAAATAAATAGATTTAAATATTGGAGATTAATATTCTTGTCACATGGAGCATTCAAGAAACGAAGACTGAAGACTAGAAGATGCATATGAAGATAAAGCCATGATAGTCGGGAAAAATAATTTCTCTAGCATTATTTTTGACTATGTGATCTATGTGCTTTATTGTTTACATGCATGCTATATGTGTTTACTTTATGCACTAGATAGCGTATCCCTTTATCGTAAAAAGCTAAGTGGGAGAGGGGATGGAAACATTCTCATGGTCTCCATCACTGTTCTCTTGGTGACTTTTATGGACTTTCGAAGTTCATATAGACAAGTCATTGGAGGAGAATTCTTGTGATTCCTCTTACAAGAAACATTGATCAAGTTTATCAAACAATGCCTAATTTGTCTTTCTGAAACTGACTTCAAGTCGACTCATTCTCACCCCGGGGAGTGGAATGGAGCCAGAGCCACTTGGTCATGTGGATGACACAAATTAGAGACCTTCGTACCATTCTTTGATAGATGGATCGATTGTCTGCTCGGCTCCCTCATTTATGAGAGATAGGGTCGTTCGCATGGTGAATCACTGGTTAGAAACTTCGAGTTTCACTTATGATTCTCCGCGTCTTGATTTACAACATCAAATGGATCAAGTAATTGGATTTCAATTATATAAATCTTTTGGTGTAGTAAACGTCCACACGAACGTGGCTTGCTATACTGAATGGGATTTTAGAATAATTTATGTAGAAAGTTATAGGAAATTGTGAGGGATTGCGAGTTATCGTAAACGTCCACACGAACGTGGCTTGCGGTGACGTAACAATTCTAAACGATTCGCCTTAGTACTGAGTGATGGTTTACACTTAGGTACGCTTTGTAGTATTCTTCCCAACGAAGTAACGCTATAATGATGTACGACCAAAGCAAACCTAATTGCTAAATCATTTGGGTGGGTAAACGTCCACACGAACGTGGCTTGCCTTACCTGATGGGATTTTAGACGCAATTAGTAATTTAATGATATTATTTGAGGGAGATAATGTCGGAAATTAAATTGATTGTTTGTTTACATGTGCTTATAGGTTTAGAGAATAGCTATGAATCCACTTTCTATGATACTCAAGGAACAAAAACTCACTGGTCCAAACTACATTGATTGGAAGAGAAATTTAGACATTGTCCAGACTGCTGAAGAGTACAAGTTTGTACTCTATGAGCAATGTCCTGCTGAACCCAGGGCCGCCTCAACTGATGAGGAAAAAGAAGCATATCGGAAGTGGAAAAGGGCTGATGAAATGGCTAGGTGTTATATTTTGGCTTCAATGTCAAATGTACTCCAAACCCAGCATCAGTCGATGGACACTGCCGAGGATATGTTATTTAACCTCAAGGAGATGTTTGGGCATCATGACCGTGCGGGTAGGCAAGATGCCATGAGAGTCCTCATGTCAACTACTCAGTCTGAAGGAACGCCCGTCGAGGAGCACGTTCTCAAGATGATGAGTCTGTTGAATGAATTGGAGGTCCTAGGAGCTATGATAGATGGTGAGACGCAAGTCGACATCATACTCCAGTCTCTGACCCCTAAGTTTGAGCAGTTTCGTATGAGCTATAATATGGGTAAACTTTCTTATACTCTTGCGCAACTCCTGACTGAACTGAAGGCGGCAGAGGGGATCTACAAGAAGGGCAAGTCTCAAGCGCTTGTGGCTACCAAGTCCAAAAGCTTGAAAGCTATTGGAGGTGGGGGCAAGAAAAGGAAGCAGGCCATGAAACCAAGTGGTGCCAAGAGGAATGGACCACGAGTGGGGGCTAGTAAGCCAAAGGGCAAGTGCTTCCGATGCAACAAGTCTGGACACTGGAAGTCTGAATGTCCTCTCAGAGGTACGAATTTTTCTTTAGTCGTAAAAACATAGTCAGCGGTATTATCTACCAAAATTCTGGTGTGTAGATATGGAACCACTGACGGTATGTGCATTATTTTAAATGCAGGGGTTCCAGAAAACCCGGCGACTTAGAGAAGAAGAGTTCGAGTCTACATGGGCGAAGCTGTTGGGGTAGCAGCGGTTGCAGTGGAAGACATTTATCTGTTTTAGGATTTCATTTTATTGCTTTATGTACCCCTTTATTTTGAAAAAGAACTTTTGTTCTGGTTTTCTTTATTATTAATGGATATTTTATTTCTTTAATCATTTGATGGTTTGGATAAGAAATAATAGTGATATCTATTCTGGTACATTAGATAGCAATATGTGAATGATGAATCCTTAGTCTACCACGATGCAACAAACCGTTATGTATAACTTGTTTTACTTATTAGATGTATTTCTCTTATTAATCATTATACTTGTGAATTCTTGAACTTGGTAGTATCTATTCAAAAGGGATTCAAAAGGTCGAAATTGAATTGATCAATTATAGTTGGAGGAATGGACCTCCCGACCTGAGAATCGATCTTGAAAGATGATACAACTAAGTTAACCTTTCTGAATAAAGGAAGGAATTCGGACAAGTATTGAAAATGATTTATGCGGTGACATGTGTAATTAGAGAGGTACGAGTCGTTCTTTCCAGAATACTCGAAGATGGATTAGAATACTTGATGTGCCATGAAAGCGGAGTGTTTTCAACACAAAGCCATTATGGGGATCCTTCAAAGTATATCCATTAGAAGCCTGCGACTTGTTCGCGGAGGCTATCACCTATCTGAATAACACATAGCATAAATCAAAGATTGAGATTAAGTCTCAAACGACTGCACCATGCACTGATGTGTGGATATGGTGTGTCAGGAATAAGAAATGGAATTCTAATAGTAAAAGAACAAGTTTGTTCGAAATTACCTATGTTCTATGGATATTTCTGGATACAACGGCACATTCGATGTGGTTGTAGAATATCCTAGAAGAACAAGTAGTTGTATGTTCAATAGTACTACGAACTAGAAGGGTGTCCTCACCCGGTTCTTAGAGGAAAACTATTAGATGAACTACAATACCCTAATTGATAAAGTACTTTTAAAATGAGGAAAGGAAAGACTGAGAACCAGCCTAACCGAGTAGTAGTACACCACTGACTGCACCTAATGTTATTACTGTTATACACCGGAACGCCATTGCAGTGGGAGGTTGTTAAGCAACCAGAGATGTTCATAAGACTGGAGGAGTTTTGAACTCTGGATCTAGTAGACATGAAATCGATCCCTAGTTCTGCATAGGAATTTGCGAATTGATGAGATAGTCCATTCTATGGATTCATCAAAAGCCAAGGAGAGGTGTGTTAGAAACGTAATGGAAACAAAGGTGGTGTTTCTCGGAATTTTGTGTAGATAACACTTCATCGTTGGCAACAATGTAAAAGTGTTGTCAGACATAAAATAGAGGTTGTCTAAATAAATCAAGAACACTTGTACTTCTCTAGATGAAGTCGGATCATGTACTTCTCTAAGATGAAGTCGGATCATGTTCTTAGAAATCTTTTGATCTCTAGATAAGAACACTTGTACTTCTCTTAAGATATCTTATACGATTATGGTTTGTTTTAAACATGCACAATTCTGAGAAAGGTTATTGCCTTTCGGGAACAGAATGCATCTATCTAAAGGTATGTGTCTTGAACACATGAAGGAGATAGATATAGACAAAGCAGTTACCTACACTTCGGGTGTATAGAGCTTTATAGATGCAATGTTGTAAAACAAGAACCTGATATCAACTATGCGGTTAGCATAGTGGGAGGATATCAAAGTAATCTGGATAAGAGATATTCGAATGCTGTAAAAGTACTTGGAAGTACTGGATTACTAAGCAAAACGAAATCTTCTTAGATTACAGTTTCTCAGATCCAAAATCAGAAAAAGGCCAGTGTAAGTCGATATCAGGCTATGTGTTCACTTTTAGAAGAGGTGGAACCTAAAGATGAAAGAGTGATAAGCATGATGCTTCTCGGACTCTATCATAAACCGAATAGCAGCCTCAGAGGCAGCGGAAGTTTTGGTTAGGTTCCGGAATGACCTCTGAACTTGGATATGATTCTTGGTTCACCAAAGGCTATATATATAGCGGTGCATGGAGAACTGGAAGAAATCATAAGTTCAAAAAGGTGATGATAACACATAGAGCCAGTACCACCTGATACGAGTCATCGTTAGGGAGACGACGCAGTAGTCACCAAGATAACTTCAGAGCGGCAACCTAGATTGCTCATTCACATAATACTTCTGGAAAGTATAACTTAAGCACGTGATGAGTATGGGAGTCAGGAGTTTGGAGGAAATGACTAGACCTTAGTACAAGTGGGAGATTGTTGGAGTTGTGTACTTAATGTCTAGATTTAAGTATCGGTAAACTCCCGGTCATAGCATTTAACCTATTTAATTAATAAACAATTATTTGCAATTAATTATTATTAATTAATTATGCAAAATATAGTCATGGATTTTATACGTTGTAGTTAGTATGGTGTGTCGGGCCCACACAGAAGATCATACTATCAGTCACTCGTATTTAATCAAACAGATGCTCACGACCTAGATGGACCCGGACCAATCCATCGGTATAGTCGTTGTGTGAGAGAGAAAATAATTTATCTTAATTATTTTATCACACTTGTATACTTAGTGTATTTGGCGGATCAGCTTGAGATTTATTGATTAGGATTGCCTTGGATAATCAATTTAAATCTCAGAGTATTTTATTCTTAATCCCCGATATTATTGCGGGTGTGTATATTTAATATTAGAGACTTTGATTTTCCAAAGGAATTAACCGATTTAATTATTGGGTTAATTACCGGTAAAATTGGGTCGCTATATTTTATATATGACATGCCGTGAATACTTGACGGGAAAGTGTATCCCGGAAGGGTTGATAATATCCCCGAGATGAGTTCATAAGGAATTATTGTGTAAACCTCATGAGTGGATTCGTTCCGCACAATAATAAAGGTTGAACGGTACTAGTCTCGGATATAAGATATGAATATTATTTATTGAGCAATAAATAAATTTATTCATGGATATTTAAATCTTAAATACACGGAATAAATAATACTAATCGGAGAAATATTATTTGATATAATATGGATTAATATTGGGAGTGCAATTTTATTTATATAGTGGAAAATAAATAAAATTTAATATTGATAAGGATTAATGGATTTGGGTTGGACCCAATTTAATCTTCAATATTAAGAAGCCCAATATTTAATCTCCTTATGATCCCCTACGTAGCCTATATAAGCACTACATGGTCTTCACTTTTCATAACACACAATAATTGACCTACGCCAATCATAAAGTCTTGGAGAGTGAAGGAGATCCATAGGAGTTCGATAGATCGTCGCCCACACGACGTTCGGACGAGGTGCGAGGAATACGTAGGAAGATCGCAAGGTCGTCAATTGGATTCGTTTCTCCGTACAACGAATCGAGGTAATATAATCGAGAACCCCCTCTTTGATTATGTGCTTGTTTAATTGTGATATATACATGAACGCACGATCCGGGAAAACGACGAACCTCGGGGACGGGGATTCGAGATCCCCGGCGAGGATCGAGAAGGGCGGACGAACCCTAGGGTTCGACCACCAAGAACGCGCGACGAGAGGGGAACCCCGGCTGGACGCCGGGGCACACGATCGAACCTAGGGTTCGATCGTCGGGGATCCGCCGTGGGCTGGTGCCACGGCGGGAGGATCCGCCGACCACCCTCGTCGGAGGCGCGTGGCGCGAGGAACCCTCGGCTGGAGCCGAGGGGTGCGATCGATCCTCGGATCGATCGCGGGTAAGCTGCGGGGTCACCCGCAGCGACCCCGTACGTGCTGCGGGTTCGCCCGCAGCAGATGCGTGCGGGGCTCGGCCCTCGCGAGCAGCGAGTCACGCGACTCGCTGCAGGGCTGCTACGAGCAGCCCCGGGGATGCCTCGCGCATCCCAGCGATCGTCCGTAGACGATCGCGAGCCCCTCGCGGGGGCTCGGCTGGCGCACGCGGCCTTCGGGCCTCGCTGGGCGTTCGGTCGGGCCCCGGCTCGTGAGGTGGTTCGCGTTCGTAGTTTCCGACTCGCGGGGGATTTTGGCTGGGGGCGGGCTGCGTGTCTTCGGGCGAGTAGTCTCCAAAGGTCGAACTCCTGCGGATGAGTCGGTGTCCGTAATCTCCGGCGATCTAGGGTTTTTGATCGGGTTATCGGTTCCGCAATTTTGATAGCCCTGGACATCGAATTCCAGCATCCACTTGGGACTAGCTTTGCTACGTCAGAGGGGAGCCGGCGGACATTGTGACCCGGCGTCCTCCAGACGAGTTTTGGCTTTAAATGAAATGCAACAGATGCTCATTACAGCAGTCAGAGGGGAGCAAGGATCATCCTGCATCTCCGAAGTGTGATGGTAGAGCATCTTAGATGGGAGGGTCCATGTGCTACCTTTCGAAGAGGGGAGCCGGCGGACAAAGTGACCCGGCGTCCTCCGTTACTTGGTATTATGGATCTATGCAGATGATAGCTTATGGGAGTTTAATGTCAAGTTCACATGTTTGCATTCAGCGGAATAAATACACTTGGGTCCGAAGACTAAAGCGGCCTCGAATCCATGTTTGTCTGACTAGACTAATCCACGACCATTCCGAGTGCGTATTCAGAAGTAAAGAAACTACTCTTTCAGACTTCAGAAAATTTTCATGAACTCTTAGAGAGAACACATGCAGAGAGAATTTCTTAGAGTTTTGAATCTCTCAAAGTCAAGAGGTTTGGTAAAGATGTCAGCAAGCTGTTTTTCTGTTGAAATATGCTGTAGACTGACTATATCACGATCAACCAAATCTCTAATGAAATGATGTCGAATGTCGATGTGTTTAGTTCTTGAATGCTGGACAGGATTTTAGCTGATTTTGATAGCACTCTGGTTATCACAATACAACACTAATGGAGCACTCTCAAGAAGATAGTCATTCAACATTTGTTTCAACCAAAGTAGTTGAGTGCAGCAACTTCCAGCTGCAACGTACTCCGACTCGGCAGTTGACAGTGCGATACAGTTTTGCTTTCGACTATGCCAAGACACGATATTATTGCCAAGGAAGCAACAACATCCGGAGGTACTTTTTCTTTCGTCCGTGTCCGTCGCCCAGTCGGCATCGGAAAAACCGACAAGGTTGGATGAAGTGTCGCGTTCATACCACAGACCTAGCTGAGAAGTCCCAGAGATGTATCGGAGGATCCGTTTCACAACTCGTAGATGGTCTTCCTTCGGATCAGTTTGGTACCTGGCACACATACAAACACTAAACATAATGTCAGGACGAGTGGCAGTTAAATAAAGTAAACTCCCAATCATAGAACGATAAAGAGTTTGGTTTACACTCCGACTTTTCGGTTACGTAGACAAGCCTTCCGTAGTTGCCATAGGAGTGTTGGCTGGCTTGGCATGATGCATCTCAAACCTCTCAACCATGTTTTTAGCATACTTACTTTGAGATACAAATATCCCATCTGGTCGTTGAGAAATTTGAAGTCCAAGAAATTGATGCAACTCTCCCTCAAGGCTCATCTGAAAGGTTGAGGACATAGCTTCTGTGAATGCAGTCACGAGTTTAGAGCAAGTAGCTCCGAAGACAATGTCGTCAACGTAAATTTGGGCAACAATCATGTGCTTGCCATCTCGCTTGATAAACAAAGTTTTGTCCACCGATCCACGCTCAAAGCCGAAGTTCAGAAGAAAGTCCGTAAGACATCCGTACCAGGCGCGAGGAGCTTGTTTCAAGCCATATAGAGCTTTATGAAGCTTGTAGACATGGTTTGGCTTTTTAGGATCCTCAAAGCCCTTAGGTTGGGCAACGTAGACTTCTTCTTCCAACACACCGTTCAAGAAAGCAACTTTGACGTCCATCTGTCGGAGTTTGATGCCAAGATGGCATGCAATAGCAATTAAGAGTCTAATGGACTCAATTCGTGCGACCGGAGCAAAAGTTTCAACAAAATCTATGCCTTCCACTTGGGCATATCCTTGGGCAACAAGACGAGCTTTGTTTCGGACAACTTGGTTATGCTCATCTGTTTTATTCTTGAAAATCCATTTAGTTCCAACAACATTGATATTTGAGGTTCTGGGAACTAAGGACCAAACATTATTTCGTGTGAACTCATTCAACTCTTCTTGCATGGCCATGATCCAAAAATCATCTTGCATGGCTTCCTTGTAATTTTTCTGCTCATTTTCGGAGAGAAAGAAAGAGATGCCGATTTCATTACATATAGCAGAAGTACAGATGTTGTAGAGTTCGTCTGGAGAATTCATTGGTTTCTTTGAGCTTGTAGTTCGCTCATTCAAACTTCCGATCATCTGATTCGGTGGATGACGTTTTTGAATATGACCAGGTGCTTCTCGCGGAGCATCAGCTGGATTTTCAGCTTGATCATCATCGTCATCCTCAGTCAATAGAGTGTCATCATTTTGGTTGCTAGAGTCTCCAACTTCAGGTGAAGTATTTGGAGTAGCATTTTCAGAAATCTCAGTTGTGGGTGTTGAAGGAAAAGTTCAAACTTCAAGAATTCCTTCATTAACCCAATCAGCCTCTGCATCTTTTCCAAGAAAGTCTTGTTCATCAAAGTTGATATTCACAGTTTCTATGACTTTCCTAGTTCGGAGATTGTAGGCGCGGTAGGCATGACTATTTTGGCTATAACCAACAAAAATTCCACGATCAGCCTTGGCTTCAAATTTCTTTAGAGGATCACGATCCTTCAAAATATAGCAAGTACAGCCAAAGACACGAAAGTGTGCCACTGAAGGTTTCTTGCCATTGACAAGTTCATAGGCAGTAGCAGTAGTGCCAGATCGAATACTTATTCGATACAAAATGTAACCAGTTGTAGAGACGGCTTCTGCCCAAAAAGTTCGAGCCAGATTTTTGGAGATTAACATCACACGCGCCATCTCTTGCAGTGTTCGATTTTTGCGTTCGGCGATCCCATTTTGTTGTGGCGTTTTTGGGGCCGAGTATTCGTGGTGAATACCTTTCATCAGGCAAAATTCATTGAAGCTAGAATTTTCAAATTCTGTTCCGTGATCACTTCGGATCCTCTTCACCTTAGCTTCATGATTTGTTCTTATCTATTTTACAATACCCTTAAAGGCATTGAAAGTTTCATCTTTGGTTGCCAGAAACCTCGTCCATGTGTATCGAGAAAAATCATCGACAACAACCAACACATATTCTTTCTTAGCAAGACTTTTGACTTCCATAGGACCCATCAAGTCCATATGTAGAAGTTCGAAGGGAGCTGAAGTACTCATGAGCGTTGGCAGTGCTGGATGAGGAGTTCTTGTCAGCTTACCCTTCTGACAGTCACCACACACTCTTTTCTCGATTTTGGGGAGTTGAGAGATTCCTCGAACTATCTCCCCCTTAACCAATTTGCTCAAATTTCGAGTGCTGGTGGGGCCAAGTCGTTGGTGCCACAAATCTACTTCATCAGGAACGGTCACGGAGAAGCAACTATACTCAGTTGTATAGCAATTGTTTTTAGCACGTGGACCTTCCATGATACATTTTCCCTCAACATCAAAAACTCTACAGGATTCTTTATCAAAACTAACATTGAATCCTTCATCACACAGCTGACTGATAGAGATGAGGTTGGCAACAAGTCCCTTGACATGGACAACATTTCTTATCGGCGGTAAACCTTTGATTTGTAGCGTCCCCTTTCCCTTGACAAAACCTTTTGCTCCCCCTCCAAACACCACGGGGGAACCAGTCATCGGCTCATATTCTTTCAAGAATTTCTTAGTGCCGGTCATATGTCGGGAGCAGCCACTGTCAAAGTACCAAATACCTTTGTTGCCAGCGTCAGAGGCATTGAGTGCAACATTGCAAAAAATAAGTTCTCTCGGCTTCCAGTCAGTTAGAATGGTGGAGTTAAGTTTAACTTCACTCTTTTGTGACTTAGGCACCCACTTCTTCTTCCCATCAGAATTTTGACTGTTCCTCTTAGTCACAACTTTCAGAGTTTGCTTAGCTTTCAGATTTGGAGAAATGGGTTTCTTCATCTTCTTAGCAACCTCAGCCTTTTTCTTAGCAGTCATAAGATCTCTGTTCATTTCCTCTTTCATCTTGTAGCAAAACGGTCGAATGTGTCCAGGTTGATCACAATAGTGACATACATATTTTCTTGTTTGACGATTCTCAACCTTTGTAGACGTCTTGACCAAAACAGTTTTAGTGCGAGAGGATTGTCCATTTTTCTTCACGTTCTGAGATTTGTCTAAGTTCTTCAGCAACGTCTTCTCATAAGGTAGGATACCACGAGGATGTTTGACAATATTCTTCGAGAATTGATATGTCTCAGATTTTGAAGTCGAGATCGACTTTTGAATTTTAGGTTCTGGAGACTTAGCAATCTTCTTCCCTTCAGCAATCTCCTTTCGTTTAGATGATTCAACGTCATCCTTACTTTTATCCTCAGGCTGATCATTCGATGCCTTTACAAAAGTCACATCATTCTTCTTTTCAGGAGTTGAGTATATAGACTCAAAAACTTTTTGAAATCCAAGATCGTAACGATTAGGATTCATATATGAAGCAGCATTGTCAAACACGGAAGAGTTCGTGTTCATTTTCCTCAACAGCTCGTCAGTCATATGAAGTTTTTCTTTCAACACATATCGTTCCTTGTCAGTCATGGCAAGGTCAGTTTGAACTTTCATTAGAGATGACTTCAGTTCGTCATTTTCAGCGTCCGAGTTCTTAAACAGAGTCTGCAGTTTTTTAACTTCAGTTGACTCCTTTTTCAGTGACGTCTTCAGTTTTGAGTTTTCAGAACTCAGCTTTTCACACAATTCTCTCAGTTCGATAACTTCCTTGAAATACTTATGCTTTTCTTCGAAAAGGTCATCAAATTTGACTTTAAGAATTGTCAGAGAATTGTTCAACTTTTTCTTCTCATCCTCCGTCTTCTCAACTGAGTTTTTCAACTCAACAACCGAGTCATTCATCATGAGTTTCTGATTTGAGAGTTCATTAAAAGATTCAGTCATACACTTCAGAGACACTTCAAGTATGCTATTCTCAGTGATAGTCGTGTCATATAGATTTTCAAGTTTAGAGTGACTCTCTTTAAGAGTGACTAACTCAGTGCACACATTCTCAGATTTAGACATTTCAGTTGTCTTCTCCATCTCTTCAACATCAGACACTGATTCATCATCCGAGAATATATCATCATCACACCAATCTCGATTAGCAGAGGCCACACGAAATATGTTGTCTGCAGTGGCGGTGTCCTTCAGGAAAGTGTCAAGTTCAAAGTTTTCAACTTCGAAATTTGCTAGTTCAAAGTCTTCACCCAAAGTGACAACTAGAGCGTTGTCCTCATCGTCGTCAGAATTATTGTCCTCAGACTCGTCGTTCTCAGAAATGACATCCTCATCGTCAATCACAACATAGCTAACTGGTAGCTTCTTCTTACGATGCAAGTTCGGGCATTCATTTTTAACGTGTCCATATCCCTTACACTCATAGCATTGCATCTTAGAAACATCTTTGCTAGTAGAGGAGTATGGCGAAAGTTTTGTCCCTTTGAACTTTTTGTCAGACGATGATCCCTGATTTCGGTTGTCAGGAGTATTCGGGTATGAGTTAGAACTTTTCTGAAATTTTCGAAAGTTTCGAGCACGGTTCTTCCTCTTAAACTCTTGTTTCACAAGATAGGTGACTATCTCAGTCAATGCAGCAAGTTTGTCCGGATTATTGGAGTTCATCAGTCTCTCAATATCCTCAGCTTCCTCATCATCAGATTCACACAAATCAGCAGAAAAACTACTTTCAGTTTTCTCATTTTTCACATGAGTTTTTCGAGAGTTCGAGCTTCTTGAACTCTTTCCTTTCTCTGAAATCTTGAGAGCAGTCATCGGTTCGTAAACAAGAGACATGTCTGGGTTGCTTCGAACTTTGAGAGTCAGGTCATAGTTTCTCAAATCAGCCATCAAGTCGGCATAATCCCAGTTTTGGTTCTCGTCGTTGCGTGCTTCGATAGTCAGCACCTTGCTCTCGAACCTAGTGCTAACACTGGAGAGGACTTTCTCATAGACCATGGGAGCAGGAAAGATTTCTCCAAGTTCAAAAGCCTCATTCACATATCTCATGATCTTGTCCAAGTAGTCATTGATATCTTCATCTTCCCTCATCCGGAGTTGATGGAATTGAGCAGTGATAGTTCGGATTTTTGATCCCTTAACAGCATGACTTCCCTCACAAGTTCTTTGTAACGTTTCCCATGCATCTCTGGCAGATTTGCAATTTTTGACCATTTCACGAGCAACAACCGCAACTGCATATTCGATCTGGTACAACCGCAACCGCAACAGCCAAATATGTGCAATTTGTTCTAATCCATTTCACTATCCCCTTGAAAGCATTAAACGTTTCATCCTTGGATGCCGGAAATCTTGTCCAAGTATATCTAGAAAAATCATCGACAACAACCAACACGTATTCTTTCTTAGCTATGCTCTTCACCTCCATTGGACCCATCAAGTCCATATGTAGAAGTTCGAAGGGAGCTGAAGTACTCATGAGTGTCGGAAGTGCTGGATGAGGAGTTCTTGTCAGCTTACCCTTCTGACAGTCACCACACACTCGCTTCTCAATTTTAGGGAGTTGAGAGATACCTCGAACAATCTCCCCCTTAACCAATTTGCTCAAATTTAGAGTGCTAGTGTGGCCAAGTCGTTGGTGCCACAAATCAACCTTATCGGGAACGGTCACGGAGAAGCAACTATACTCAGTTGTATAGCAATTGTTTTTAGCACGTGGACCTTCCATAATACACTTTCCTTCAACATCAAAAACTCTGCATGATTCTTTATCAAAACTAACATTGAATCCTTCATCACACAGCTGACTGATAGAGATAAGATTGGCAACAAGTCCCTTGACATGGACAACATTTCTGATCGGAGGCAATCCTTTGATTTGTAGTGTTCCCTTTCCCTTGACAACACCTTTTGCTCCCCCTCCAAACATCACGGGGGATCCAGTCATCGGCTCATATTCTTTCAAGAATTTCTTAGTGCCGGTCATATGTAGGGAGCAACCACTGTCAATGTACCAAATACCTTTGTTGCCAGCTTCAGAAGCATTGAGTGCAACATTACAGAAAATAAGTTCCCTCGGTTGCCAACTGCTTTTGGAAGTAGATTGATGTTCAACATTTGCCTTCCGAGATTTCAGCTCCCATTCCTTCTTAACATTCAAGGTTTGGACATTTCTCTCAGTCACAAATTTCAGATTTGTTTTAGCTTTCGGATTTGGAGAAATGTGTTTCTTAATTTCCTTAGCAACCTCAGCCATTTTCTTCAGAGTCATGAGTTCTCTATTCATGTCCTCTTTCATCTGATAGCAAAATGGTTGAATGTGTCCAGGTTGATCACAGTAGTGACATACATATTTTCGCCATTGACGATTTTCAACCTTCGTAGACGTCTTGACCAAAACAGTTTTAGTGCGAGAGGATTCTCCATTTTTCTTCACGTTCTGAGATTTTTCTAAGTTCTTTAGCAACGTCTTCTCATATGGTAGAATACCACGAGGATGTTTCACAATATTTTTCGGGAACTGATATGTCTCAGATTCAGATTTTGAAGTCGAGATCGACTTTTGAGTTTTAGGTTCTGGAGACTTAGTAATTTTCTTCCCTTCAGCAATCTCCTTCCGTTTAGATGATTCAACGTCATCCTTGCTTTTATCCTCAGGCAGATCATCCGATGCCTTAACAAAACTCACATCTTTCTTCTTTTCAGGTGTCGAGTAAATTATTTTTTAAATTTTAGTTTATATTAGTTTTTTTTAAATTTTTTAATAAAAAAATTAAAAAAATTAAAAAAAAAAAAAATTAAAAAAAAATACACTAACATAAACTAAAACACACTAAAACAAAATAGGTCGATATCAAGTAGCTTAATATTATAGAGGTCATAAATGACGCAGCATTGTCAAACACGGAAGAGTTCTTGTTCATTTTCTTCAACAGCTCATCAGTCATTTTTCTTTCAAAACATATCGTTCCTTGTCAGTCATGGCAAGGTCAGTTTGAACTTTCATTAGTGATGACTTCAGTTCATCATTCTCAGCATCCGAGTTTTTAAACAGAGTCTGCAGTTTCTTAACTTCAGTTGACTCCTTTTTCAGTGAAGTCTTCAGTTTTGAGTTTTCAGAACTCAACTTCTCACACACTTCTCTCAGTTCGACAACTTCTTTGAAATACTTGTGCTTTTCCTCGAACAGGTCATCAAATTTAACTTTAAGAATTGTCAGAGAGTTGTTCAACTTTTTCTTCTCATCCTCAGTCTTCTCAACTGAGTTTCTCAACACTACAACTTCATCACACATCCTGAATTTCTCATTCGAGAGTTCATTAAAAGATTCAGTCAAGCACTTCAGAGACACTTCAAGTGTGCTATTCTCAGTGATAGCAATATCATATAGATTTTCATGTTTAGAGTGACTCTCCTTCAAGGTGATCAACTCAATACACACATCTCCAGTTTTAGACACTTCGGTTGTCTTTTCCATCTCTTCAGCATCGGACACTGATTCATCATCCGAGAAAATATCATCATCACAGAAATTTCAGTTTGTCGATGCCACACGGAAGATGTTGTCTGCAGTTGCAGTGTCTTTCAGAAACGCATCAAAAACAATTTTTCAACCTCCACATTTTCGAGATCAAAAGATTCACCAAACGTGACAACCAGGGCCTTGTCCTCATCGTCGTCAGAATTATTGTCCTCAGACTCGTCGTTCTCAGAAATGACATCCTCATCGTCAATCACAACATAGCTAACTGGTAGCTTCTTCTTACGATGTAAGTTCGGGCATTCATTTTTAACGTGTCCATATCCCTTACACTCATAGCATTGCATCTTAGAAACATCTTTGCTAGTAGAGAAGTATGGTGAAAGTTTAGTCCCCTTGAACTTTCTGTCAGACGATGATCCCTGATTTCGGTTGTCAGGAGTATTCGGGTATGAGTTAGAACTTTTCTGAAATTTCCGAAAGTTTCGGGCACGGTTCTTCCTCTTAAACTCTTGTTTCACAAGATACGTGACTATCTCAGTCAGTGCAGCAAGTTTGTACGGATTATTAGAGTTCATCAGTCTCTCAATATCCTCAGCTTCCTCATCATCAGATTCAACTGGATCAGCAGAAAAACTACTTTCAGTTTTCTCATTTTTCAAATGAGTTTTTCGAGAATTTGAGCTTCTTGAACTTTTTCCTTTCTCTGAAATCTTGAGAGCAGTCATCGGTTCGTAGACAAAAGACATGTCTGGGTTGTTTCGAACTTTGAGAGTCAGGCCATAGTTTCTCAAATCAGCCATCAAGTCGGCATAATCCCAGTTTTGATTCTCGTCGTTGCGTGCTTCGATAGTTAGCACCTTGCTTTCGAATCTAGTGCTCACACTGGATAAAACCTTCTCATAGACCATGGGAGCAGGAAAGACTTCTCCCAGTTCAAACGCCTCATTTACATATGTCATGATCTTGTCCAAGTAGTCATTGATATCTTCATCTTCCCTCATCTGGAGTTGATGGAATTGAGCAGTGATAGTTCGGATTTTCGATCGCTTAACTGCATGACTTCCCTCACACGTTCTTTGTAGAGTCTCCCATGCATCTCTGGCAGATGTGCAATTTTTGACCAGCTGATACATACTGAGGTCCAGCCATTCATAGATAAGAAGTAAAGCTTTACTGTTTGCCGTGGACAAGTCATGCTCCTCTCTCGTCCAACTACGTTCCGGTTTCGGAATTCTTACACCATCGGCATCTTCAGTATATGGGCGTTCTCATCCTTCTAACACTGCCATCCAAGATCTAGAGTCAAAACCCTTAATTCTAGCAGAAACTTTGGCCTTCCAGTTTGAGTAGTTCTGGTGGGTAAGCATAATCGGTTTCTGGACAAACATAGACGACTCCATTGTAGCGGAATTATGAAGTCAAGTAACGGATCACGTCTTATACGTATGACGTCCCGCTCTGATACCAATTGAAATTACGTCTTCGACGTATGATACCAACTTTTCGCGAAGTTGGACTTAAACTCACAAACAACAGCTTCGGTCGAAGAACACACTCACACAGTTCGTTGAATAAAAAGTGGAGACAAAGTTATGTAATAGTTTTCATTTCATTGAACAACAAAACTAAACTATTACACTTGTAGAGTATGGTAGGCAAACCGATTACAAGAAGTTTCCCGAGTGTCGCAACAACTCCCACTAACTTGCAATCTAGCACACGAGTACGTAGAGCTAAATCTCCTAACTCTAATCTTGGCACAAGGCGCAAAAGCTACTACACAAACTCGAAACTCGAAGCTGTCGGTTACGATTCTAAAAATCAGATTTCGTTCTCTCAAAATCGTCAAATGGTGAAATCGAAATCCATGGGTTTATATAGGCAGCCCGCACATGTGAGGTGATGACGTGGCACGTTCTGATTGGTCACATGCTTGGCTGATGTCACTTCTCCATGGATGACATCACTATTGTAGAACTTGGATTCTTGAATCTTGGAATCTTGAATCTTTGATTCTTGAATCTTCGAATCTTGAATCTTCAATTTCAAAATCAGAACATTAATTCAATCTTGACTCCATCGATCTCAATTCTTCATCTTCAATTTCTCGTGAAAAACTCTAAGTGTTAAAGCCTCGAATTTCATCGTCTTCATGGTCGTTGATATCATTGAAGTAGTAAACATCGGAGCCATTCTCCATTTCTTGATTTGTGTACTTGGTAAAAGGAATCACGTCGAAAGTACTTAGGTGAATATCGTTGTTGAAGAATGTCATAGTCGCTGGAACCGTGTCTTGAGGACAAGCGTCGCCGAATCTGTGCCAGAGCCAAAACCGGCGACTCCAGTCGCCGGTTTCATGTAGAAACCCAAACCAGCGACACGGGTCGCTGGATACATGTCATGCCCAATCCGGCGACTCCTGTCGCCGGTTCCGTGTCAATGCGGGCAGACCCCTTAAAACGGCGACTCTGGTCGCCATTCCATACATCACCAAAAGCGGCGACTAGAGTCGCTCAATCGCATGAGCCCCGCGGACGGGGGCTCGGGCTGAGCGTGCGCGCGGCTTCGGCCGTGTCGTGCGTTCGGTCCGTGCTCCGGCTCGTACGTGGTGTTTATGTGATCTCTGGCGAATGGTTTTTGATCGGGCTATGGTTTCCGCAAATTTTAATAGCCCGGGATATCGAATTCCAACAGGGATTTGATCCCAAATGACTACACCATACACTCTTGTGTAGAAATGGTGTGTCGATAATAAGAAATGGAACTCTTATAGAAATAGTAAAAGAATGAGTTATACGGAACTACCTGTGTTCTATGGATATGTCTGGAAACAACGGCGCATTCAAATGCGTTTGAAGAATATCCTAGAAGAACAAAAGATGTGTGTTCAATAGTACTATGAACCAGAAGGACGTTATAAGTTCTAACGCCCGGATCTTAGAGGAAGACTATTAGATGAACCACAAGCCCAAAGTGACGTAATACTTTGAATGAGAGAAAACGATAAGGACTGAGAACCAGCCGAACCGAGTAGCGGTACACCACTAACTGCACCTACTGTTATTATTGTCTATACACCGGAATGCCGTTGTAGTGGGAGGTTGTGGATCAACCTGCTGGAAATCGATATCCCGGGCTATCAAAAAAATAGCGGAACCGATAACCCGACCGAAATCCCTTCGCCGGAATGACAACCGCGAACACCGTGCGAGCCGGAGCCCGACGAGAGAATCGCCGCCGCGGGATAAACCCGCGGCCGAAACCCTAGCCGAGCCCCCGCCGGGGCTCGCGATCAATCAATCGCGTGGGGTGCGCGATCGCACCCCTGGGGCTGTTCGGAACAGCCCCTGGCGGTGAGTCCGGCGACTCACCGCCATCACCATAGGAGGCAGGGGGCACCCGCCGCGGCACCAGCCCGCGGCAGCCCCCAGCGATCGACCCTTCGGGGTTCGATCGCTCGCCCCGGCTTCCAGCCGGGGCCTCCCTTGGTGCGCGCCGCCGTCGAGGGGCGGAGGGGACCCGCCGCGGCGCCAGCCCGCAGCCTCCCCGACGATCGACCCCCGTCGATCGTCTGCCCCGGCGTCCAGCCGGGGCTCCCTTCTCGACGCACGCCGGCGGTCGAACCCTAGGGTTCGGCCGCCACCCTCGACTCGATTCGAGGGTCCTTCGATCTTCGCCGGGGATCTCGAATCCCCGTCCCCGAAGTTCGTACGTTTACCCGGATCGTGTGTTCATGTATACGCTACAATTAATTCACATAAAATCATAGAAAGGGTTTATGATTTTTTTACCTTCGATTCGTTGTACGGAGAAACGAATTAACGCGTTGATGACCTTGCGATCTTCCTACGTATTCCTTGCACCTCGTCCGAACGTCGTGTGGGCGACGATCTATCGAACTCCTATGGATCTCCTTCACTCTTCAAGACTTTATGATTGGCGTATCTTAGGTTAAGTTAAGAATTGTGAAGACCATGTAGTGCTTTTATAGGCTACGTAGGGGATCATAAGGAGGTGGAATATTGGGCTCCCAATATTGAAGATTAAATTGAGCCCAATGCTCAAGTCCATTAATCCTTATCAATATTAATTAATTTATTTTCCACTATATAAATTAATTGCACTCCCAATATTAAACCATATTATATCAAATAATATTTCTCCGGTAGTATTATTTATTCCGTGTATTTAAGATTTAAATATCCATGAATGAAATTAATTTATTGCTAATTAATTTATTCGTCTCTTATATCCGAGAATAGTACCGTTCAACTTTAATTATTATGCGGATTAAATCCACCTGCAGGGTTTACATAATAATTCCTTATGAACTCATCTCGGGGATATTATCAACCCTTACGGGATACACTTTCCCGTCAAGTATTCACGGCATGTCGTATATAAAATATAGCGACCCAATTTTACCGGTAATTAACCCAATAATTAAATCGGTTAATTCCTTTGGAAAATCAAAGTCTCTAATATCAAATATACACACCCGCAATAATATCGGGGATTAAGAATAAAATACTCTGAGATTTAAATTGATTATCCAAGGCAATCCTAATCAATAAATCTCAAGCTATCCGCCCAATACACCGAGTGTACAAGTGTGATAAAATAATTAAGATAAATTATTTTCTCTCTCACACAACGACTATACCGATGGATTGGTCCGAGTCCATCTAGGTCGTGAGCATCTGTTTGATTAAATACGAGTAACCGATAGTATGATCTTCTGTGTGCCCATGCACACCATACTAACTACAACGTATAAAATCCAGGACTATATTTTGCATAATTAATTAATAATAATTAATTGCAAATAATTGTTTATTAATTTAAATAGGTTAAATGCCATGACCGGGAGTTTACCGATACTTAAATCTAGACATTAAGTACACAACTCCAACAATCTCCCACTTGTACTAAGGTCTAGTCATTTCCTCCAAACTCCCGACTCCCATACTCATCACGTGCTTAAGTTATACTTCCCAGAAGTATTATGTGAATGAGCAATCTAGGTTGCCGCTCTGAAGTTACCTTGGTGACTACTGCGTCGTCTCCCTAGACGATGACTCGAATCAGGTGGTACTTGCTCTATGTGTTATCATCACCTTTTGAACTTATGACTTCTTCTAGTTTACCATGCACCGCTATAGACATAGCCTTTGGTGAACCAAGAATCATATCCAAGCTCAGAGGTCATTCCTGAACCTAACCAAAACTTCTGCTGCCTCTGAGGCTGCTATTCGGTGTATGATAGAGTCCGAGAAGCATCACGCTTACCACTCTTTCATCTTTAGGTTCCACCTCTTTTAAAAGTGAACACATAGCCTGATATCGACTTACACTGGTCTTTCTCTGATTTTGGATCTAAGAAACTGTAATCCAAGAAGATTTCGTCTTGCTCAGTAATTT
Source organism: Euphrasia confusa (assembly GCA_954870475.1). Taxonomy (NCBI): domain Eukaryota; kingdom Viridiplantae; phylum Streptophyta; class Magnoliopsida; order Lamiales; family Orobanchaceae; genus Euphrasia; species Euphrasia confusa. The sequence goes on from OX940961.1 coordinate 24,646,723, forward strand.
AGTACTTCCAAGTACTTTTACAACATTCGAATATCTCTTATCCAGATTACTTTGATATCCTCCCACTACGCTAAACGCATAGTTGATATCAGGTTCTTGTTTTACAACACTGCATTTACAAGGCTCTCCACACTCAAAGTGTGGGAAACTGCTTTGTCTATATCTATCTCCTTCATGTGTTCAAGACACATACCTTTAGATAGATGCATTCTGTTCCCGAAAGGCAATAACCTTTCTCAGAATTGTGCATGTTTAAAACAAACCATAATCGCATAAGATATCTTAAGAGAGGTACAAATGTTCTTATCTAGAGATCGAAAGATTCCAAGAACATGATCTAAGTTCATCTTAATCTTATATTTCGATTTATTTAGACAACCTCTACTTTTATGTCTGACAACACTTTTACATTGTTGCCAACGATGAAGTGTTATCTTCATAAAATTCCGAGAAACACCACCTTGTTTCCATTACGTTTCCAATACACCTTTCCTGTCTATGCCTTTTGATGAATCCATATAATGGACTATCTCATCAATTCGCAAGTTCCACAATTTACAGCTTTGTGATAATCCATAAATGGATTCACTAAGCTTGTACTTCTAAATGATCTTGCCTCTTAACAATAATACTTATTGCTATCCAAGTAGGCACATTTAGATTAGTACTGTTGGGGTTGTGTACTTAATGTCTAGATTTAAGTACCCGTAAACTCCCGATCATAGCATTTAACCTATTTAATTAATAAACAATTATTTGCAATTAATTATTATTAATTAATTATGCAAAATATAGTCCTGGATTTTATACGTTGTAGTTAGTATGGTGTGTCTGGCCCACACGGAAGATCATACTATCGGTTACTCGTATTTAATCGAACAGTTGCTCACGACCTAGATGGACACGGACCAATCCATCGGTATAGTCGTTGTGTGAGAGAGAAAATAATTTGTCTTAATTATTTTATCACACTTGTACACTTGGTGTATTGGGCGGATCAGCTTGAGATTTATTGATTAGGATTGCCTTGGATAATCAATTTAAATCTCAGAGTATTTTATTCTTAATCCCCGATATTATTGCGGGTGTGTATATCTAATATAAGTGACTTTGATTTTCCAAAGGAATTAACCGATTTAATTATTGGGTTAATTACCGGTTGAGTTGGGTCACTATATTTTATATACGACATGCCGTGAATACTTGACGGGAAAGTGTATCCCGTAAGGGTTGATAATATCCCCGAGATGAGTTCATAAGGAATTATTATGTAAACCCTGCAGGTGGATTTAATCCGCATAATAATAAAGGTTGAACGGTACTAGTCTCGGATATAAGATATGAATATTATTTATTGAGCAATAAATAAATTTATTCATGGATATTTAAATCTTAAATACACGGAATAAATAATACTAAGATGGAGAAATATTATTTGATATAATATGGAATAATATTGGGAGTGCAATTTTATTTATATAGTGGAAAATAAATAAAATTAATATTGATAAGAATTAATGGATTTGGGTTGGACCCAATTTAATTTTCAATATTGGAAGCCCAATATTTATTCTCCTTATGATCCCCTACGTAGCCTATAAAAGCACTACATGGTCTTCACTTTTCACAACCTAAGTTACGCCAACAATAAAGTCTTGAAGAGTGAAGGAGATCCATAAGGTGTTCGATAGATCGTCGCCCACACGACGTTCGGACAAGGTGCAAGGAATACGTGGGAAGATCGCAAGGTCATCAACGCGTAAATTCGTTTCTCCGTACAACGAATCGAAGGTAATAAATCATAAACCCTCTTCTATGATTTTGTGTGATTAATTGTAGTATATACATGAACACACGATCCGGGTAAACGTACGAACTTCGGGGACGGGGATTCGAGATCCCCGGCGAAGATCGAGAGGACCCTCGGCTTGGAGCCGAGGGGGCGATCGAACCCTAGGGTTCGATCGCGGCGCGCGGACAAGGGAGCCCCGGCTGGACGCCGGGGCGAGCGATCGACCATGGGTCGATCGCGGGGAGACCGCCATGGGCTGGTGCCACGACAGCTGGTCCCTCCCCAGCCCTTGACCGGCGGCCAGGCGCGACGGAGGAGCCCCGGCTGGAGCCGGGGCATGCGATCGACCGCGAGGTCGATCGCGGGGAAAGCCGCGGCTGGAGCTGCGGCGGGTCAGCTGGGGGCTGACCGCCCCTCCTCCGGCGATGGTGGTGAGTCGCCGGACTCACCACCGGGGGCTGCTGGGCAGCCCCGGCGATCGCGGCATGCGATCGCGAGCCCCCTCGCGGCGGGGGGGTTCGGCTAGGGTTTTCTAGCCGCGGGGTTTCATCCCGCGGCGGTGATGCTCAAGTCGAGCTCCGTCGACGTGAGATGGTTCGCGTTCATGGATCCGGCTCGCGGGAGAAAATCGGCTGGGGGCGGGCTGCGTGTCTTCGGGCGCGTAGTCTCCAAAGGTCGGACTCCTGCGGATGAGTCGGAAATCCAATCTCCGGCGATGAAGGATTTCGGTCGGGCTATCGGTTCCGCATAAATTTTAATAGCCCGGGATATCGATTTCCAACAATTGGTATCAGAGCGTTTGGTTTCGTGTTCATGTATATGCTCGATTATTGTTCTACCTTGCAGGATTTCCGGCTATCATGGTTGGATTTAATTAATTTTTTTTTTTAATTAATTACCATGATTATTAAACTCTCGGACATGTCGAGATTCGTTTTGTGTGGATGAATGTTTGTAATAGTAAAAATTCGGGGGTTGACCGAATTTAGGATTTATTATTACGCGCTTTATTTTCCGGAAAATGTATAGGGTCGATTTCATGTATAGAATCGATACCGGATATTGTAATTTAATTCTTGTAATTTTATTACGTTGGTTCGATGTTGAGACGATCGCCGGAAGACGAAGAAGGTGTGACGAAGAAGATGATGGACGAGAGGGACGATCAACCCCATGATCAACCCTCACGATCGACCGCGAGGAGGGGGCCGATCGCCCCTCGGCCGTGGGCTGCCGCCGGCGTTGGTGGTGGCTGGCCGGCTGGAGTGGCGGCGACGGTGATCTCCTCCGGTGGCCGGTCGATCATGGTGGTGGGGGTGGTGCGGGGACTCCCAACCCGTGCTACTCCTACCATAATCCGGCTTTCCTAAATTAATTCGACTTTCCTATTTGAGTATCTTCCTTTTAGGAAATTCTCATGGATTAGGAGAAGAATTAATTAAATTAATTCCTATTTGTTTTATTTCCTTTATGGAAATATTCATGGACTAGGAATTTAATTAATTTAGTATTAATTTATTTCCTATTTGATTATTCCTACTCTTGGGAATTTTCATTAGATGGAAATTAATTGATAATGGAAAGTAGAAGAATCCTAAATTTATTTTATCTCCTTGTTCTATTATAGAAGTCTTCTAGAATATTCCGAGTTTGACTTGGATAGATTATTCTAAAGATTTAATAGAATTAGATGGGAAATAAAATGAATAAAAATATTAATAATATTTAATTTTATTTTTGATATATTCAATTGACTTAATTTTTCGAATTAAGTAACTTTTGGATTAATTGAAAATAAATAGATTTAAATATTGGAAATTAATATTCTCGTCACATGGAGCATTCAAGAAACGAAGACTGAAGACTAGAGGATGCATATGAAGATAAAGCCATGATAGTCGGGAAAATAATTTCTCTAGCATTATTGACTATGTGATCTATGTGCTTTATTGCTTTCATGCATGCTATATGTGTTTATTTTATGCACTAGATAGCGTATCCCTTTGTTATAAAAAGCTAAGTGGGAGAGGGGATGGAAACATTCCCATGGTCTCCATTACTGTTCTCTTGGTGACTCTTATGGACTTTCGAAGTTCGTATAGACGAGTCATTGGAGGAGAATTCTTATAATTCCTTTTACAAGAAACATTTATCAAGTTTATCAAACAATGCCTAATTTGTCTTTCCAAAACTGACTTCAAGTCGACTCATTCTCACCCCGGGGAGTGGAATGGAGCCAGAGCCACTTGGTCATGTAGAGGACACAAATTAGAGACCTTCGTACCATTCTTTGATAGATGGATCGATTGTCTGCTCGGCTCCCTCATTTATGAGAGATAGGGTCGTTCGCATGGTGAATCACTGGTTAGAAACTTCGAGTTTCACTTATGATTCTCCGAGTCTTGATTTACGAAATCAAATGAATCAAGTAATTGGATTTCAATTATATAAATCTATTTGGTGTAGTAAACGTCCACACGAACGTGGCTTGCTGTACTGAAAGGGATTTTAGAATAATTGATGTAGACAGTTATAGGAGATTGTGAGGGATTGCGAGTTATCGTAAACGTCCACACGAACGTGGCTTGCGGTGACATAACAATTCTAAACGATTTGCCTTAGTGCTGAGTGGTGGTTTACACTTAGGTACGCTTTATAGTATTCTTCCCAACGAAGTAACGCTATAATGATGTACGACCGAAGCAAATCTAATTGCTAAATCATTTGGGTGGGTAAACGTCCACATGAACGTGGCTTGCCTTACCTGATGGGATTTTAGACGCAATTAGTAATTTAATGATATTATTTGAGGGAGATAATATCGGACATTAAATTGATTGTTTGTTTACATGTGCTTATAGGTTTAGAGAATAGCTATGAATCCACTTTCTGTGATACTCAAGGAACATAAACTCACTGGCCCCAATTATATTGATTGGAAAAGAAATTTGGACATTGTCCTGACTGCTAAAGAGTACAAGTTTGTACTCTCTGATAAATGCCCTGCTAAGCCCACGGCTGCCTCGACTGATGAGGAAAAGGCAACATATCGGAAGTGGAAAAAGGCTGATGAAATGGCTAGGTGCTATATTTTGGCTTCCATGTCAAATGTACTCCAAACCCAACATGAGCCGATGGACACTGCCCGGGATATGATGACTAACCTCAAGGAGATGTTTGAGGAGCAGGATCGTGGGGCAAGGCAAGAAGCCATGAGAGTCCTTATGTCGACTACTCAGTCTGAAGGAACGCCCGTTGGGGAGCACGTTCTTAAGATGATGAGTTTGTTGAATGAGCTTGAGGTCCTAGGAGCTTCCATTGATGATGAGACGCAAGTCGATATCATACTCCAGTCTCTGACCCCTAAGTTTGAGCAGTTTCGTATGAGCTATAATATGGGTAAACTATCTTATACTCTTGCGCAACTCCTGACTGAACTAAAGGCGGCAGAGGGGATCTACAAGAAGGGCAAGTCTCAAGCGCTTGTGGCTACCAAGTCCAAAGGCTTGAAAGCTATTGGAGGTAGGGGCAAGAAAAGGAAGCAAGCCATAAAACCCAGTGGTGCCAAGAGGAATGGACCACGAGTGGGGGCTAGTAAGCCAAAGGGCTTGTGCTTCCGATGCAAGAAGTCTGGACACTGGAAGTCTGAATGTCCTCTCAGAGGTACGAATTTTTCTTTAGTCGTAAAAACATAGTCAGCGGTATTATCTACCAGAATTCTGGTGTGTAGATATGGAACCACTGACGGTATGTGCATTTCTTTAAATGCAGGGGTTCCAGAAAACCCGGCGACTTAGAGAAGAAGAGTTCGAGTCTACATGGGCGAAGCTGTTGGGGTAGCAGCGGTTGCAGTGGAAGACATTTATGTTTTTAAGTTTTCATTTCAGTTATTGCTTATGTACCCCTTTATTTTGAAAAAGAACTTCGTTCTGGTTTTCTTTATTAAGGGATATTTTATTTCTTTAATCATTGGATGGTTTGGATAAGAAATAATGGTGATATCTATTATGGTACATTAGATAGCAATATGTGAATGATGAATCCTTAGTCTACCACGATGCAACAAACCGTTATGTATAACTTGTTTTACTTGTTAGATGTATTTCTCTTATTATTAATCATTATACTTGTGAATTCTTGAACTTGGTAGTATCTATTCAAAAGGGATTCAAAAGGTCGAAATTGATTTGATCAATTATAGTTGGAGGAATGGACCTCCCGACCTAAGAATCGATCTTGAAAGATGATACAACTAAGTTGACCTTTCTGGATAAAGGATGGAATTCGGACAAGTATAGAAAATGATTTATGATTAATGCGGTATGTGTAATTAGAGAAGTACGAGTCATTCTTTCAAGAATACTCGAAGATGGATTAGATTACTTGATGTGCCATAAAAGCGGAGTGTTTTCAACACAAAGCCATTATGGGGATCCTTCAAAGTATATCCATTGGAAGCCTGCGACTTGTTCGCGGAGGCTATCACCTATCTAAATAACACATAGCATAAATCAGAGATTGATTAAATCTCAAACGACTACACCATACACTGGAGTGTAGACATGGTGTGTCAGAAATAAGAGATAAGATTCTAATATTAAAAGGGACAAGTTTGTTCGGAACTACCTATGTTCTATGGATATTTCTGGATACAACGGCACATTCAATGTGGTTGTAGAATATCCTGGAAGAACAAGTAATTGTATGTTCAATAGTACTACGAACCAGATGGGTTTCCTCACCCGGTTCTTAGAGGAAGACTATTAGATGAACTACAATGCCCTAATTGACATAGTACTTTAAGATGAGGAAAGGAGAGACTGAGAACCAGCCTGACCGAGTAGCAGTACACCACTAACTGCACCTAATGTTATTACTGTTATACACCGGAACGCCATTGCAGTGGGAGGTTGATTAACCAACCGGAGATGTTCATAAGACTGGAGGAGTTTTTAAACTCTGGATCTAGTATACATGAAATCGATCCCTAGTTCTGCATAGGAACTTGCGAATTGATGAGATGGTCCATTCTATGGATTCATCAAAAGGCAAGGAAAGGTGTGTTAGAGACGTAATGGAAACAAGGGTGGTGTTTCTCGGAATTTTATGTAGATAACACTTCATCATTGGCAACAATGTAAAAGTGTTGTCAGACATAAAATAGAGGTTGTCTAAATAAATCGAGATATAAGATTAAGATGAAATTGTATCATGTTCTTAGAAATCTTTCGATCTCTAGATAAGAACACTTGCACTTCTCTTAAGATATCTTATACGATTATGGTTTGTTTTAAACATGCACAATTCTGAGAAAGGTTATTGCCTTTCGAGATCAGAATACATCTATCTAAGGTATGTGTCTTGAAAACATAAAGGAGATAGATATAGACAAAGCGGTTTCCTACACTTCGAGTGTGGAGAGCTTTGTGGATGCAATGTTGAAAAACAAGGACCTGATATCAACTATGCGGTTAGCGTAGTGGGAGGATATCAAAGTAATCTGGATAAGAAACATTCGAATGCTGTAAAGTACTTGGAAGTACTGGATTACTGGAAAAAACGAAATCTTCTTAGATTACAGTTTCTCAGATCCAAAATCAGAGAAAGGACCAGTGTAAGTCGATATCAGGCTATGTGTTCACTTTTAGAAGAGGTGGAACCTAAGGATGAAAGAGTGATAAGCGTAATGCTTCTCGGACTCTATCATAAACCGAATAGCAGCCTCAGAGGCAGCGGAAGTTTTGGTTAGGTTCCGGAATAACCTCTGAACTTGGATATGATTCTTGGTTCACCAAAGGCTATGTAAATAGCGGTGCGTGGAGAACTGGAAGAAGTCATAAGTTCAAAAAGGGTGATGATAACACATAGAGCCAGTACCACCTGATACGAGTCATCGTCAGAGAGACGACGCAGTAGTCACCAAGATAACTTCAGAGCGGCAACCTAGATTGCTCATTCACATAATACTTCTGAGAAGTATAAATTAAGCACGTGATGAGTATGGGAGTCGGGAGTTTGGAGGAAATGACTAGACCTTAGTACAAGTGGGAGATTGTTGGAGTTGTGTACTTAATGTCTAGATTTAAGTATCGGTAAACTCCCGGTCATAGCATTTAACCTATTTAATTAATAAACAATTATTTGCAATTAATTATTATTAATTAATAATGCAAAATATAGTCCTGGATTTTATACGTTGTAGTTAGTATGGTGTGTCTGGCCCACACAGAAGATCATACTATCGGTTACTCGTATTTAATCAAACAGTTGCTCACGACCTAGATGGACACGGACCAATCCATCGGTATAGTCGTTGTGTGAGAGAGAAAATAATTTGTCTTAATTATTTTATCACACTTGTACACTTGGTGTATTGGGCGGATCAGCTTGAGATTTATTGATTAGGATTGCCTAAGATAATCAATTTAAATCTCGGAGTATTTTATTCTTAATCCCTGATATTATTGCGGGTGTGTATATTTAATATTAGAGACTTTGATTTTCCAAAGGAATTAACCGATTTAATTATTGGGTTAATTAACCGATTTAATTATTGCAGTGCGTCAAATTCCTCAAGTATCATCTCAAGTGGATTCATAGACATTTTCTAAACCTATAAGCACATTTAAACAAACAATTAATTTAATATCCGACATTATTTCTCTGGAATAATATCATTAAATCACTAATCACATCTAAAATCCCATCAGGTAAGGCAAGCCACGTTCGTGTGGACGTTTACCCACCCAAATGATTTAGCAATTAGATTTGCTTTGGTCGTACATCATTATAGCGTTACTTCGTTGGGAAGAATACTATAAAGCGTACCTAAGTGTAAACCATTACTCAGTACTAAGGTGAATCGTTTAGAATTGTTATGTCACCGCAAGCCACGTTCGTGTGGACGTTTATGATAACTCGCAATCCCTCACAATTTCCTATAACTGTCTACATCAATCATTCTAAAATCCCATTCAGTACAGCAAGCCACGTTCGTGTGGACGTTTACCATACCAAAAAGATTTATATAATTTAAATCCAATTATTTGATCCATTTAATCTCGTAAATCAAGACGCGGAGAATCATAAGTGAAACTCGAAGTTTCTAACCAGTGATTCACCATGCGAACGACCCTATCTCTCATAAATGAGGTAGCCGAGCAGACAATCGATCCATCTATCAAAGAATGGCACGAAGGTCTCTAATTTGTGTCATCCACATGACCAAGTGGCTTTGGCTACATTCCACTCCCCGGGGTGAGAATGAGTCGACTTGAAATCAGTTTCAGAAAGACAAATTAGGCATTGTTTGATAAACTTGATAAATGTTTCTTGTAAAAGGAATTATAAGAATTCTCCTCCAATGACTCGTCTATACGAACTTCGAAAGTCCATAAGAGTCACCAAGAGAACAGTAATGGAGACCATGGGAATGTTTCCATCCCCTCTCCCACTTAGCTTTTTATAACAAAGGGATACGCTATCTAGTGCATAAAATAAACACATATAGCATGCATGAAAGCAATAAAGCACATAGATCATATAGTCAATAATGCTAGAGAAATTATTTTCCCGACTATCATGGCTTTATCTTCATATGCATCCTCTAGTCTTCAGTCTTCGTTTCTTGAATGCTCCATGTGACGAGAATATTAACTTCCAATATTTAAATCTATTTATTTTCAATTAATCCAAAAGTTACTTAATTCGAAAATTAAGTCAATTGAATATATCAAAAATAAAATTAAATATTATTAATATTTATTTATTTATTTATTTTCCTATCTAGTTCTATTAAATCTCTAGAATAATCTATCCAAGAAAAACTTGGAATATTCTAGAAGATATCTATAATAGAACAAGGAGATAAAATAAATAAATTAGGACTCACTACTTTCCAAATTTATTTCTATTCCTAATCCATGAACATTCCCATGAGTAGGAATAATCAATTAGGAAAAATAAATTTAGTACTAAATTAATTAAATTTCTAATCTATGAATATTTCCATGAAGGAAATAAATCAATAGAAATAAAATTAATTTAAATTAATTCTTTTCCTAATCCATGAGAGTTTCCTAAAAGGAAAGTACTCAAATAGGAAACCCGAATTAATTAGGAAAGTAGATCTTGGTAGGAATAGCATGGGATTGGGAGACCCCACACCATCCCCACTTAGATGGATCGGCCGGCCACTCGGGGAGGAGCGCCGCCGCCGCCTAGCCACGCCGGCTAGGCCATGGGTCGATCACCATCATGTGATCGATCCCAAGCCCTTCCCTCTTCGTCACTTCTTCATCTTCCGGCGATCGTCTCATCATCGAACCAACGTAAATAATTTACAAAAAATTAAATTACAATTCCGGTATCGATTCTATACATGAAATCGACCCTATACATTTTCCGGAAAATAAAGTGCGTAATAATAAATCCTAAATTCGGTCAACCCCCGAATTTTTACTATTACAAACATTCAACCACACAAAAACGAATCTCGACATGTCCGAGAGTTTAATAATCATGATAATAAAATTAACAATAATTAAATTAACCATGATAGCCGGAAATCCTGCAAGGTAGAACAATAATCGAATACATACATGAACACGAAACCAAACGCTCTGATACCATTTGCTGGGATTCGATGTCCCGGGCTATCAAAAAATTGCGGAACCGATAACCCGATCAAAAACCCTCGATCACCGAAGATTGGATCCCCGACTCATCCGCAGGAGTCCGACCTTTGGAGACTACGCGCCCGAAGACACGCAGCCCGCCCCCAGCCGATTTTCTCCCGCGAGCCGGATCCACGAACGCGAACCATCTCACGAGCCGGGGCCCGACCGAATGCCCAGCGAGGTCCGAAGACCGCGTGCACCCAGCCGAGCCCCCGCGAGGGGCTCGCGATCGTCCTCGACGATCGCTGGGATCGCTCGCGCGATCCCCGGGGCTGCTCGTAGCAGCCCCTCAGCGAGTCGCGATGACTCGCTGCTCGCGAGGGGTCAGCCCCGTGCGCATCCGCTACGGGAACACCCGTAGCGCGCACGAGGCAGCTGCGGGTCATCCCCGCAGCGACCCGCGATCGAGCTCACGGGCTCGATCGCCCCTCGGCTCCAGCCGAGGGCTTCGCGCCACGCGCCTCCGACGAGGGGGCTGGGGTCCGCCACGACACCAGCCCGTGGCACCCCGGGGATCGACCGAAGTCGATCCCATGCCTCGGCGTCCAGCCGGGGCTCGTCCCCTTGTCGCGCGTCGCGGCGGTCCGAACCCTAGGGTTCGGCCGCCCCTTCGATCCTCGCCGGGGATCTCGAATCCCCGTCCCCGAGGTTCGTCGTTTTCCCGGATCGCGTGTTCATGTATATATCACAATTTATTCAACGCAAATAATCATAGAAGGGGGTTTCTCGATTATTACCTTGATTCGTTGTACGGAGAAACGAATCGTTGATGACCTTGTGATCTTCCCGCGTATTCCTTGCACTTCCGTTCGAACGTCGGGTGGGCGACGAGCTATCGAACTCTATGGATCCTCCTCACTCTCAAGACCTTTTAGTTGGCGTAACTTAGGTTGTGAAAAGTGAAGACCATGTAGTGCTTATATAGGCTACGTAGGGGATCATAAGGAGAATAAATATTGGGCTTCTAAATATTGAAAATTAAATTGGGTCCAACCCAAATCTATTAATTCTTATCAATATTAAATTTTATTTATTTTCCACTATATAAATAAAATTGCACTCCCAATATTATTCCATATTATATCAAATAATATTTCTCCATCTTAGTATTATTTATTCCGTGTATTTAAGATTTAAATATCCATGAATAAATTTATTTATTGCTCAATAAATAATATTCATCTCTTATATCCGAGACTAGTACCGTTCAACTTTTATTATTGTGCGGAACGAATCCACTCATGAGGTTTACACAATAATTCCTTATGAACTCATCTCGGGGATATTATCAACCCTTCCGGGATACACTTTCCCGTCAAGTATTCACGGCATGTCATATATAAAATATAGCGACCCAATTTTACCGGTAATTAACCCAATAATTAAATCGGTTAATTCCTTTGGAAAATCAAAGTCTCTAATATTAAATATACACACCCGCAATAATATCAGGGATTAAGAATAAAATACTCCGAGATTTAAATTGATTATCTTAGGCAATCCTAATCAATAAATCTCAAGCTGATCCGCCCAATACACCAAGTGTACAAGTGTGATAAAATAATTAAGACAAATTATTTTCTCTCTCACACAACGACTATACCGATGGATTGGTCCGTGTCCATCTAGGTCGTGAGCAACTGTTTGATTAAATACGAGTAACCGATAGTATGATCTTCTGTGTGGGCCAGACACACCATACTAACTACAACGTATAAAATCCAGGACTATATTTTGCATAATTAATTAATAATAATTAATTGCAAATAATTGTTTATTAATTAAATAGGTTAAATGCTATGACCGGGAGTTTACCGATACTTAAATCTAGACATTAAGTACACAACTCCAACAGGTTCACCAAAGGCTATGTAAATAGCGGTGCGTGGAGAACTGGAAGAAGTCATAAGTTCAAAAGGTGATGATAACACATAGAGCAAGTACCACCTGATACGAATCATCGTCAGAGAGACGACGCAGTAGTCACCAAGATAACTTCAGATCGGCGACCTAGATTTCTCATTCACATAATACTTCTGGGAAGTATAACTTAAGCACGTGATGAGTATGAGAGTCGGGAGTTTGGAGGAAATGACTAGACCTTAGTACAAGTGGGAGATTGTTGGGGTTGTGTACTTAATGTCTAGATTTAAGTACCCGTAAACTCCCGATCATAGCATTTAACCTATTTAATTAATAAACAATTATTTGCAATTAATTATTATTAATTAATTATGCAAAATATAGTCCTGGATTTTATACGTTGTAGTTAGTATGGTGTGTCTGGCCCACACGGAAGATCATACCATCGGTATAGTCGTTGTGTGAGAGAGAAAATAATTTGTCTTAATTATTTTATCACACTTGTACACTTGGTGTATTGGGCGGATCAGCTTGAGATTTATTGATTAGGATTGCCTTGGATAATCAATTTAAATCTCAGAGTATTTTATTCTTAATCCCCGATATTATTGCGGGTGTGTATATCTAATATAAGTGACTTTGATTTTCCAAAGGAATTAACCGATTTAATTATTGGGTTAATTACCGGTTGAGTTGGGTCACTATATTTTATATACGACATGCCGTGAATACTTGACGGGAAAGTGTATCCCGTAAGGGTTGATAATATCCCCGAGATGAGTTCATAAGGAATTATTATGTAAACCCTGCAGGTGGATTTAATCCGCATAATAATAAAGGTTGAACGGTACTAGTCTCGGATATAAGATATGAATATTATTTATTGAGCAATAAATAAATTTATTCATGGATATTTAAATCTTAAATACACGGAATAAATAATACTAAGATGGAGAAATATTATTTGATATAATATGGAATAATATTGGGAGTGCAATTTTATTTATATAGTGGAAAATAAATAAAATTAATATTGATAAGAATTAATGGATTTGGGTTGGACCCAATTTAATTTTCAATATTGGAAGCCCAATATTTATTCTCCTTATGATCCCCTACGTAGCCTATAAAAGCACTACATGGTCTTCACTTTTCACAACCTAAGTTACGCCAACAATAAAGTCTTGAAGAGTGAAGGAGATCCATAAGGTGTTCGATAGATCGTCGCCCACACGACGTTCGGACAAGGTGCAAGGAATACGTGGGAAGATCGCAAGGTCATCAACGCGTAAATTCGTTTCTCCGTACAACGAATCGAAGGTAATAAATCATAAACCCTCTTCTATGATTTTGTGTGATTAATTGTAGTATATACATGAACACACGATCCGGGTAAACGTACGAACTTCGGGGACGGGGATTCGAGATCCCCGGCGAAGATCGAGAGGACCCTCGGCTTGGAGCCGAGGGGGCGATCGAACCCTAGGGTTCGATCGCGGCGCGCGGACAAGGGAGCCCCGGCTGGACGCCGGGGCGAGCGATCGACCATGGGTCGATCGCGGGGAGACCGCCGTGGGCTGGTGCCACGGCAGCTGGTCCCTCCCCAGCCCTAGACCGGCGGCCAGGCGCGACGGAGGAGCCCCGGCTGGAGCCGGGGCATGCGATCGACCGCGAGGTCGATCGCGGGGAAAGCCGCGGCTGGAGCCGCGGCGGGTCAGCTGGGGGCTGACCGCCCCTCCTCCGGCGATGGTGGTGAGTCGCCGGACTCACCACCGGGGGCTGCTGGGCAGCCCCGGCGATCGCGGCATGCGATCGCGAGCCCCCTCGCGGCGGGGGGGTTCGGCTAGGGTTTTCTAGCCGCGGGGTTTCATCCCGCGGCGGTGATGCTCAAGTCGAGCTCCGTCGACGTGAGATGGTTCGCGTTCATGGATCCGGCTCGCGGGAGAAAATCGGCTGGGGGCGGGCTGCGTGTCTTCGGGCGCGTAGTCTCCAAAGGTCGGACTCCTGCGGATGAGTCGTAAATCCAATCTCCGGCGATGAAGGATTTCGGTCGGGCTATCGGTTCCGCATAAATTTTAATAGCCCGGGATATCGATTTCCAACAAGTACTGCCCCTTATGCAGAACTAGGGATCGATTTCATGTCTACTAGATCCAGAGTTCAAAACTCCTCAAGTCTTATGAATATATCTGGTTGCTCAACAACCTCCCACTGCAATGGCGTTCTGGTGTATAATAGTAATAACATCAGGTGCAGTTAGTGGTGTATTACTACTCGGTTAGGCTGGTTCTCAGTCTTCTCTTTTTCTCATTTCAAAGTACCTTTGTCAGTTAGGGCATTGTAGTTCACCTAATAGTTTTCCTCTAAGAACCGGGCGTTTGACGTCCTTCTCGTTCATAGAACTATTGAACATACAATTATTTGTTCTTCTAGGATATTCTACAACCACATTCAATGTGCCGTTGTATCCAGAAGTATCCATAAAACATAGGTGGTTCCGAACAAACTTGTCATTTTACTATTAGAATTCCATTTCTTATTCCTGACACACCATGTCTACACTCCAGTGTATGGTGTAGTCCTTTGAGACTTAATCTCAATCCTTGATATATGCCATGTGTTGTTTAGATAGGTGATAGCCTCCGCGAACAAGTCGCAGGCTTCCAATGGATATACTTTGAGGGTTCCCCATAACAGCTTTGTGTCGAAAAACACTTTGCTTTTATGGCACATCAAGTATTCTAATCCATCTTCGAGTATTCTTTGAAAGAACTACTCGTACCTTTCTAATTATACATGTTACTGCATTAATCACAAATCATTCTCAACACTTGTCCGAATTCCATTTCTTTATCCAGAAAGGTTAACTTAGTTGTATCATCTTCCAAGATTGATTCTTAGGTCGGGAGGTCCACTCCTCCAACTATAATTGATCAAATCAATTTCGACCTTTTGAATCCCTTTTGAATAGATACTACTAAGTTCAAGAATTCACAAGTATAATGATTGACAAAGAAATACATCTAATAAGTAAAACAAGTCATACATAACGGTTTGTTGCATCGTGGTAGACTAAGGATTCATCATTCATATATTGCTGTCTAATGTACCAGAATAGATATCACCATTATTTCTTATCCAAACCATCAAATGATTAATGAAATAAAATATCCATAAATAATAGAAAACCAGAACAAAAGTTCTTTCTAAAATGAAAGGTACATAAAGCAATAAGCTTGAAATGAAATCCTATAATTATCAAAACAGATAAATGTCTTCCACTGCAACCGCTGCTTCCTCAACAGCTTCGCCCATGTGGACTCGAACTCTTCTTCTCTAAGTCGTCGGGTTTTCTGGAACCCCTGCATTTAGAATGCACATACCGTCAGTGGTTCCATATCTACACACCAGAATTCTGGTAGATAATACCGCTGACTATGTTTTACGACTAAAGAAAAATTCGTACCTTTGAGAGGACAAGACATAGATCCGCAGTACTCAGACTGCTTCCCTTGGGGATATTTTCCAGAAGGCCTCTTTATCCCACCCTTTGGTCCAAGTCCCTTAGGACCACTGGATCCCCTTGTCTTCTTCTCCTTTCCCTTATGTATGCCCTTAGGTTCGAAACCTTTGGCCTTGGCTATAAGAGCTTGCGATTGTTTCAACTCGTCTAAAAGATCCATCATCTCAAAAACGTGTTCAAGCGTTTCCTCGAAGCAACTGATCTTTATGAGTATCCTCATCGCCTCTTTTCTAGCCTTCCCATCATGTCCAAACATCAACTTGAGTTTAAGCATGACATCATGATTAGCGGCTAATGCATGAGCACTATCCCTGTTGGAGTTGTGTACTTAATGTCTAGATTTAAGTATCGGTAAACTCCCGGTCATAGCATTTTACCTATTTAATTAATAAACAATTATTTGCATTTAATTATTATTAATTAACTATGCAAAAATATAGTCCTGGATTTTATACGTTGTAGTTAGTATGGTGTGCATGGGCGCACAGAAGATCATACTATCGGTTACTCGTATTTAATCGAACAGTTGCTCACGACCTAGATGGACACGGACCAATCCATCGGTATAGTCGTTGTGTGAGAGAAAAAATAATTTATCTTAATTATTTTATCACACTTGTACACTTGGTGTATTGGGCGGATCGCTTAAGATTTATTGATTAGGATTGCCTTGGATAATCAATTTAAATCTCAGAGTATTTTATTCTTAATCCCCGATATTATTGCGGGTGTGTATGTTTAATATTAGAGACTTTGATTTTCCAAAGGAATTAACCGATTTAATTATTGGGTTAATTACCGGTAAAATTGGGTCGCTATATTTTATATATGACATGCCGTGAATACTTGACGGGAAAGTGTATCCCGGAAGGGTTGATAATATCCCCGAGATGAGTTCATAAGGAATTATTGTGTAAACATCATGAGTGGATTCGTTCCGCACAATAATAAAGGTTGAACGGTACTAGTCTCGGATATAAGATATGAATATTATTTATTGAGCAATAAATAAATTTATTCATGGATATTTAAATCTTAAATACACGGAATAAATAATACTAATCGGAGAAATATTATTTGATATAATATGGATTAATATTGGGAGTGCAATTTTATTTATATAGTGGAAAATAAATAAAATTTAATATTGATAAGGATTAATGGATTTGGGTTGGACCCAATTTAATCTTCAATATTAAGAAGCCCAATATTTAATCTCCTTATGATCCCCTACGTAGCCTATATAAGCACTACATGGTCTTCACTTTTCATAACACAAGAACTTGATTTTAACCTACGCCAATCATAAAGTCTTGGAGAGTGAAGGAGATCCATAGGAGTTCGATAGATCGTCGCCCACACGACGTTCGGACGAGGTGCGAGGAATACGTAGGAAGATCGCAAGGTCATCGTTTGAATTCGTTTCTCCGTACAACTAATCGAAGTAATATAATCGAGAACCCCCTCTATGATTATATGCTTGTTTAATCGTAATATGTACATGAACAAGACGATCCGGGGACGTCGAGACCGGGATACGGGGATCTCGCGATCCCCGTCGGGATCGAACAAGAGGCGGCCGAACCCTAGGGTTCGACCGCCGGCGCGCGGGCGTGAGGGGAGCCCCGGCTGGACGCCGGGGCGAGCGATCGACGTGAAGTCGATCGCTGGGGGTTCGGCCGTGGGCTGGTTCCACGGCGGGTCGAACCCCCCGGCCTCCCTTCGCCGGTGGTGCGCGCAAGGAGAGAGGCCGCGGCTGGGGCGATCGAGCCCTAGCTCGATCGCCGGGGACCGTCGCGGCTTCGCGCCTTGACTGGTGGTCCCCCCCTCCGGACGGTGATGGCGGTGAGTCGCCAGACTCACTGCCCGGGGCTGCCGGAGCAGCCCAGCGATCGCCATGCACGGCGATCGCGAACCCCAGCCGCGATGGGGTTCGGCTAGGGTTTAGCCGCGGGTTCATCCCGCGGCGATGCTCTCGTCGAGCCCGGTTCTTCGCGTGTGGTTCGCGTTCGTAGTTTCCGACTCGCGGGGGATTTTGGCTGGGGGCGGGCTGCGTGTCTTCGGGCGCGTAGTCTCCAAAGGCCGGACTCCTGCGGATGAGTCGGTGTTCGTGCAATCTCCGGCGACGGGTTTTTCGATCGGGTTATCGGTTCCGCATTTTTTGATAGCCCGGGACATCGAATCCCAGCAATTGGTATCAGAGCGTTTGGTTTCGTGTTCATGTATATATTCGATTATTGTTCTACCTTGCAGGATTTTCGGCTATCATGGTTGGATTTAATTATTGCTTAATTAATTATCATGATTATTTATTAAACTCTCGGACATGTCGAGATTCGTTTTTGTGTGGTTGAGTGTTTGTAATAGTAAAAATTCGGGGGTTGACCGAATTTAAGATTTATTATTACGTTCTTTATTTTCCGGAAAATGTATAGGGTCGATTTCATGTATAGAATCGATACCGGATAGTGTAATTTAATTTTTGTAAATTATTTACGTTGGTTCGATGATGAGACGATCGCCGGAAGACGAAGACGTGTGACGAAGACGAAAGGGACGAAAAACCGGGGAGTCGATCAACCCCATGATCGACCCCATGACCGAAGCCATGGGGAGGGGTCGATCGCCCCTCGGCTGGGGCTGCCGCCGGCGGTGGTGGCCGGCCAGCTGGGGTGGCGGCGGTGGTTCCCTCCTCCGTGGTGGTGGCGGTCAATGGTGGTATGGGGATCTCCCAACCCATGCCACTTCTACCAATATTCACTTTCCTAATTAATTCGGATTTTTCTTATTTGAGTGTTCTCCTTTTGGAAACTCTCATGGATTAGGAAAAGAATTAATTTGAATTAATTTTGTTCCTATTGATTTATTTCCTTTATGGAGATATTCATGGATTAGGAATTTAATTAATTTAGTACTAATTTATTTCCTATTTGACTATTCCTATTCTTGGGAATTTTCATTAGATGGAAATTAATTAATAAATGGAAAGTAGTAGTCCTAATTTATTTTATTTCCTTGTTCTATTATAGTTATCTTCTAGAATATTCCAAGTTTTACTTGGATAGATTATTCTAGAGATTTAATGGAATTAGATAGGAAAATAAATAAATAAAAATATTAATAATATTTAATTTTATTTTTAATATATTCAATTGACTTAATTTTCGAATTAAGTAACTTTTGGATTAATTGAAAATAAATAGATTTAAATATTGGAGATTAATATTCTCGTCACATGGAGCATTCAAGAAACGAAGACTGAAGACTAGAAGATGCATATGAAGATAAAGCCATGATAGTCGGGAAAAATAATTTATCTAGCATTATTTTGACTATGTGATCTATGTGCTTTATTGCTTATATGCATGCTATATGTGTTTATTTTATGCACTAGATAGCGTATCCCTTTATTGTAAAAAGCTAAGTGGGAGAGGGGATGGAAACATTCCCATGGTCTCCATCACTGTTCTCTTGGTGACTTTTATGGACTTTCGAAGTTCATATAGACAAGTCATTGGAGGAGAATTCTTGTAATTCCTCTTACAAGAAACATTGATCAAGTTTATCAAACAATGCCTAATTTGTCTTTCTGAAACTGACTTCAAGTCGACTCATTCTCACCCCGGGGAGTGGAATGGAGCCAGAGCCACTTGGTCATGTGGATGACACAAATTAGAGACCTTCGTACCATTCTTTGATAGGTGGGTCGATTGTCTGCTCGGCTCCCTCATTTATGAGAGATAGGGTCGCTCGCATGGTGAATCACTGGTTAGAAACTTCGAGTTTCACTTATGATTCTCCAAGTCTTGATCTACGAAATCGAGTGGATCTTGTAATTGGGAGTCAATTATAAAAGTCTCTTGGCGTAGTAAACGTCCACACCACGTGGCTTGCTATGCTAACGGATTTTGGATTAATTGATGTAGACAGTTATAAGTGATTGTGAAGAGTTGTGAAATTGTCGTAAACGTCCACACCACGTGGCTTGCGGTGACGTAGCAATTCCAAGCGATGTACTTTAGTGCTGAGTGATGGTTTACACTTAGATACGCGTCATAGTATTCTTCCCCACGAAGTTACGCTATGATTGATGTATGGCCAAAGAAAATCTAATTGCTAAATCATTTGGGTGGGTAAACGTCCACACCACGTGGCTTGCCTTACCTGATGGGATTTTAGACGCAATTAGTAATTTAATGATATTATTTGAGGGAGATAATATCGGACATTAAATTGATTGTTTGTTTACATGTGCTTATAGGTTTAGAGAATAGCTATGAACCCACTTTCTGTGATACTCAAGGAACATAAACTCACTGGTCCCAATTACATTGATTGGAAGAGAAATTTGGACATTGTCCTGACTGCTGAAGAGTACAAGTTTGTACTCTCTGATAAATGCCCTGCTGAGCCCACGGCTGCCTCAACTGATGAGGAAAAGGCAACATATCGGAAGTGGAAAAAGGCTGATGAAATGGCTAGGTGCTATATTTTGGCTTCCATGTCAAATGTACTCCAAACCCAACATGAGCCGATGGACACTACCCGGGATATGATGACTAACCTCAAGGAGATGTTTGGGGAGCAGGATCGTGCGGCGAGGCAAGAAGCCATGAGAGTCCTCATGTCGACTACTCAGTCTGAAGGAACGCCCGTTGGGGAGCACGTTCTCAAGATGATGAGTTTGTTGAATGAACTTGAGGTCCTAGGAGCTTCCATTGATGATGAGACGCAAGTCGACATCATACTCCAGTCTCTGACCCCTAAGTTTGAGCAGTTTCGTATGAGCTATAATATGGGTAAACTATCTTATACTCTTGCGCAACTCCTGACTGAACTGAAGGCGGCAGAGGGGATCTACAAGAAGGGCAAGTCTCAAGCGCTTGTGGATACCAAGTCCAAAAGCTTGAAAGCTATTGGAGGTAGGGGCAAGAAAAGGAAGCAAGCCATGAAACCCAGTGGTGCCAAGAGGAATGGACCACGAGTGGGGGCTAGTAAGCCAAGGGGCAAGTGCTTCCGATGCAACAAGTCTGGACACTGGAAGTCTGAATGTCCTCTCAGAGGTACGAATTTTTCTTTAGTCGTAAAAACATTGTCAGCGGTATTATCTACCAGAATTTTGGTGTGTAGATATGGAACCACTGACGGTATGTGCATTATTTTAATGCAGGGGTTCCAGAAAACCCGGCGACTTAGAGAAGAAGAGTTCGAGTCTACATGGGCGAAGCTGTTGGGGTAGCAGCGGTTGCAGTGGAAGACATTTATCTGTTTTAGGATTTCATTTTAAGTTATTGCTTTATGTACCCCTTTATTTTGAAAAGGAACTTTTGTTCTGGTTTTCTTTATTAATGAATGGATATTTATTTCTTTAATCATTGAATGATTTAGATAAGAAATAATAGCGTTATCTATTCTGGTACATTAGATAGCAATACATGAATCCTTAGTCTACCACGATTCAACAAACCGTTATGTATAACTTGTTTTACTTATTGAATGTATTTCTTTATCAATCATTATACTTGTGAATTCTTGAACTTGGTAGTATCTATTCAAAAGGGATTCAAAAGGTCGAAATTGAATTGATCAATTATAGTTGGAGGAATGGACCTCCCGACCTAAGAATCGATCTTGAAAGATGATACAACTGAGTTAACCTTTCTGGATAAAGGATGGAATTCGGACACGTATTGAAAATGATTTATGATTAATGCGGTGACATGTGAAATTAGAGAGGTACGAGTCGTTCTTTCGAGAATACTCGAAGATGGATTAGAATACTTGATATGCCATAAAAGCGGAGTGTTTTCAACACAAAGCCATTATGGGGATCTTTCTAAGTATATCCATTGGAAGCCTGCGACTTGTTCACGGAGGCTATCACCTATCTAAATAACACATAGCATAAATCAAAGATTGAGATTAAGTCTCAAGCGACTACACCATACACTGATGTGTAGACATGGTGTGTCAGGAATAAGAAATGGAATTCTAATAGTAAAAGGACAAGTTTGTTCGGAACTACCTATGTTCTATATATTTCTGGATACAACGGCACATTCTATGTGGTTGTAGAAATGTCTTAGAAGAACAAGTAATTGTATGTTCAATAGTACTACGAACCAGAAGGGTGTCCTCGCCCGGTTCTTAGAGGAAGACTATTAGATGAACTACAATGCCCTAACTGACAAAGTGCTTTAAAATGAGGAAAGGGAAAGACTGAGAACCAGCCTAACCGAGTAGTAGTACACCACTAACTGCACCTAATGTTATTACTGTTATACACCGGAACGCCATTGCAGTGGGAGGTTGTTAAGCAACCAGAGATGTTCATAAGACTGGAGGAGTTTTGAACTCTGGATCTAGTAGACATGAAATCGATCCCTAGTTCTGCATAGGAACTTGCGAATTGATGAGATAGTCCATTCTATGGATTCATCAAAGGGCATAGACAAGAAAGGTGTATTGGAGACGTAATGGAAACAAGGGTGGTGTTTCTCGGAATTTTGTGTAGATAACACTTCATCGTTGGCAACAATGTAAAAGTGTTGTCAGACATAAAATAGAGGTTGTCTAAATAAATCGAGATATAAGATTAAGATGAAATTGGATCATGTTCTTAGAAATCTTTCGATCTCTAGATAAGAACATTTGTACTTCTCTTAAGATATCTTATACGATTATGGTTTGTTTTAAACATGCACAATTCTGAGAAAGGTTATTGCCTTTTGGGAACAGAGTACATCTATCTAAAGGTATGTGTTTCGAACGCTTAAAGGAGATAGATATAGACAAAGCAGTTTCCTACACTTCGAGTGTAGAGAGCTTTGAAGATGCAATGTTGAAAAACAAGAACCTGATATCAACTATGCGGTTAGCGTAGTGGGAGGATATCAAAGTAATCTGGATAAGAGATATTCGAATGCTGTAAGAGTACTTGGAAGTACTGGATTACTAAGCAAGACGAAATCTTCTTAGATTACAGTTTCTCAGATCCAAAATCAGAGAAAGACCAGTGTAAGTCGATATCAGGCTATGTGTTCACTTTTAGAAGAGGTGGAACCTAAGGATGAAAGAGTGATAAGCGTGATGCTTCTCGGACTCTATCATAAACCGAATAGCAGCCTCAGAGGCAGCGGAAGTTTTGGTTAGGTTCCGGAATGACCTCTGAACTTGGATATGATTCTTGGTTCACCAAAGGCTATGTATATAGCGGTGCATGGAGAACTGGAAGAAGTCATAAGTTCAAAAAGGTGATGATAACACATAGAGCCAGTACCACCTGATTCGAGTCATCGTCAGGGAGACGACGCAGTAGTCACCAAGATAACTTCACAGCGGCAACCTAGATTGCTCATTCACATAATACTTCTGGGAAGTGTAACTTAAGCACGTGATGAGTATGGGAGTCGGGAGTTTGGAGGAAATGACTAGACCTTAGTACAAGTGGGAGATTGTCGGAGTTGTGTACTTAATGTCTAGATTTAAGTATCGGTAAACTCTCGGTCATAGCATTTTACCTATTTAATTAATAAACAATTATTTGCATTTAATTATTATTAATTAATTATGCAAAAATATAGTCCTGGATTTTATACGTTGTAGTTAGTATGGTGTGCATGGGCGCACAGAAGATCATACTATCGGTTACTCGTATTTAATCGAACAGTTGCTCACGACCTAGATGGACACGGACCAATCCATCGATATAGTCGTTGTGTGAGAGAAAAAATAATTTATCTTAATTATTTTATCACACTTGTACACTTGGTGTATTGGGCGGATCGCTTGAGATTTATTGATTAGGATTGCCTTGGATAATCAATTTAAATCTCAGAGTATTTTATTCTTAATCCCCGATATTATTGCGGGTGTGTATGTTTAATATTAGAGACTTTGATTTTCCAAAGGAATTAACCGATTTAATTATTGGGTTAATTACCGGTAAAATTGGGTCGCTATATTTTATATATGACATGCCGTGAATACTTGACGGGAAAGTGTATCCCGGAAGGGTTGATAATATCCCCGAGATGAGTTCATAAGGAATTATTGTGTAAACCTCATGAGTGGATTCGTTCCGCACAATAATAAAGGTTGAACGGTACTAGTCTCGGATATAAGATATGAATATTATTTATTGAGCAATAAATAAATTTATTCATGGATATTTAAATCTTAAATACACGGAATAAATAATACTAATCGGAGAAATATTATTTGATATAATATGGATTAATATTGGGAATGCAATTTTATTTATATAGTGGAAAATAAATAAAATTTAATATTGATAAGGATTAATGGATTTGGGTTGGACCCAATTTAATCTTCAATATTAAGAAGCCCAATATTTAATCTCCTTATGATCCCCTACGTAGCCTATATAAGCACTACATGGTCTTCACTTTTCATAACACAAGAACTTGATTTTAACCTACGCCAATCATAAAGTCTTGGAGAGTGAAGGAGATCTATAGGAGTTCGATAGATCGTCGCCCACACGACGTTCGGACGAGGTGCGAGGAATACGTAGGAAGATCGCAAGGTCATCGTTTGAATTCGTTTCTCCGTACAACGAATCGAGGTAATATAATCGAGAACCCCCTCTATGATTATATGCTTGTTTAATCGTAATATGTACATGAACAAGACGATCCGGGGACGTCGAGACCGGGATACGGGGATCTCGCGATCCCCGTCGGGATCGAACAAGAGGCGGCCGAACCCTAGGGTTCGACCGCCGGCGCGCGGGCGTGAGGGGAGCCCCGGCTGGACGCCAGGGCGAGCGATCGACGTGAAGTCGATCGCTGGGGGTTCGGCCGTGGGCTGGTGCCACGGCGGGTCGAACCCCCCGGCCTCCCTTCGTCGGTGGTGCGCGCAAGGAGAGAGGCCGCGGCTGGACGCCGCGGCTGGGGTGATCGAGCCCTAGCTCGATCGCCGGGGACCGTCGCGGCTTCGCGCCGCGACTGTTGGTCCCCCCCTCCGGACGGTGATGGCGGTGAGTCGCCGGACTCACCGCCCGGGGCTGCCGGAGCAGCCCAGCGATCGCCATGCACGGCGATAGCGAACCCCAGCCGCGATGGGGTTCGGCTAGGGTTTTGCCGCGGGTTCATCCCGCGGCGATGCTCTCGTCGAGCCCGGTTCTTCGCGTGTGGTTCGCGTTCTTAGTTTCCGACTCGCGGGGGTTTTTGGCTGGGGGCGGGCTGCGTGTCTTCGGGCGCGTAGTCTCCAAAGGCCGGACTCCTGCGGATGAGTCGGTGTTCGTGCAATCTCCGGCGACGGGTTTTTCGATCGGGTTATCGGTTCCGCATTTTTTGATAGCCCGGGACATCGAATCCCAGCAATCCCACCTTTCAAAGTCAACTATTTCCTCATCAGTTGAGTTAATGGTGGCTCTAGGAGGACAAGTTTCACTGAGTACGTCTTTGTACTCCTTTACAGTCTGAGTAATGTCTAACTCTTCTTTCCATTCAACACAGTATGGAACCAGTGCGTTGAATTCCTCAAGTATCAACGAAAGTGGATTCATAGTAATTCTCTAAACCTATAAGCACATGTAAACAAACAATCAATTTAATGTCCGATATTATCTCCCTCAAATAATATCATTAAATTACTAATTGCGTCTAAAATCCCATCAGGTAAGGCAAGCCACGTGGTGTGGACGTTTACCCACCCAAATGATTTAGCAATTAGATTTTCTTTGGTCATACATCGATTATAGCGTAACTTCGTGGTGAAGAATACTATAACGCGTATCTAAGTGTAAACCATCACTCAGCACTAAAGTACATCGTTTGGAACTGCTACGTCACCGCAAGCCACGTGGTGTGGACGTTTACGACAATTTCACAACTCTTTACGATTACTTATAACTGTCTACATCAATTAATCCAAAATCCGTTAGCACAGCAAGCCACGTGGTGTGGACGTTTACTACACCAAGAGATTTTTATAATTGACTCCCAATTACAAGATCCATTCGATTTAGTAAATCAAGACTCGGAGAATCATAAGTGAAACTCGAAGTTTCTAACCAGTGATTCACCATGCGAACGACCCTATCTCTCATAAATGAGGGAGCCGAGCAGACAATCGATCCATCTACAAAGAATGGTACGAAGGTCTCTAATTTGTGTCATCCACATGACCAAGTGGCTTTGGCTCCATTCCACTCCCCGGGGTGAGAATGAGTCGACTTGAAGTCAGTTTCAGAAAGACAAATTAGGCATTGTTTGATAAACTTGATCAATGTTTCTTGTAAAAGGAATTACAAGAATTCTCCTCCAATGACTCATCTATACGAACTTCGAAAGTCCATAAGAGTCACCAAGAGAACAGTAATGGAGACCATGGGAATGTTTCCATCCCCTCTCCCACTTAGCTTTTTACAATAAAGGGATACGCTATCTAGTGCATAAAGTAAACACATATAGCATGCATACAAGCAATAAAGCACATAGTATCACATAGTCAAAATAATGCTAGAAAATTATTTTCCCGACTATCATGGCTTTATTCCATCTTCATATGCATCTTCTAGTCTTCAGTCTTCGTTTCTTGAATGCTCCATGTGACGAGAATATTAATCTCCAATATTTAAATCTATTTATTTTCAATTAATCCAAAAGTTACTTAATTCGAAAATTAAGTCAATTGAATATATCAAAAATAAAATTAAATATTATTAATTTTTTTTTTCTTTTCCACTCCATTAAATCTCTAGAATAATCTATCCAAGATACTCTTGGAATATTCTAGATGATATCTATAATGGAATAAGGAAATAATTTAGGACTCTCATACTTTCCAAATTTATTTTATTCCTAATCCATGAATATTCCCATGAGTAGGAATAATCAAATAGGAAAATAAATTTAATACTAAATTAATTCTTTTCCTATTCCATGAATATTCCAAAAAAGGAAATAATCAAAATAGGAAAACCGAATTAAAATAGGAAAGTAAATATCCGGACCGGGATAGCATGGGGTGGGAGTCCCCACGCCACCCTCGACCCACGCCTAGGAGGTGGCCGGCCACCATCGCCGGCGGCTCCTCCATGTGAGGGTCGATCGATCCTCATGGATTGACCATGGGGATGGTCGATCCGAGCCCTAGCCCCCTCTCGTCACCTCATCTTCTCCGGCGGTCTCGATTCGTCGATCCAATCGCAAAATAAATTACAATAATCTAAATTACAATTCCGGTATCGATTCTATACATGAAATCGACCCTATACAATTTCCGGAAAAACAATGAACATAATAATAAATCCTAAATTCGGTCAACCCCCGAATTTTTACTATTACAAACATTCAACCACACAAAACGAATCTCGACATGTCCGAGAGTTTAATAAACGAATAATCATGATAATTAATTAACACAATAATTAAATCCAACCATGATAGCCGGAAATCCCTGCAAGGTAGAACAATAATCGAACATATACATGAACACGAAACCAAATGCTCTGATACCAATTGCTGGAAATCGATATCCCGGGCTATCAAAAAAATTGCGGAACCGATAACCCGGCCGAAATCCCTTCGCCGGAATGACAACCGCGAACACCGTGCGAGCCGGAGCCCGACGAGAGAATCGTCGCCGCGGGATAAACCCGCGGCCGAAACCCTAGCCGAGCCCCCACCGGGGCTCGCGATCAATCGATCGCGTGGGGTGCGCGATCGCACCCCTGGGGCTGTTCGGAACAGCCCCTGGCGGTGAGTCCGACGACTCACCGCCACCACCATAGGAGGCAGGGGGCACCCGCCGCGGCACCAGCCCGCGGCAGCCCCCAGCGATCGACCCTTCGGGGTTCGATCGCTCGCCCCGGCTTCCAGCCGGGGCCTCCCTTGGTGCGCGCCGCCGTCGAGGGGCGGAGGGGATTCGCCGCGGCGCCAGCCCGCGGCCTCCCCGACGATCGACCCTCGTCGATCGTCTGCCCCGGCGTCCAGCCGGGGCTCCCTTCTCGACGCACGCCGGCGGTCGAACCCTAGGGTTCGGCTGCCATCCTCGACTCGATTCGAGGGTCCTTCGATCTTCGCCGGGGATCTCAAATCCCCGTCCCCGAAGTTCGTACGTTTACCCGGATCGTGTGTTCATGTATACGCTACAATTAATTCACATAAAATCATAGAAAGGGTTTGTGATTTTTTTACCTTCGATTCGTTGTACGGAGAAACGAATTAACGCGTTGATGACCTTGCGATCTTCCTACGTATTCCTTGCACCTCGTCCGAACGTCGTGTGGGCGACGATCTATCGAACTCCTATGGATCTCCTTCACTCTTCAAGACTTTATGATTGGCGTATCTTAGGTTAAGTTAAGAATTGTGAAGACCATGTAGTGCTTTTATAGGCTACATAGGGGATCATAAGGAGGTGGAATATTGGGCTCCCAATATTGAAGATTAAATTGAGCCCAATGCTCAAGTCCATTAATCCTTATCAATATTAATTAATTTATTTTCCACTATATAAATTAATTGCACTCCCAATATTAAACCATATTATATCAAATAATATTTCTCCGGTAGTATTATTTATTCCGTTTATTTAAGATTTAAATATCCATGAATGAAATTAATTTATTGCTAATTAATTTATTCATCTCTTATATCCGAGAATAGTACCGTTCAACTTTAATTATTATGCGGATTAAATCCACCTGCAACATAATAATTCCTTATGAACTCATCTCGGAGATATTATCAACCCTTACGGAATACACTTTCCCGTCAAGTATTCACGGCATGTCGTATATAAAATATAGCGACCCAATTTTACCGGTAATTAACCCAATAATTAAATCGGTTAATTCCTTTGGAAAATCAAAGTCTCTAATATCAAATATACACACCCGCAATAATATCGGGGATTAAGAATAAAATACTCTGAGATTTAAATTGATTATCCAAGGCAATCCTAATCAATAAATCTCAAGCGATCCGCCCAATACACCGAGTGTACAAGTGTGATAAAATAATTAAGATAAATTATTTTCTCTCTCACACAACGACTATACCGATGGATTGGTCCGAGTCCATCTAGGTCGTGAGCATCTGTTTGATTAAATACGAGTAACCGATAGTATGATCTTCTGTGTGCCCATGCACACCATACTAACTACAACATATAAAATCCAGGACTATATTTTGCATAATTAATTAATAATAATTAATTGCAAATAATTGTTTATTAATTTAAATAGGTTAAATGCCATGACCGGGAGTTTACCGATACTTAAATCTAGACATTAAGTACACAACTCCAAAAGTATTTATAAGGCAATGGATCGGGAGTTGTGTACTTAATGTCTAGATTTAAGTATCGGTAAACTCTCGGTCATGGCATTTAACCTATTTAATTAAATAAACAATTATTTGCGTTTAATTATTTATAATTAAATATATGCAAATTATAGTCCTGGATTCTATACGTTGTAGTTAGTATGGTGTGTCTGGCCCACACAGAAGATCATACTATCGGTTACTCGTATTTAATCGAACAGTTGCTCACGACCTAGATGGACACGGACCAATCCATCGGTATAGTCGTTGTGTGAGAGAGAAAATAATTTGTCTTAATTTTTTTATCACACTTGTACACTTGGTGTATTGAGCGGATCGCTTGAGATTTATCGATTAGGATTGCCTTAGATAATCGATTTAAATCTCAGTGTATTTTATTCTTAATTCCCGATACTATTGCGGGTGTGTATATTTAATATAAGTGACTTTGATTTTCCAAAGGAATTGACCGGTTTAATTACTGGGTCAATTACCGGTTAAGTTGAGTCGCTATATTTTATATATGACATGCCGTGAATACTTGACGGGAAAGTGTATCCCGTAAGGGTTGATAATATCCCCGAGATGAGTTCATAAGGAATTATTATGTAAACCCTGCAGGTGGATTTGTTCCGCATAATAATTAAGGTTGAATGGTACTAGTCTCGGATATAAGAGATGAATAAATTAATTAGCAATAAATTAATTTTATTCATGGATATTTATATCTTAAATACACAGAATAAATAATACTACCGGAGAAATATTATTTGATATAATATGGTTTAATATTGAGAGTGCAATTAATTTTATATAGTGGAAAATAGAATTAATTAATATTAATGGATTAATAGATTTTGGCTTGAGCTCAATTTAATCATTAATATTAGAAGCCCAATATCCCACCTCCTTAAGATCCCCTACGTAGCCTATAAAAGCACTACATGGTCTTCTCTATTCTCATAACTTGAAGATCACAATTCTAGAGAGAGAAAGTAGAGAGGGAGATCTATGGAGTTCGGAAGATCGTCGCCCACACGACGTTCGAGCTAGTGCAAGGAATACGTGGGAAGATCTCAAGGTCTTCAAATTGAGTTCTTCGTTTTTCCGAACAACGAGAACGAGGTAAATCGTAAAACCCTCTTTATGATTTTATCGTTTAATTATCGTGAAAATACCTTGAACCAAGTTCCGAGGGACGAACCCTATAAGTGAGATTGAACCGGGCGGTGGTGGTCGAACCACCGGACCGCCGGCGGCTCATGGATTCTCGCCTAAAGGGGCTGCCGGGCGTGAGCCTCGGCTGGAGCCGAGGGCTCGATCGAGCTGGGCTCCGTCTCCCGGACGGCATCGCCGCGAGCTGCGGGAGTTCCCGCAGCGGGCACGCGGGCGATGCGGATCGCATCCGGGGCGTGCCTAGCGGGCTGCTGGGAGCAGCCCGTGCGTTCGTTCGGGGACCCCATCCCCGTGAGCAGCGAGTCGAGGACTCGCTGCGGGGTTGCTACGAGCAGCCCCAGCGGTTGCTACGAGTAACCGGGAGCCCCACGCGGGGGCTCGGCTGGACGCACGCGGGGTTTCCCGCGTGTGGTGTTCGGTCGTGCCCCGGGTCACGTGGTGTGTTCGTGGTTTCTCCGGCGATCGGGATTTCGATTGGGTTGTCGGTTCCGCAATTTTGACAATCCGGATATTCGATCTCCAAAGGATTTCGGTCGGAATTAATTAGATAATGTATTTAATTAATTTTAATTAAATTTATTCATTCTGGGATATCGATTTCCAACAGGTAAACGTCCACACTATCGTGGCTTGCCTTACCTGATGGGATTTTAGATGTGATTAGTAATTTAATGATATTATTTGAGGGAGATAATATCGGACATTAAATAGATTGTTTGTTTATATATGTGCTTATAGGTTTAGAGAATAGCTATGAATCCACTTTCTATGATACTCAAGGAGAATAAACTCAATGGTCCCAATTACATTGATTGGAAAAGAAATTTGGACATTTTCCTGACTGCTGAAGAGTACAAGTTCGTACTCTATGATTCATGCCCTGTTGAACCCACGACTGCCTCAATTGATGAGGAGAGAGCAGCATATAGGAGGTGGACAAAGGCTGATGAAATGGCTAGGTGCTATATTTTGGCTTCTATGTCAAATGTACTCCAAACCCAACATGAGTCAATGGACATCGCCGAGGATATGTTGTTCAACCTCAAGGACATGTTTGGGCACCAAGACCGTGCGGCTAGACAAAAGGCCATGAGAGTCCTCATAACAACTACTCAGTCTGAAGGAACGCCCGTTGGGGAGCACGTTCTCAAGATGATGAGTTTGTTGAATGAACTTGAGGTCCTAGGAGCTCAGATTGATGGTGAGACGCAAGTCGACATCATACTCCAGTCTCTGACCCCTAGTTTTGAGCAGTTTCGTATGAGCTATAATATGGGTAAACTATCTTATACTCTTGCGCAACTCCTGACTGAACTGAAGGCGGCAGAGGGGATCTACAAGAAGGGCAAGTCTCAAGCGCTTGTAGCTACCAAGTCCAAAAGCTTGAAAGCTGTTGGAGGTAGGGGCAAGAAAAGGAAGCAAGCCTTGAAACCCAGTGGTGCCAAGAGGAATGGACCACAAGTGGGGGCTAGTAAGCCAAGGGGCAAGTGCTTCCGATGCAACAAGTCTGGACACTGGAAGTCTGAATGTCCTCTCAGAGGTACGAATTTTTCTTTAGTCGTAAAAACATAGTCAACGGTATTATCTACCAGAATTCTGGTGTGTAGATATGGAACCACTGACGGTATGTGCATTTTTTGAATGCAGGGGTTCCAGAAAACCCGGCGACTTAGAGGAGAAGAGTTCAAGTCTACATGGGCAAAGCTGTTGGGGTAGCAGCGGTTGAAGCGGAAGACATTTATCTGCTTTTAGTAGTTATAGGATTTCATTTCAAGATTATTGCTTTATGTACCCCTTTATTTTGAAAAGAACTTTTGTTCTGGTTTTTCTTTATTAATGAATGGGTATTTATTTCTTTAATCATTTGATGATTTAGATAAGAAATAATGGTGTTATCTATTCTGGTGCATTAGATAGCAATATATGAATGATGAATCCTTAGTCTGCCACGATGCAACAAACCGTTATATAACTTGTTTTACTTATTAGATGTATTTCTTTGTTAATCATTGTACTTGTGAATTCTTGAACTTAGTAGTATTTATTCAAATAAGATTCAAAAGGTCGAAATTGATTTGATCAATTATAGTTGAAGGAATGGACCTTCCGACCTAAGAATCAAATTTGGAGGATAGTGTTGGAAATCGACTACCCGGGATACGTCCGTTCGAACCCTCGAACATCCGGACGTCCCCAATCGACTTCTGGAAGTCACCCTCGGACAGCCATGGCCGCCCACCCAAGAGATCGCGCGTCCGCCGCAGCCGAAGTCGCGGCTCGCGATCTGCCCGGAGCAGGCGGCCGCTTGCTCACCAAGCGAGCGCTCGCGCAGCAAGGCAAGCGAGCGCTTGCTGCCCAGGCGAGCGCCTGCTGCCTGTCGCGAGCGGGCGCTTGCCCCTCAGGCAGGCGCCTGCCTGCCGCGAACAGCGACCCGATTCGCCCGTTCCGGCTTTTCCGACGCGATTTTCTCGATCCGACTGCCACGCCGGAGGTCAGAAACCTCCCAGCAGTCCGAGAATATCACATCCAAGCCACGAGACCCGATCTTCGTTCATGTATGATCAACGAGATAAAATGAGATCGATAAATTGCGGAAATAGGGTTCGATCTCATACCTTTGTCGCGTGATTCGGAGGAGCCGAATTGTTGAAACCTTAGATGTTTCTAGCGTATGCCTCTTCCCGACTCCAACCGTTGTGTGGGCAACGATCCGTTGGGTCTCCCTTTTCTGCTCTCTCCTTTCTCAAACCAGCGTAATAAATTATTCTCTGAGAAATAATTTTATTTGCGTTAACAAATTAATTTTAACAGAGAAAAATCTTAATTGCGCTAACGCAATTATTTTCTCTGCTGAAATGAATTGTTGCGGCGTTCTGTAGGTTTAGGAGAGGCAAGGGGGGGATATTTATAGAGTTACACTAGGGACCCCTTAGGTAAATAAATCCCGGGCTAAATTGCAATTTAATTAAACCGGTGTCCTTAAAAGAAAACCTTTAATTAAATTCAATTTTAATTATAATTAATTCCACTATAAAATTATAATTGAATTCCCGAAATAAATTTAATATTATTTCAACAATAATATTTCCGCCGAAATTTCATATACGACTTTCCCCGTGTTTAAGATATCGAACGTCCACGAAATTATTTAATTACTAATAATTAAATTGATTCGTTTCTTATTATCCGAGACTAGTACCACTCATCCTTATTATCATGTGGAACGAATCCACCTGCAGGGTTTACATGATAAACTTTATGAGCTCATCTCGGGGACGTCATCAACCCGATAAACGGGACACGGTTTCCTGTCTATAATCTATAGCATGCCGTGCGTACAATTACGATCCCCAATTTACCGAGAATCTCGACCAATCATTTAGTCTCACTCATTGGCATATTAAAGAACCGAGAATTGGACACACGCACCTATAATTATATAGGGATTAATAATTCGTATATCCGTAATTTCTGAGGTCTAGTTCGATTACTGCGATTAGTATAAATCGAACGCCCTCCCGTGGTCCTGCTCAATACACCAAGTGTACAAGTGCAACATGATAGTCAAGACCGACTATCTACCAGTCACACTACGACGTACCGATGGATTGTCCCTGTCCATCTAAGTCGTGAGCTACTGTTCGATAGTATATGAGTAACCGACAGTATGATCTTCCGCGTGTCTCCTCACGCCATACTGTCTACAACGTATACATAAAGGACTATTGCATTAAATGCAATTATGCTTGAATCATATATCGAATTAAGGTATAGATAAGGAGTTCCGTATTTGCACTAAACTAGACATTTAGAATACAACTCCATCAATCTCCCACTTATACTAAAAGTCTAGTCGCCCTCTACCAAACATCAGATTCCCATAACCTTATCACGCCTACCCAACGCTTCCGCTGGAAGAGCTTCTGTGAATGGTTTTACCAGGCAATCCTCTCGATGCTATCTAGGTGACAACTGCATTGTCTTACTAGACGATCTCTCGAATCAGGTGGTACTTGCGCTCTACATGTTATCTCCCACTGTGAACTCGTGGCATTTCAAGTTTGCCAATACCGCTATTCAAAATAGCTTTGGGTGAACTAGAAACCACATCTAAGTCCCTTAGGAAGTTCTGGAGCCACACTGACCTTTTAACTGCCTCACAGGCCGTTATCCTTTCAGTTTCCATGGTAGAGTCCGTAATGCATCGCTGCTTTACATTCTTCCATGTGATTACTCCACTTCACAGTGAGAACACATAGCCTGACTTCGACTTTCGACTATCCCTGTTTGATTTGGTAATCCAATTCTATGTAATCCAAAAGAAACAACTTGACTGCTTTGTAACTCAGAACATAATTCCTGGTCCTCTACAGGAGCCTAAACATGTTCTTTACATCAGTCGAGTGATCCTTTCCAGGATTACTATGATATCTCACCACCATGCCCACGGCATAGCAGATATCAGTCTCGTGCATAGCATTACATACATTAAGATTCCCACCATTAAGGTGCAGGGAACTGCTTACTCTTCATATATCTCCTTTATTGTGTCGGACACAAAACTTTAGATAGATGAATTCCACATCTAAAAGGTGAAGACCTTTCTTGGAATTCTGTATGCTGTAACGAGTAAGAATTGTATTTATGTATGAGGCTCGAGATAAGTTCTATGTCCTTTTCTGGCGATCATTTATAACTTTGATCCCAAGAACATTCCCGACTTCTCCTAAGTCTCTTACATTGAATTACTCGGACAACCATCCCTTTATGTCCGATAACATCCTTCATATTGTTGCCAATTTAGAGGGATGTCGTCTACATAAATAATGAGAAAACACCACATCTTTTCTGTCACATCTTTATTACACACAGGACCTAAACATGCCTTGAATGAATCCATGAAATGGATTTTCTCATAGGTCCGCATGTGTCCAAGATCTTAAAGCTTCCTACAATCCTAAGATTGATTAAGTTTGCTTACCGAATGCTCTTGGCTCTTTTCGATGAATCCCTCTGGCTGTCCCACACAGATGGTCCCGTCAAGACTTCGATTTAGGAAATCTGTCTTGACTTCCATCTTCCATTTGAAGACAAAAGAATCCGGATCGACTTTTGCCAAGACTGAGCATCTTGATCTTTCAGCGTCTCGTCATAGATCCAGGGTTCGGCTTCATGTTCTCCAGGTAACAAGTCCGAAGACTTTCCTATAAACATGAACCTACCAGGTTGTCTAACAACCCTCCCACTATGAAGACGCTCCGGTGTACCTTTAGTGACTAAAGATTACAGTAGTGAACTACTCAGTTAGGCTGGTTCTAAGTTTTGATCAGTCCCTCTAAGCACATTAAGTATTACTCTACTCTTGGGCTCGTGATATTGCATATATATAGTCCATGTCTAAGAACCGAACATTGATGCAATCAATGAACATCTGGTCCTTTGGACTATATTACATACCTCAATCCGTTTTCTTGGGGTATCCTATAAACAGCCGAATATCTGTACAAGTTTCCAAAGGAATCAAGTTCAGGATAAACGCCGCTGTTTCCAAGCCATATCCCAAAAACGAATTAGGTAACTCCGAATAACTCATTGTCTACTTTCCCATATCTATAAGAGTCCTATTCCTTCTTTACAACACATTATTTTGCCGAGGCATAAATGGTGTAGTCTGTCGGGAGTTAATCCCATTTTCTGATAAGTATGCCTTACTCCTCAAAGAGGTCTGCATATATCAGAGCGAATCAACTCTAGTACTTTCTTGGATCTTTTCCTTTTAACCGTAAAGGGTTGTTTGGTCATTAAAACTTCCAAGTATGATTCGAAGGTTGGAAAGTCCTTTCCTTCAACCTAGCTGAGTAGTCCATCAGCTTTCACCCTTTGAATCGTACTCAAGTTAAAATGATCTATCCTAAGATTCTATAAGTACATTTGATTCATCCTAGAAGGATCTTTACTCTTATTGGGTTTTGACAATGTGTTATTAGCTCCGGTGTGTTGCATCGTGGAAGAACACGGATTTAGTATTAAATTGTTTATCAATGTACCAGAATAGATAATATCCCCTTTTCCTACTCTGATAGGTATGAAACCATCCAAAGAAACGGAATATCCATTCTAAGCCAATTTAGAAATCCGAAATGAAATTTCTTTCTAAATGCCGGCACATAAAGACAATTTGTTAGAACTAAAATGCTTCCGTTAAAACATTTAACATCTCCCACTGCAACGGCTGTTACCTTAACAGTATTGCCCATGTAGGTTATAACTTCTTCCTTTCTAAGTCTCCGGGTTTCCTAGAACCCCCGCATTAAGTGCAGACATGATTAGTGGTTCCCGTATCCACACACCAGGTACTGGCAGATACTACCACTAAACATGTTTCGCTGACTAAGGAAGAGTCAACTTCTTGTTGCTTGAGAGGACAATTAAAACTCCCAGTATCCAGACTGCTTACAACGGAATCACTTGCCCCTTGGGCTTGCTTGTCCCATTCCGTGGTCCAGATATATTAGGCCCACTGGGTTTCCGTATTTGCTTCTTCTTCCTTTTGCCGCCCGGAGGCCTAGGAAGAGCCAATTTCTCAACCACAAAGTGCTTGAGAGCCCTTAGAGATTCCCTCAGCCGCTTGAAGTTCAATCAGGAGTTCCGCCAATGAGTAAGACCCCTTATTCATGTTATAGTTCAGGCGGAACTGCTCAAAACTTCTCGGCAGAGACTGGAGCACAATATCGACTTGGGTTACCCCATCGATAACTGATCCTAGAATCTCTATCTCATTCAGATAGCACATCATCCTAAGAACGTGATCCCTCACGGGTGTTCCTTCGGATGCGATGGCCGTCATGAATTGCCTCATTGCATTTTGCCCGGCTGTCCTGTCCTGATAACCAAAAAACATCTTGAGGTTTAAGCATCATATCATAGGTATTGGTCATGGCTTGATCCCGATGTTGCAGTACATTTGACATGAAAACCATAATGTAGCTCCGCGTCATCTCAGAGCCTTGATCCATTTCCATGAGCTTCCTTTCCTCAGGAGTGGAAGCATCATTTGGTTCAGCAGGTCCATTGACTTGGAGTACATATTTGTACTCCTCTGCAGTTAGGATAATGTCCAAGTTTCTTCTTTAATCCTTACAAACAGGTTCAGTGGGTTTGTTGACTTTTAATGGGAATAATACCATATAAAACAAACAATGAGTTTAATTCGATATCATTTCCCTCAAATAATATCATTAAACTACCAATCATTTCCAAAATCCCATCAGACTAGCATGCCACGTTCTTGTGGACGTATACTAATCCAAACGATTTTATAATTGGATTTTTACTTCGGTCGTACATCATTATAGCAGTGACTCCGATGGGGAGGATACTATAAAGCGTACCTAAGTGTATACCATTTCTCAGTACTAAGTCCACCGCTCGGGAACTACATGCCCACCGCAAGCCACGTTCATGTGGACGTTTACGTTGACATGCGGTCCTCCACGACTTTCTATAACTGTCGAGCCTCAATTAATCCTAAAGTTCCGTTTCCATCTAGCAAGCCACGTTAATGTGGACGTTTACTAAAACAAACAACTTTATTAATTGAATCCCATTTATTTAAATGTCATAGAGTCTCAATTAACCCAAAGTACCGTTTCCATTTAGCAAGCCACGATAGTGTGGACGTTTACTAAAACAGACAACTTTGTTAATTGACTCTTACATTTATTAAATATCACAATTTTATTATTCAAAGCTTGATATCTCGTAAGTGAAACTCGAAGTTTCTAACCAGCGATCAATCATGCAATTGAGCCCTATCTCTCACTAGGTGAGGGAGCCAACCAGACAATCGATCTAGTCATCGAATGACTCGAATGTTTCTAATCTGTGTCATCGACATAAGAAAGCGCTTTGGCTCCATTCCACTCCCCGGGGTGAGAATGAGTCGAGTTGAACTTAGTCTTTGAAAGACAGATTAGGCATTTGCTTTTGAAAAATATAATTGTTCGATTTTTATAAGTGGAATTAAATTCGAATTTTGATCCAGTGATATCCGTGTATCGACTTTATCCGATAGGGAGGATGACACTAAAGCCAACTCGAAAGTCAATACACATCACATTCAAAATAGAGAATGGAGACCGCGGGATTGTTTCCAATCCCTCTCCCACTTAGTATTTTACGATTGAGGGATAACATGCATAAAATAATTAAGCATAATAAAAGCACGTAATGTTGGAGTTGTGTACTTAATGTCTAGATTTAAGTATCGGTAAACTCCCGGTCATAGCATTTAACCTATTTAATTAATAAACAATTATTTGCAATTAATTATTATTAATTAATTATGCAAAATATAGTCCTGGATTTTATACGTTGTAGTTAGTATGGTGTGTCGGGCCCACACAGAAGATCATACTATCGATTACTCGTATTTAATCGAACAGTTGCTCACGACCTAGATGGACACGGACCAATCCATCGGTATAGTCGTTGTGTGAGAGAGAAAATAATTTGTCTTAATTATTTTATCACACTTGTACACTTGGTGTATTGGGCGGATCAGCTTGAGATTTATTGATTAGGATTGCCTTGGATAATCAATTTAAATCTCAGAGTATTTTATTCTTAATCCCCGATATTATTGCGGGTGTGTATATTTAATATTAGAGACTTTGATTTTCCAAAGGAATTAACCGATTTTATTATTGGGTTAATTACCGGTAAAATTGGGTCGCTATATTTTATATATGACATGCTGTGAATACTTGACGGGAAAGTGTATTCCGGAAGGGTTGATAATATCCCTGAGATGAGTTCATAAGGAATTATTGTGTAAACCTCATGAGTGGATCCGTTCCGCACAATAATAAAGGATGAACGGTACTAGTCTCGGATACAAGATATGAATATTATTTATTGAGCAATAAATAAATTTATTCATGGATATTTAAATCTTAAATACACGGAATAAATAATACTAATCGGAGAAATATTATTTGATATAATATGGATTAATATTGGGAGTGCAATTTTATTTATATAGTGGAAAATAAATAAAATTAATATTGATAAGAATTAATGGATTTGGGTTTGGACCCAATTTAATTTTCAATATTAGAAGCCCAATATTTAATCTCCTTATGATCCCCTACGTAGACTATATAAGCACTACATGGTCTTCACTTTTCACAACATATAATAATTAACCTAAGATACGCCAATCATAAAGTCTTGAAGAGTGAAGGAGATCCATAGGAGTTTGATAGATCGTCGCCCACACGACGTTCGAACGAGGTGCGAGGAATACGTAGGAAGATCGCAAGGTCGTCAACCGATTTTGTTTCTCCGTACAACGAATCGAAGGTATAATCGAGAACCCCTCTATGATTATTTGTGCTCGTTTAATTGTGATATATACATGAACGCACGATCCGGGAAAACGACGAACCTCGGGGACGGGGATTCGAGATCCCCGGCGAGGATCGAGAAAGGCGGACGAACCCTAGGGTTCGAACGCCGAGAATGCGCGACGAGAGGGGAGCCCCGGCTGGACGCCGGGGCACACGATCGAACCTAGGGTTCGATCGTCGGGGATCCGCCGTGGGCTGGTGCCACGGCGGGAGGATCCGCCGGCCACCCTCGTCGGAGGCGCGTGGCGCGAGGAACCCTCGGCTGGAGCCGAGGGGTGCGATTGATCCTCGGATCGATCGCGGGTAAGCTGCGGGGTCACCCGCAGCGACCCCGTACGTGCTGCGGGTTCGCCCGCAGCGGATGCGTGCGGGGCTCGGCCCTCGCGAGCAGCGAGTCACGCGACTCGCTGCGGGGCTGCTACGAGCAGCCCCGGGGATGCCTCGCGCATCCCAGCGATCGTCCGTAGACGATCGCGAGCCCCTCGCGGGGGCTCGGATGGGCGCACGCGGCCTTCGGGCCTCGCTGGGCGTTCGGTCGGGCCCCGGCTCGTGAGGTGGTTCGCGTTCGTGGTTTTCGACTCGCGGGGGATTTTGGCTGGGGGCGGGCTGCGTGTCTTCGGGCGCGTAGTCTCCAAAGGTCGAACTCCTGCGGATGAGTCGGTGTCCGTAATCTCCGGCGATCTAGGGTTTTGATCGGGTTATCGGTTCCGCAATTTTTTGATAGCCCGGGACATCGAATCCCAGCAACTGGTATCAGAGCGTTTGGTTTCGTGTTCATGTATATGTTCGATTATTGTTCAACCTTGCAGGATTTCCGGCTATCATGGTTAATTTAATTATTGTTTAATTAATTATCATGATTATTAAACTCTCGGACATGTCGAGATTCGTTTTTTGTGTGGTTGAATGTTTGTAATAGTAAAAATTCGGGGGTTGACCGAATTTAGGATTTATTATTACGTTCTTTATTTTCCGGAAAATGTATAGGGTCGATTTCATGTATAGAATCGATACCGGAATTGTAATTTAAATTTTGTAATTTATTTACGTTGGTTCGATGATGAGACGATCGCCGGAAGACGAAAAGGACGAAAAACCGGGGGGGGTCGATCATCCCCATGATCGATCCCCATGAGGATCGATCGACCCCATCGAAGGGGCTGCCCGCTAGGGCTTCCGGCCACGCCGGCCACCGGTGGTGGTGGCGCGTGGGCTGGGGGCGGCGGCGGTGGTGGTCCCGGGCGGTGGAGGTCGACGGTGGGGATGGCGTGGGATCTCCCAATCTCATGCTATTCCTACCAAGATATTACTTTCCTAATTAATTCGGATTTTTCCTATTTGAGTGTTCTCCTTTTGGAAACTCTCATGGATTAGGAAAAGAATTAATTTGAATTAATTTTATTCCTATTGATTTATTTCCTTCATGGAATTATTCAAAGATTAGGAATTTAATTAATTTAGTACTAAATTTATTTTTCCTATTTAATTATTTCTACTCATGGGAATATTCATGGATTAGGAATAAAAATAAATGGAAAGTAGTAGTCCTAATTTATTTTATTTCCTTGTTCTATTATAGATATCTTCTAGAATATTCCAAGTTTTACTTGGATAGATTATTCTAGAGATTTAATAGAATTAGATAGGAAAATAAATAAATAAAAATATTAATAATATTTAATTTTATTTTTAATATATTCGATTGACTTAATTTTCGAATTAAGTAACTTTTGGATTAATTGAAAATAAATAGATTTAAATATTGGAGATTAATATTCTCGTCACATAGAGCATTCAAGAAACGAAGACTGAAGACTAGAAGATGCATATGAAGATAAAGCCATGATAGTCGGGAAAAATAATTCATCTAGCATTATTTTGACTATGTGATCTATGTGCTTTATTGTTTACATGCATGCTATATGTGTTTATTTTATGCACTAGATAGCGTATCCCTTTATTGTAAAAAGCTAATTGAGAGAGGGGATGGAAACATTCCCATGGTCTCCATCGCTGTTCTCTTGGTGACTCTTATGGACTTTCGAAGTTCGTATAGACGAGTCATTAGAGGAGAATTCTTGTAATTCCTCTTACAAGAAACATTGATCAAGTTTATCAAACAATGCCTAATTTGTCTTTCTGAAACTGACTTCAAGTCGACTCATTCTCACCCCGGGGAGTGGAATGGAGCCAAAGCCACTTGGTCATGTGGATGACACAAATTAGAGATCTTCGTACCATTCTTTGATAGGTGGGTCGATTGTCTGCTCGGCTCCCTCATTTATGAGAGATAGGGTCGTTCGCATGGTGAATCACTGGTTAGAAACTTCGAGTTTCACTTATGATTCTCCGAGTCTTGATTTACGAAATCTAATGGATCTTGTAATTGGGAGTCAATTATAAAAATCTCTTAGTATAGTAAACGTCCACACCACGTGGCTTGCTATGCTGACGGATTTTGGATTAATTGATGTAGACAGTTATAAGTGATTGTGAAGAGTTGTGAAATTGTCGTAAACGTCCACACCACGTGGCTTGCGGTGACGTAGCAATTCCAAGCGATGTACTTTAGTGCTGAGTGATGGTTTACACTTAGATACGCGTTATAGTATTCTTCCCCACGAAGTTACGCTATAATCGATGTATGACCAAAGAAAATCTAATTGCTAAATCATTTGGGTGGGTAAACGTCCACACCACGTGGCTTGCCTTACCTGATGGGATTTTAGACGCAATTAGTAATTTAATGATATTATTTGAGGGAGATAATATCGGACATTAAATTGATTGTTTGTTTACATGTGCTTATAGGTTTAGAGAATAGCTATGAATCCACTTTCTATGATACTCAAGGAACAAAAACTCACTGGTCAAAACTACATTGATTGGAAGAGAAATTTAGACATTGTCCTGACTGCTGAAGAGTACAAGTTTGTACTCTGTGAGCAATGCCCTGCTGAACCCACGGCTGCCTCAACTGATGAGGAAAAAGAAGCATATCGGAAGTGGAAAAAGGCTGATGAAATGGCTAGGTGCTATATTTTGGCTTCTATGTCGAATGTACTCCAAACCCAGCATCAGTCGATGGACACTGCCGAGGATATGTTATTTAACCTCAAGGAGATGTTTGGGCATCATGACCGTGCGGGGAGGCAAGAAGCCATGAGAGTCCTCATGTCGACTACTCAGTCTGAAGGAACGCCCGTTGGGGAGCACGTTCTCAAGATGATGAGTTTGTTGAATGAACTTGAGGTCCTAGGAGCTTCTATTGATGATGAGACGCAAGTCGACATCATACTCCAGTCTCTGACCCCTAAGTTTGAGCAGTTTCATATGAGCTATAATATGGGTAAACTATCTTATACTCTTGCGCAACTCCTGACTGAACTGAAGGCGGCAGAGGGGATCTACAAGAAGGGCAAGTCTCAAGCGCTTG
The DNA here is from genome assembly GCA_954870475.1 of Euphrasia confusa. Classification (NCBI taxonomy): domain Eukaryota; kingdom Viridiplantae; phylum Streptophyta; class Magnoliopsida; order Lamiales; family Orobanchaceae; genus Euphrasia; species Euphrasia confusa. Next base: position 24,689,899 of record OX940961.1, read on the forward strand.
TGGCTACCAAGTCCAAAAGCTTGAAAGCTATTGGAGGTAGGGGCAAGAAAAGGAAGCAAGCCATGAAACCCAGTGGTGCCAAGAGGAATGGACCACGAGTGGGGGCTAGTAAGCCAAAGGGCAAGTGCTTCCGATGCAACAAGTCTGGACACTGGAAGTCTGAATGTCCTCTCAGAGGTACGAATTTTTCTTTAGTCGTAAAAACATAGTCAGCGGTATTATCTACCAGAATTCTGGTGTGTAGATATGGAACCACTGACGGTATGTGCATTTCTTTAAATGCAGGGGTTCCAGAAAACCCGGCGACTTAGAGAAGAAGAGTTCGAGTCTACATGGGCGAAGTTGTTGGGGTAGCAGCGGTTGCAGTGGAAGACATTTATTCTAGGATTTCATTTCAGTTATTGCTTTATGTACCCCTTTTTTTTGAAAAAGAACTTTTGTTCTGGTTTTCTTTATTATTAATGGATATTTTATTTCTTTAATCATTTGATGGTTTGGATAAGAAATAATGGTGATATCTATTCTGGTACATTAGATAGCAATATGTGAATGATGAATCCTTAGTCTACCACGATGCAACAAACCGTTATGTATAACTTGTTTTACTTATTAGATGTATTTCTTTATCAATCATTATACTTGTGAATTCTCGAACTTGGTAGTATCTATTCAAAAGGGATTCAAAAGGTCGAAATTGATTTGATCAATTATAGTTGGAGGAATGGACCTCCCGACCTAAGAATCGATCTTGAAGGATGATACAACTAAGTCAACCTTTCTGGATAAAGGATGGAATTCGGACAAGTATAGAAAATGATTTATGATTAATGCGGTATGTGTAATTAGAGAAGGTACGAGTCGTTCTTTCAAGAATACTCGAAGATGGATTAGAATACTTGATGTGCCATAAAGGCGGAGTGTTTTCAACACAAAGCCATTATGGGGATCCTTCAAAGTATACCCATTGGGAGCCTGCGACTTGTTCGCGGAGGCTAACACCTATCTGAATAACACATAGCATAAATCAAAGATTGAGATTAAGTCTCAAAGGACTACACCATACACTGAAGTGTAGACATGGTGTGTCAGAAATAAGAAATGGAATTCTAATGGTAAAAGAACAAGTTTGTTCGGAACTACCTATGTTCTATGGATATTTCTGGATACAACGGCACATTCAATGTGGTTGTAGAATATCCTAGAGGAACAAGTAATCGCATGTTCAATAGTACTACGAACCAGAAGGGTGTCCTCGCCCGGTTCTTAGATGAAAACTATTAGATGAACTGCAATGCCCTAATTGACAAAGTACTTTAAAATGAGGAAAGGAGAGACTGAGAACCAGCCTAACCGAGTAGCGGTACACCACTAACTGCACCTAATGTTGTTACTGTTATACACCGGAACGCCATTGCAGTGGGAGGTTGTTAACCAACCAGAGATGTTCATAAGACTAGAGGAGTTTTGAACTCTGGATCTAGTAGACATGAAATCGATCCCTAGTTCTGCATAGAATATGCGAGAGAGGTGTGTTGGAGACGTAATGGAAACAAAGGTGGTGTTTCTCGGAATTTTGTGTAGATAACACTTCATCGTTGGCAACAATGTAAAAGTGTTGTCAGACATAAAATAGAGGTTGTCTAAATAAATCGAGATATAAGATTAAGATGAAATTGTATCATGTTCTTAGAAATCTTTCGATCTCTAGATAAGAACACTTGCACTTCTCTTAAGATATCTTATACGATCATGGTTTGTTTTAAACATGCACAATTCTGAGAAAGGTTATTGCCTTTCGAGAACAGAATGCATCTATCTAAGGTATGTGTCTTGAACACATGAAGGAGATAGATATAGACAAAGCAGTTACCTACACTTCAAGTGTAGAAAGCTTTGTAGATGCAATGTTGAAAAACAAGAACTTGATATCAACTATGCGATTAGCGTAGTGGGAGGATATCAAAGTAATCTGGATAAGAAATATTCGAATGCTGTAAAGTACTTGGAAGTACTGGATTACTGGCAAAACGAAATCTTCTTAGATTACAGTTTCTCAGATCCAAAAATCAGAGAAGGACCAGTGTAAGTCGATATCAGGCTATGTGTTCACTTTTAGAAGAGGTGGAACCTAAGGATGAAAGAGTGATAAGCGTAATGCTTCTCGGACTCTATCATAAACCAAATAGCAGCCTCAGAGGCAGCGGAAGTTTTGGTTAGGTTCCGGAATGACCTCTGAACTTGGATATGATTCTTGGTTCACCAAAGGCTATTTACATAGCGGTTCATGGGGAACTGGAAGAAGTCATAAGTTCAAAAAGATGATGATAACACATAGAGCCAGTACCACCTGATACGAGTCATCGTCAGGAAGACGACGCAGTAGTCACCAAGATAACTTCAGAGCGACAACCTAGATTGCTCACTCACATAATACTTCTGGAAAGTATAACTTAAGCACGTGATGAGTATGGGAGTCGGGAGTTTGGAGGAAATGACTAGACCTTAGTACAAGTGGGAGATTGTTGGAGTTGTGTACTTAATGTCTAGATTTAAGTATCGGTAAACTCCCGGTCATAGCATTTAACCTATTTAATTAATAAACAATTATTTGCAATTAATTATTATTAATTAATTATGCAAAATATAGTCCTGGATTTTATACGTTGTAGTTAGTATGGTGTGTCGGGCCCACACAGAAGATCATACTATCGGTTACTCGTATTTAATCGAATAGTTGCTCACGACCTAGATGGACACGGACCAATCCATCGGTATAGTCGTTGTGTGAGAGAGAAAATAATTTGTCTTAATTATTTTATCACACTTGTACACTTGGTGTATTGGGCGGATCAGCTTGAGATTTATTGATTAGGATTGCCTTGGATAATCAATTTAAATCTCAGAGTATTTTATTCTTAATCCCCGATATTATTGCAGGTGTGTATATTTAATATTAGAGACTTTGATTTTCCAAAGGAATTAACCGATTTTATTATTGGGTTAATTACCGGTAAAATTGGGTCGCTATATTTTATGTATGACATGCTGTGAATACTTGACGGGAAAGTGTATCCCGGAAGGGTTGATAATATCCCCGAGATGAGTTCATAAGGAATTATTGTGTAAACCTTATGAGTGGATCCGTTCCGCACAATAATAAAGGATGAACGGTACTAGTCTCGGATACAAGATATGAATATTATTTATTGAGCAATAAATAAATTTATTCATGGATATTTAAATCTTAAATACACGGAATAAATAATACTAATCGGAGAAATATTATTTGATATAATATGGATTAATATTGGGAGTGCAATTTTATTTATATAGTGGAAAATAAATAAAATTAATATTGATAAGAATTAATGGATTTGGGTTTGGACCCAATTTAATTTTCAATATTAGAAGCCCAATATTTAATTTCCTTATGATCCCCTACGTAGCCTATATAAGCACTACATGGTCTTCACTTTTCACAACATATAATAATTAACCTAAGATACGCCAATCATAAAGTCTTGAAGAGTGAAGGAGATCCATAGGAGTTCGATAGATCGTCGCCCACACGACGTTCGAACGAGGTGCGAGGAATACGTAGGAAGATCGCAAGGTCGTCAACCGATTTCGTTTCTCCATACAACGAATCGAAGGTATAATCGAGAACCCCTCTATGATTATTTGTGCTCGTTTAATTGTGATATATACATGAACGCACGATCCGGGAAAACGACGAACCTCGGGGACGGGGATTCGAGATCCCCGGCGAGGATCGAGAAAGGCGGACGAACCCTAAGGTTCGACCGCCGAGAACGCGCGACGAGAGGGGAGCCCCGGCTGGACGCCGGGGCACACGATCGAACCTAGGGTTCGATCGTCGGGGATCCGCCGTGGGCTGGTGCCACGGCGGGAGGATCCGCCGGCCACCCTCGTCGGAGGCGCGTGGCGCGAGGAACCCTCGGCTGGAGCCGAGGGGTGCGATCGATCCTCGGATCGATCGCGGGTAAGCTGCGGGGTCACCCGCAGCGACCCGGTACGTGCTGCGGGTTCGCCCGCAGCGGGTGCGTGCGGGGCTCGGCCCTCGCGAGCAGCGAGTCACGCGACCTGTGCGGGGCTACTACGAGTAGCCCCGGGGATGCCTCGCGCATCCCAGCGATCGTCCGTAGACGATCGCGAGCCCCTCGCGGGGGCTCGGCTGGGCGCACGCGGCCTTCGGGCCTCGCTGGGCGTTCGGTCGGGCCCCGGCTCGTGAGGTGGTTCGCGTTCGTGGTTTTCGACTCGCGGGGGATTTTGGCTGGGGGCGGGCTGCGTGTCTTCGGGCGCGTAGTCTCCAAAGGTCGAACTCCTGCGGATGAGTCGGTGTCCGTAATCTCCGGCGATCTAGGGTTTTGATCGGGTTATCGGTTCCGCAATTTTTTGATAGCCCGGGACATCGAATCCCAGCACGTAAAACACGTAAAAGGCATTTAACGTGGCCCCGATTATTATGGCCTTAAGTATTCTCCAATGCACGTCTCTTGGAACTTCATCTCGTTGCTCGTCTCGATCTCGGTCCACCACCGACTCGCTCGAGGGCCAGGAGACGAACTCCTCCCACTGGAGCCTCGTCTCGAGCCTCGTTGAGTCGTCCGTGGGGTCGAACGAACCCCAGCCCCGCTGCTGCCCGTCGCGAACACGGGGTGTGTTCGTGTTGGAGTTGTGTACTTAATGTCTAGATTTAAGTAACGGAAACTCCCGATCCATTGCCACTAATCTATTTAATTAAATAAACAATTATTTGCGTTTAATTATTTATAATTAAATATATGCAAATTATAGTCCTGGATTCTATACGTTGTAGTTAGTATGGTGTGTCGGGCCCACACAGAAGATCATACTATCGGTTACTCGTATTTAATCGAACAGTTGCTCACGACCTAGATGGACACGGACCAATCCATCGGTATAGTCGTTGTGTGAGAGAGAAAATAATTTGTCTTAATTATTTTATCACACTTGTACACTTGGTGTATTGAGCGGATCGTTTGAGATTTATCGATTAGGATTGCCGGCGATAATCGATTTAAGTCTCAGTGTATTTTATTCTTAATCCCCGATACTATTGCGGGTGTGTATATTTAATATAAGTGACTTTGATTTTCCAAAGGAATTAACCGATTTAATTATTGGGTTAATTACCGGTTAAGTTGGGTCGCTATATTTTATATATGACATGCCGTGAATATTTGACGGGAAAGTGTATCCCGTAAGGGTTGATAATATCCCCGAGATGAGTTCATAAGGAATTATTATGTAAACCCTGCAGGTGGATTTGTTCCGCATAATAATTAAGGTTGAATGGTACTAGTCTCGGATATAAGAGATGAATAAATTAATTAGCAATAAATTAATTTTATTCATGGATATTTATATCTTAAATACACGGAATAAATAATACTAACGGAGAAATATTATTTGATATAATATGGTTTAATATTGGGAGTGCAATTAATTTATATAGTGGAAAATAAATTAATTAATATTGATAAGGATTAATGGACTTGAGCATTGGGCTCAATTTAATCTTCAATATTAGAAGCCCAATATTCCACCTCCTTAAGATCCCCTACGTAGCCTATAAAAGCACTACATGGTCTTCTCTATTCTCATAACTTGAAGATCACAATTCTAGAGAGAGAAAGGAGAGAAGGAGATCCATAGTGTTCGGAGGATCGTCGCCCACCCGACGTTCGAACAAGTGCAAGGAATACGTGGGAAGATCTCAAGGTCATCATAAGATCTCGTTTCTCCGCACAACGAATCGAAAGGTGAATTAAATTTCCGCAATTTAATTCTAGTTTATTGATCAATTATCGGAAAAACAAGATCCAAGAGTCGAACCCGGATTAGACGAACGATCACGCGGTGGTGGCGAAGCCACCGGACCGCGGGATCGCCCGCTAGGGTTTGGCGGCGCGCGGAGGATAGGAACCCTCGGCTGGGCCGAGGGCTCGCGATCGATCACGGGGATCGATCGCCGGGGGCGCGGGCTGGTGCCGCACCCCACCCGCCGTGAAGGCGGGGCTCCTCCAGGCGGCGGCGAGTCGCCGGACTCGCCGCGGGGGGCTGCTGGGCAGCCCCATCGATCGCGAAGATCGAACGCGATCCTCGATCGCGTGAACCCCGTCTCGAGGGGGTTCGGCTGGGGGCGGGCCGCGTGCCTTCGGGTGCGTGGTCTCCAAAGGCCGGACTCTGGCGGATGAGTCGGCGTTCATGTGATCTCCGGCGAAGGGTTTGATCGGGTTATTGGTTTCCGCAAATTTAAATAACCCGGGATATCGAATTCCAACAACTGGTATCAGAGAGTATGGTTACGTTTTTTCGTTAATTGTTTCGATAATCGATTGTCGTTGTTTATAGCCATGGATTAATTTAATTGCGTTAAATTATTGTGCTATATATATTGTTCTACGTCTATGTTTTCTTTCTTGTGAATTAATTGATGGTGCATATGCATGTGCATTGCTGGGCTCGAGTGGTTCGATTGGGATGACCGGAATTCGTTTCGATTCGTCCCGGTAAATCCGATTTTTCCGGAAATAATTTAATCTTTCTAATTTTATTTAATTTTATTTTGGAATTAATTCAAATTCTATTTGGATTAGATTTCTTAATTATGGAATTAAATAATGGAATTAGATGGAGAGTTAAATTAGGAAAGAAAATCCTAGTTTCTCTAGATATCCTATATCTACTTGGATTAGAAGTCTTAAGAAGAATCAAAATTCGATTTTGATTAGGATTCTTGAGATCTAATCTAAATAGGATTGAGAAATTATTAAAATATTGATTTTATTTAATTTAAGTATTTTATTTAAAATCATTAGATTAATTCAAAATTTATTTTGGATTGGAAAATCTTGGATTTTATTTAGAATAGAATTAAATATGGAGATCAATGGATTTTAATAATATTGATTTTATTTAATTTAAGTATTTTATTTAAAATCATTAGATTAATTCAAAATTTATTTTGGATTTGAAAATCTTGGATTTTATTTAGAATAGAATTAAATATGGAGATCAATGGATTTTAATAATATTGATTTTATTTAATTTAAGTATTTTATTTAAAATCATTAGATTAATTCAAAATTTATTTTGGATTGGAAAATCATGGATTTTATTTAAAATAGAATTAAATATGGAAATCAATGGAATTGATTTTATTTAATTGGAGTATTTTATTTAAAATCATTAGATTGATTCAAATTTATTTTTGAATTGGAATCTTGGATTTTATTTAAAATAAATTAAATATGAGAATCAAAGAATTTTTCCGTCGCTCGGCAAAGTATTCAAGACGTAGAATGAAGACTCAAGACAAGCATGCTGGAATTCATCAAGGTACGAATAGTCGTGAAATAATTTTACTTGAGCAATTATTTGATTATTTGTGTACGTACTTGCATGAAATGTATGTTTGTTATTATGCTTATGTGTATTTAATTATGCATTAGATAGCGTATCCCTTTGTTACAAAAGCTAAGTGGGAGAGGGAATGGAAACATTGCCATGGTCTCCATTGCTGTTCTCTTGGTGACTTTTATGGACTTTTGAAGTTCGTATAGATAAGTCATTGGAAGAGAATTCTTGTAATTCCTTTTACAAGATACATTGATTAAGTTTATCAAACAATGCCTAATTTGTCTTTCCAAAACTGATTTTAAGTCGACTCATTCTCACCCCGGGGAGTGGAATGGAGCCAAAGCCACTTGGTCATGTCGAGGACACAAATTAGAGACTTTCGTGTCATTTGATGACTAGATCGATTGTCTGCTCGGCTCCCTCATTCTATGAGAGATAGGGTTGTTCGCATGGTGAATCACTGGTTAGAAACTTCGAGTTTCACTTATGATTCTCCGAGTCTTGATTTACGAAAATCGAATGGATCAAGTAATTGGGAGTCACTTATAAAAATCTTTTGGTGTAGTAAACGTCCACACGAACGTGGCTTGCTATACTGAATGGGATTTTGGATTAAGTGATGTAGAAAGTTATAGAGGGGAGTAAAGGAGCGTATGTTAACGTAAACGTCCACACTAACGTGGCTTGCGGTGAATATGCGTGTCCCAAACAATCTTCTTAGTACTGAGTAATGGTTTACACTTAGATACGCGTTATAGTATTCCTCCCAACGAGGTTAAGCTGTAAGTGATGTATGACTGAAGCAAATCTAATTGCTAAATCATTTGGGTGGGTAAACGTCCACACGAACGTGGCTTGCTTTACCTGATGGGATTTTAGATGTGATTAGTGGTTTAATGATATTATTTGAGGGAGATAATATCGGATATTAAATCAATTGTTTGTTGTTATATGTGCTCATAGATTAGGAAATGGCCTTGAACCCACTTTATGTGATACGTAAGGATTTTAACTCACTGGTCCCTAAATGTAATGATTGGAATAGAGATCTAGACATTACCCAAACTGTTAAAGAGTGCAAGGTTGTACTCAGTGAGCTTTGTCCTCCCGAGCCTATTGACATAGGCGGCTAGACAAGAAGCGATGAGGATACTCATAAAGGCCAGTCACTTCGAGGAAACGCTTAAACACGTTTTTGAGATGATTGACCTTTTGGACGAGTTGAGACGGAAATCGCAAGCTCTTGTAGCCAATGCCAAAGGTTTCGAACCTAAAGGCATGAATCGGGGGAAAGGACAAGAAAGCAAAGAAACCCAGTGGTTCCTTTTGGACCACGAGATGGGACGAGAAAGCCAATAGGCAAGTGTTCTCGATGCAAACAGTCTGGGTACTGGAAGTCTGATTATCCTCTCAAAGAAAGTACGAAATCTTCTTTAGTCGTGAAACATAGTCGGTGGTATTATCTACCGGAACCTGGTGTGTAGATATGGAACCACTGACGGTATGTGCATTTTAAATGCAAGGGTTCCAGGAAACCCGACGACTTAGAAAAGAAGAAATCGTAGTCTACATGGGCAATGCTGTGGAGGAGGCAGCAGTTGCAGTGGAGGACATTTTATAGAATTTCATTTTGAGTTATTGCTTTTATGTACCTTTCATATTAGAAAGAACTTTGTTCTGGATTTCTAATGAATGGATATTTTATTTCTTTTAATCATTTGATGGTTATAAGAAGAAATAATGATATTATCTATTTTGGTACATTAGCTAGCAATATATAAATGATGAATCCTGAGTCCACCATGATGCAACGAACCGTTATACATAACTCGTTTTACTAATAAGATATTTCTTTATTAAATCATTTATACTTGTGGATTCTTATGCTAAGTCATATTTATTCAAATAAGAAGTTCAAAGGTCGAAAATTGATTGTAAGATCAATTAAGTTGAAGGAGTGGACCTTCCGACCTAAGAATCTAATTTGGAAGATAATACGTGATGGAGTAGTATACTTAATGTCTAGATTTGAGTATTCTGAACTCTGTATGCACTTTCATTTACCTATCTATTACAGACATTCATTTGCTTTTAATTATTGTTAATTAAATATATGCAAATTATAGTCCTGGATTTTATACGTTGTAGTTAGTATGGTGTTGCATGGGCACACAGAAGATCATACTATCGGTTACTCGTATTTAATCGAACAGTTGCTCACGACCTAGATGGACACGGACCAATCCATCGGTATAGTCGTTGTGTGAGAGAGAAAATAATTTATCTTAATTATTTTATCACACTTGTACACTTGGTGTATTGAGCGGATCGATTGAGACTCATCAATTAGGATTGCTCGGCGATAATTGATTTGAGACTCGGAGTATTTTATTCTTAATCCCTGAAACAATTGCGGGTGTGTATATTTAATATAAGTGACTTTGATTTACCAAAGGAATTAACCGATTTAATTATTGGGTTAATTACCGGTTAGGTTGGGTCACTATATTTTATATATGGCATGCCGTGAATTCTTGAAGGGGCAGTGTATCCCGGAAGGGTTGATAATATCCCCGAGATGAGCTCATAAGGATTTATTATGTAAACCTCGCGAGTGGATTTGTTCCGCATAATAAATAAGGTTGAGTGGTACTATTCTCGGATATAAGAGATGAATAAATTTATTAAGCAATAAATAAATTTTATTCATGGATATTTAAATCTTAAATACACGGAATAAATAATACTAAGATGGAGAAATATTATTTGGTATAATATGGAATAATATTGGGAGTGCAATTTTATTTATATAGTGGAAAATAAATAAAATTAATATTGATAAGAATTAATGGATTTGGGTTGGACCCAATTTAATTTTCAATATTGAAGCCCAATATTTATTCTCCTTATGATCCCCTTCGTAGCCTATAAAAGCACTACATGGTCTTCACTTTTCACAACCTAAGTTACGCCAACAATAAAGTTCTGAGAGTGAGGAGGATCCATAGAGTTCGATAGCTCGTCGCCCACCCGACGTTCGAACGGAGTGCAAGGAATACGCGGGAAGATCACGAGGTCATCATCGATTTCGTTTCTCCGAACAACGAATCGTAGGTACAATTCTCAACGCCCTTGATTATTGTTCGATTTGTTTTTATCGAGAATACCGTAGGACGAAGATCCGAGGATCGAAGCCCGGAATAGACGGAAGAACGCGCGGTGGTGGCGAAGCCACCGGACCGCGGCGTGCGCCCGCTAGGGTTTCGGCGTGGGGCGATGGGGGCCGAACCCTCGGCTGGACCGAGGGTGTGCGATCGACCCGAGGGGATCGATCGCTGGGCACGGGCTGGTGCCGTGCCCTACCCCGCCGTGAAGGCGGGGGCCTCCTGGTGGCGGCGGGTCGCCGGACCCGCCGCGGGGGCTGCTGGGCAGCCCCACCCCGATCGATCGCCGGCGCGCGATCGATCGCTTGATCGTGCGAACCCCGACTCGCGGGGGTTCGGGTGGGGGCGGGCTGTGCGTCTTCGGACGCATGGTCTCCAAAGCCCGGACCTCGGCGGATGAGTCGGCGTTCGTGTGATCTCCGGCGAAGGGTTCGTTCGGGTTATCGGTTCCGCAATTTTGATAACCCGGGATATCAAATTCCAACAATTGGTATCAGAGCGTGGTTTACGTTCGCGGTATTTTCGATAAAATTGTTCTACCTTGCAGGGTTCCGACTATTATGGCTTAATTTATTATTCGCTTAATTTATTTTGTCATGATTGTTGGTTTTATTAAACTCTCGGACATGTCGAGATTCGTTTTTGGTGGTGAATGCTTGTAATAGTAAAAATTCGGGGGTTGACCGAATTTAGGATTTATTATTATGTTCGTTGTTTTTCCGGAAAATGTATAGGGTCGATTTCGTTTATAGAATCGATACCGGAATTGTAATTTAGATTTTGTAAATTTATTTTGCGATTGGATCGACGTATCGAAGACCGCCGGAGAAGGCGAAGTGACGGGGTGGACGAAAGGGCTAGGGATCGATTGGATCGATCCCCATGATGCCCGGATCGATGGCTATGGGCGATGGGGCTGTTGCCCTAGCCGCGGCTGCCACCGGCTCTGGTGGTTGACGACGTGGCTGGGCAGCGGCGCTCCCCCCCCCCCCCCCACCCCCCCGTGGCTGGCGGTCGGACATGGTAGGGGTGGTTCGGGGTCTCCCAACCCGGGCTACTCCTACCGGAAATATACTTTCCTAATTAATTCATTATTTCCTATTTTGATTATTTCTTTATGGAATATTCTAGAAAAATAGAAAAGAATTAATTTTGTACTAAATTTATTTTTCCTATTTGATTATTCCTACTCATGGGAATATTCATGGATTAGGAATAAAATAAATTTGGAAAAGTATAATAGTCCTAATTATTTTATTTCTTTATTTCATTATGGATATCATCTAGAATACTCCAAGAATATCTTGGATAGATTATTCTAGAGATTTAATGAAGTGGAAAAAGAAAATAAAATAAATAAAAAAATATTAATAATATTTAATTTTATTTTTGATATATTCAATTGACTTAATTTTCGAATTAAGTAACTTTTGGATTAATTGAAAATAAATAGATTTAAATATTGGAAATTAATATTCTCGTCACATGGAGCATTCAAGAAACGAAGACTAAAGACTAGAAGATGCGTACGGGGATGTGATGAAGCCATAATAGTCGGAAAATAATATTCTAGTAATTATTTTGACTATGTGATAATACTATGTGCTTTATTACATGTATGCATGCTATATGTGTTTATTTTATGCACTAGATAGCGTATCCCTTTATTGTAAAAAGCTAAGTGGGAGAGGGTATGGAAACATACCCATGGTCTCCATTGCTGCTCTCTTGGTGATTTTTATGGACTTTTGAAGTTTATATAGATAAGTCATTAGAGGAGAGTTCTTGTAATTCCTTTTACGAGAAACATTGATTAAGTTTATCAAACAATGCCTAATTTGTCTTTCCAAAGCTGATTTCAAGTCGACTCATTCTCACCCCGGGGAGTGGAATGGAGCCAGAGTCACTTGGTCATGTAGAGGACACAAATTAGAGACTTTCGTGCCATTCTTTGATAGATGGGTCGTTTGTCTGCTCGGCTCCCTCATTTATGAGAGATAGGGTTGTTCGCATGGTGAATCACTGGTTAGAAACTTCGAGTTTCACTTATGATTCTCCGCGTCTTGATTTACAAGATTAAATGGATCAAGTAATTGGGAGTCAATTATAAAAGTCTCTTAGTGTAGTAAACGTCCACACCACGTGGCTTGCTATGCTGACGGACTTTGGATTAATTGATGTAGACAGTTGTAAGTAATTATGAAGAGTTGTGAAGTTATCGTAAACGTCCACACCACGTGGCTTGCGGTGATGTAGCAGTTCCAAGTAATTTACTTTGGTACTGAGTAATGGTTTACACTTAGATACGCGTTATAGTATTCCTCCCCACGAGGTCACGCTATAATTGATGTATGACCAACGAAAATCTAATTGCTAAATCATTTGGGTGGGTAAACGTCCACACCACGTGGCTTGCCTTACCTGATGAGATTTTAGATGTGATTAGTGATTTAATGATATTATTTGAGGGAGATAATATCGGATATTAAATTGTTTGTTTGTTTTATGTGCTTATAGGTTAAGAATGACTGTGACCCCACTTTGTGATATACTTAAGGATGAAAACTCACCGGTTCCATATGGTGATGATTGGGAACGAAATCTGGACATTGTCCAGACTGTTGAGCTTTCCGAATCAACTGTTGTCCCAACTGATGAGGACATTCGAAATGACCTCAGGATGATGTTGAGACATAGCGTGGAAGCCGGACAAGAGGTGATTAACATACTCACAGAATTCTCTCTCAATGAGTCCCTTAAAAAGGATTCAACAAGAGCGGAGTTTGTGCGTAAGTTAAGAGAATCACAAGCTTTTGTGGCAAGGCTAGAGGAAAAGCATGCAAAGAAACCCAGTGGCTCAAAGCCACGGATTGGGAAAGGCAAGCCTTCTGGCAAGTGCTTTCGATGCAAGCAGTTTGGGCACTGGAGGTCTGATTGTCCTCTCATCAAAGGTACGAAATTTTCCTTAGTCACTGAAACATTGTCAGCGGTGATATCTACCAGTACCTGGTGTGTAGATACGGGCGCCACTGACCATGTCTGCAATTCATTGCAGGGGTTCCAGGAAACCCGGAGACATAGAAAGGGAGAGATCGTGGTCTACATGGGCAATGCCGCGAAGGTGGCGGCTGTTGCACTGGGAGACGTTCACTTACGCTTTAGTAGTGATAGGATTTCATTTTGGGTTATTGCTTTTATGTACCTTTCAAATTAGAAAGAACTTTGTTCTGGATTTCTAATGAATGGATATTTTATTTCTTTTAATCATTTGATGGTTATAAGAAGAAATAATGGTATTATCTATTTTGGTACATTAGCTAGCAATATATAAATGATGAATTCTGAGTCCACCACGATGCAACGAACCGTTTTATTTATAACTCGTTTTACTAATAAGAGATTTCTTTATTTAATCATTTATACTTGTGGATTCTTATGCTAAGTCATATTTATTCAAATGAGAAGTTCAAAGGTCAAAAATAGATTGTAATATCAATTAAGTTGAAGGAGTGGACCTTCCGACCTAAGAATCTAATTTGGAAGATAATACGACTAAGCAATCCTTTATGGATATAAGGTATAAGATCCGGACAAGTATTAGAATTGATTAACTCTGATGTATGCAGACCTTCGTCTACTCAGACAATAAGATACGAGTACTTCATTTCATGATTACTCGAAAATGGATTAGCATACCTGATGTGCCACAAAAGCAAAATGTTTTGACAAGTCAATGGACACGAAGCTATTGTGGGGAACCATCATGGTATATCCATTGAAAGCCTGCGATCTAATCGCGGAGGCAAGTGCCTGTCTGAGGAATGCATGGCATACTGATCAGAGATTGGGATTTGATCCCAAATGACTACACCATACACTTTTGTGTAGAAATGGTGTATCGTAAACAAGAAATGGAACTCTTATAGAAATAGTAAAGACATGAGTTATACGGAACTACCTATGTTCTATGGATATGTCTGGAAACAACGGCGCATTCTAATGCGGTTGTAGAATATCCTAGAAGAACAAAAGATGTGTGTTCAAATAGTACTATGAACCAGAAGGACGTTATAAGTTCTAACGCCCGGTTCTTAGAGGAAGACTATTAGATGAACCACAAGCCCAAAATGACGTAATACTTTGAATGAGAAAGAACGATAAGGACTGGATACAGCCGAACCGAGTATAGATACACCACTAGAACCTGCACCTAATACTGTCACTGTTAATACACCGGAACGCCGTCGTAGTGGGAGGGTTGTTAAACAACCGGACAGATGGATTGAACTGGGTGAGTCTTCGGACTCGGCACCCGGAGTTCATGAAGTCGATCCCTGGACCTATGATGAGGCGGTACAAGATATAGATGCGCCTTCTTGGAAGAAATCGATGGAATCCGAAATAGAATCTCTAGATTCTAATAAAGTCTGGGATCTTGTAGAACCACCAAGCGGCGTAAAGCCAATTGGGTGTAAATGGGTCTACAAGAGAAAGAGAGGATCTGACGGAAAGGTTGAAACCTTTAAAGCTCGGCTTGTTGCGAAAGGATATACTCAGAAAGAGGGAATCGATTATGAGGAGACATTCTCGCCGGTAGCCAAGATAGAGCTGATCCGGATTCTCTTATCCATAGCAGCTCATATGATTATGAGGTGTGGCAAATGGATGTCAAGACAGCTTTCCTTAATGGAAGTCTTGACGAGACAAACAACCAGAAGGATTCATTGCTAAGGGGCGAGATCATCTAGTGTGCAAGCTTAATCGATCCATTTATGGATTGAAACAAGCCTCGAGTTCGTGGTACTTGCAAATTGATGAGATAGTCCATTTTATGGATTCATCAAAGCATAGACGAATCGTGTGTATGGGAAACGTGATGGAAACAAGGTGGTGTTTCTCGAGTTTTATGTAGATAACATTTTATCATTAGCAACAATGTAAAGATGTGATCAGACATGAAATGATGATTGTCTGGATAAATCATTATGAAAGATATAGGAAGAAGTTGGACCTGTTCTTGAGATCTTGGATCTCTAGGAGAGAACATTGTACTTCTCCTGGACATCTTACATATATATGATTGTGGTTCGTTTTAACATGCAAAATTCCCAGAAAGGTTCGTTACCTTTCAGATACGGAATGCATCTATCTAAGGATATGTGTTTTGGAACACAAAAGGAGATAGAAGCAATGAAAGCAGTTTCCTACACTTTAAGTGTGGAAAGCTCGATGAATGCATTGTTGAAAACAAGAACCTGATATCGGCTATGCGGTTAGCATAGTGGGAGGATATCAAGGTAATCCTGGAAAGGAATACTTGACTGCTGTAATGAACATTTTAAGTACTTTCGAAGTACTGGAAACTATGTTCTGGATTACGGAGCAGACAAACATTTCCTTTGGATTACATTCTCTTAGATTTCTAATCGAATAAGGACCGGTGTAAGTCGATATCAGGCTATGTGTTTCACTATTAAAGGAGAAGGAGTTTTAACATGGAAGAGTGATAAGCACGATGCTTTTCGGACTCTGCCATGGGTAACCAAATAAGCGGCCTCAGAGGCAGCGGAAGTTTTGGTATAGCTCCGGGATAATCTCTGGGACTTAGATGTGATTCTTAATTTGCCAAAGGCTATGTCAATAGCGGTGCGATGGCAAATGGTAAGAAGTCACAAGTCCATAAGTGTAAGATAACACATAGAGCAAGTACCACCTGATACGGGTCATCGTCAAGGAGACGACGCTGTAGTCACCAAGATAACTTCAGAGCGGCAACCTAGAGTGCTCATTCACATAGTACTTCTTGGAAGTACAACTTAAGCACGTGATGAGTATGGGAGTCGGGAGTTTGGAGGAAATGACTAGACCTTAGTATAAGTGGGAGATTGATGGAGTAGTATACTTAATGTCTAGATTTGAGTATTCTGAACTCTGTATGCACTTTCATTTACCTATCTATTACAGACATTCATTTGCTTTTAATTATTGTTAATTAAATATATGCAAATTATAGTCCTGGATTTTATACGTTGTAGTTAGTATGGTGTTGCATGGGCACACAGAAGATCATACTATCGGTTACTCGTATTTAATCGAACAGTTGCTCACGACCTAGATGGACACGGACCAATCCATCGGTATAGTCGTTGTGTGAGAGAGAAAATAATTTATCTTAATTATTTTATCACACTTGTACACTTGGTGTATTGAGCGGATCGATTGAGACTCATCAATTAGGATTGCTCGGCGATAATTGATTTGAGACTCGGAGTATTTTATTCTTAATCCCTGAAACAATTGCGGGTGTGTATATTTAATATAAGTGACTTTGATTTACCAAAGGAATTAACCGATTTAATTATTGGGTTAATTACCGGTTAAGTTGGGTCACTATATTTTATATATGGCATGCCGTGAATTCTTGAAGGGGCAGTGTATCCCGGAAGGGTTGATAATATCCCCGAGATGAGCTCATAAGGATTTATTATGTAAACCTCGCGAGTGGATTTGTTCCGCATAATAAATAAGGTTGAGTGGTACTATTCTCGGATATAAGAGATGAATAAATTTATTAAGCAATAAATAAATTTTATTCATGGATATTTAAATCTTAAATACACGGAATAAATAATACTAAGATGGAGAAATATTATTTGGTATAATATGGAATAATATTGGGAGTGCAATTTTATTTATATAGTGGAAAATAAATAAAATTAATATTGATAAGAATTAATGGATTTGGGTTGGACCCAATTTAATTTTCAATATTGAAGCCCAATATTTATTCTCCTTATGATCCCCTTCGTAGCCTATAAAAGCACTACATGGTCTTCACTTTTCACAACCTAAGTTACGCCAACAATAAAGTTCTGAGAGTGAGGAGGATCCATAGAGTTCGATAGCTCGTCGCCCACCCGACGTTCGAACGGAGTGCAAGGAATACGCGGGAAGAACACGAGGTCATCATCGATTTCGTTTCTCCGAACAACGAATCGTAGGTACAATTCTCAACGCCCTTGATTATTGTTCGATTTGTTTTTATCGAGAATACCGTAGGACGAAGATCCGAGGATCGAAGCCCGGAATAGACGGACGAACGCGCGGTGGTGGCGAAGCCACCGGACCGCGGCGTGCGCCCGCTAGGGTTTCGGCGTGGGGCGATGGGGGCCGAACCCTCGGCTGGACCGAGGGTGTGCGATCGACCCGAGGGGATCGATCGCTGGGCACGGGCTGGTGCCGTGCCCTACCCCGCCGTGAAGGCGGGGGCCTCCTGGTGGCGGCGGGTCGCCGGACCCGCCGCGGGGGCTGCTGGGCAGCCCCACCCCGATCGATCGCCGGCGCGCGATCGATCGCTTGATCGTGCGAACCCCGACTCGCGGGGGTTCGGGTGGGGGCGGGCTGTGCGTCTTCGGACGCATGGTCTCCAAAGCCCGGACCTCGGCGGATGAGTCGGCGTTCGTGTGATCTCCGGCGAAGGGTTCGTTCGGGTTATCGGTTCCGCAATTTTGATAACCCGGGATATCGAATTCCAACAATACGACTAAGCAATCCTTTATGGATATAAGATATAAGATCCGGACAAGTATTAGAATTGATTGACTCTGATTTATGATCAGAGCTTGGGATTGGATCCCAAGTGACTACACCATACAGTCCTCTGTAGGATTGGTGTGTCGGAAATAAGAAATGGAACTCTTATAGAAATAGTAAAAGCATGAGTTAAACGGAACTACCTATGTTCTATGGATATGTCTTGAAAACAACGGCACATTCAAATGTGGTTGTAGAATATCCTAGAAGAACAAAAGGTGTGTGTTCGATAGTACTATGAACCAGAAGGACGTTATAAGTTCTAACGCCCGGTTCTTAGAGGAAGACTATTAGATGAACCACAAGCCCAAAATGACATGATACTTCTGAAGAGAGAGAAAACGATAAAAAGACTAAGAACCAGCCGAACCGAGTAGCGGTACACCACTAACTGCACCTACTGTTATTACTGTTTATACACTGGAATGCCGTTGTAGTGGGAGGTTGTATGACAACCAGAGATATTCATAATACTAGGTGAGTCTTCGGACTCTGGACCTAGTATACATGAAATCGATCCCTTGATCTACATGAAGGCAATACTAGATCTAAATGTGCCTTCTTGGAAAGCAATAAGGATTATTGTTAAGAGGCGAGATCATTTAGAGTACAAGCTTAGTTGATCCATTTATGGATTATAACAAAGCTAGAGTTCGTGGAACTTGCGCATTGATGAGAAAGTCCATTTGATGGATTCATCAAAAGGCATTGACGAATCGTGTGTATGGGAAACGTGATGGTAACAAGGTGGTGTTTCTCGGAGGTTTTATGTAGATAACATTTTATCATTGGTAACAATGTAAAGATGTTGTCAGACATAAAATGATAGTTGTCTAGAAAAGAACATTGTACTTCTCTAGATATCTTATATGATTATGGTTCGTTTTAACATGCAAGATTCCGAGAAAGGTTCGTTACCTTTCAGATACGGAATGCATCTATCTAAGGATATGTGTTTAGGAACACAAAAGGAGATAGAAGCAATGAAAGCGGTTTCCTACACTTCGAGTGTGGAAAGCTTGATAAATGCATTGTTGAAAACAAGAACCTGATATCGGCTATGCGGTTAGCATAGTGGGAGGATATCAAGGTAATCCTGGAAAGGAATACTTGACTGCTGTAATGAACATTTTAAGTATTTTCGAAGTACTGGAAACTATGTTCTGGATTACGGAGCAGACAAACATTTCCTTTGGATTACATTCACTTAGATTTCTAATCGAATGAGGACCGGTGTAAGTCGATATCAGGCTATGTGTTTCACTATTAAAGGAGAAGGAGTTTTAACATGGAAGAGTGATAAGCACGATGCTTTTCGGACTCTGCCATGGGTAACCAAATAAGCGGCCTCAGAGGCAGAGGAAGTTTTGGTATAGCTCCGGGATAATCTCTGGGACTTAGATGTGATTCTTAATTTGCCAAAGGCTATGTAAATAGCGGTGCAATGGCAAATGGTAAGATCACAAGTCCATAAGTGTAAGATAACACATAGTGCAAGTACCACCTGATACGAGTCATCGTCGAGGGAGACGACGCTGTAGTCACCAAGATAACTTCAGAGCGGCAACCTAGATTGCTCATTCACATAGTACTTCTTGGAAGTATATATTAAGCACGTGATGAGTATGGGAGTCGGGAGTTTGGAGGAAATGACTAGACCTTAGTACAAGTGGGAGATTGTTGGAGTTGTGTACTTAATGTCTAGATTTAAGTAACGGAAACTCCCGATCCATTGCCACTAATCTATTTAATTAAATAAACAATTATTTGCGTTTAATTATTTATAATTAAATATATGCAAATTATAGTCCTGGATTCTATACGTTGTAGTTAGTATGGTGTGTCGGGCCCACACAGAAGATCATACTATCGGTTACTCGTATTTAATCGAACAGTTGCTCACAACCTAGATGGACACGGACCAATCCATCGGTATAGTCGTTGTGTGAGAGAGAAAATAATTTGTCTTAATTATTTTATCACACTTGTACACTTGGTGTATTGAGCGGATCGTTTGAGATTTATCGATTAGGATTGTCGGCGATAATCGATTTAAGTCTCAGTGTATTTTATTCTTAATCCCCGATACTATTGCGGGTGTGTATATTTAATATAAGTGACTTTGATTTTCCAAAGGAATTAACCGATTTAATTATTGGGTTAATTACCGGTTAAGTTGGGTCGCTATATTTTATATATGACATGCCGTGAATACTTGACGGGAAAGTGTATCCCGTAAGGGTTGATAATATCCCCGAGATGAGTTCATAAGGAATTATTATGTAAACCCTGCAGTTGGATTTGTTCCGCATAATAATTATGGTTGAATGGTACTAGTCTCGGATATAAGAAATGAATAAATTAATTAGCAATAAATTAATTTTATTCATGGATATTTATATCTTAAATACACGGAATAAATAATACTAACGGAGAAATATTATTTGATATAATATGGTTTAATATTGGGAGTGCAATTAATTTATATAGTGGAAAATAAATTAATTAATATTGATAAGGATTAATGGACTTGAGCATTGGGCTCAATTTAATCTTCAATATTAGAAGCTCAATATTCCACCTCCTTAAGATCCCCTACGTAGCCTATAAAAGTGCTGGGATTCGATTTCCCGGGCTATCAAAAAAATTGCGGAACCGATAACCCGACCGAAAACCCGTCGCCGGAAAACGCACGAACACCAACTCATCCGCAGGAGTCCGACCTTTGGAGACTACGCGCCCAAAGACACGCAGCCCGCCCCCAGTCGAAGTCTCCCGCGAGTCGGAAATTACGAACGCGAACACCACGCGAAGAACCGGGCTCGACGAGAGCATCGCCGCGGGATGAACCCGCGGCTAAACCCTAGCCGAACCCCATCCGCGGGGTTCGCGATCGCCGTGCATGGCGATCGCCGGGGCTGTTCGGAACAGCCCCTTGGCGGTGAGTCCGGCGACTCACCGCCGCCATCCGACGGGAGGGGGACCACCAGTCGCGGCGCGAAGCCGCGACGGTCCCCGGCGATCGAACTAGGGTTCGATCGCCCCAGCCGCGGCGTCCAGCCGCGGCCTTCTCCTTTGCGCGCACCACCGGCGGAGGGAGGCCGGGGGGTTCGATCCGCCGTGGCACCAGCCCACGGCCGAACCCCCAGCGATCGACTTCACGTCGATCGCTCGCCCCGGCGTCCAGCCGGGGCTCCCCTCACGCCCGCGCGCCGGCGGTCGAACCCTAGGGTTCGGCCGCCCCTTCTTCGATCCCGACGGGGATCGCGAGATCCCCGTATCCCGGTCTCGACGTTCCCGGATCGTCTTGTTCATGTATACATTACAATTAAACAACACAAATAATCAAAGAGGGGGTTTCTCGATTATTACCTCGATTCGTTGTACGGAGAAACGAATCTTGTTGATGACCTTGCGATCTTCCTACGTATTCCTCGCACTTCGTCCGAACTTCGTGTGGGCGACGATCTATCGGATTCCTATGGATCTTCCTCACTCTCAAGACTTTATGATTGGCGTAGGTCAATTAATTCTCTCTTGAAAAGTGAAGACCATGTAGTGCTTATATAGGCTACGTAGGGGATCATAAGGAGAATAAATATTGGGCTTCAATATTGAAAATTAAATTGGGTCCAACCCAAATCTATTAATTCTTATCAATATTAATTTTATTTATTTTCCACTATATAAATAAAATTGCACTCCCAATATTATTCCATATTATATCAAATAATATTTCTCCGATTAGTATTATTTATTCCGTGTATTTAAGATTTAAATATCCATGAATAAATTTATTTATTGCTCAATAAATAATATTCATATCTTATATCCGAGACTAGTACCGTTCAACCTTTATTATTGTGCGGAACGAATCCACTCATGAGGTTTACACAATAATTCCTTATGAACTCATCTCGGGGATATTATCAACCCTTCCGGGATACACTTTCCCGTCAAGTATTCACGGCATGTCATATATAAAATATAGCGACCCAACTTAACCGGTAATTAACCCAATAATTAAATCGGTTAATTCCTTTGGAAAATCAAAGCCTCTAGTATTAAATATACACACCCGCAATAATATCAGGGATTAAGAATAAAATACTCCGAGATTTAAATTGATTATCCAAGGCAATCCTAATCAATAAATCTCAAGCTGATCCGCCCAATACACCAAGTGTACAAGTGTGATAAAATAATTAAGATAAATTATTTTCTCTCTCACACAACGACTATACCGATGGATTGGTCCGTGTCCATCTAGGTCGTGAGCAACTGTTCGATTAAATACGAGCAACCGATAGTATGATCTTCTGTACGCCCATGCGCACCATACTAACTATAACGTATAAAATCCAGGACTATATTTTGCGTAATTAATTAATAATAATTAAATGCAAATAATTATTTATTAATTAAATAGGTTAAATGCCATGACCGGGAGTTTACCGGTACTTAAATCTAGACATTAAGTACACAACTCCAACAAAAAGCACTACATGGTCTTCTCTATTCTCATAACTTGAAGATCACAATTCTAGAGAGAGAAAGGAGAGAAGGAGATCCATAGTGTTCGGAGGATCGTCGCCCACCCGACGTTCGAACAAGTGCAAGGAATACGTGGGAAGATCTCAAGGTCATCATAAGATCTCGTTTCTCCGCACAACGAATCGAAAGGTGAATTAAATTTCCGCAATTTAATTCTAGTTTATTGATCAATTATCGGAAAAACAAGATCCAAGAGTCGAACCCGGATTAGACGAACGATCACGCGGTGGTGGCGAAGCCACCGGACCGCGGGATCGCCCGCTAGGGTTTGGCGGCGCGCGGAGGATAGGAACCCTCGGCTGGGCCGAGGGCTCGCGATCGATCACGGGGATCGATCGCCGGGGGCGCGGGCTGGTGCCGCACCCCACCCGCCGTGAAGGCGGGGCTCCTCCAGGCGGCGGCGAGTCGCCGTACTCGCCGCGGGGGGCTGCTGGGCAGCCCCATCGATCGCGAAGATCGAACGCGATCCTCGATCGCGTGAACCCCGTCTCGCGGGGGTTCGGCTGGGGGCGGGCCGCGTGCCTTCGGGTGCGTGGTCTCCAAAGGCCGGACTCCGGCGGATGAGTCGGCGTTCATGTGATCTCCGGCGAAGGGTTTGATCGGGTTATTGGTTTCCGCAAATTTAAATAACCCGGGATATCGAATTCCAACAGTTCGATGGCTGCCCGTTGCCGGTTCGCCCTCCTCGATCCTCGTTTCTCCGGGTTTTGGTCTCGTCTCGATCCACCAAAATTAGTAAGAAAAATTACAAGAATAAATCTACTAAATCCGGCATCGATCCTATACAAGGTGATCGACCCTATCATGCCCGGAAACGACAAAATAAATAAATAAACCTAACGACTCAACCCGTCGTTTTTATCTATTACAAACAAGCAACTTTCCAAAAATAAAACGATCTCGACAAGCCCGAGAGTTTAATAAAAAACACATACATACAGCACAAAATATCAAAAATAAATTGGCCATAATAATCGGGTTCAACCTGCAAGGCAATTCTCACAAAACATACAAAGAACGTACAAAACCGGCTCTGATACCAATTGTTGGAAATCGACTACCCGGGATACGTCCGTTCGAACCCTCGAACATCCGGACGTCCCCAATCGACTTCTGGAAGTCACCCTCGGACAGCCATGGCCGCCCACCCAAGAGATCGCGCGCCGCCGCAGCCGAAGCCGCGACTCGCGATCTGCCCGAAGCCGCGACTCGCGATCACCGTGGGAGCCCTCAGCTGGGCAGCCCACAGCCCGCCTAGGCGGTGGGCGATCGCCCCGCGGGGAGCGATCGACAAGTCGCGTCTTCGCCGCGGCTAGGGCTCGATCGGACGCTCCTCGGGCGGTGGCTACGGGCTGTTCCGTCGTGGTTTCCGGGAAGTCGATCGGAGTCGGTTCTACGACGATTCTGGGTGATCGATTTCCAACACGCGCCACCTCCACTGGTGGCCGGCGTGGCCGTGACTCCCGCGGGCAGCCCCCCTTTGGCCGAGGGTCGATCGATCCTCATGGGATCGATCATGGGGATTGATCGATCCCCAGTCCTTCTTCTTCTCGTCACTTCGTCTTCTCCGGTGGTCTTCGATGCATCGATCCAACGTAAATAAATTACAATAATTTAAATTACAATTCCGGTATCGATTCTATACATGAAATCGACCCTATACACTTTCCGGAAAAAAGAAGAACAATAATAATAAACCTAAATTCGGTCAACCCCCGAATTTTTACTATTACAAGCATTCACCACCAAAAACGAATCTCGACATGTCCGAGAGTTTAATAATCCAACATAAATATGACAAAATAATTAAACGAATAATTAATTAAGCCATAATAGTCAGAACCCTGCAAGGTAGAACAATTTTATCGAAAATACCGCGAACGTAAACCTCGCTCTGATACCAATTGTTGGAATTCGATATCCGGGGCTATTAAAATTTGCGGAAAATAATAACCCGAACGAAAACCTTCGCCGGAGATCACACGAACACCACGTACGAGCCGGAGCACGAGCCAAACGCACGACACGGCCGAAGCTGCGCGCACGCCCAGCCCGAGCCCCCGTCCGCGGGGCTCGCGCGATCGAAAGACCGATCGCACAAGGCGATCGATCGGGTGGGGCTGCAGCAGCAGCCCCCGCAGCGAGTCCGGTGACTCGCCGCCGCCTGGAGGGCACCATCGCCATGGTGGGGTGGAGCGCGGCACCAGCCCGCGCTCCAGCGATCGATCGTGATGATCGATCGCTCGCCCTCGGCCCAGCTGAGGGTCGATCCCTCCGCGCGCCTCAAAACCCTAGCGGGCGAGCGTCGTGGTCCGGCGATCCTAGATCGCCACCACGCGTTCGTCCTCTAATCCGGGGTTCGATCTTCGGATCTTGCGTTCACGGTATTTCACGATAATCCAAATCAAATAAAATCAAGGGCGTTTAGATTTTATGTCCAGATCTCTATTCCAATCAATACATTGAGGGACCAGTGAGTTAAATTCCTTAAGCATCACATAAAGTGGGTTCAAAGCCATTACTAATCTATGAGGACATATAACAACAAACAATTGATTTAATCTCCGATATTATCTCCCTCAAATAATATCATTAAATCACTAATCACATCTAAAATTCCATCAGATATAGCAAGCCACGTGGTGTGGACGTTTACCTATCCAAATGATTTAGCAATTAGATTTGCTTCGGTCGTACATCAATTATAGCGTTACTTCGTGGGGAAGAATACTATAATGCGTACCTAAGTGTAAACCATTACTCAGTACTAAAGTGAATCGTTTGGAACTGCTACGTCACCGCAAGCCACGTGGTGTGGACGTTTACGACGATAACTCACAATTCTTCACAATTCCTTATAACTGTCTACATCCATTAATCCAAAATCCATTAGTATAGCAAAGCACGTGGTGTGGGCGTTTAGAGATTTTTATAATTGACTCCCAATTACTTGATCCATTCGATCTTGTAAATCAAGACGCGGAGAATCATAAGTGAAACTCAAAGTTTCTTACCAGTGATTCACCATGCGAACAACCCTATCTCTCATAGAATGAGGGAGCCGAGCAGACAATCGATCCACTTCGAAAATGGCACGACTGGTGGCCGGCGTGGCCAAGTGGCTTTGGCTCCATTCCACTCCCCGGGTTGAGAATGACTCGACTTGAAATCAGTTTCAGAAAAACAAATTAGCCATTGTTTGATAAACTCAATCAATGTTTCTCGTAAAAGGAATTACAAGAATTCTCCTCCAATGACTTATCTATATGAACTTTGTTGGAATTCGATATCCCGGGTTATCAAAATTGCGGAACCGATAACCCGAACGAACCCTTCGCCGGAGATCGCAAGAACGCCGACTCATCCGCCGGAGTCCGGGCTTTGGAGACCACGCGCCCGAAGGCGCGCAATCCGCCCCCACCCGAACCCCCGCGAGCCGGGTCCACGCGATCGAACATCGCGTTCGATGGGGCTGCATCCGGCAGCCCCCAGCAGCAGGTCCGGCGACCTGCTGCCCGCCGTCGAGGAGCCTCCACCGTCGCGGTGGGGAGGTGACGGCACCAGCCCGTCACCGCCGGCGATCACGCCCAGCGATCGCCCCCTCGGCCGAGGCCGAGGGTTCTCCTTCGCGCGCGCCGAACCCTAGGCGTGTGGTCCACGCGGTCCGGTGGCTTCGCCACCACCGCGTGGTCCCTCGTCTAATCCGGGTTCGATCCTTCGGATCTTGGTTCTACGGTATAATCGATAAACCAAAATCGAATAATATCAAGTATAGTTTAGATATTGTACCTTTCGATTCGTTGTTCGGAGAAACGGAATCAAGATGACCTTTGAATCTTCCCACGTATTCCTTGCACTCCGTTCGAACGTCGGGTGGGCGACGATCTATCGAACTCCTATGGATCTCCTTCAACTCTCTAGAATATCAAGTGTGATAATCTTGTCTTATGATTTATGAAGGCCATGTAGTGCTTTTATAGGCTACGTAGGGGATCTAAAGGAGGTGGAATATTGGGCTTCCAATATTGAAGATTAAATTGAGCCCAATGCTCAAGTCCATTAATCCTTATCAATATTAATTAATTTATTTTCCACTATATAAATTAATTGCACTCCCAATATTAAACCATATTATATCCAAATAATATTTCTCCGGTAGTATTATTTATTACGTGTATTTAAGATATAAATATCCATGAATAAAATTTATTTATTGCTTAATAAATTTATTCATCTCTTTTATCCGAGACTAGTACCACTCAACCTTATTTATTATGCGGAACAAATCCACTCGCGAGGTTTACATAATAAATCCTTATGAGCTCATCTCGGGGATATTATCAACCCTTCCGGGATACACTGTCCCGTCAAGAATTCACGGCATGCCATATATAAAATATAGTGACCCAACTCAACCGGTAATTGACCCAATAATTAAACCGGTCAATTCCTTTGGAAAATCAAAGTCACATATATTAAATATACACACCCGCAATTGTATCGGGGATTAAGAATAAAATACACTGAGTCTCAAATCAATTATCGCCGAGCAATCCTAATTGATGAGTCTCAATCGATCCGCTCAATACTCCAAGTGTACAAGTGTGATAAAATAATTAAGATAAATTATTTTCTCTCTCACACAACGACTATACCGATGGATTGGTCCGTGTCCATCTAGGTCGTGAGCAACTGTTCGATTAAATACGAGTAACCGATAGTATGATCTTCTGTGCGCCCATGCTTGCACCATACTAACTACAACGTATAAAATCCAGGACTATAATTTGCATATACTTAATTAAAAATAATTAAAAGCAAATGAATGTTCGTTATTAATAGGTAAATGAAAGTGCATACAGAGTTCAGAATACTCAAATCTAGACATTAAGTATACTACTCTATCAATCTCCCACTTATACTAAGGTCTAGTCTTATCCTCCAAACTTCTGACTCCCAAACCCTCCAAGTGCTTGTAATATACTTCGCTAGGAAGTATCTTGGTGAAAGGGTCCGCTAGGTTGTCCTCTGAAGCTATCTTGGTGACTATCGCATCGCCCCTCTTGACGATGTCTCGAATCAGGTGGTACTTGCGCTCTATGTGTTTTGTAGCACTATGGGACCGTGGTTCCTTACTGTTTGCCACTGCACCGCTATTGTCACAATAAATTGTCATAGCTTTGGGCAAACTCGGAATCACATCTAAGTCCTGGAGGAAATTAAGGAACCAAACTGACTCTTTCGCTGCCTCTGAGGCTGCAACATATTCAGCTTCCATGGTAGAGTCTGAAATGCACTTTTGCTTAACACTCCTCCATGATACGGCTCCACCTCCCAAAGTGTACACATAGCCTGATGTCGACTTTCGTCGGTCCTTATCAGCTTGGAAATCCGAATCCGTATAACCCAAAGGAATCAGATTGTCTGCCCCGTAACTTAGAACATAATCCCTAGTATTTCGCAAATACTTGAAAATGCTCTTTACGGCAGTCCAATGAGCCTTTCCAGGGTTACTCTGATATCTCGCTACTACGCCAACTGCATAGCAGATATCAGGCCTCGTGCATAACATTGCATACATCAAGCTTCCCACGGCCGAAGCGTAGGGAACTGCTTTCATTTCATCTTTCTCCTTTTGTGTCTGAGGACACATCTCCTTAGAAAGATAAGTTCCTTTGCTGAAGGGTAGATCACCCTTCTTGGAATCTTGCATGTTAAAACGAGCCAGAATCGTGTCTATGTAAGATTGCTGGGATAGGTACAATGTTCTACTCCGGCGATCCCTTATAACCTTGATCCCTAGAACATGCCCGACTTCTCCCAAATCTTTCATATCGAATTGTCTAGACAACCATCCCTTTATGTCTGATAACATTTTCACACTGTTGCCAATGAGAAGAATGTCGTCTACATAAAGCACGAGAAACACCACCTTCTTTCCATCACGTTTCCAATACACACACGATTCGTCCATGCTTTGACTGAATCCAAAAGATTGGACTACTTCGTCAAACCGCAGGTTCCACGATCTCGAGGCTTGTTTCAATCCATAAATGGATCGATTTAGCTTGCACACTAGATGATCTCGCCCCTTAGCAATGAATCCTTCTGGTTGTTTCATATAAATCGTCTCGTCAAGACTTCCATTTAGGAAAGTTGTCTTGACATCCATTTGCCACACCTCATAATCCATATGAGCTGCTATGGATAAGAGAATCCGGATCGACTTTATCTTGGCTACCGGCGAGAAGGTCTTCTCATAATCGATTCCCTCTTTCTGAGTATATCCTTTCGCAACAAGCCCAGCTTTAAAGGTTCCAACCTTTCCGTAAGATCCTCTCTTTCTCTTGTAGACCCATTTACACCCAATTGGCTTTACGCCGCTTGGTGGTTCTACAAGATTCCAGACTTTATTAGAATCCATAGATTCAATTTCGGATTTCATCGCTTTCTTCCAAGAAGGCGCATCTATATCTTGTACCGCCTCATCATAGGTCCAGGGATCGATTTCATGAACTCCAGGTCCAGAGTCCGAAGACTCACCCAGTCCAATCCATCGGTCTGGTTGCTTAACAACCCTCCCACTACGACGGCGTTCCGGTGTATTAACAGTGACAGTAGGTGCAGGTTCTAGTGGTGTATTACTACTCGGTTCGGCTGTATCTAGGCCTTCCTTGTTTCCTCTCAACTCATCAAGTATAATGTCACTCTTGGGCTTGTGGTCCATGACATAGTCTTCCTCTAATAACCGAGCGTTAGTACTTATAACGATCTTCTGGTCCGTAGGACTATAGAACATGCCACCCTTAGTTCCTCTAGGATACCCTATAAACAACCGCACTTCAGTACGAGGTTCTAATTTATCGGCACCTACCTTCAACACATGTGCAGGGCACCCCCAGATCCGAACGTGTCTTAAGCTAGGCTTGCGCCCGCTCCATCGTTCCATGGGTGTTGAAGGAACCGTTTTTGATGGAACCAAGTTTAGAATGTGCGCTGCCGTTTCTAAGGCATATCCCCAGAACATGATAGGTAAGTCCGAGTAACTCATCATTGATCGCACCATTTCCATAAGAGTCCTATTTCTTCTTTCTGACACACCATTCTGCTGGGGAGTATATGGTGATGTCATTTGGGAATCAATAACATTCTCTGCTAAGTATGCCTTGAATTCTCCAGACAGGTACTCGCCTCCGCGATCAGATCGCAGGCATTTAATGGATTTACTTTGAAGGTTCTCCACAAAAGCCTTGAACTCCTTGAACTTGTCAAAGGATTCGCTCTTGCGGCGCATCAAGTACACAAATCCATATCTTGAGTAATCATCAGTGAAAGTGATGAAATACTCGTACCCTCCCCTTGCCTGAGTAGACATAGGTCCGCATACATCAGAGTGAATCAAATCCAATACTTGTTCAGCTCTTCGTCCTTTACCAGAAAAAGAACGCTTAGTCATTTTTCCCTCTAAACAGGATTCGCAAGTTGGAAGGTCCTCTCCTTCAACACCGCTGATGAGACCATCAGCTTTCAACCTTTGAATTCTATTTGAGTTAATATGACCTAGCCTTAGATGCCACAAGTATAATTGATTCATCTTAGAAGGTTCCTTTCTCTTATTGGTGTTCGTAGATGTGTTATTACTCTCGGTTAGTTGCATCGTGTTAGACTCAGGATTTAGCACATACAAATCGTCTACCAATGTACCAGAACAGATAATATCACTATTTCTTCTTATGATCACAGAGTGGTCAAAAGAAACAGAATACCCATTCATAATAAGTTTAGAAACCGAAATTAAATTCTTTCTAAAGTTGGGTACATAAAGACAATTACGTAAAACTAAAACCCTATCACTACTAAAGCGTAAGTGAACGTCTCCCACTGCAACAGCCGCCACCCTTGCAGCATTGCCCATGTAGACTACGATCTCTCCCTCTCTAAGTCTCCGGGTTTCCTGGAACCCCTGCAATGAATTGCAGACATGATCAGTGGCCCCCGTATCTACACACCAGGTGCTGGTAGATAACACCACTGATAATGTTTCATTGACTAAGGAAAATTTCGTACCTTTGATGAGAGGACAATCAGACCTCCAGTGCCCAAACTGCTTGCATCGAAAGCACTTTCCAGAAGGCTTGCCTTTCCCAATCCGTGGCTTTGAGTCACTGGGTTTCTTTGCATGCTTTTCCTCTAGCCTCGCCACAAAAGCTTGTGATTCTCTTAACTTACGCACAAACTCCGCTCTCGTTGATTCCTTTTTAAGGGACTCATTGAGAGAGAATTCTGTGAGTATGTTAATCACCTCTTGCCCGGCTTCCACGCTATGTCTCAACATCATTCTGAGGTCATTTCGAATGTCCTCATCAGTTGGGACAACAGTGGATTCGGAAAGCTCAACAGTCTGAACAATGTCCAGATTTCGTTTCCAATCAGTACTATATGGAACCAGTGAGTTTTCATCTTTAAGTATATCACAAAGTGGGGTCACAGTCATTCTTAACCTATAAGCACATAAAACAAACAAACAATTTAATATCCGATATTATCTCCCTTAAATAATATCATTAAATCACTAATCACATCTAAAATCCCATCGGGTAAGGCAAGCCACGATAGTGTGGACGTTTACCCACCCAAATGATTTAGCAATTAGATTTCCTTCGGTCGTACATCATCAATAGCGTTACCTCGATGGGAGGAATACTATGAAGCGTACCTAAGTGTTAACCATCGCTCAGTACTAAGAAGTTTGTTCGAGACTCGCATATCACCGCAAGCCACGATAGTGTGGACGTTTACGTTGACACACGGATCCTTCACTCCCTTCTATAACTGTCTACATCAATCGATCTAAAGTCCCATTCAATATAGCAAGCCACGATAGTGTGGACGTTTACCATACCAAAAGACTTATACAATTGAAATCCAATTACTTGATCCATTTGATCTCGTAAATCAAGACGCGGAGAATCATAAGTGAAACTCGAAGTTTCTAACCAGTGATTCACCATGCGAGCAACCCTATCTCTCATAAATGAGGGAGCCGAGCAGACAATCGATCCATCTATCAAAGAATGGTACGAAGGTCTCTAATTTGTGTCCTCTACATGACCAAGTGGCTCTGGCTCCATTCCACTCCCCGGGGTGAGAATGAGTCGACTTGAAATCAGCTTTGGAAAGACAAATTAGGCATTGTTTGATAAACTAAATCAATGTTTCTCGTAAGAGGAATTACAAGAACTCTCCTCCAATGACTTATCTATACAAACTCCAAAAGTTTATAAAAGTCACCAAGAGAGCAGCAATGGAGACCATGGGTATGTTTCCATACCCTCTCCCACTTAGCTTTTTACAATAAAGGGATACGCTATCTAGTGCATAAAATAAACACATATAGCATGCATACATGTAATAAAGCACATAATATTATCACATAGTCAAAATAATTACTAGAATATTATTTTCCGACTATTATGGCTTTACTCCATCCCCGTACGCATCTTCTAGTCTTTAGTCTTCGTTTCTTGAATGCTCCATGTGACGAGAATATTAATCTCCAATATTTAAATCTATTTATTTTCAATTAATCCAAAAGTTACTTAATTCAAAATTAAGTCAATTGAATATATCAAAAATAAAATTAAATATTATTAATATTTTTATTTATTTTATATTCCCTTTCTATTTCATTAAATCTCTAGAATAATCTATCCAAGACCCACTTGGAATATTCTAGATGATTTCCATAATGAAATAAGGAAATAAAATAATTTAGGACTCTTCTACTTTCTATATTAATTAGATTCCTAATCCATGAATATTTCCATAAAATAGAAATAATCAATTAGGAATCCTAATTAATTCCAAATTGATTCTTTTCCTAATCCATGAGAGTCCCCAAAAATAGGAATTCTCAAATAGGAAAAACCTGAACCAATTAGGAAAGTAAATATCCGGACCGGGATAGCACGGGGTGGGGATCCCCGCGCCACCACTCGACCGCCGCCCATATGCCGCCGCCGTCCAGCCCACGCGCCACCTCCCATGGTGGCCGGCATGGCCGAAGCTCCCGCGGGCAGCCCTCCTCCGGCTAGGGTCGATCGTCCTCGTGGATCGACCATGGGGATGGTCGATCCTTGCCCTTCACCCTCACGATCATCTCCTTCGTCACGCGTCTTTTCCGGCGGTCGTTTCGGCATCGATCCAACGCAAAATAAATTACAAAATAAATTTTACACTATCCGGTATCGATTCTATACATGAAATCGACCCTATACAATTTCCGGAAAAACGAAGAACGTAATAATAAATCCTAAATTCGGTCAACCCCCGAATTTTTACTATTACAAGCATTCACCACCAAAAACGAATCTCGACATGTCCGAGAGTTTAATCAAACCAACATTCATGACAAAATAAATTAAAAGAATAATAAATTAAGCCATAATAGTCGGAATCCCTGCAAGGTAGAACAATTTTATCGAAAATACCGCGAACGTAAACCACGCTCTGATACCAATTGTTGGAATTCGATATCCCGGGTTATCAAAATTGCGGAACCGATAACCCGAACGAACCCTTCGCCGGAGATCGCACGAACGCCGACTCATCCGCCGGAGTCCGGGCTTTGGAGACCACGCGCCCGAAGGCGCGCAATCCGCCCCCACCCGAACCACCGCGAGCCGGGTCCACGCGATCGAACATCGCGTTCGATGGGGCTGCATCCGGCAGCCCCCAGCAGCAGGTCCGGCGACCTGCTGCCCGCCGTTGAGGAGCCCCCACCGTCGCGGTGGGGAGGTGACGGCACCAGCCCGTCACCGCCGGCGATCGCGCCCAGCGATCGCCCCCTCGGCCGAGGCCGAGGGTTCTCCTTCGCGCGCGCCGAACCCTAGGCGTGTGGTCCACGCGGTCCGGTGGCTTCGCCACCACCGCGTGGTCCCTCGTCTAATCCGGGTTCGATCCTTCGGATCTTAGTTCTACGGTATAATCGATAAACCAAAATCGAATAATATCAAGTATAGTTTAGATATTGTACCTTTCGATTCGTTGTTCGGAGAAACGGAATCAAGATGACCTTTGAATCTTCCCACGTATTCCTTGCACTCCGTTCGAACGTCGGGTGGGCGACGATCTATCGAACTCCTATGGATCTCCTTCAACTCTCTAGAATATCAAGTGTGATAATCTTGTCTTATGATTTATGAAGGCCATGTAGTGCTTTTATAGGCTACGTAGGGGATCTAAAGAAGGTGGAATATTGGGCTTCCAATATTGAAGATTAAATTGAGCCCAATGCTCAAGTCCATTAATCCTTATCAATATTAATTAATTTATTTTCCACTATATAAATTAATTGCACTCCCAATATTAAACCATATTATATCCAAATAATATTTCTCCGGTAGTATTATTTATTCCGTGTATTTAAGATATAAATATCCATGAATAAAATTTATTTATTGCTTAATAAATTTATTCATCTCTTTTATCCGAGACTAGTACCACTCAACCTTATTTATTATGCGGAACAAATCCACTCGCGAGGTTTACATAATAAATCCTTATGAGCTCATCTCGGGGATATTATCAACCCTTCCGGGATACACTGTCCCGTCAAGAATTCACGGCATGCCATATATAAAATATAGTGACCCAACTCAACCGGTAATTGACCCAATAATTAAACCGGTCAATTCCTTTGGAAAATCAAAGTCACATATATTAAATATACACACCCGCAATTGTATCGGGGATTAAGAATAAAATACACTGAGTCTCAAATCAATTATCGCCGAGCAATCCTAATTGATGAGTCTCAATCGATCCGCTCAATACACCAAGTGTACAAGTGTGATAAAATAATTAAGATAAATTATTTTCTCTCTCACACAACGACTATACCGATGGATTGGTCCGTGTCCATCTAGGTCGTGAGCAACTGTTCGATTAAATACGAGTAACCGATAGTATGATCTTCTGTGCGCCCATGCTTGCACCATACTAACTACAACGTATAAAATCCAGGACTATAATTTGCATATACTTAATTAACAATAATTAAAAGCAAATGAATGTTCGTTATTAATAGGTAAATGAAAGTGCATACAGAGTTCAGAATACTCAAATCTAGACATTAAGTATACTACTCTATCAAACTTCAAAAGTCAATAAAAGTTACCAAGAGAACAGTAATGGAGACCATGGGGTTGTTTCCAACCCCTCTCCCACTTAGCTTTTTACAATAAAGGGATACACTATCTAATGCATAATTAAATACACATAAGCATGCATACATGAAATTAAAGCACATACATATTATCACATAGTCAAAATAATAGTAGAATATTATTTTCCGACTATTATGGCTTTATTCCATCCTCGTACGCATCTTCTAGTCTTAAGTCTTCGTTCTTGAATGCTCCATGTGACGGGAATATTAATTCCAATTTTTAAATCTATTTATTTTTAATAAATCCAAAAGTTACTTAATTCGAAAATTAAGTCAATCGAATAAATCAAAAATAAAATTAAATATTATTAATATTTTTATTTATTTTTATTTTCCTTTCTAATTTTATTAAATCTTTAGAATCCTATCCAAGTCAAACTTGGAATATTCTAGAAGACTTCTATAATAGAATAAGGAAATAAAATAAATTAGGACTCCTAATCCTTCCAAATTAATTCCTTTACTTTTCTATTAAAAATTCCATAAAGGAATAATTAAATAAGGAAAAATTAATTAAGGACTCTTAAAACATTCCAAATTAATTATTTTCCTAATCCATTAAAAATTCCATAAAGGAATAATTAAATAGGAAAAATAAATTAATTCTAAATTTATTCCTTTTCCTATTCCATGAAAATTCCAAAAAATAGGAACAATTAATAAGGAAAAATAAATTTATTCTAAATTTATTCTTTTCCTATTCCATGAGAATTCCCAAAAATAGGAATACTCAAAATAGGAAAATCGAATAATTTAGGAAAGTTGGATCTTGGCGGGAGAAGCACGGGTTGGGAGTCCCCGCGCCCCACCACCATCGAACGCCCCTCGGAGGAGCACGCCGCCGCCGCCTAGCCCACGCGCCACCACCAGTGGTGGTCGGCGTGGCCGAGAAGTCTCGGGAAGCCCCTCCCCTCGATCGAACACCATGGGGATCGATCATGGGGATGATCGATCCCGAGACCTTCTCTTCTTCGTCACGTGTCTTCTCCGGCGGTCGTTTCGCCATCGAACCAACGTAAAATAAATTACAAATTTTAATTACACTATCTGGTATCGATTCTATACGTGAAATCGACCCTATACCATTTCGGAAAAAGTAGAACGTAATAATAAATCCTAAATTCGGTCAACCCCAGAATTTTTACTATTACAAGCATTCACCACACATAAAACGAATCTCGACATGTCCGAGAGTTTAATAATCAAGAATAATATTATGACATTAATTAAAAAAATTAAATCTAGCCATAATAGTCGGAAACCCTGCAAGGTAGAACAATTTATCGAAAAATACCGTAAACGAAAACCAACGATCTGATACCAATTGTTGGAAATCGACATCCCGGAGTCGTCGGGAAACGCGGAATTGACAACTCCGATCGAAATCCCGCCACCGGAAAAATCCCACGTCACCAGACGTGGGGAGAAGCTCGATCGATCACCGTCTACGGGTGAGTAGCAGCCCGTCGGACGTGCCCGAACCCTCGCGGAACAGCCCCCATTGAACCCTAGCAGCGGGCCGAGCCGCCGCTGTTCGATCGAGGCATGCGCACGCCACCGGGTGCGCGCTAGGGTTCTTCCCGTAGCAGCCCCGTGCACGACTCGCGTGGCTCGCGAGTCCGCTGCGGGAAAACCCGCAGCTCGCTGCCAGCGGGCACGAGGTGGCCGCTTGACCCCCCAGGCGGCCGCTTGCCTGGGCAGTAAAGCCCTACGCGCAATCCTTCGCCGTCGGGTCACCTCCAGCCGCGGCGGTCCGGTGATCTTCGATCACCACCGCCCAACTCGACCCCGGTGAGGATCCCGAACCTCGGATCTTACGTTCAAGGTATTTTCACGATATTAAATTAAAATCATCGAAGGGGGTTCAACGATTTTACCGTTGTTCTCGTTGTACGGAGAAACGAGATCTTTGAAGACCTTGATGTTGGAAATCGATATCCCGGGCTATTAAAATTGCGGAAATAATAACCCGCCGACCGAAATCCCGTCGCCGGAGGACACGATCGCGAACCTCCTCACGAACCGGGGCCCGACCGAACGCCCAGCGAGGCCCGAAGGCCGCGTGCGCCAGCCGAGCCCCCGCGAGGGGGCCGCGATCGCCGTGCATGGCGATCGCATGGGGACTGCCCAGCAGCCCCCTGGCGGTGAGTCCGGCGACTCACGACCATCGTCCCACCAGCCGCGGCGCCAGCCCGCGGCGTCTCCCCCCGGCGATCCCCCCGTCTCCCTCGAAGCACGCCGGCAGCGAGGGGTGGTCGAGGGGGTTCATCCGCCGTGGCACCAGCCCACGGCAAACCCCCATCGATCGACCCTTGGTCGATCGCATGCCCCGGCTTCCAGCCGGGGCTTCCTCTACGCCGCGCGTCCAGCGGTTTAGGGTTTCGACCGCCGGCCTCGACTCCAAGCCGAGGGTGTTCTCGATCTCCTCCGGGGATCTCGAATCCCCGTCCGCGAAGTTCGTACGGTTCCCGGATCGTTCGTTCATGTATATATCACGATTATAAAACGCATAATCATAAGAGGGGGTTTATGATTATACCTACGTCTCGTTGTGCGGAGAAACGAGATGATTTGAAGACCTTCGAATCTTCCTACGTATTCCTTGCACTTCGTTTGAACGTCGTGTGGGCGATGATCCTCCGAACTCTTATGGATCTCCTTCACGAACTCTCTAGAATATCTAGTATGATAATCTTGTCTTATGAAATTGTGAAGACCATGTAGTGTTTTTATAGGCTACGTAGGGGATCTAAAGGAGGTGGAATATTGAGCTTCTAATATTAATGATTAAATTGAGCCCAAACCCAAATCTATTAATCCCATTAATATTAATTAATTTTATTTTCCACTATATAAAATTAATTGCACTCCCAATATTAAATCATATTATATCAAATAATATTATCTCCGGTAGTATTATTTATTCCGTGTATTTAGGATTTAAATATCCATGAATAAAATTTATTTATTGCTTAGTAAATTTATTCATCTCTTATGTCCGAGAATATTACCATTCAACTTTAATTATTATGCGGAACAAATCCACTCATGAGGTTTATATAATAATTCCTTATGTATTCATCTCGGGGATATTATAAACCTTACGTGATACACTTTCCCGCCAAGAATTCACGGCATGTCATATATAAAATATAGTGACCCAACTTTACCGGTAATTGACCAGATATTCTAATCGGTCAATTCCTTTGGAAAATCAAAGCCACTTATATTAAATATACACACCCGCAATAATATCGGGGATTAAGAATAAAATACTCTGAGATTTAAATCAATTATCAAAGGCAATCCTAATTGATAAATCTCAAGCGATCCGCCCAATACACCAAGTGTAGAAGTGTGATAAAATAATTAAGACAAATTATTTTCTCTCTCACACAACGACTATATCGATGGCTTGGTCCTTGTCCATCTAGGTCGCGAGCTACTGTTTGATTAAATACGAGTAACCGATAGTATGATCTTCCGTGTGACGACGCACACCATACTAACTACAACGTATATAATCTAGGACTATATTTGCATATATTTAATTATCAAATAATTAAAAGCAAACAATTGTTTATTTAATTAAATAGATTAAATGCTATGATCGGGAGTTTCCGTTACTTAAATCTAGACATTAAGTATACAACTCCAACACTTGAGACCTTCCCACGTATTCCTTGCACTTCGTTCGAATGTCGTGTGGGCGACGATCCTCCGAACTCCTATGGATCTCCTTCTCTTCTATCTCTCTCTAGAATTGTGATTTTCAAGTTATGAGAATAGAGAAGACCATGTAGTGATTTTATAGGCTACTTAGGGGATCTAAAGGAGGTAGAATATTGGGATTCCAATAGAATTAATTAAACTGAGCCCAAGCCCAAGTCTATTAATTAATCTATTAATTATATTTATTTTCCACTATATAAATATAATTGCACTCCCAATATTATACCATATTATATCAAATAATATTATCTCTCCGGTAGTATTATTTAGTCCGTGCGTTTAAGATAGAAATGTCCATGAATAAATTATATTTATTGCTAATTAATTTATTTATCTCTTTTATCCGAGACTAGTACCATTCATCCTTAATTATTATGCGGAACAAATCCACCTGCAGGGTTTACATAATAATTCCTTATGAACTCATCTCGGGGACATTATCAACCCTTATCGGGACACACTTTCCCGTCAAGAATTCACGGCATGTCATACATAAAATACAGTCACCTAACTTTACCGGTAATGGACTGAATATTCTAATCAGTCAATTCCTTTGGAAAATCAAAGTCACTAATATAAAATTTACACACCCGCAATAATATCAGGGATTAAGAATAAAATACACTGATATTTAAATCGATTATCTAAGGCAATCCTAATCGATAAATCTCAAGCGATCCGACCAATACACCAAGTGTACAAGTATGATAAAATAATTAAGACAAATTATTTTCTCTTTCATCCAACGACTATACCGATGGATTGGTCCTTGTCCATCTAGGTCGTGAGCAACTGTTCGATTATATACGAGTAACCGATAGTCTGATCTTCCGTGTGACGACCCACACCATACTAACTACAACGTATATAATCTAGGACTAAAATAATATCATTAAATCACTAACCGCATCTAAAATCCCATCAGATATGGTAAGACATGATAGTGTGGACGTTTACCTATCCGAATGATTTCGCAATTAGATTTGCTTCGACCGTACATCATCATAGCGTTACTTCGATGGGAAGGATACTATGAAGCGTACCTAAGTGTAAACCATTACTCAGTATCTAAGAAGATTGATAGGGATTCGCATATTCACCGCAAGACACGATAGTGTGGACGTTTACGTTAACATATACGGTCCTTCACTTTCTCCTATAACTGTCTACATCAGTTAATCAAAAATCTCATTCAGTGCAGCAAGCCACGATAGTGTGGACGTTTACTACACCAAAAGATTTTTATAAGTGACATCCAAATACTTGAATCATTAAATCTCTTTAATCAAGACGCGGTGAGTCATAAGTGAAACTCGAATTTTCTAACCAGTGATTGACCATGCAATCAACCATATCTCTCATAGAATGAGAGAGTTGACCAGACAATCGATCTAGTCATCAAATGACACGAAAGTCTCCAATTTGTGTCTTCGACATGACCAAGTGGCTTTGGCTACATTCCACTCCTCGGGGTGAAAATGAGTCGACTTGAAATCAGTTTCAGAAAGACAAATTAGGCATTGTTTGATAAACTCAATCAACGTTTCTCGTAAGAGGAATTACAAGAATTCTCCTCCAATGACTTATCTATACAAACTTCAAAAGTTTATAAAAGTCACAAAAAGAACAGCAATGTAGATCATGGGATTGTTTTCAATCCCTCTTCCACTTAGCTTTTTACAACAATGAATACACTATCTAATGCATAAATAAATATACATAAGCATGCATACATGAAATAAAGCACATAGAATATTATCACATAATCAAAATAATACTATAATATTATTTTCCAACTATTTTGGCTTTATCGCATCTCTGTACGCATCTTCTAGTCTTCAGTCTTCGTTCTTGAATGCTTCCATGTGACGGGAATATTAATTCCAATATTTAAATCCATAATTTTTAATAAATCCAAAAGTTACTTAATTTCAAAAATTAAGTCAATCGAATAAATAAAAAATAAATTAAATATTATTAATATTTTTATTATTTTTATTTTCCTTTTTCTATTCCATTAAATCTTTAGAATCCTATCCAAGACCCACTTGGAATATTCTAGAAGGTTTTCCATAATGAAATAAGGAAACAAAATAATTTAGGACTCATAATCCTTCCAAATTAATTTCTTTCCTAATTCATTAAAAATTCCATATAGGAATACTTAAATAAGGAAAAATTAATTAAGGACTTTCAAAACTTCCCAAATTAATTATTTTTCCAATCCATTAAAAATTCCATAAAGGAATAGACCATGCATATTTGAATCAACAACCACAGTCGAACTGTTCGATTAATTTACCAAACTATACAAGTCGAACAACACACAACAAAGCACAAGATCGATTCGAATCAAGCAGTGAATATGCAATATTATCAAGAAAACATGATATAATTTATCAAGCACTTCAAAATAAAGATACCAATATAAGTTCAAGTGGCACCCAATATTTCCAATAAATACTATTTATTTCGTGTGTGAATCACAACTAACTCAATTTCAAGAACATATGCAATATGAACAACACAATGCCAAATAACTCAAATTGATTTAACTTTCGAGTTTTAGAAGAAGTTCCACTCACCTGATAGACGATCAGACTTCATAAACGAGATAACTACACTTAGCTTGTCCATACAAGTCCACAAATTCTTTGTTGACATCCATCAATGACTAGTTGTAGTAACTATTTACAAATATATGAAGTGAATTACTTAGCACAGGGTTGAGAGTCAAAATATAGTTTTAAATAACTTATATAGACATCATTTTATAAATTAAGTTGAACAAGAAAGAAAAGTAATTTCAAGAATGTATTGCAAACTTGAATAATATGAAAAAAGAAGTGATTCTCTTTAAAACTTTTATAAATTGCAATAAAAATAGAACATAATAATACATATAACATTTCAGTAAGTGACTTTATATAATTTTAAACAAGTTGAGTTTTAGGTTAATACATAATTTGAAAGGATGTAAATAAACATGAATGAGTTATTTTATAATCTCAAAATCATTTTCAAACAAGTTCAAAATCAATTAAAATAATATATAAATATACACTTTAAACTTGAAAGTATAACAGTTCCAACCATCAAGATTCTAACTATAAATTGTCAATGTTCATTTTGCCCTTAAGCCAAGTCAAAGTATTCTGAAACTCATTAAACAACAATTAGTCACAATCTATCGACACAACCTCACAAATAATACATACACACATGTAGAATACCATCAAAACAAAACTTATACTATATAATCCACATTTATGTTTCCCACATGAACTATTATCTTCTATATATATTACAATGCTTCCAAACAAAAAGGGTAAAGTCGGAGTTCGGCGGTTCTAGACCTCGTCTCAACATTTCATTCATCAATTAACAAAATTAATTAGACACTTAAATTCTGTTGGAATCGACATCCCGGAGTCGTCGGGAAACGCGGCATTGACAACTCCGATCGAAATCTCTCCACCGGAAAAATCCCACGTCACCGGACGAGGGGAAGATGCCCCGAACGAGCACCATCCGTGGGCGAACCCACGGCGCTCGATCGCGTCTTGATCGTGGCGTGAGGGGCTCCTCAAAACAGCCCGTTGGGCATACCCGAACCCTCACGAACAGCCCCATCAAACCCTAGCCGCGGCCCGAGCCGCCACTTGTTCGATCGAGGCGTGCGCACGTCACCGGACGTGCGCTAGGGTTCATCCCGTAAAGCCCCGTGCGTGGCTGGCATGACACGCGAGTCCGCTGCGAGTCAGCTCGCTGCCAGCCGCACGAGGCGCCCGCCAACCTGCCGGGCCGCCGCCCGCGACCACCACCAGGCGGGCGCTTGCCTCCCCAGGCAGCGGGTCCGTGCGATCCTTGCCGCCGGGTCGCTCCAGCCGCGGCGGTCCAGTGATCCTCGATCAGCACCGCTCGGCTCGAACCCGGTGAGGATCCCAAACCTCGTATCTTACGTTCAACGATATTTTCACAATAATTAAATATTAAAATCATCGAGGAGTTCTATGATTTTACCTTGTTCTCGTTTGCTGGAAAATCGAGATATAGTTGATGACCTTGAGATCTTCTCACGTATTCCTTGCACTAGCTCGAACGTCAGGGTGGGCGACGATCTTCCGAACTCCATGGATCTCCTTCTCTTCTTTCTCTCTCTAGAATTGTGATCTTCAAGTTATGAGAATAGAGAAGACCATATAGTGCTTTTATAGGCTAAGTAGGGGAACTTAAGGAGGTGGAATATTGGGCTTCCAATAATAGTGATTAAATTGAGCCCAAGCTCAAATCTATTAATCTTTACTATAATTAATTATATTTATTTTCCACTATATAAATATAATTGCACTCCCAATATTATACCATATTATATCAAATAATATTATCTCCGGTAGTATTATTTATTCCGCATGTTTAAGATATAAATGTCCATGAATAAATTATATTTATTTCTAATTAATTTATTCATCTCTTATAATTCCGTGAATAGTATCACTCAACTTTATTATCATGCGGATCATAATCCACTTGCAAGGTTTACATGATAATCCTTATGAGCTCATCTTGGGGACATTATCAACCCTTATCGGGACACGCTTTTCCGTCAAGAATTCACAGGATGTCAAACATAAAATACAGTGACCCAACTTTACCTGTAATTGACTTGTTATTCTAATCAGTCAATCCCTTTGGAAAATCAAAGTCACTAATATTATATGCACACACCCGCAATAATATCAGGGATTAAGAATAAAATACACTGAGACTTATATCGATTATCCAAGACAATCTGAATCGATAAATCTCAAGCGGTTCGCCCAATTCACCAAGTGTACAAGTATAATAAAATAATTAAGACAAATTATTTTCTCTTTCATACAACGACTATACCGATGGATTGGTCCTTGTCCATCTAGGTCGTGAGCAACTGTTCGATTATATACGAGTAACCGATAATATGATCTTCCGTGTAATGTCGCACACTATACTAACTACAACGTACAAAATCTTGGACTATGGTTTGCACATATTTAATTAAATATAATTAAATGCAAATAATTGTTTATTATTAAATAGAATAAATGCTTTAGACGGAGTTCACATGTTACTTAAATCTAGACATTAAGTATATAACTCAATGAAATACTTCCTAAGTAACGAACAATTAGGCATAAGTCTTACCAAATTTCGATGCCGAACGATCAAAGGTTAATAGCGGTCAATGGTATGTCGTGGGGGAAGAAAAACAATGAAGGGTGGGCATTTTTGCTTCTGCCGTGTACCACCCATTTAGAGGTTAAGAAAAGGATCAATTAAAACACCTTTATTTTAATTTTTGGGATGCATGGATTAGGTGGCAACCATGCAAAAGTCCAACCAACACTTGTAATTCTATTAAAATATGTTTATAAATAAATAAAATGAATAAGAGATATATTGGTTGGGTTCATCAAAATTAATTTGGGTTACAAATTGAATTTAAATCAACATGCTCAAGCACAAGTTAATAATTAACAATATGAAAATAAATGTTTTATTAGTTTAGTACACATTAAATAATTCATGTAATATCAACAATAAATTTTAATAA
Organism: Euphrasia confusa; assembly: GCA_954870475.1. Lineage (NCBI taxonomy): Eukaryota > Viridiplantae > Streptophyta > Magnoliopsida > Lamiales > Orobanchaceae > Euphrasia > Euphrasia confusa. Next base: position 24,734,171 of record OX940961.1, read on the forward strand.
TTATAAGGAGTGTCACAAAATTTATTTTTTCAATTTAAAATACGATTATACCCTTATTTTTTGACAATTTTATTTTATTTATTTATTATTTAATAGTTTGATTAGTCCAACTTGCCAAATATAAAATGATATCAAATAAATGGTAAATGAATCGCACAATACATAATAGTATATTCAATTTACATTATAAGAATAAAAATATTTATTGCATGAAAATGTCAAATTATTTATTTACTATAATCACACATTCATTTCATTTATATATAATTGTAGCATTTCAACAATTGAGAACAAAATTTTGAACAAAATAATTAAAGAAGGAAAAATGAACAACGTAAAGATAGAAGTCGTTGTTGTGATCATGCTCCTTATGTGTGTTTTATCGGCACAAGGAGTCCAACCTGGTCTCTTTATAAAATGTTACCAGAATTGCATGATGAAAAGTGAAGGCCAGGCTGAACTCCATAAGAGGAAAGCGGCGTGCGCTCTTTTATGTGCGTTTGCAAAACAAGAACCAGAACCAGAACCAGAACCAGAACCAGAACCAAAACCAAAACGAAAACCAAAACGAAAACCAGAACCAGAACCAGAACCAGAACCAGAACCAAAACTTGTGCAATCGTAGTATAAGAAAGAAAAATGATGAGAGGAAATAATTAATTTTTGCATTGTAGTTATATTGTCATGCAATATATGTTATGCTGCTACAAATTAATTAATTAATTACCTTTTTCATTTACTTAACTTCGATTTAAGTACAATCATTATGGTGTAAATTTAAACAACTTTTAATATAATTTTTTTAATTTTTTATTATTAATGATGCAAACGAAAACGAAATTGAAAACTGGTCCAAAATCAATTTAACAATTTTTGTTATGCTCCAAATTTTTTTTTAATATGATCTTTGTCCATGCGGGGGCTCGGCTGTTCGCGCATTCGGGCGCGTTCGGTTCGGGCTCCGACTCGCATGCGGTGTTCGCGTATACTCCGGCGAAAGGATTTCGTTTGGGTTATCGATTTCCAACAGATATCACCACTGAAAATGTATCAATGACTAAGGAAAAATTCACTCCTTGTTTTTGTGAGAGGACAATCAGACTTCCAGTGCCCAGACTGCTTGCAACGGAAAACACTTGCCTTGCGGCTTGCACATCCCATCTCGTGGTTCAAAAACTAGGACCACTAGGTTTTCGTATCTTGCTTCATCTTTTCCATCTACCCGTCCATAGGTTCAAAACCATTTCTTGACACGGGAGGACAAAGAACACGAAGTACACATTGTACTACTCAGCAGTTAGGACATTGTCCAGATTTCGATTCCAATCATCATTCTAAGGGTCACTAAGTATAAATGCCTTATCATATATCACATAGTGGGGCAAAGTGATTTCAAACCTATAAGCACATAATACAAACAATCGATTTAATTCCGATATCATCTCCCTTAAATAATATCATTAAATCACTAACCGCATCTAAAATCCCATCAGATATGGTAAGACATGATAGTGTGGACGTTTACCTATCCGAATGATTTCGCAATTAGATTTGCTTCGATCATACATCATCATAGCGTTACTTCGATGGGAAGGATACTATGAAGCGTACCTAAGTGTAAACCATTACTCAGTATCTAAGAAGATTGTTAGGGATTCGCATATTCACCGCAAGACACGATAGTGTGGACGTTTACGTTAACATATACGGTCCTTCACTTTCTCCTATAACTGTCTACATCAGTTAATCAAAAATCTCATTCAGTGCAGCAATCCACGATAGAGTGGACGTTTACTACACCAAAAGATTTTTATAAGTGACAAACAAATACTTGAATCATTAAATCTCGTTAATCAAGACGCGGTGAGTCATAAGTGAAACTCGAAGTTTCTAACCAGTGATTGACCATGCAATCAACCATATCTCTTATAGAATGAGAGAGTTGACCAGACAATCGATCTAGTCATCAAATGACACGAAAGTCTCCAATTTGTGTCTTCGACATGACCAAGTGGCTTTGGCTACATTCCACTCTTCGGGGTGAGAATGAGTCGACTTGAAATCAGTTTCAGAAAGACAAATTAGGCATTGTTTGATAAACTCAATCAACGTTTCTCGTAAGAGGAATTACAAGAATTCTCCTCCAATGACTTATCTATACAAACTTCAAAAGTTTATAAAAGTCACAAAAAGAACAGCAATGTAGACCATGGGATTGTTTTCAATCCCTCTCCCACTTAGCTTTTTACAACAAGGAATACACTATCTAATGCATAAATAAATACACATAAGCATGCATACATGAAATAAAGCACATAAAATATTATCACATAATCAAAATAATACTATAGTATTATTTTCCGACTATTTTGGCTTTATCGCATCTCTGTACGCATCTTCTAGTCTTCAGTCTTCGTTCTTGAATGCTTCCATGTGACGGGAATATTAATTCCAATATTTAAATCCATTATTTTTAATAAATCCAAAAGTTACTTAATTTCAAAAATTAAGTCAATCGAATAAATAAAAAATAAATTAAATATTATTAATATTTTTATTATTTTTATTTTCCTTTTTCTATTCCATTAAATCTCTAGAATCCTATCCAAGACCACTTGGAATATTCTAGAAGGTTTTCCATAATGAAATAAGGAAACAAAATAATTTATGACTCATAATCCTTTCAAATTAATTTCTTTCCTAATTCATTAAAAATTCCATATAGGAATACTTAAATAAGGAAAAAATAATTAAGAACTTTCAAAACTTCCCAAATTAATTATTTTTCCAATCCATTAAAAATTCCATAAAGGAATAGACCATGCATATTTGAATCAACAACCACAGTCGAACTGTTCGATTAATTTACCAAACTATACAAGTCGAACAACACACAACAAAGCACAAGATCGATTCGAATCAAGCAGTGAATATGCAATATTATCAAGAAAACATGATATAATTTATCAAGCACTTCAAAATAAAGATTCCAATATAAGTTCAAGTGGCTCCCAATATTTCCAATAAATACCATTTATTTCGTGTGTGAATCACAACTAACTCAATTTCAAGAACATATGCAATATGAACAACACAATGCCAAATAACTCAAATTGATTTAACTTTCGAGTTTTAGAAGAAGTTCCACTCACCTGATAGACGATCAGACTTCATAAACGAGATAACTATGTTGGAAATCGATATCCCGGAATTAATAAATTAATTAAAATTAATTATCTAATTAATTCCGACCGAAATCCTTCGGAGATCGAATATCCGGGGTTGTCAAATTGCGGAACGACAACTCCAATCGAAATCCCGGTTGCCGGAAATCCGCCACGAACCTCCACGGGGATAGCCTAATCAAACAAACCCGCCACGGGGATAGCCCGTGGCTTGTTCGATCGAGTCACCACGTGTGGGCTCGCGGCTGTCCATGGCAGCCGCCTAGGGCTGCTCGTAGCAGCCCGTCGAGCATCCCCGAACCCTCGCGGACAGCCCCAACCTCCCGGAGGTTCGCCTCAATCAAGCCCTAGCCTCGACCCGAGTCGCGGCTGCCTAATCAAGGCGTGCGCACGCCACCGGGCGCGCGCTAGGGTTCAGCCCGTAGGTCCCCGCACGCAGCCAGCGAAGCCATGCGGATCCGCTGCGGGAAATCCCGCAGCCCGCTGCGAGCGCGCACGGGGAGGGCTCGGACAGCCCGCGAATCCGCTACGGGAAAAACCCGTAGCTCGCGGGCGAGCCCGTGCGTTCGAGTCCTTCGGCGTCCAGCCGAGGCTCACGCCCCCTCGACCCTCTCATGCTCGAGCCGTTGAGCCGCCGGCGGTCCGGTGATCTTCGATCACCACCGCCCGGTTCAACCTCGACATGGGTCGCGTTCACGGATCTTGGTTCACGATAATTTTACGATAATTAAAACGATTAAATCATAAAGGGGTTTTACGATTTACCTCGTTCTCGTTGTTCGGAAAAACGAAGAACTCAATTGATGACCTTGAGATCTTCCCACGTATTCCTTGCACTAGCTCGAACGTCGGGTGGGCGACGATCTTCCGAACTTCATGGATCTCCTCCACTCTTCAAGAACTTTATGATTGGCGTATCTTAGGTTAATGAATTGTGAAGACCATGTAGTGCTTTTATAGGCTACGTAGGGGATCAAAAGGAGATTAAATATTGGGCTTCTAATATTGAAAATTAAATTGGGTCCAACCCAAATCCATTAATTCTTATCAATATTAATTTTATTTATTTTCCACTATATAAATAAAATTGCACTCCCAATATTTATCCATATTATATCAAATAATATTTCTCCGGTAGTATTATTTATTCCGTGTATTTAAGATTTAAATATCCATGAATAAAATTAATTTATTGCTAATTAATTTATTCATCTCTTATATCCGAGAATAGTACCGTTCAACTTTAATTATTATGCGGATTAAATCCACCTGCAGGGTTTACATAATAATTCCTTATGAACTCATCTCGGGGATATTATCAACCCTTACGGGATACACTTTCCTGTCAAGTATTCACGGCATGTCATATATGAAATATAGTGACCCAACTCAACCGGTAATTGACCCAGTAATTAAACCGGTCAATTCCTTTGGAAAATCAAAGTCACTTATATTAAATATACACACCCGCAATAGTATCGGGGATTAAGAATAAAATACACTGAGACTTAAATCGATTATCGCCGGCAATCCTAATCGATAAATCTCAAACGATCCGCTCAATACACCAAGTGTACAAGTGTGATAAAATAATCAAGACATATCATTTTCTCTCTCACACAACGACTATACCGATGGATTGGTCCGTGTCCATCTAGGTCGTGAGCAACTGTTCGATTAAATACGAGTAACCGATAGTATGATCTTCTGTGTGGGCCCGACACACCATACTAACTACAACGTATAGAATCTAGGACTATAATTTGCATATGTTTAATTATAAATAATTAAACGCAAATAATTGTTTATTTAATTAAATAGATTAATGGCAATGGATTGGGAGTTTCCGTTACTTAAATCTAGACATTAAGTACATAACTCCAACAATCTCCCACTTGTACTAAGGTCTAGTCATTTCCTCCAAACTCCCGACTCCCATACTCATCACGTGCTTAAGTTGTACTTCCAAGAAGTACTATGTGAATGAGCACTCTAGGTTGCCGCTCTGAAGTTATCTTGGTGACTACAGCGTCGTCTCCCTTGACGATGACTCGTATCAGGTGGTACTTGCTCTATGTGTTATCTTACACTTATGGACTTGTGATTTCTTACCATTTGCCATCGCACCGCTATTTACATAGCCTTTGACAAATTAAGAATCACATCTAAGTCCCAGAGATTATCCCGGAGCTATACCAAAACTTCCGCTGCCTCTGAGGCCGCTATTTGGTTACTCATGGCAGAGTCCGAAAAGCATCGTGCTTATCACTCTTCCATGTTAAAACTCCTTCTCCTTCAATAGTGAAACACATAGCCTGATATCGACTTACACTGGTCCTCATTCGATTAGAAATCTAAGAGAATGTAATCCAAAGGAAGAGCTTGTCTGCTCCGTAATCCAGAACATAGTTTCCAGTACTTCGAAAGTACTTACAATGTTCATTACAGCAGTTCAGTATTCCTTTCCAGGATTACCTTGATATCCTCCCACTATACTAGTCGCATAGCAGATATCAGGTTCTCGTTTTCAACATTGCATTTATCAAGCTTTCCAAATTTGAAGTGTAGGAAACCGCTTTCATTGCTTCTATCTCCTTTTGTGTTCCAAAACACATATCCTTAGATAGATGCATTCCGTATCTGAAAGGTAACGAACCTTTCTCGGAATCTTGCATGTTAAAACGAACTATAATCATATATATGTAAGATGTCCAGGAGAAGTACAACTTCTTCCTATATCTTTCATAATGATTTATCCAGACAACCATCATTTCATGTCTGATTACATCTTTACATTGTTGCCAATGATAAAATGTTATCTACATAAAAACCCGAGAAACACCACCTTGTTTCCATCACGTTTCCAATACACACTATTCGTCTATGCTTTGATGAATCCATAAAATGGACTATCTCATCAACTTGCAAGTACCACGAACTCAATGCTTTGTTCCAACCCATAAATGGATTAACTAAGCTTGTACTCTAAATGATCTTGCCTCTTAGCAATAAACCTTATTGCTTTCTAAGAGAGCACATTTAGATCTAGTACTGCCTTTATGTAGATCCAGGGATCGATTTCATGTATACTAGGTCCAGAGTCCGAAGACTCTCCTAGTCTTATGAATATCTTCGGTTGTCACACAACCTCCCACTACAACGGCATTCCGGTGTATAAACAGTAATAACAGTAGGTGCAGTCAGTGGTGTACCGCTACTCGGTTCAGCTGGTTCTAAGTCTTAATCTCTCTCTCTCATTTCAAAGTATTACGTCACTTTGGGCTTGTGGTTCATCTAATAGTCTTCCTCTAAGAACCGGGCGTTAGAACTTATAACGTCCTTCTGGTTCATAGTACTATTGAACACACATCTTTTTGTTCTTCTAGGATATTCTACAACCGCACTTGAATGCGCCGTTGTTTCCAGACATATCCATAGAACATAGGTAGTTCCGTATAACTCATGCTTTTACTATTTCTATAAGAGTTCCATTTCTTATCTCCGACACACCATTTCTACACAAGAGTGTATGGTGTAGTCACTTGGGATCAAATCCCAATCTCTGATCAGTATGCCATGCATTCCTCAGACAGGCACTTGCCTCCGCGATTAGATCGCAGGCTTTCAATGGATATACCATGATGGTTCCCCACAATAGCTTTGTGTCCATTGACTTGTCAAAACACTTTGCTTTTGTGGCACATCAGGTATGCTAATCCATCTTTTCGAGTAATCATAAAATGAAGTACTCGTACCTTATTGTCTGAGTAAACAAGGTCTGCTTACATCAGAGTCAATCAATTCTTATACTTGTCCGGATCTTATATTTTATATCCATAAAGGATTGCTTAGTCATGTTATCTTCCAAATTAGATTCTTAGGTCGGAAGGTCCACTCCTTCAACTTAATTGATCAAAATATCAATTTTCGACCTTTGAACTTCTTATTTGAATAAACATGACTTAGCATAAGAATCCACAAGTATAATGATTCATTACAGAAATATCTCTTAAAAGTAAAACGAGTTTTATTCTACGGTTCGTTGCATCGTGGTGGACTTAGGATTCATCATTTATATATTGCTAGCTAATGTACCAGAATAGATAATATCCTTATTTCTTCTTATAACCATCAGATGATTAAAAGAAATAAAATATCCATTCATTAGAAATCCAGAACAAAGTTCTTTCTAATTTGAAAGGTACATAAAAGCAATAACCCAAAACGAAATCCTATAAAATGTCCTCCACTGCAACTGCTGCCTCCTCTACAGCATTGCCCATGTAGACTACGATTTCTTCTTTTTCAAGTCGTCGGGTTTCCTGGAACCCTCGCATTTAGAATGCGCATACCGTCAATGGTTCCATATCTACACACCAGGTTCCGGTAGATAATACCACTGACTATGTTTTACGACTAAAGAAGATTTCGTACTTTCTTTGAGAGGATATTCAGACTTCCAGTACCTAGACTGTTTGCATCGAGAACACTAGCCTATTGGCTTTCTCGCCCTATCTCGTGATCCAAGAAACTTAGGACCACTGGGTTTCTTTGCTTGCTTTTCCTATCCCCCGGTTTTGCCCTTAGGTTCGAAACCTTTGGCATTGGCTACAAGAGCTTGCGATTTCCGTCTCAACTCGTCTAAAAGGTCAATCATCTCAAAAAACGTGTTTAAGCGTTTCCTCGAAGCGACTGGCCTTTATGAGTATCCTCATCGCTTCTTGTCTAGCCGCCTATGTCATGTCTAAACATCTCCTTGAGTTTGAACATGATAAAATCAGTTCTTTCCTCAACAGTCGAGACATTAGTAGGTTCGGGAGAACAAAGCTCACTGAGTACAAACTTGTACTCTTTAACAGTCTAGGCAATGTCTAGATCTCTATTCCAATCAATACATTTTAGGGACCAGTGAGTTAAATTCCTCAAGTATCACATAAAGTGGGTTCAAAGCCATCCATAATCTATGAGCACATATAACAACAAACAATCGATTTAATCTCCGATATTATCTCCCTTAAATAATATCATTAAACCACTCATCACATCTAAAATCCCATCAGGTAAAGCAAGCCACGTTCGTGTGGACGTTTACCCACCCAAATGATTTAGCAATTAGATTTGCTTCGGTCATACAGCACTTATAGCGTAACCTCGTTGGGAGGAATACTATAACGCGTATCTAAGTGTAAACCATTACTCAGTACTAAGGCGAATCGTTTAGAATCGTTACGTCACCGCAAGCCACGTTCGTGTGGACGTTTACGACAACTCGCAACCCTTCACAATTCCCTATAACTGTCTACATCAATTATTCTAAAATCCCATTCAGTATAGCAAGCCACGTTCGTGTGGACGTTTACTATACCAAAAAGATTTATATAATTGACTCCCAATTACTTGATCCATTCGATCTTGTAAATCAAGACGCGGAGAATCATAAGTGAAACTCGAAGTTTCTAACCAGTGATTCACCATGCGAACAACCCTATCTCTCATTAGATGAGGGAGACGAGCAGACAATCGATCCATCTATAGATGACACAAATTAGAGACCTTCGTACCATTCTTTTATAGGTGGATCGATTGTCTGCTCGGCTCCCTCATTTATGAGAGATAGGGTCGTTCGCATGGTGAATCACTGGTTAGAAACTTCGAGTTTCACTTATGATTCTCCGTGTCTTGATCTACGAAATCGAATGAATCTTGTAATTGGGAGTCAATTATAAAAGTCTCTTGGCGTAGTAAACGTCCACACCACGTGGCTTGCTATGCTAACGGATTTTGGATTAATTGATGTAGACAGTTATAAGTGATTGTGAAGAGTTGTGAAATTGTCGTAAACGTCCACACCACGTGGCTTGCGGTGACGTAGCAATTCCAAGCGATGTACTTTAGTGCTGAGTGATGGTTTACACTTAGATACGCGTTATAGTATTCTTCACCACGAAGTTACGCTATAATCGATGTATGACCAAAGAAAATCTAATTGCTAAATCATTTGGGTGGGTAAACGTCCACACCACGTGGCTTGCCTTACCTGATGGGATTTTAGACGCAATTAGTAATTTAATGATATTATTTGAGGGAGATAATATCGGACATTAAATTGATTGTTTGTTTACATGTGCTTATAGGTTTAGAGAATAGCTATGAATCCACTTTCTGTGATACTCAAGGAACATAAACTCACTGGTCCCAATTACATTGATTGGAAGATAAATTTAGACATTGTCCTGACTGCTGAAGAGTACAAGTTTGTACTCTCTGATAAATGCCCTGCTGAGCCCACGGCTGCCTCAACTGATGAGGAAAAGGCAGCATATCGAAAGTGGAAAAAGGCTGATGAAATGGCTAGGTGCTATATTTTGGCTTCCATGTCAAATGTACTCCAAACCCAACATGAGACAATGGACACTGCCCGGGATATGATGTCTAACCTCAAGGAGATGTTTGGGGAGCAGGATCGTGCGGCAAGGCAAGAAGCCATGAGAGTCCTCATGTCGACTACTCAGTCTGAAGGAACGCCCGTTGGGGAGCACGTTCTCAAGATGATGAGTTTGTTGAATGAACTTGAGGTCCTAGGAGCTTCTATTGATGATGAGACGCAAGTCGACATCATACTCCAGTCTCTGACCCCTAAGTTTTAGCAGTTTCGTATGAGCTATAATATGGGTAAACTATCTTATACTCTTGCGCAACTCCTGACTGAACTGAAGGCGGCAGAGGGGATCTACAAGAAGGGCAAGTCTCAAGCGCTTGTAGCTACCAAGTCCAAAAGCTTGAAAGCTGTTGGAGGTAGGGGCAAGAAAAGGAAGCAAGCCTTGAAACCCAGTGGTGCCAAGAGGAATGGACCACGAGTGGGGGCTAGTAAGCCAAGGGGCAAGTGCTTCCGATGCAACAAGTCTGGACACTGGAAGTCTGAATGTCCTCTCAGAGGTACGAATTTTTCTTTAGTCGTAAAAACATAGTCAGCGGTATTATCTACCAGAATTCTGGTGTGTAGATATGGAACCACTGACGGTATGTGCATTGTTTTAAATGCAGGGGTTCCAGAAAACCCGGCGACTTAGATAAGAAGAGTTCGAGTCTACATGGGCGAAGCTGTTGGGGTAGCAGCGGTTGCAGTGGAAGACATTTATCTGTTTTAGGATTTCATTTCAAAGTTATTGCTTTATGTACCCCTTTATTTTGAAAAAGAACTTTTGTTCTGGTTTTCTTTATTAATGAATGGATATTTATTTCTTTAATCATTGAATGATTTATATAAGAAATAATGGCGTTATCTATTCTGGTACATTAGATAGCAATATATATGAATGATAAATCCTTAGTCTACCACGATGCAACAAACCGTTATGTATAACTTGTTTTACTTATTAGATATATTCTCTTATCAATCATTATACTTATGAATTCTTGAACTTAGTAGTATCTATTCAAAAGGGATTCAAAAGGTCGAAATTGATTTGATCAATTATAGTTGGAGGAATGGACCTCCCGACCTAAGAATCGATCTTGAAAGATGATACAACTAAGTTAACCTTTCTGGATAAAGGATGGAATACAAGTATTGAGAATGATTTATGATTAATGCGGTAACATGTGTAATTAGAGAGGTACGAGTTGTTCTTTCAAAGAATACTCGAAGATGGATTAGAATACTTGATGTGCCATAAAAGCAAAGTGTTTTTCGACACAAAGCTATTATGGGGAACCTTCAAAGTATATTCATTGAAGGCATGCGACTTGTTCGCGGAGGCTGTCACCTATCTAAATAACACATAGCATATATCAAGATTGAGATTAAGTCTCAAAGGATTACACCATACACTGATGTGTAGACATGGTGTGTCAGGAATAAGAAGTGGAATTCTAATAGTAAAAGGACAAGTTTATTCGGAACTACCTATGTTCTATGGACATTTCTGGATACAACGTCACATCCAATGTGGTTGTAGAATATCCTAGAAGAACAAGTAATCGTATGTTCAATAGTACTATGAACCAGAGGGGTGTCCTCGCCCGGTTCTTAGAGGAAGACTATTAGATGAACTACAATGCCCTAACTGACAAAGTACTTTAAAATGAGGAAAGGAAAGACTGAGAACCAGCCTAACCGAGTAGTAGTACACCACTAACTGCACCTAATGTTATTACTGTTATACACCGGAACGCCATTGCAGTGGGAGGTTGTTAAGCAACCGGAGATATTCATAAGACTGGAGGAGTTTTGAACTCTGGATCTAGTAGACATGAAATCGATCCCTAGTTCTGCATAAGGGTAAGTACCAATCTAAATGTGCCTACTTGGATAGCAATAAGTATTATTGTTAAGAGGCAAGATCATTTAGAAGTACAAGCTTAGTGAATCCATTTATGGATTATCACAAAGCTGTGGAACTTGCAAATAAAGGCAAGGAGAGGTGTGTTAGAGACGTAATGGAAACAAGGTGGTGTTTCTCGGAATTTTGTGTAGATAACACTTCATCGTTGGCAACAATGTAAAAGTGTTGTCATACATAAAATAGAGGTTGTCTAAATGAATCAAAGCATAAGATTAAGAGTAAGTTGGATCATGTTCTTGGAATCTCTCGATCTCTAGATAAGAACATTTGTACTCCTCTTAAGATATCTTATGCGATTATGGTTTGTTTTAAACATGCATAATTCTGAGAAAGGTTATTGCCTTTCGGGAACAGAATACATCTATCTAAAGGTATGTCTTTCGAACGCATAAAGGAGATAGATATAGACAATGCAGTTACCTACACTTCGAGTCTAGAGAGCTTTGTAGATGCAATGTTGTAAAACAAGAACCTGATATCAACTATGCGATTAGCGTAGTGGGAGGATATCAAAGTAATCTGGACAAGAGATATTCGAATGCTGTAAAAGTACTTGGAAGTACTGGATTACTAAGAAAAACGAAATCTTCTTAGATTACAGTTTCTCAGATCCAAAATCAGAGAAAGACCAGTGTAAGTCGATATCAGGCTATGTGTTCAATTTTGGAAGAGGTGGAACCTAAGGATGAAAGAGTGATAAGCGTGATGCTTCTCGGACTCTATCATAAACCGAATAGCAGCCTCAGAGGCAGCGGAAGTTTTGGTTAGGTTCCGGAATGACCTCTGAACTTGGATATGATTCTTGGTTCACCAAAGGCTATGTACATAGCGGTGCATGGTAAACTGGAAGAAGTCATAAGTTCAAAAGATGATGATAACACATAAAGCAAGTACCACCTGATTCGAGTCATCGTCTAGGGAGACGACGCAGTAGTCACCAAGATAACTTCAGAGCGGCAACCTAGATTGCTCATTCACATAATACTTCTGGGAAGTATAACTTAAGCACGTGATGAGTATGGGAGTCGGGAGTTTGGAGGAAATGACTAGACCTTAGTACAAGTGGGAGATTGTTGGAGTTGTGTACTTAATGTCTAGATTTAAGTATCGGTAAACTCCCGGATATAGCATTTAACCTATTTAATTAATAAACAATTATTTGCATTTAATTATTATTAATTAGTTATGCAAAATATAGTCCTGGATTTTATACGTTGTAGTTAGTATGGTGTGCATGGGCACACAGAAGATCATACTATCGGTTACTCGTATTTAATCGAACGGTTGCTCACGACCTAGATGGACCCGGACCAATCCATCGGTATAGTCGTTGTGTGAGAGAGAAAATAATTTATCTTAATTATTTTATCACACTTGTACACTTGGTGTATTGGGTGGATCGCTTGAGATTTATTGATTAGGATTGCCTTGGATAATCAATTTAAATCTCAGAGTATTTTATTCTTAATCCCCGATATTATTGCGGGTGTGTATATTTAATATTAGAGACTTTGATTTTCCAAAGGAATTAACCGATTTAATTATTGGGTTAATTACCGGTAAAATTGGGTCGCTATATTTTATATATGACATGCCGTGAATACTTGACGGGAAAGTGTATCCCGGAAGGGTTGATAATATCCCCGAGATGAGTTCATAAGGAATTATTGTGTAAACCTCATGAGTGGATTTGTTCCGCACAATAATAAAGGTTGAACGGTACTAGTCTCGGATATAAGAGATGAATATTATTTATTGAGCAATAAATAAATTTATTCATGGATATTTAAATCTTAAATACACGGAATAAATAATACTAACCGGAGAAATATTATTTGATATAATATGGATAAATATTGGGAGTGCAATTTTATTTATATAGTGGAAAATAAATAAAATTAATATTGATAAGGATTAATGGATTTGGGTTGGACCCAATTTAATCTTCAATATTAGAAGCTCAATATTTCATCTCCTTTTGATCCCCTACGTAGCCTATATAAGCACTACATGGTCTTCACTTTTCACAACACAACTTTTGACCTACGCCAATCATAAAGTCTTGAAGAGTGAAGGAGATCCATAGGAGTTCGATAGATCGTCGCCCACACGACGTTCGGACAAAGTGCGAGGAATACGTAGGAAGATCGCAAGGTCATCGTTAATTCGTTTCTCCGTACAACGAATCGAGGTAATATAATCGAGAACCCCCTCTATGATTATATGTTCGTTAATTGTGATGTATACATGAACAAGACGATCCGGGAACGTCGAGACCGGGATACGGGGATCACGCGATCCCCGTCGGGATCGAGAGGGGCGGCCGAACCCTAGGGTTCGACCGCCGGTACCGCGCGACGAAGGGCGAGCCCCGGCTGGACGCCGGGGCATGCGATCGACTTCGGTCGATCGCTGGGGTGCCACGGGCTGGTGCCGTAGCGGACCCCAGACGCCTCTTCGACGGCGGCGTGCGAAGCGGGAGACGCCGCGGCTGGACGCCGCGGCTGGGGCGATCGAGCCCTAGCTCGATCGCGGGGCCGTCGAGGGCTGGTGCCTCGACTGGCGCCCCTCCTCCCGTCGGATGGCTGCGGTGAGTCGTCGGACTCACCGCCAGGGGGCTGTTCCGAACAGCCCCATGGGGATGCCGCGCATCCCCGGCGATCGCCATGCACGGCGATCGCGAACCCCGCGATGGGGTTTGGCTAGGGTTTAGCCGCGGGTTCATCCCGCGGTGATGCTCTCGTCGAGCCCGGTTCTTCGTGGTGTTCGCGTTCGGTTTCCGGCGATAGGGTTTTCGGTCGGGTTATCGGTTCCGCATAAATTTTGATAGCCCGGGACATCGAATCCCAGCACAAACCCCCAACCGACTACTCTAGCCCCATCGACCTCGCGGCTTAACTAAAACCCTAAATCACCTTCGATCCGTCCCTGCCCAGATGCAAAATAACTTAGCTACTCATGCTGAAATTAAAAGGAAAAATAAATAAGGCAAATAGAACTATATTATTCATGCCTTCAAATCGTAAACGTTTTTGAAGGAAATCGAAAACAGAATTTAAAAACTTAAAAGCAAAACATAAAATAGGAAATTGTTTCTCAGCCCGAAGGCTGTATCTACTGCAAAACAAAGAAAGAGACTCGGGCGAACAGCTCCGATCTCTCTCCGGCGACTCCTCCGACGTCGGCGACTTGCTACGGGACCGGCGGCTCTCTCGATTTCTCGATGTGTAATGCTGTCTTGTCTTGCTGCCCGTCGCGCCCCAGCTTTTAAAGACTTCGATTTTGAATTTTGAAAACGCGGCTGTTTCTCCTCCCTAAGGAATATGAGTCAGCGGTCAATGAGTTGGGGGATAAGTCAGATCCCCCAATTTCAGGGATTCTTGTCCGCAGCCGCTCTCTGTCCAAATCTTCGTCTTCAGGTATCTTCTCCTCCACAGGTGTTCGGACCCGACACGGTACTTGGTAAGAATTCTGGGTCTTCTGCTTCATGACTTTACCCATTTGCCCGATGTGGTCAAATTGTTGCAGTCACTACCCACTCCAGAATACTTCTTTGCCCAAAGAAGGGGATTTCCTTGCCTCTTTTGCCCAGTGCGCCACCTGTTACCTGCATCCAAACACACTCTGCCCAAACACCTAATTGTGCCTTCCTAGACACACTACTGACTCAAACTGACTCAATAAAGGGTGTAAAAACGCTCTAAGATGAGCAAATAAAATGGCTCATCACATACTTATATATGAAGTAACACATACTTATATATGAAGTATGACATATTTCTATATGAAAGCTGAGATATATGAAGTATGCTATTATGAAATATATATGACGTATGACATATTTATATATGAAGTATGACATTTTTACATATGAAGTATGAAAATTACTATACTTATATATGAAATATATGTCAGTATAATAATAATTGTAACAGTTTACAATGAAGGATGAAGTCTATTTATTATGAAAGATAATGCAATATAGAGATGAAGTATGAGATGTATCACATCTTAGGTCGTCCGATTTGGCGCCTTTGTACAAATCGTTTGCAAAATATTCAACTTCAACAAGAATTTGTTAAATGATTAATATAATCAAGAACCCTGATAGTAGCACCTTAAAAGAATTTGTTAAATGATTAATATAATCAAGAACCCTGATAGTAGCAACTTAAAATTTTATCAAGAACTACACAATATCCTTTAACCTTTGGTTGCTTAATTTCGTTACACAAGTGGTGGTAGACCATGTGGAACAACATACTACTAGTAAATAAGAACACAAATATAAACAATACATATCCTCATGGCCTAAAACACTAGAACTAAAAAAATCGGCATTGCACAAACATCAAGTTCACAACTGAGTAGTCAAACCAAAAGAAATAAGCATCACCTCAACGACCTAAAAATTAAATAATTTTAAAAACATGAGGTAATGTCATTCAAGATTCAAGCAACCTAATTATAGCTAAATGCGCAGCAACTTAAAAAGTTCATTAAAAATCTAATTTACCTCTTGTTGATACTCCACTCCAGAGTCTTCAACTGGAGGAATCAAAGAGCATTGCATTAGCACCTGAAACGATGTATAATTTCCCAACCGATTCTGTATAAAATTTCAGCCCAACTAAAACTTAATTTATAACCTGATACTAGCATATAATACAATCTTAAATCCAATTTACAATCTATCAGGCAAACATCTCATTCTTTTGATTCCGTAAATACAAAAACCAACTAGCCAACTAAGGATGCAACTAAGTTAAGTTAAGCCAACTGACTCAACTCAAGTCCAACACCATGATGTTCAAACTTGTTTGATTAACAATCGAATTGAGACCGAAGAAGCCTTAATCGAGTCAAGATGTTGTGATACTTCATTCTTGTTCAAGCTTGGCTCATAATGTTAACGAACCGAGCTTAAACGAGCTTTAAACAATCTCGAGTCGTGCATCGTGTAGCTCGGTTCGATTTTTCAACCCTACAAGCAACAACACAATAGCACAAATATCACACACACCAACAAACAGTAACACACAATTTCAATTACCAAACCAATTTTTTTATCAAACCTCATTTCAATTACATAAAATTCACATATAAAAAAACAATTAAAAACAAAATAAAAAACAGTAAAAGAGGGCTAAACTTACTTTTTCGGCTGTCGGAGGTGAACGGAGAAGACGGGGGCTCCTCGGAGCTGGTGGTGTTGCGCGGTGGATCGAGGGCTTGTGGGCGTTGTTGTTGCTCAGAGTTCTTCGGCGTGGGAGCAGGCAGCGAGAAGGCGACGAGAAGACGACCAGCGGGGTGCGGTGGGTGGTGGCTGGCAGAGCGGTGTAAGCTGTGAGAAAGATCGAAAAAGATGGTGTTCCGAGAGTGAATTAGGCAAAGATGCTGGGCTGAGAAAAATCAAGTAAGACGTGTTGTGTTGCGGTGACGTAAGCACAAGTAATTAGATTTGGTCAATTTTTTTATATATTGGGCCTGGAGTAAGATGGTCATCTTGCTCCTATGGTGTAAGATATAACATCTCTTATTATAGTATCAATACTTAAAATGTTTTTTTCTCTAAAATCCTCAAAAAATAATTTGTTGAAAATCCGAAAAGTTCAACTAACTCATTTCAATTGAAAATATTATTTAAAATATATTAATTAATAGTCATAATTCGTATATTTTTTTAATAAAAATAATAATAATAAATTAATTAATACTTTTTTAGTAATTTATTTAATGTATGGTATGGTGTACACAAACAAAAGTTAGGTCGTAATCGGACCTAACCTTAAATACACGCGCGCGAGAGAGTAGAGGCCAAACCCACACCCTTCGCCACTACCAAAACCTTCAACAACTTAAACAATCAGCATTCCAACATTACATTTTCTTGAAATTCTCGGCACCTTTTTATTCTTTGTTCTTCAGTCAAACCCCCGCACCAATCTTTTCGCTTCCACCCACCCTATTATAATCAATCTTACAATCTTACACCGTTTCTACTATTCCTCCTCTGTTTTTTCCTCTTCTTACTTACTATGATCTCTTCGCTCAAGAACCCATCTTTCTCGCTTCATGGCTCCGATTTTCTCCGCCCGAGGAGAGATTTCCCCGGCCGCAGCTCGCCGGTTCTGCCGCCGCCTCTGCGATCTCGACGGAGCTTCGACCTCTCCCTCTCCAGACCCCTCCACGTCTCGAATGTGGTTTTCTCCGACGGAGGCAAAGGGAAGGAGCGGTCCCTCACTAGGCGCGGAGCTTTCGAGGCACATGCATCGGAGCCGATCGGAGGGCCGGCGGCGGCGCCCGATTCGGCGAGGAGACTGAAGATCGGGATTTACTTCGCCACTTGGTGGGGTCTGAACGTGATATTCAACATTTACAACAAGAAGGTGTTGAATGCGTTCCCCTACCCGTGGCTGACCTCCACGCTCTCTCTCGCTGCTGGGTCCCTCATAATGTTGATTTCTTGGGCTCTGAGAATTGCGGAGACTCCAAAGATTGATCTTGATTTCTGCAAAACCCTTTTTCCGGTAAGAAATTATTCTGGGTTTTAAGTTTATGCGATATGAGGTTTTGTGGGGTTTTCTTGTTTTATCAATTTGTGTAATTTGTTTTGTACTCTATTTTCTCTTTTTGTTTTTTTCAAAATTTATGATCTGGGCTGTTATTTCAGTGTTTTTTTTTTTTTATGATCTGGGCTGATGATGATTTTCTTTTTCTTGATTTCGGTTGTTAAAGATCAAAGCTTTTAATTCCTTGGTGGTTTGTCTGGGTTGGTGCTTGTTAGGTGGCTGTTGCACATACAATTGGGCATGTGGCGGCTACTGTGAGTATGTCCAAAGTGGCAGTCTCATTCACACACATAATCAAGAGTGGTGAGCCTGCATTCAGTGTCTTGGTTTCAAGGCTCATCTTGGGAGATACTTTTCCACCAGCCGTTTACTTGTCCCTCCTACCTATTATCGGCGGCTGTTGTCTGGCTGCTCTAACCGAGCTCAACTTCAACATGATTGGTAATTTATCTTTATATTCTTTTTGTTAGTTTTGACCGTTTATTAATTACCCCGAGTTCAAGTAGCGTGTTTCATAGAGTCGCATGATTCTTGTTCAAGTAGTTGGGTTGGGAATGTGAAATCGGGGATGGTGTTAAATGGGAGGACAAAAAAGTTTGTTTTCTGATGCGTGTTCATGTATGTGGACAGGTTTTATGGGGGCCATGATATCAAATTTGGCTTTTGTTTTCCGGAATATATTCTCCAAGAAGGGCATGATGGGGAAATCGGTTAGCGGGATGAACTACTATGCCTGCTTATCCATCATGTCTCTCTTAATACTTACTCCATTTGCAGTTGCTGTTGAGGGACCACAGATGTGGTCAGCCGGGCTTAACGAAGCTGTTTCTCAAATTGGACCCCAGATTGTTTGGTAATCAGGACTACCATTCTGTTTTCTTTTCTCGCTTTTATTTGATTTGTATAGTATCAGCTAGAAATATATTTTTATTATGAACAAATATGAACCAATTATATACTCAAAAGACGGAGCTGCAGTTCGCACTATGGGAGCTCGCGCCAAAATATCTGTTTATAATATGCACAAAAGTGTAGATAGTCTTTAAATTGAAGTGTTCTATAATAAAAATTGTTAATTTTACTATATCTCACTTCAAATTCAATTCTTGCAAAATGCAATCTTAATACTTTCTGAGGCTTTGGTTGTTTGATGATCAGCGGTGTTTTTAGGGAAGTTTTAAGGGGATGTGGTTAGGGTTTGTTCTTCTTCTGAGAAGGTGTGTAATTATAGAAATACATTGTAATGAGTCAAAAAAGATTGGTAGTTCATTTAGATTTTTTTATTTAGAAGTTTGGCTTCCGAACAAAGCCTTGATAAATAAATTGTTGTTATTGCTAATGAAATATGAATTTTCGTACATTTGGGTGAGTTTGTTATTTCTAATCCTATGTGACAACTGACAAGAGTCAAGTATAGACTGTAAACTCAAAATACCATCAAGGTAAGTAAAAAATGATGAATTTAACGCTTATGATGTCTAATCGTGGCCAGGCAAAATGATGTTCTATAGCACGTGGTTTCCGTTTTGTTGTATCCTACAAATTGTCTATTTTCTTGGTATTTCAGTTTCAATTTTCAACTTTATTGGATTTGAGGGAGCAGTCTTTTACTTTTTTAAATATTAATTTTTTATTACTTGCTCCGTTCTAGAAGAGTTGGGAGAAGGTTTTGGGCACGGAGATTAACAAAATGTTACTTTTTGATTTTTTTTATTAAAAATTAAAGTGTAAAATTGTATTTTAGTTGGAAAGTAAAGTAGTTGTGATTGAAGTTTAAAAAGTAGGGGATAAAATGTGTCGAATTGTATTTTAAAGTGAAAAAAAATTAATACTATATATATTTCCTTTTTTGGGGTGTCTTCTATTGTGGGACACCCCAAAAAGGAAAGTGTCCCAACTATTATGGGACGAAGGGAGTACAAGATTTGGATTTGGTTATAATGCCTTTTTTTGTGTGTGGTTGATATCTGCACATAGGTGGATGGCGGCCCAGAGTGTATTTTACCACTTCTACAATCAGGTGTCATACATGTCACTGGACGAGATATCTCCATTGACTTTTAGCATCGGGAACACCATGAAACGTATATCAGTCATTGTCTCGTCCATCATTATTTTTCAGACACCTGTACAACCCGTCAATGCCCTTGGAGCTGCGATCGCGGTTCTTGGAACTTTCTTGTACTCTCAGGTAAATTTCATGAACTTTCTTGTATGTTTTTGAATAATACTCTCAGAAACCCATGTGTTTACTTTAAGGTGGCCTTTTTGACTTACAATGATGGTGACTATTCGAAAATTGTGTGATCTTGTTTCCTTATTATCATGTCTCTGCATTTCGATTTTCTTCATTTCATGCATCTTTCTTATAAAACCTGAATATTTGTTAGCACATAGTATTTTTGTATTACTCATGTTTCCTCTGTGATTATAGAGTTTTTGAAGTCACTTAAAAAAGTTTTTGATAGTGGAAAAGTGCTAAAAAGGAATATTTCCAAACATCAAAATATTTTTGTTGTTTAATAAAAAAAAACAAAAAAAGCAGCGCATAATTCTTAATTCTTGTGTATTTTTCCAGTAGGAAAATCTTAACTTAATGCTCAACTCTTATAGTCTTATTTGATTAAACAATTTCACATTATTTAATATTTATTCATACATGGTTATCGAATAGTACTGTTGTATTCAACGTTGAGATTCAGACATTTATAAATTATTTTTGAAACTTAAATTTCAGCACAGTAATGACCCAGTATTTAGAAATGAGACTTCAGATTCATTTGTAATTTAATCAGATTGGGAAAATAGGTCTTTTAGTTTTCTGATTCTGTTTCTTGTTTGATTGTTCTCAGCATATTCACTAAACACGCACTTTTTAAATTTAATGATTTGCAAACACCTTTGGCTTGTGATATTCAACTGTTTAGGTTGTACCCCAATAAATCGCTTTTAGCTTGTAGACCTTAATCTAAGTTTTCCATACATAATTTACAGGCCAAGCAATGAAGAGCATGCAATTAAGATTTCTGATGAAGAGTTGTGCTGAATGAAGATTTTTCGATGAGAGATGTCTTTAGTCCATAGCTGAGTGGAGATGTTGATTTACCATTTTACCCTGTAGATAGTAATAATGAGTACCAAGATCCCTTTTTTCCTTAATTTTTCTATAGAGTTTGAATAGGTTGAACCATGTCATGATTCTTGTTTTGTAGTTTTACTAGAGAATTGAAATTTTGTTACCAATGATTGATGACACAGATCATTCAGTCTACTGAGGCTATCCAATAGTAAACAATGTGTATAATCATGAGAATATATAGTCACGATTGGTTCGATAAAAACTTCACATATTTGATGTCTAAAATTAACCTTATTCAATTTAGCAAGGGCATCATCAATGGAGGGGGGAGTTCACATGTTTTGACATCGAAAACTAGCCTTATAAATTCGAGCCTGACATGTTTTGACATCGGAAACTTGAGCTTTGTACAACCAAGTCGGGTCATCCATGGAAAGATGAAGAACAAGGAAGTCGGGTCATCCATGGAAGGATGAAGAACAAGAAGGTGTATTGGTTTAGGATTTTATTGGATTCTTTTAACTCAGAGGTATTCAATCCGGATTTTAAAAAATCTATTAAAATCTTGGGGTATTCAAAGATTTTAAAAAGTCAATTAAAATCTATATGTATTCAATAGTCTAGATTTTAAAGATTTTAAAACTCTATTGATTTTAAAAGATTCTCTTTAAAAAATACAAAAGAATTTCACCCTCCAAAATCTCTCAATCTGTATGAATTTCTAATTTACTGTATGATTTCTAATTTAATAAACTAAATTATGTTTAAAAAATAATAAAAACTAAAAAAATTATATAAAATTAAATAAAAAAACAAAACAGGAAAAGTATGTTTTAAAAAAAATACTTTGACAAAAAGAAAATTTTAAATAACAACGGTGCTTAACTATCAATAAAATTTCAAAAATATTATGATAAAAATAATTAAGGATATTTAAAAAAAATTAGTGAAGTAAATAAAAGATAAAAATAATACTATAATAATAGTTTTTTTGAATAATTTGAATAATTTTTTTTATACGAAAATATGTTTCATATAACAGTTGTCTCAATAATTTATGCCAGAAAGTTTATGGAAATTTATGTAAATGAATGAAAACGTATATTTCAATAATTTATGCCGGAAAGTTTATGGAAATTTATGTAAATGAATGAAAACGTATATTTCAAAATCTTTAAAGTATATGTATCAATAATTCAAGTTTATGGAAATTTATATAAATGAGAATAATTTTTTTTATACGAAAATATGTTTCATATAACAGTTGTCTCAATAATTTATGCCGGAAAGTTTATGGAAATTTATGTAAATGAATGAAAGCGTATATTTCAAAATCTTTAAAGTCTATGTATCAATAATTCAAGTTTATGGAAATTTATGTAAATGAATAAAAACGTATATTTCAAAATATTTTAAAGTTTTAATAACAAAAGTCAAAAGCCAGTCAAACTCTGGAAAGACGGGAAATTTACATACTTTTTAAAATCCATAAAAATCCAACAAAATCCGAATTGAATACACTCTCTAAATCTTTTTTGTTTTGGATCCGAATTGAATACACCCTCCTAAATCTTTTTTGGGTTCAATCAAAACGGTAATCGACACAATCAAAATATAAGTCAAAATTTTGATTGGAATCATGCAGGATAAGTTTGATCAAACCAATTATCAAGTTTCACAAAAGCCCTGTAATAATTGTACTACAAAAACTACATTTGTTTTCATGTTGAAACTTAGACTATCGGAACAAACAACAAAAATCTTTTTCAAGGAGGGAACTTTAATTTTCCAACCACAAAGTAATGTATTTTTACTACAAGAACTAAACATTTGATTTCATGTTGAAACTGAGACTATTAGAACAACAAAAATCTTTCTCAAGGAGGAACGCATAATTTCTGTCTGAAAATCACATATAAATTGAAATGATCCGTTTTCTTAGGATAGCGAACGCACTTTCACAGCTTTAAGTAGTTAATGGCGGTGTGAACATCTTTATCTCCTCTGCCGCTGCAGTTCAATACAACTTTGGTTCCATCTGGAAGAGTCGGGCATAGCTTCTCCAGGTAAGCCAGTGCATGAGACGTCTCCAATGCAGGAATAATGCCCTCTAGCCTAGATAATCTCTTAAAAGCTGTACATATATACAGGCGGAGTAAAAACAACATAATAGCAAACAACAATGCAAGTAGAATAGTATATGATATCATACCCAAAAAAATGGAGAAAGAGAGTGAAGACTAGTATTTCAAAACAGGGAATGTTGTGTAACTAATCAAAATATTTGAAATACTAGTCTTCACGGAGTTGTATATAACTAGTATTTGGAAGATAAATGAGTTTTTTTTGTTATCAGTCTAAACCTCAGGAGTTGTATATATATATATTTGTAATCATTGTATGATTGTAAGATAGAAATCCTGTGCTACTAGCTGAGCTTTCCCTGGCCTCTCGGCTTCTACTTTTTTATGAACAATTCTTAACACGACTTCAAAACAGCTAATGGAAAAGGGAGGCATTATTCCTCACCTTCTAAAGCCTCCTCATCAGTGACGCTATAGTACTCTGCCCGTCCAATATCCTTCAGAAAGCTGTGCTCCGGGCCCACTCCAGGGTAATCCAGTCTATAAGAGGCCGTAAAGCAAAAGAAATTTGTCAGACAAGACTATGCTATGGTGATATGAAGCGGAAACGGACTTGAGCCCACTATTCGTGGGCTGAAGATTAATATATATTTTTTTAAATATATTTATTTATTATTATTTATTTATTTTCAAATCATATCATATGCAGACACTGCAATTTCATCTTAAAAATTAACCACAAAAAACATTACCCTGCACTTATTGAATGCGGCTCGACTATCTGCCCGTCTTCATCCTGTAACAAGTAACTCATAGCCCCATGCAAGACTCCAACTTCTCCTTTAGTCAAGGTGGCCGCATGTTTACCACTGTCCAAGCCAAACCCAGCAGCCTCAACTCCAATAAGCCTAACATCTTTGTCATCAACAAATTCATGGAAGAGCCCAATGGCATTTGAACCTCCCCCGACACACGCAACAAGCACGTCTGGCTTTCCACCCCATTTCTCCAGTGCCTGTTTTCGGGTTTCCTTGCCAATCACGGCATGAAATTCCCTTACCATCATTGGGTATGGGTGGGGCCCAGCAACTGACCCAAGTATGTAATGAGTAGATTCTACGTTTGTCACCCAATCTCGTATGGCTTCGGACGTTGCGTCCTTCAGTGTGGCAGTCCCAGAATGAACTGGTCTAACCTGCATTTGAAATTCAGAATAAGTTTCAATGAAATCAAGAAAATAGTCATAAAACCAACTTAAGGGCTGCTAAAATTTAATAATCATAACACGGCTTGATTATATTTTTGGTTTGTTTTATATTCTTTCCGTCTCAGTCTAATAGTCCCCTTTCTCATTTTCACACGTTAATAAATGCATTTAACATAACTTATTAAACCAAAACAACACTCAATGTTTCTCTATAAGTATATTATACACTTTGACTATGATAGGCATAGAAATGCCTCGTTGCATAGACCAGTTTGTTAGGGTTAATCTCGAAAATTCATTGGACAAGTGACATACTTATCCCACACTCCCACCTAATCTAACAAATAACAATCAGAAAACAATATAAATATTCAAAAGTAAATACCCCAATCCCAAATTTCTACCTTAAAGCTTAAACCGAACTACAGTATCCGTAAACAGCTAGAATCCTGCATAACCCAATTTTCCAACACAGTCCTATAAATTAAATCCAAACGAGCCATTTGAATTAATTAAGAATAACCCTGAAAAAAAGTTGTACTGAAACAGACCTCAGCACCAAGAAGACGCATCCTGAAGACATTAAGCTTTTGCCTCTCCATATCTTGAGCCCCCATGTAGATAATACATTGCAACCCAAAGCGAGCACAAACAGTAGCCGTTGCAACACCATGTTGTCCGGCTCCAGTTTCAGCAATGATGCGCAGCTTGCCAAGGCGCTTTGCGAGCAATGCCTGGGCAACAGCATTGTTGATTTTGTGGGCCCCGGTGTGATTCAGGTCTTCCCTCTTGAGGTAAACCAGAGGCCCTTTTCCATCAGAATTTTTGTAGTGCTCCGTGAGTCTTTCAGCAAAATAAAGTGGGCTTTCCCTTCCAACATAGTCTTTCAAAATTCCATCTAGCTCTTTCTGCCATCAACACAATGAACAAAAAATTAAAAAAAAAAAAAACATCATTTTCTAATCACTTCAAATAAAATTAGAAAATCAAATTACTTTACATAAAATTCAAAATAATTTGCAAACAATAAGAATCCCAGTTTTTTTGTTACCAATTCGAACCCAGAAAAATGAAGAACGAATACAAACAAGAAGAATCAAAACCTGAAACTCATGATCCGTGGCGAGGGATTTGAAGGCGGCCTCGAGCTCGGTCAGAGCATACATCAGAGTTTCGGGTACGTATTTTCCGCCGAATTTCCCGAACCGGCCGAATGAATCCGGTCTCAACGGAGCCGCCTCCGCCGCCGCCGTCTGTAGCTCCTTTTCAACCGCCGTCGCCCCCATCTTGGTGAGCTTGCAAGCGATTGGATGGCTACGCGACTCGGAATGGCGAAAGGTCGCGAGTGGATTCGAACGTAGGGGCAACGGGTGATGATGGGTCTGACTTCGGCAAGCTGTGGAGACGGTCGATGACGAATAAAATAAGGCCATGTTTAGACTTTAGAACACGAATTCTAAGTTGAAGAATGATGGGCGCAAATTTTTAACTTCTGGTTCTGATTTCGTTGCCGGGTCGGGTAGCAATTAGCCAAACAGAAAATAAATTCTGAAAAGGAAATGAGGTTGGTGGGTGTAAATTCACAATTACTCCGTTTATTACTTTTTCCTAATTTGACAATGAGATTTTGTGGGTTCATAACTCATTACTATATATTTTCATTTTTATTGTATCTATAAAAAAAAAAACAAATAAAAATACTAGAAATAAACATAAGACAATGTTTGAAAAACGTAAAAGCTTTTCAAGTAATATTAGTTTTATTTTAAGCACAAAATATATACGCTTCTCTATTTTATTTACACACCTTTTTTTATTTTTATATTATTATAAAATATCTATTTCGCCCTTACTTATAATATTCCTAACTTTATTATATTGACGACAAATATTATCTACACGTTTTGTCAAACGTTTTTTTTTTTGCAAATTTTCAGAAAACACAACACTAGACTGATCTCCTTCAATAAAAATTTGATACCACAATTTTTATTAATTTGAAGCTAATTGGACAAATATTTGTTGAAGGCCACTTGTGAGTTGTCCCACATCGAATAATTGTGAGAGGAGAGTCTATGATATAAGCCTAGGGAGCTCTCCTACTTAGTACCATATGGTTTTGAGATAGATTGAGGCTCTCTAGTGCATATTCAAGCTCCCGCTCTCGTGTGTGCGCTAGGCGTGGGACCGCACTTGAACACCCCCATTTGGAATTTGACATGGTATCAGAGCCAGATTAATCCTTGTACGGGGTGCAGCGCGCCCCCTTTCGGGGTTCGGGGCGAAGCTCCGATGTTTTCGTTTTGGTTCGTTTTGGTTAATTGGTTAATTTTGGTTCGTTTTGGTTAATTGGTTCGTTTTGGTTGTTGGTTAATTTTGGTTCGTTTTGGATAATTGGTTCGTTTTGGTTGTTGGTTAATTTTGGTTCGCTTTGGTCAATTGGCGTTTTCGGTTTCGCTTGTTTTTCAATGGCTCCTAGTGAGGACTCGTTGCAGTCAATTAGTGTTCGTTTGGATGTGGCTTCAGAGTCTTTTGTTTACATCCACCGAGGCAGAGTATCGTGCTATGGCTTCCACTACGGCTGAGATTATATGGTTGCGCTCATAGATTTTTCGTCGACAAACTCTCTTTTTCGTTGACAAACTCTCGATGATTCTTGCTATACCATCGTGAGTTTGAGAGGGGGTGTTAATATTTATAGGATTAAGTTTACCTTTTGTTTATAGAATTAGGGTTTACCTTTTGTTTTGGCTATATAAAGCCTCTCTCTTGTATATTTTAGATAACGCTTATTTGTTCTAATACCACAAGTTTTCTACGTTTATCTTTTTCTTTCCTTAACCCTTGTTGGATTATATGAATCCTAACAATCTACACGTTTTTGTCAAACGTTTTTTTTTTGCAAATTTTCAGAAAACACAACACTAGACTGATCTCCTTCAATAAAAATTTGATATCACGATTTTTATTAATTTGAAGCTAATTGAACACCGTAAAAAGAACTAAACAAAACAAAAAAAAAAAAAAAGATTACGCAAAATCAAAAAATTACAAGTATACAAATCAACAAATAGAATTGATATGAGAGTTTCACTTCCTACCCCTAAAATATACTGCAAGTACTTAAGTAACTTTAGCAAATCAATGGAAGTCTACAACAACATAGTTAGAGGTGCACAGACGAGCGGGTTTGACCCGACCCGCCCACTCCACGGGTTAAAATTAACTTGACCCGTACAACCCGCAGACCCAACCCACCTTGGTGACCCACCCGCCCGCAGCCCGCTCAGCCCGCCCGATGAAACATCAATTTCAAATCTCCAGAGACCCATGCAGCCATTGTCATTAGAGGTGCACACATGTGCAAACCTGACCCGGCCCACCCAGGCCCGCACGCCTCCTGGGTCCATTTTAACCTAACTCGCTTGACCCGTGACCCAGCCCGTTTAGATGATGGGTCGGGCTCGAATTCAAAATCAGACCCACCAGCCTGCCCTACTCAGCCCGTCCCTCAACTTTATTTAAATGTGTAAATACTTTAATTTTTTTATTTTTTCATTGGTTAAGTTTTTTTATAATGGCCACATTTTACATTTTTTGTTGATTTGTGTACTACCCCATTAGGGTAAGATAGAAAAAACTCCACACTACCAACCCGCCAACTAAATTATTGTGAACATGGATGTCGACTACATCCATGTTCACAATAATTTTTTAAGCTCAGCCCAATTATAACTAATTAAACTGAATCAAAACCCAAATAGCCCAAATCAACTACCAGAAATTCAGTAAATTCAAACAAAATAGGCTAAATTATAATTTGCACAATACAAAACTGATCCAAACCCATTATAAAAGCCAATTTTTTAAATAAAAATTAAAACAAAATCATACTCTCTTTGTCCCATATTAAGGACATGTTTTTTGGGACTTAATTTCAGTACAATTTAGTTCAGTTCATATTGCTTTAGTTCAGTTTAGTTCAAATAGCTTCAGTTCAGTTTAGTTTAGTTCAGTTCAGTTCGTTTCAAAATAAATTAAATTAAAATAAAAAAACTAATTTTAATCAATAATTTTAAATATCGAGGGGGTCGAACGCGCTGTGGCTGATTTATCTCGGCCCCAAGCGACCGAAAGCACTGCCCTTTTCCAAGCTTTTGACCTGGACGAATAGAAAGGGAGGTTAGAGTGCGCTTACGCTGTATGAGGTCAGACACGGCTACGTCAATCTTTTCAGGAGTGTCCAAGAGGAGGTGCATGTCCCGAGCCGGCGTCTCGAGGGGAGGTGGTCCGCGTCGGAACTCGGGATCCGAGCGATGAGCATGGCGCTGGGTCTGCTGGCGGCGTCTGAGGCGTCGGGCCTCGGAGTTGCTGCGGAGGTAGTGGTTGGACGTGTTGTGGCCGTCTCGCTCCCTGGCGGTGGCGGCGTCTAACTCGATGGTCGGCATCTTCCCTCTCTTCAGCTTCTTCCTCGTGGCGGAGCGGGAGGAATATGACGCGGTGGCTCCATCAGACATGGCTTCGGCTCTTCTTTCTTTCTCTGGGTCTAGTATAACAACTCCTTCCTTCTAGCGCCAAATGTTTTAGCACGTTTTAGTCGGGTAGTATTATACGGGGCTGGGCTGTGTATAGAGGGTTTGAAACGATACTAATACATGTAAATTTATATTTTGGAGTAGGGGTTGAGCTAGATCTGGAAAAGAACAGAGGTTTTGAGCTTGAAGCTTCTTCTGAAGGATTTCTATTATCCAGCCTTTTAATATCGAGTTTATTCACTAATTAGTGCCGCCCTTTAATCTGAAGGGATAAGCCCCCTATTTATAGGATATTATGGAATGATTATATTCAGACCACGTATTAAGTCTATAGCATTAAATGGGGCTAGCAATGACCCGTTGCCCGTGATCCGTCATGTAGAAGATGCATTTGGGCTCACGTGGGAGATGTCTCCGCTCTCGGCAGCGAGTCCCTTCATTCGAGGCTGATCATGTGACCCGTGCTGCGGACTGAACCCGCGCCTCCCGTTGCCTTTCTGCATGGCTTGGTGACCCAAGCCGCAGGCCGAGTTCGCGCCTCCCGTGATCTCTCTGTACGGCTTGACGACCCGTGTAGCGAATCAAGAGCGTGACCCGGGTCATATACCCCTGCATGGCTCGCATGATGAATCCGTGACCCGGGCCTCAAGCTGAGTATGCGTCCCGCGTCATATCCTCGCATGGCTTCGCATGACGAACCCGTGACCCGGGCCTCGAGCTGAGTACGCGTCCCGCGTCATATCCTAGCATGGCTCGCTCGACGGGCCCGTGACCCGAGCCACGGGCGCACCTTGCGTCATCTCTCTATATGGCTGTTTTCGGCGGGTCTTTGCCCAGGTGTCCAATCCTTGAATATACGTTTTCGTATTTGATTTTTCCACCCCCAACATTGGCCCCCGGAGAGATCGCCGGAGGTTTTGTAATTTTCGGAAATGTCTCCGTCCGTTGAGGACCCTTGGTCAGCTGTACCCTGTAGACCGTCTCGCTTTAATTGTGGGGGTTGGTAGGTGGCCCTTCTCTGTACGTCGCCGCCCGTCTCGGGCAATCGTGATAAACTGGGTGTTTATGGCCCGTGTCTGCAACACTGAGGGGGCCATAAATGCGCCTGGGAATCGTGCTTAGGCGGTGGCCTCGAGTCTCGCTATCCATGGTCTTCAAAAGGCCGTTGAGTTAGGATTTGGCCATCGTCAGAAAATAAATCATGTCGAATTATCCTTCGAGTACTGCTAATTCTGGCGTGGGGCCCATTACTCACCCCCGGGAACGTGAACCCGGGGAAGATTCACTGGTGGCCACGCTGGAGTCCGGGATTAAACGCTTCATCGTGTCTCGGAAATTCCACCCTCGATACCACCGTGAGGTTCTTCTGATGTCGTCTCCTTTTTCGCAGATGTATGAGCACTTGTGGCCCGCTTTGCTCGCGGTCACCGACCCATCTGGCTGCCTATGGGTCTTTGACTTGATCTCGGGTGGAAACCGCTTGGGGATCGGAGGTATCGGATGGGCCGTCTTCGTCAAGCACATGCAACTGCAGGAAGGGTGGAGAGTGGAGCTGCGTTGGTTGGAGGTGGAAGATATCAACATCGCCGTCATCCGTGAAGATGGCTCTCTGGTCCCGGTGCCCGTCGCGGCCCAATGGCCTCTGTAAGCCGACGGGGCTGCCCCTTCTCATCTTTTCTCTGTTTATGTAACGAATAAGTCGCAAATTCGCTTCGTCTCTATCGTGCATGTAACGATCTTTGACTTTCTTAAATAAATAATAAATGAAAAAGAAAAGAAAAAGAGAAAAAGGTAAGTTTTCCGCGTGCCGGGTTGCGGACCCGGGTTACGAGCCCGAGTCTCGGTTTTTTACCGCGCGAAACTGTTTGGGTTCCTCGGGAGTCGAAAGGCCACACCGATTCCCTAGGTTAATGGTGACGCTTTATGCACGTCACGTCTCCTGGGATCTTTAAAAGATATTGTTGCCCTCGTCTTCTTCCCCGGCTCTCCAAAAATTCTTCTTCCGTTTATACAGAGGCTAAAATCATGGTGAGTTCGTCCATCGGCAGCAACGATTACGTCCCGCCGGAGATTATCTTCATCCCCTCTGATTCGGCCGTGGAGACCGATGCCGAGCCCACACGAGCCCCGCCGAAGGTGGTCGAGATTTCTTCGGATTCCGACCCGGAATTCGGAGACAGTCACCTCTCCATCGAACCCACGGTGGAGGCCACTCAATTCTGGCACTCGCGGACCCGGCCTGCGTTGTGGCGACGCATGGGCCTGCCTTTGCCGCCGCCACTCTCCGTTCCCTTTGCCGTCGTGGAGGATCGCCGGATCACGCTCCAAGATACCTTGGGCCAGAATTGGCCCATGAAGATGACTCGACTCCGTGACCGGCTCCATATCGCCAGGCGATATAGTCGTTACCTAGATAACGTCAGGGGACACCCTAGAATACTCGTTCACTAAGGCCCTGCGAGCGAAAGCGTTTAGTAGGCACGTGGATGGTATGGGCGTCAGATGTTTAGGAGAAAGCGACTAGACCTTAGTATAAGTGGGAGATTTATGGAGTTGTATACTTAATGTCTAGATTTAAGTAACATCTGAACTCCGTATAAAGCATTTATCCTATTTAATAATAAACAATCATATGCATTTAATTTATTTAATTATATTTAATTAAATATGTGCAAACCATAGTCCTAGATTTTATACGTTGTAGTTAGTATGGTGTGCGACGTCACACGGAAGATCATAATATCAGTTACTCGTATATAATCGAACAGTTGCTCACGACCTAGACGGACAAGGACCAATCCATCGGTATAGTCGTTGTATGAAAGAGAAAATAATTTGTATTAATTAATTTATCATACTTGTACACTTGGTGTATTGGGCGGACCGCTTGAGATTTATCGATTTTGATCGTGGCGGATGTGCGATCACCCGGGGTATGGCTGGGCAGCCCCGCACGGCTGCTACGAACAGCCGCGAGCCCCACGCGGGGGGCTCGATCGAACAAGTCACGGCTTTGCCCGCGGTTAGGGTTTCGGTTAGGTTTCTCCCCGTGGTGCTTCGTGGCGGGTTTCCGGCGTCCGGGAGTCGATTGGGGTTGTTGTTCCGCAACTTTGACAACTCCGGATATTCGATCTCCAAAGGGATATCGGTCGGACTTAATTAGATAATTTAATTAATTAATTTTATTTAAATTTATTAATTCCGGGATGTCGATTTCCAACAACCTTGAGGCCACAATTCATGAATGGTTGTAGATTTTTAGTCGACCTTATCGTCAAATCGCTGAAAATTATTGTATTTTGCAACAGTCTTCTTTTATGAAACGTCAAGTATTCCAATAATGTTATATGAAATATGATGTACCTTGTCGTCAAAGAAGAAGTTCAGAAACAAAAGTGTTGATTCAGCATATTAATACAAATCTTATGATTCAATACTCAAACTTAATGGTTGTTTGACATTTATTGATCATGTCGAAAGAATAGACATTATGATTACAACTCAACTAATATTATGCTTTATGTATTACTTTGAGCTCTATTATATAATGTTTTTGAAACTAATCGAAATCTTGTTTGTCAGGGATGTATACATTAATGTTGACATTAAGATACAAGATTAAGTCTATTAATTTTTAGAAAATTATGCGGACCATTACGAACAATAAAGTGTTTAAGTAGAAAACTAATATTGTGGTACATGGAAGGAACTATATCGATTAAATGATATAGAACCGTTATGACTCGTTTTAGTATATACTTAATTGTGAAATTATGAATACTAATATAATTAATGATTATGTTGTGCACATTATAATTTAAATCATGTATGTATATTTTACCACTCGGCCAAGTGGGAGAATGTAAGATATTTATATATATAATGGCCTTGTGCTATATATACATATATATATATATATAATTTGATTTAAATTATTAATATTATTTTGATTTGGTATGCGAAACAGTGCAGCGTTTCAGTTGTGTTTTTATCAGATTAAAAATCTGATATATATGAAACGGTGCAAACGAAACGGTGATAGAACGTTTCATCTTCCATCAATTTATGAATCTGGTCATCTCTCCCCTTATAAAAGCCCGATAGATTTCCTTCTATCAACATCAAGATTGATTAAAAACATCATTAATAAAATCATTATAATCTAAGGGATTAGTGAAAGGCGGGAGATAGAAACCGATTCTTCCTACAAGAAATTATCAAGACGCAGAATTATTGCTGCTCAATGTAAGTTTCCCGATTCAATCTAATTGCAATATTAAATCGATTCAATCTAATTGCAATATTAAATATATGATTGTGGGATTCATGAAGTTCAAGGTCTTTAATAATATGTATAAACTTACATGGTTATTTTATATTTTGTGTGTATTTTTAAATTTGCAGTTCAAATATGTAGAAGTTTCAATTTTCAATTATGATTAATGTTACACTTGCAACTTGCAAATAATTGAAAAGAAAAAGGGTAGAAGTTTCAATTTTCAATTAAGATTAATTTTACACTTGCAACTTGTAAATAATTGAAAAGGAAAAGGGGTAGGTTTGGTAATATGAAAAGGGTGTGTATAATTATAAGGGTGTAAAAATTTATATTGAAGCTCTAAATATTTTTACCTTTTATTTTATTTTAATTTTTTTTCAAGATTTTGAAATAAATTGAAGGCTTAAGATATTTACACCTCTATTATTATTTTACACACCACCAAGATTAGCACACCCCTTGTTAAATATCTATTTTATCATATTCTTTACCAAAACCTAATTTACTATCTACACCCCCTTTTATAATTAATCATTAGATCATGTTTAGTGAACAAGTTAAATTATCTCTAGTTAACCTAATATAACTTAGGCTGGGTTTATTTACACATCTACTATTACTAAACCCACCATTCCCGATAAATTCACCTCTCTAATTTTACAGAACGAATTAGTTCACCCAATTTCTTTACCAATTTTACTCTTCATCGCCAAATTTTTTAATCTGACGGCTGCACAACTTGGTAGTGGTTGGTCTCGTTCATGAGCTTGAACAGAGACAGTCTTCGCCGCCCTTCAATTAGCCAACGTCGCGGTACGCCTCAAGGATCTGTGAATCCTAGTCCTTGAGCCTCGTCACGAATCCTTGAGCCTCGTCACGAATTACGATGTTAGCAATATGCGATGTTGCAAAAACGAACAGGGGGCGGAAGCCCTCCTTCATGGCGGACTTGGTTTCGTTGACATTTCTTAGAAGTATATTTTATTTATTATTAATAATAATTAGGACTCTTGTTTGAAAAAAGAAAAAAAAATGTACAATCAATATATTGGAAAATTTAAAGCACAAGAACACGGTAAGTGAAAATGTGGCACAACACATTTTTACCTTATTATTGTTTTTTCGTTAATTTTTTTTTCATTTAATTTTTCTTTTCTAATTCTTATAAATTTTTAGATCTTTGTCGATGTGCTTCAATTTGATTTGACGTATTAATTTTATAGGTTTTAAGTGTTCCTAAAAAATGAAGTTGCATATTTGGTGAAAATGAATTCGTGAACACCATTACACGAATTCAAAAAGTAATAAAGGTATAATCGAAATCTGTGTTATAATTGAGCTGTATTTAGGTTAATATTTAAAATAAGGGTAATATAGTAATTTTAACGATGGTTAAAAAAATAAAATTAAAAAAGAGGTGAGTTTAGTAATATTGGAAGTGTAAATAAACTCACCCTATAAGTATATTGGATCAAAAGGTTTTTACTAGTGTTTGGTTCATTTTATAATATTTGAGATAACTATGGAAATATTACTTATAAAAAACAATGACCAAATTGTCTTCTCAAATATTATGTACGTGGGCACCTTCATCTCTCTCATCTTCTTTTCATTCTGCTTTCTTCTGGTAGAAGCCTGAACGCCAAAAACAATGACAAATAACATAAACAACATAATTTCAAAGAAAAACAATAATTAATTAAATATGATAGAATTAAGAATATATTTATTCAAAATTTAAAATAAAATACATTTTTTTCTTCGGAGTTGCAGTTATCTTGCATAGTTGCATTCGTCTTGCAGATCCATTCAAACAAAAAAAGTAAAAGAAAAACAAAGTAAAACACGTGTCTTTCATCTTTCATAATTGTAGATCAATTAAAAAACGCAAAAAGAAAACATAAAGAACGAAGGAAGAATAAAAAAAGTAAACCTAATTTTTTGTCCCTCGCAATCGCCAGTCGCAAACCGATAAAACAGAAAACAAATAAAAAAAATTATTTTTTGAAAGGGTGAATTTGTCATTCTCAAGACAACTTTTGAAACAAAGATTTACATCTCTTCAATATGGGTTGTTAAGTCTATAGAAGACCAACAGTAATTAATAACGGACCTTAAATATAGAAGACCAACAGTAATTAATAACGGACCTTAAATCTATAGCAGACCCATTAGTTTGTAACCAAACATAGGATATTATAGATAACTTAACTATCTAAGTCTTATATGGCTACCAAACATGCCCTTAAAGTATTAGGATAATTTTATTTTTTCTTCCGTTCCTCTCGGCTCCCACGCAGAAATGAAATTGAAGATTAACAACCTTTACTAGGAGGTCTGTTCCAGGAACGATGTCATGTAGAGCATCTCTGTCTTTTTGCGCGCCGAAGGGGAAGGGGCGGCGATTTATTTTTTTTGTTAGTTTTTAGTAGTCGTTTGTAGTACCGTTATAGTCGTTTAACATATTTTTGTGATTTGTGATGTTGCATTATTGGTGAATATGTCTTATTATCCTTATAGTTTGGTTTGACAAGGAAAATGAGTCGAAAATGAGCAAAAAACCGAGAGAAAATGCAGCAGTGCGCAGCCGCAGAAAAATGATCATAACACTATAGTCAACCGTTGGATGGAGCTGAAATTCAAACAACATCACAAACAGGGGCGGAGCCAGAAATTCAATCCAAGGTGGGCCAAATATCCAACCGTCCAAGGCTCCAAGCCAACCCCCAAATTCAAACTCTAGTGATGTTAACTTAAAACTTATACCAAATACAGTTTTGTGACTTTTTTTCAATATACAAGTTTTAAACCCTCAATTTTATACATTAATTTGTGAACATTATTTTCATAAATAAACAAAAATACAGTTTTGTGATTTTTTTTCCAATATACAAATTTTAAACCCTCAATTTTATACATTAATTTGTGAACATTATTTTCACAAATAAACAAAAAAAAAATCACATAAGGCAAAAACAATTAAGCAACATTGACAAAAAAAATAAGAAAAAAAATAAAAGTAAAAACCTAATTGGTGTCGAAAATCTAATGTGTAGTTCTCTTACTTGTGTACTCTCTGAAATTCTTTAATGACTGCGAGCTTGGGAATTTTTCTCGAAAAGTCAGTGCGAACTGCTTAAGTGGGTGCGGTGGAGATTTGCAAATTTTTACGGTGTTTTGAGAATTGAATTTTTATTATTATTTTTTATTTGAGTAAATATGTTAAGAGAGAAATTTGGGCTTTTGTATTTTGTGTGAACTAGTTAATTCTAAACAATAAAATTTTATTTAATATATATATATGGATTAACAATAAAATTTTATTTAATATATATAAGTACATTTTTAGCGCAATAAAAATTTATTTAATATATATACAGTAAATACCTTTTTTTATGCAATAAAATTTTATTATATATATAGGTATTTGTTTTTATTTTCAGCGTGGGCCATCGCTTACGCTGGTCTTGTACTAGCTCCGCCACTGATCACAAAGACATCACGCACTACCTTCCCAGCATTTCGGATCGACAAAATAATTCACAAAGAGAGAGATAATGCTTGAAGAATAGAGTTGACCGAAACTGCCAACACTCGCACTGATGGGTGTTCCAACGCATTATGCTATAAATTTCCTTTTTTTTCTTTTCTTTTGCAAACACACACATATACTAAGTCAATAGTAATGTTTCTCGTGAAATAAACTTGGGCGAATTATTTTGACAATTAGTTCGGTTAAAAAATTAATTGATTTTTAACATACTATAACGTCTTATCAGGCGGCGTCTGCATGCCTAACGGCCGCGACACAGTCTCCAACAGTTGGCATCTCCGTCAATGACAGTAGCACTCCTAGATATTGTCAATCATGGGGACGGATTTTCCTCCTCCGACGGCATTCGGGCTGTCGATTTTCATCTCCGACGAGTAAAGACAAATCATTGGAGGAGCGTGGGGTTGCTGGTTGCATCTGGATGGTGGTTTTAAAAATCACAAATCATGTTTTTAGAAATCAAATTACTGACATTTTCAGTGTGAATTTTTATTTTGGTATGATAAAGTGAATAATTAATCGATACATATAATAATAAAAAATTACATGATGTATAATTTGTTTGACCTTTAAGAAAAGGTTAAGAAATTGTTTGATCAACGGTTCTAAATTAAAGAGATAATTATAGTTTAGTGGCTGAACTATACACACTTTTATACTTTAGTGGCTCATTTTTTTATTTTTGTAGTTCAGTGGCTGAACTATAGCTTAATTACACTTTAGTGGCTGAAACGGCGGATATCGGCAACACGTGTCTTGCACGTGCATTCAGTTCACAAGTGTCACGATTACATTGGTTGAAGATGAGAAATTACTCTTTTATCCTTTTTATTATTTATTAGTTTTATTTATAAAAAGTGAATGAATTAAAAACTAATTAAAATCAAGGGGGGTTTCACGAAAAGAGTAATATCTAAGTATTTTAGTATAGTTAAATACTAATCTTTTGAATAATTGTAAAATAGTAAAGACTTCCCAAACTATCCTTTTCATTACCAAAATATAATAATTAACAAAAATTAATCTTCCTTTTTTTTTCTTTATACTCCATAAACAAGAAACTACCCTAAAACCCCAACACGCCACTTTCACGTTCATTCGAATACAAACCCACCCACCCCGTTCGTCCTCACCGACATCCCCCTCCTCTCCCAAATTAGAGACGGTGTATGATTGTGATTAGCATAATTCCAGTTTCGACGGGAAATAACTCTGTAAAGATTTCATACCGGGATCGTGCATCTCGATATCGGTTGCGATCTATTCTTCAATTTTTAAGGTAATGTTTTATCTATTTTGATTTGGTTTCACCATTGAGTTTTTACTTGGGTTTGAAAGAAATTGATCACATGCAGTGACTACCCCCTAATCGTGCGACTTAAAAAATTGCTAATTGGGTTTGATGCGTGTTGCAGACTGATTGTGCCTAATTGTGATTGTTGTGTGCTGTAGACTGATGATTTCCCTAGAATAAATATTTTTACGTATTTTTAGTTGTTATTTTCACTAATCTTACTTTTTAGTTGATTGTTCTCCATACAAGTTCTTCTATTTTTCTATGTTTGACATGTTTATAAACATGGATTGTATTAGTAACTATGTGGATTTGATTGGAAAGTTTTGCAATTAATGTGTTTTAGTTTCTTTCTTTACGAACTACTGAACTACTGTATTAAATTTTATTTGAAATTGTAAAGAAGAAAACTCGCTCTCGTTCTCACCCAGATTGCACTCCATAGACGGTGGAACAAGATTTGTAATTTGAAGAACCAAGATTCTAAACCTACAGTGAAGTCGGAGTTCTCAAAACCCAATTGATTTTCGGATGCTTTAATCCATCTTTCAATCGGGCTAGTTTCCGACTCCGGTAATCATGTTTCCCTTTCTCTTCTTCTTATTCATATTCTCGTTTCTATGGACTTCCCTTTGCTACTAATTTGTTGTTCAATTCATCTTTATTTTCAGGAAACCCCAATTGAAATAGTACTTATACAAAAGTAGTTTTTACGAAGAGCACAAAAATCGGACTACTGGGACTATCTAATTGCAAGGCATTTTAGTATACTAGATATGTTTTCGACCTCTCTCCTCTTCTCTTTTTTTCCGTAGTATTTTCTTTGCAAATATTATATACTCCACTATCTTGAAACAATCAAACATTCTACTATGATTATCTAATATATGATATATGCAGTATATGGAATTCAAATATGATACATGTTTATTGTTTTTTATTCTCTACTTTTGATTCAAGTTTGTTAGTTTTTGATGTATTAGTTTTACTCCAGATTATAAGTGGTTAGATTTTCGTGTTCTCCAGGTTACATTTTAATGTTTTAGTTTGTGAAGTGTACTGCTTCGGCGTGGTGCTGCTACTCGTGACAGGACAGCGGCCCACCGGTGGAGAGTTCGGCGAAGGCGTGGACAAGGTGTTCGAAGAATTTCCGCAAAGAGAACATCGTCCCCGAGGATGAAGCCATGCACCTGATCTTCATAACAATGCTCTGCTTCCAAGAGAACAACGTCAAGCAGCCCACCATGAGGGAGGTGGTGCAGATGTGTTGTCGGAATGTAAACTAATCTAAACTAATTTTGTGAGTTTCGTTCTTAGTTTTATGTAATACAAACTAAACTAATTTTGTTCATACTAGTTTTGCAATGCGTTCTATATAGTTTTTTCTAGTTTCTCGTTCTTAATTTTGTAATTTAATTTTGTGTAATACCAACTAAACTAATTTTGTTCATACTAGTTTTAATGCGTTCGTTATAATGTTTCCTAGTTTCTCGTTCTTAATTTTGTAATTTAATTACTAGTTTTTTGTTAGTTTCATTTCTAATTTTGTAAACAATTATCAATTTATATTATTATAACTCATTGTTTTTTGCTAGTTTCGTTCTTAGTTTTGTAATACAATTTTGCTAGTTCTGTTATAACTCATTGTTTTTTTGTTAGTTCCGTTCTTAGTATTGTAATATAATTGCTAGTTTTTTGCTAGTTTTCACGCATTACAAAACTAGTATGAACAAAATTAGTTTAGTTTATATTACACATAACTAAGAACGAAACACACAAAAAATTGATAATTTTATCACACCGCCTTAATTAGCCAATGGTTACATTCCGACAACATACATAGATCAATTGTTGATATCATCACTAAATAAGAAAAGAAGTTCAAGCTGTAATATTAGCTTTGCGTCCATGACTCCCTTTGATGGGCCTTCTCTGCGTTGCCGACAACGAGTTTGATCGACGGTGAAGGAGCATCGATCGGTTGAAGCCACTCACTCACATTGGAAACACAGTATCGATCCCAATGCGCTAATCAAGCTATATACTTTGCTATGTAAGTTGTCAATTGATCTAAAAAATAGCGGGAGAAGCGGCGATGGACTGACATTCCAATAAAACTGATGTATTGTTTAGAGACTTATGAGGGGATTTACAATTCGACATTCTCCTGTTGCCTACTTAGTACCCAGGTACGAGTCCACCAACTTCACTGTATCACTCAAGCTATGACGAAAATTCCAAACTATATGCATCAATTCCACACACCTTTTGCTAAAGGATGCGTTTGTACTTACATGAACCTCGTCGCGACTTCGTTAACCAAAAAAAAAAAAACCTCGTCGCGACTTTGGGCGGTGAAGACGTTTTTATGAGTGTGTGTTTTCAAGCGGCGGACG
The DNA here is from genome assembly GCA_954870475.1 of Euphrasia confusa. Lineage (NCBI taxonomy): Eukaryota > Viridiplantae > Streptophyta > Magnoliopsida > Lamiales > Orobanchaceae > Euphrasia > Euphrasia confusa. Next base: position 24,774,700 of record OX940961.1, read on the forward strand.
TAGAAGTTGATGTTTTGGATGATCACCGCAGCGTTGCTGAAGATGAAGTCGACGATGCTGTAGACGTCGCACTCGCGGTAGAATTGGCGAAGAGAGTGGACGTCCACGAAGCTGCACTGAGGGCCACAGCCTGGACCAAATCGTAATTGAAATTCAGGAAGAACGAATCAATTGAAAATTGAAAATCCAAAAATAAAAAAAATCCTCAATAGAAACACTACCTATGCGACTGATTAGGGTTTTAGTGTGGATTGCGGCTCGAGTCCACGAGCTCTTTTGAGATCGCCGACACCATTTTCTTCTCTCCTTTTCTCTGCGTACAACTCTCTCTCTCTCTCTCTCTCTAACTTTTTCATGAATATTATTGAGCTTTTATGTTTTGAGTGAAACGAAGAGATTTGTTGAGAAGTGTTACTGGAATATTTAAAGGTTAATATATTTATTTAGTTATAATATAGAGGTTAAATAAGACATTTTGAATTCGAAAAATATACTTAAAACATAAAAATAAAACTTATTACTAGCTTAAAGTATAATAAAGAAACATTTAATTTACTATTCTTATTAAATGTTAAAAGTATGGTATTTTTTTTAGAGGCCTCCCGATTTTTGAACAGATTTATAAAAATTCTATTTATTTTGTCCCCTCCCATAAGTTTACATTTATTTTAGACAATTTGTAAAGGAATTGTCTAAGTTACCCTTATCTTTTTCAAAACTAATAAAAAAAGAACAAAAAAACAAAACAAAAGTCAAAAAAAATTAAAAAAATTGGTCCCCCCAAATCTTTTCTCTTCTCTCTCTTTTCTCTCCCGTTCGGTCCCCCAACCCTACCAAAACTGCCGGCGATTTTTTGAGAATCAACAAATCCGACCACTTCAATTCAGGCGAATCGCAATGGCTGACAACAACGAACAACAAGACGAGCAACAATGGCCGATTCAACCTCCGGTAAGTGCCGAAACCTAGCTTTTTTCAATTTCTAAAATTCGATTTTTTTTCAATAATGTGTTGAATTTGATGCGAAAATTGCTAGTATTTGAGTGTATTAGAGTTCCCTGTTGTGTTTTAGTTGATTTAGAATCGAAATTCAGTGTTGAATTGCTTGTTAAAATTCTGAAAATCTGGGTTTTGGGCCGCTGTTCCAGGCTACACGGTAGCGCTACACGGTAGCGCTACACGGTGGTGATTTTCTCGGTCACCGTGTAGCTACCTGCCGTGTAGCCGATTACTGACCTCAAAATCCCGGTTACATGGTGTGAATTACTCGGTCCCATGTACCCGGTTAATCGGGTACACGGTACCGTGTACCCGGTCAGAACACGGTACCGTGTACCCGGTTAACCGGCTACACGGTACCGTGTAGCCGGTCAGAACAGAATTTTTTTTTTTTTTTATTTGATTAAAAATGTAATATTTATTTATTTGACTTTTTTTGCAGGAGGGATTCAACTGGAGGAGGCCACAGTTCATTCACACGACGAAGAACCTAAATTTGTACGATAAAGATGGCGTACTAGAAGAAATTAAAGCCACGCTGACGTCCATTGACCCTACCCATGCGACTATTCGCACATTTAGGGACAGTTGTTTTGGGTTTTTTCTCTGGATTCAGAGATCTGGAAGATCAAACGTGGCCATGCATCACCTCCTAGCTCGGGAGATCGTGGGTGCGACGATACCTCCGTTCGAGCATTGGTTTTTCGTCGGGGGTCAGACTATTCGCTTTCGAGCACAGGAGTATGCCCTGATCACCGGACTTCGATTTGGTGCTCACGCATTTGATCCTTCAGACAGGGCCAGCCACTCGATTTCTGAGCAGTCTATTTACCACAGACACTTCAGACAGCCGACGCTGATTTCAGTGCTTCGTACGAGATTCAGGTCTCTGAGTATGGGCCACGACCCGGCCGACTACCTGAAGGCGGCCAACTTGCTGGTTTATTATTTCTTTTTGTTGTGCCGAGACGACATCACGGTCGAGAGTTGGGCTTGGGCTTTTGTCGAGGACGTTGATGGATGGGAGTCGTTTCCCTGGGGATCCTACACCTGGCAGATCATGTCGCACTACATCAGCATAGCTGCGATGAAGCCCGGTCAGGTTGACAAGAGGGCATACCACATTTACGGTCCAATTTGGGCCTTTCAGCTTTGGTCGTACGAGGCCATACCGAGCCTGGGCAGTGTCTGCGGAGTGCGGATGGAGAAAAGAAAGAGGCCTCGGTTTTTGAACTGGAAATCGATTGGATGCACCCTCGATTTCACTCATTTCTTCGAGGACGATGAGGTAAATTTTGTGAAATTAATGTTTTAAATTATTTATTTCCTTTAATTAATGCTTAATAAATTAATTTTCATTTGTTTTCAGCTTGTGGTCCTCTCGACTCTAGAGCCGACACGCAAGGAGGCGAGGAGTGTGTACTACACTTCGTTCCTTAACAGAGGAGCAGACGAAGTGAGGTATGATGCTCCTGCTAGGATTGGACATGCTCCGATCGGAGCACAGGCTGCAGAACCGGTGACGAAGAATAAGAAGAGCTTGATAGAGCGCGTGGCCGGACGCGTGTCCAAGGCAATGGACAAGATTACGGGCGATGTCCCTCAGACTAGTCGACGCACGCGTGACGACAGGACACCCGATTCATCTGCCGAGCGGCATGCATCTCAGCGTGCATCTCATCGAGCCCGACGAGAGCCCTCTCCTGCAGCTGAGGCACATGAGGCACCTGAGGCTTCAGATGACAGTACCGATCGACGCATTGATCGACGGCTCCACAAGATCCTCAACGATGAGTCTGAAACTGGATTTATGGGCCGATTGACTGCCCGGATGAGGAGGATACAGAAGGAGGGCAACGACAGTCTGATGGAGCAGTTTCGGGGGTTTTTCGGTCGCAGGCGATACTCTCGGAGTCGCCCTTGTCCTTCTGATGCATCTCAGGGCGGTTTTCCGGCTGCTCGGCATTCTATCAGCGCGCCTCCTCGCTATCAGGACTCGGAGCCCGAAGAGTTGGTTGATGTTGATATCAGGGTTTCGTCTGGGGACAGGCGACACAGTTTTGCTGGTTATCGCAGGTCGCCACTTGACGAGCCGACCCATGCCGAGTCTTTCCATGCCGAGTCGACCCACGTCGAGCAGCAGCCTCAGGTCGAGCAGCAGCCCCTGTACGAGCAGCAGCCCCAGTACGAGCAGACGACCGTTGGCGATAGCTATCGCACACCGGCACAGACTCAGGCTGTCTGGGCAGATAGCGGTCATTCTTCGCCACCGAGGGCGCTGCGTGATTTTGAGGGTGTCTTCGGTGCCTTCCCAGCGATTCCCACCCACGGCATCTTCACTCCGACTACTGCTTATCGGCCAGAGTATGATCCTGGTTTTATTGTACCGAGGGGGGCTGATATACCGCAGGAGATCGTTGATGCAGAGACTTTTTTTCCGCCTGCGTCTCAAGTCGAGTTGTTCAAGATTACATCTCCCGTGGAAAATGAACACGTAAAAGAGATTGCATTGTCGGAAGAGGAGAAAGAACTTGGGGATGATGAGGAGGAGGAGGATGATGTCGCCGAGAGTAGTCTCGGACCCCGTGTGAGGAGGCCCTCGGCAGCTCTTCGGAGCCCGTACGTCGCGCAGTTCGCTCGGAGAGGCAGCGAGAAGGTTAGGGCGCTCTATTCGATGTTCCGTCGTGAGGGGCATGGAATGAGTGTTTATATCCCTTTCAACGAAGTGTATCTGGACCAGAAGTACTTCGAGCGGATTGAGTCACTACATCAATTGTACGCGGACATGGTAAGTTAATTTGTAGTTAAACTTTGAAATTTATAATGTTTATTAAATTGTGCTTAACTGTGATATGTATATTTTTCAGGAGATTGACATGTACATTACGTACCTGCGCGACAAGATAAAGTCCGGCAAGGGTTTAAAAGATGAAGTCACTCCAAGGAAGACTATACTCTTGTGTACCGAGTTCTTCGTAAGATCCAATCATCCTATCAAATACAAGTTTTTTTTTATTATTTTCCTAATACTAATCGTTTAAATTTATTTTAAATTAACAGGGCGCTATGAAGACCCAGTACGCTAGGATTGCGATCCCACGTGCACATGCAAGGAGAACGAACTTGGAGAAGAAATATGAGACCTGGGCACCGCCGGACTTCATGCTGAAATACATCACGGGAGACGGTAGGCACGAGAGTTGGGAACACGCACGAGAGGTAATTTAAAGAACCGTACATTTTTTTTTTTAAATTCAATTTAATATTTTAATTTAATTGTAAATAACGTTTTACTTTATTTTTATTTTTGTAGGTGATAACGGTCTGTAATACCGGGGACCATTGGGTCGTGATAAAGATTGACCTGAATCTCTGGACTATACAGTTGTACGACTCGTTGTGGTGGCGTTGTCCGGAACTAACTGCCAAGTCTCGTGTACTAATGCCGGTGTTGGAGTTGTTGCCTCGTCTTTTGGTAGCTGCAGGCTTTTGGGAGGGTCCAAACTTGTTTCATCGAACCCACAAGAAGACTTCTATGCAGGTCGAAGCCCCGTTGGAGCAGTTTATCCAAGTCGACAACAACAACTGCGGCCCGTACGTGTGCATGTACTTGGATCGTCTCGTCAACAAGCACCTCAATCACCGGGGTAAAGAAATCGACGACGGGTACTTGATGAAGTATCGTCGATATGTAGCTCGAAAAATTTTCAGTTTGAGTCATCGAGACCAGTGATTTGTATTTTGGATGATTTTAGACTTTTTCGTGTGCATGTGTTTGGATTGATTGGTATGTGTGTTGAGATTGATTTGCAGGTTTAGCTTTGATATTAACTAAATAAATCCCGTCAAAATTTTTTAAAATTATTTATAATATATTAACTTATTAATTTAATAAAATTTGTAAAAAAATAAACTATTTTATGTGTGTTTTGATTGATTTTGGTGAAATAAATGTGTTTTGATTGATTTTGGTGAAATATTTCGATTGAATTAAGTGAAAAGCGGCTGAAAAAACGGGGTCTGCCTTTTTTTTACCTTCGGTCAACTCAATTTGGGGGTCGGTCAACGGAAGTCAACTAATTTTGGTCTTAGTCAACTCAATTTGGGGGTCGGTCAATGGAAGTCAACTAATTTTGGTCTTAGTCAACTCAATTTGGGGTCGGTCAACGGAAGTCAACCCTCAGGTCAATGGGGTGATCTGCGGGTTCCTTAAGGAGAAATGCGGGCTGAGCCTCGTGTTCCACAGAACTTCTCCTTGGTACACGGTGGCTACCGGTTACACGGTCACGTGTACCGGGTTCTACCGTGTAGCCTTAGCTGACCGTGTAGCCAAGAACTGCTCGGTCAGTTACTCGGTAACACGGTAGTAACCGGTTACACGGTGGGCTACACGGTGTTGACCGTGTAGTGTAAAAGAAATTTTGATTTTCGTTTATTTTAAGGCATTTTTCGATTGTTAACTTGTTCTTGTAGTATAAAACATCATTTTAATAATCAAAATGATTCAAATAACATAAAGAACTATTGAATTTGACGAATTAAGTGATTACGCATGAACAATTTATTACCTATGTAGATAAGATTGTGACAATATTAGTAGAATGTTCGAAAAACGGTCAACATTCTAAGCATCTCATCTTTGTAGTCCTATATTGGTTGTTTTATGATGTTTATTGGATGTATCTAGTGTTTTAAATGATGTTTCATGCTGAACGTAACAACAAAAATGCTCGAGAAATGCTTCAAATTCAAGAAAAATCAAATATTTTGTACACTACACGGTAGGCTACACGGTGGGCTACACGGCAGAAGGTCCTACACGGTAGAAGACAATTGCTCGATTTTTTGAAAAAAACTTACTCGGTAACACGGCCTATACCGGCTACACGGCTACCGGGTAACCGGTTACCGTGTAAAAAAATAAAATGGGGCTTATAGGATTCGAACCCCAAACCTTATGCTTTCAATGAATTTTTCAAAGACAGTTCACCAGTTGAACTAGAACTCCTCAACGAAATTATTTAGCAGAGTTTTATATATTAACCTTACTAATATTCTATAGATTTAACCTAAACCCTTTTTCAAAATACAATAAAATGTAAAAACAAAAACCAAAATTCATTTTCTTTCTCTCTTCGAAGGCACCTCCACCGCAGCCGATTTTTGAGAATCAAGAAAAACTCCGGCCACTTCAATTCCGGCGAATCGCAATGGCAGACAACAACGAACAACAAGAAGAGCAACAATGGCCGATTCAAGCTCCGGTAAGTGCCGAAACCTAATTTTTCAATTTCGAAAATTTGATTTTTTTTTTTATTAATGTGTTCTATTTGATGCGTTAATTGCTAAGATTTGAGTGTATTAGAGTTCCCAATTGTGTTTTAGTTGATTTAGAATCGAAATTCAGTGTTGAAATGCTCGTTAAAATGTCTGAAAAATCTGGGCAAACCCGCTGTTCCAAGCTACACGGTAGCGCTACACGGTGGTGATTTTCTCGGTCACCGTGTAGCTACCTGCCGTGTAGCCGATTATTGACCTAAAAATCCCGGTTACATGGTGTGATTTACTCGATCCCATGTACCAGGTTAATCGGGTACACGGTACCGTGTACCCGGTCAGAACACGGTACCGTGTAGCCGGTCAGAACAGATTTTTTTTTTTTTTTTGATTTTGAGTTTTTTTTATTTAATTGAATGTAATATTTATTTATTTAACTTCATTTTTGCAGGAGGGCTTCAAGTGGAGAAAAATACATATGGATATGCTAAGCGGATTACCAGATGAGATCCTGCATCATGTCCTCTCTTTCCTGCCGACGAACCTCTCCGTGCGCACCAGCGTTCTCGCGAGACGATGGAGGTTTTTGTGGGCCCTCGTCCCAAATTTAGAGTTTCGCCGCTCTACGCATTTGGACATCATAGACAGGGTTGTATCGATGCACGAAGCGAAACCCCTGAATACTTTTAGCCTCTCCAATGTGGAGGGCAGCTCGTATCGACTGGAGACATTGATTATCCACGCCCTCAAGCGCAGCGTCCGAAATATGTACCTTGATTTCGGTGATATAGACTACAAGGAGTATATCGCGTGCGGTTTGCCAGGAATTCTCTTCATGTGCAAGACTCTCGTCGACTTGAAGCTCAATAACTGTGGAGTGATCCCCTCTAGTGGGGAGGTGTTTTTGCCTTGCCTCAAGAAGCTTGATCTCAGTAATGTCGATTATGAGGATAAGGATTCCCTCCCTCACTTGCTTTCTGGTTGTCCTGTGATTGAGGAGCTGATCATCGATGATTTCTTTAGGGAGGAAGAAACGAACTTGGGCTGCTTTATTGTATCTTCACCCACAATAAAAAAGCTGAACATTAATTTCTCCTCGAGTCGCGAACTATACTATGATGAGATGTTGATAATAAATCTTCCCGCCCTCGTATATCTTAAGGTGAGTGGTTGTTATTTGGAGTATGCCAAAAGTTCGATGAAGACCATGTCCTCCTTAATTGAAGCGGATATTAAGTTGAATGGACATTGGCATGATTGTCACATCGATTGCATCGAGCATGACTGTTCGAGAGCATTTCTTAGTTCTCTTTGCCATGTAAGGTACCTAAACATCACAAGCTATGGACAAGAGAAGGTGCGTTTAGATTTTTTAATTGTTCTAATTTTTTTTCATACTTAATTATACCCTGTTTGTGGTTTTAAATATGATTTTTTTGCAGCTGGTTGACATTGTAGGAACGAGTTCAATGCCAAAGTTTGTTAATTTAACCAAACTCGTACTTAATATGAACGCTCAGTGGCATTTTATTGCTAAGTTCCTCGAAGTTGCTGATAATCTTGAAGATCTTGTTGTGAGTGGAGTTAGCTTTTGCAATTTATCTTTTTACATATTCTGCAACTCTATATATATTTTTTTTATTTGCATCCTTGTTTTTATCATCAGATTCGCTCGACCTTGATGCCCTATAGAGAGCCGGAACGAGTGCCTTCGTGCATCTTATTTCATCTAAGGACTGTTAGAATTGAAAAATTCGGTTTGCGTGATGATAGCGGTTTTGACATGGTGAGATATATTTTGAGGAATGCTCAAGTACTTGAGAGGATGGACATAGACGGATTCCCCCGTTATAGTTCCTCTGACAAGGAAAAGCTTGATGCGCACCAAAGAATCTCATTGTTTGAGCGAGGATCCAAGTCATGTCAGATTTCCTTCAACTCGTAGATATGTAGGCCGAAAAATCTCATTGCTTTGTATTTTGTACGTTTTTGGATTGATTTGGTATCTTTTCGGATTGATTTGGTTTTTATTTGACTTGATTTATGTGTGTTTTGATTGATTTCGGTGAAATATGTGTGTTTTGATTGATTTTGGTGAAATAGGTGTTTGTTTTGACTGATTTAGGCGAAAAGCAGGTGAAAAAACGGGGTCTGCACTCTGCTACTTTGGCTTGAACCGCCCTTTCGAGGCCTAAGTTTCAAAAAAAAAAAACACGGTCACGTGTACCGGCTACACGGTCACGGTAACAGTGACCGTGTAGCTCGATTTATTAAAAAAAATCCGGTAACACGGCTTATACCGGTAACACGGTTATCCGGTATTAGCCGTGTTACCGGTTAAAAAAAAACAAAAAAAGGGGCTCTTAAGATTCGAACCCCTGACCTTTTAAACTCAATTTTTCAAATGGGGCGTTACCAGTTGAACTAGAACTCTACACTGAACTTATTTAGCAAAATGTTATATATTTACCTTAAGAATAACTTATAAAATCGACCCGCCCTTCCCCCGAAAACCTATTTCCAACCTGTTTTTTCACATATTTCACATTCACAAGATAAACAAACTCCAAAAACAAGCACAATAGTCTAAAACAAGCACAATAACCTAAAAGACACCAAATATCCAAAATCCAACGAGAATAGACGAAAATAAAACAATCCAAGTCTCAAATATTTGTAAAACACCGATAAATCAACCAAACCCAATTTAGATCTCTGACTCCGTGCTCATTGGACATTTTGTTCTCGTGTGTCCCTCGTTTCTGCAGATGCTGCACTTCTTCTTCTGTCTTCTTCGGCTCGACTCTTGCGTTCCCGTCTCTTCTGCAGGGACATTTAAATCAACAGTCTCGGGTGGGATAAAAACCGTGCACTTCCGCATGTTGTGACCTACGCCCTTACATCTCGAACACACCTGCACACGACGACACGATATTAGGTCCAAGTCTGGACACGACATCCTACGTGGTGTAATGATATTAATTGTACAAACCTTCCTACGTGGTGCAGAGCTCTCAACTGCGGAACGAGCACGTCTCATCCTCGGACGTCCAGCCTGTCTAACCGCTACCGGAGGAAGAACTACGGATGAAGCCACATCCGGCGGGACCACCCAATCATCATAATGTGGCAACGGCACCACAGGCGTCGCGTACATCTCGACATGACTGCTCATCTTGAAATAGGGGCTCACGAAATCGTACAATGAAAATCTGGCCCGTCTACATAATAACAACAAACAAGTTAGTGGAATCAAATGTTAAAAAATAATTTTAAAGGTAAAATGATATCATACCTTATAGCGGCACAAGCATGACGACACGGTATTAGGTCTAAGTCGAACTCCCGACAATCACACGTGCGATTCGCGATATCCACAAGATAAGACCTGTCATCCTCCTGAACTCTGTATAGGGTATTCGCACTGACCTCCCCAACGGTAAAATAACGGCTCAACTCATCCTGACTAGTCAACTTGAGTAATGCCTCTTCGGTCAGCTCATGGTCATTCTGTCTCACATTAGCTTTCCTTCGTTTCTCGTCAAACCATCTCTCAATCATCGCACGAATCGCCTCGAGCATCGCACAGACTGGTAATCTCCGTGGCCATATGATAGCACTGTTGAAAACTTCGGCCGCATTCGATGTCATGAAACCGTATCGTCGTGCGGCACAATGTGACCTCGCCCAGTGCTCAACCCCGATATCAGTAAGACGCCTATAAGCACCCTCTCTATTAAGAGTCTCCACATTCGCAAAATGCCTTTCAAACTCATCCACCTGATAACTATAGGCAGCACAGTATACAGCTTCGACCACCTTCTGGCCGTACCGTGCTAGATTCTTCGAGAGGTGGTGATAGCACAACGCACGGGTCGCGTGGGGATAGACACTCCGAATAGCATTCGCGATGCTCTTATGCTGGTCGGACACAATGAGGAGATCCTCGTCGTCTGTATCGTAGCAAACTCTGACGTGCTGGAGAAACCACAACCACTCCTCGTCATTCTCTATCGGACCGATACCAAACGCAAGCGGGAAAATATTCTCATTCCCGTCTTTTGTGCAGGCGACAAACAACACACCGGTGTTTTTCCCTTTCAAATGGGTGGCGTCGAGTACTATCACAGGCCTCAGAGTGCCCTTCTCAAAGGCACGAATGCACTGCCCGAGCGCAACAAACATGCGGCAAAACACGCCCTGGTCGGTCGTCTGAATTTGGTACTGAGTCCCGGGATTATGCTCTCTCAGCATGTACAGATATGACGGGAGCCTCTGATACGATCCCTGATAGTCGCCGTACACTATTTCAAGCGCCAGGTTCCTCGCCCGCAGGGCGAAGTTGTAGCTGATGTGAACTCCGTACAATCTCCTCAAATCCTCAACCATATCTTTCGGCTTCAGTTCCCGATTGCCGACTAACTGACGTGCAAAGAAAGTAGCCGCAACCCTGCACGACACCTGTCGATCCGCAGTCCTCCCCAAATTGTTACGGCACGTATGATCCAAGTTCAGCTTCCTAATCCTCCAAAAGGTGTTATCGGAACCCGTGGAACACAATCTGAACGAGCATTTTTCACGCCCCAGCTTGCAAACGAACGTCACCCGTTCAGTGTTCGAGCGATCACTTTTGCACTCTACGTTATTCTCCATGTGATACATCCCCACCATCACCTTCAGATCCTGTTTCTTTCGGAACGTGGCTCCGACTGCCATCTGACCGTAAATCGGTTGGTGTTCGACAGAACGCAACGGAACAGCGGGGTCAAACGGTAGTGGAATGATCCAATTGCGCAGTGGATTATTCTGTGCATTCTGAGAAGCTTCGGTTTGCTCGCCACCTCCCGCATGAGAACTCGAGGACATATTACGGCGCGACATGATCTTTTTAACCACGCCCGGCTGTCTAATCCATTCGGTCCACTCCGTGGTCAACGATACCAAGAGATCGGACTGACGGGCTTCTTCTTCGTCCTCGGAAGTATGTACCGCCTCGTTCTCGTTCTCTGACGGTACCTCCTCGTTCTCGTTCTCTGACGGTACGCCCCGATCGCGGTTTTCTCCTCCGATATTCACTTCCGGCGCAGCTCGTTGTCCCTCTACTTCGACGACGAACACAAAGCACTCGGCCCTTTGCTCGTCTAACATGCGGGACACATCTTCGTCACAAAGCATAGGAGCTCGCACGCTTCGCATGTCATAGCCTCGGGTATAACAATACAACATGTAATCGACACTGGGCGGAGGGCGCAAAACCGCACGAATCCGGCTCACGAGAGCGTCGAGTGTAATTTCTTCCCTACAAAAGAAGAGGCACATATCTACTCCGTCAACGTAGCCCTCTCGATCCCAACGACCACCGTAACGTACCGTGATTCGTTGATTATTCGACATCTACAATTACAAAACAGTTGAATTCAGTTAGGGAACCCAAAATATCCATCCAAACGCATAAACAAAGCCATTATTAGACAATTTAAAAAAAAAATGAAAAAACGGGGTCTGTACACGGTCACTACACGGTCACGTGACCGTGTAGTGGCCTTGCCGTGTTACCGAGAGCACGGTGACCGGGTAATACCCGTGTAGTGCGAGCCCGTGTAACCGAGCAACCGGGTAATCTTCATAACTACACGGTGGCTACACGGTCAAGGAAACCCACCGTGTAGCCACCGTGTAGTTATGATTTTTTGCAGAAAATCGAAAAAAAAAACCAGAATCGACGCGTTTCGACGTACCTTTCGGCCGGCGAACTCGGCTGCCCTTCCCACGTAGATTCAGACGACAATTTTTGTAGAGGTGAGATATTTGTGAGAGAGAGAATCGAATTTTTTTTTTTTTTTTGAAATGGGTTTAGGGTTTGAGTAGGGGAAGATATGTGCATTCATGCATGCAATAAACACCCACCAACCCTCAAATCTGATTTTTGTTGTAGTGGGCCCCACAGTTTTTTTGTTTTGATTTTTAAGGTTTTTAAATGGTTTTAAATGGTTTTTTGTATTATTATTTGAGAGAAATTAAAAGTAAGGGTAAAGAGGACTTTTCCAATTGAGTTTGTCTAAAATAAATGTAGTTTTATGAAGTGTGACAAAATAAATGGACTTTTTATTTTTGTGACAAGAGAAATTGAGTTTGTTCATACTAGTTTTGTAATGCGTTCGTTATAATGTTTCCTAGTTTCTCGTTCTTAATTTTGTAATTTAATTACTAGTTTTTTGTTAGTTTCATTTCTAATTTTGTAAACAATTATCAATTTATATTATTATAACTCATTGTTTTTTGCTAGTTCCGTTCTTAGTTTTGTAATACAATTTTGCTAGTTCTGTTATAACTCATTGTTTTTTTGTTAGTTCCGTTCTTAGTATTGTAATATAATTGCTAGTTTTTTGCTAGTTTTCACGCATTACAAAACTAGTATGAACAAAATTAGTTTAGTTTATATTACACATAACTAAGAACGAAACACACAAAAAATTGATAATTTTATCACACCGCCTTAATTAGCCAATGGTTACATTCCGACAACATACATAGATCAATTGTTGATATCATCACTAAATAAGAAAAGAAGTTCAAGCTGTAATATTAGCTTTGCGTCCATGACTCCCTTTGATGGGCCTTCTCTGCGTTGCCGACAACGAGTTTGATCGACGGTGAAGGAGCATCGATCGGTTGAAGCCACTCACTCACATTGGAAACACAGTATCGATCCCAATGCGCTAATCAAGCTATATACTTTGCTATGTAAGTTGTCAATTGATCTAAAAAATAGCGGGAGAAGCGGCGATGGACTGACATTCCAATAAAACTGATGTATTGTTTAGAGACTTATGAGGGGATTTACAATTCGACATTCTCCTGTTGCCTACTTAGTACCCAGGTACGAGTCCACCAACTTCACTGTATCACTCAAGCTATGACGAAAATTCCAAACTATATGCATCAATTCCACACACCTTTTGCTAAAGGATGCGTTTGTACTTACATGAACCTCGTCGCGACTTCGTTAACCAAAAAAAAAAAAAACCTCGTCGCGACTTTGGGCGGTGAAGACGTTTTTATGAGTGTGTGTTTTCAAGCGGCGGACGTAGAAGTTGATGTTTTGGATGATCACCGCAGCGTTGCTGAAGATGAAGTCGACGATGCTGTAGACGTCGCACTCGCGGTAGAATTGGCGAAGAGAGTGGACGTCCACGAAGCTGCACTGAGGGCCACAGCCTGGACCAAATCGTAATTGAAATTCAGGAAGAACGAATCAATTGAAAATTGAAAATCCAAAAATAAAAAAAATCCTCAATAGAAACACTACCTATGCGACTGATTAGGGTTTTAGTGTGGATTGCGGCTCGAGTCCACGAGCTCTTTTGAGATCGCCGACACCATTTTCTTCTCTCCTTTTCTCTGCGTACAACTCTCTCTCTCTCTCTCTCTAACTTTTTCATGAATATTATTGAGCTTTTATGTTTTGAGTGAAACGAAGAGATTTGTTGAGAAGTGTTACTGGAATATTTAAAGGTTAATATATTTATTTAGTTATAATATAGAGGTTAAATAAGACATTTTGAATTCGAAAAATATACTTAAAACATAAAAATAAAACTTATTACTAGCTTAAAGTATAATAAAGAAACATTTAATTTACTATTCTTATTAAATGTTAAAAGTATGGTATTTTTTTTTAATACTCAAAACCAAAGTATTTTTTTTCTACTTTCTTCTAAAATCAATACAAAATCAATAAAAACAATCTCTAAAAGTTAACTCTCCCTCTCTCGTTCACTATCATTTTAAATCCAATTCCATTACAACAAATAAAAAATTAAAAAAAAAAAAGATTCAATAAATCTCCGGCTGCCGTGTTTATTGAAGTTATGGGAAACGAAATGCGTAAAGCCGGCGACGTCGACGAGATTTCCCGGCGACGAAACCCCGCCGACGAGGCGTACTTCTCCGAACCATTCGACGAGGGCCTAGGCCACTCCTACCGCTACATACCCAACGACTCCCTCGAGAACCCCCACCCTCTCCCCTCCGGCCAACCGCCGCCGTTCCGCACCATCTCCGGCGCCCCATCTCCGCCAACGTCTCCACCCCTCTCTCCACCTACCCTTTCTCCTCCACCCCTTTCCAAACCATTCCCATAAACCCCCACCGTGACCCCGCCATCAAATCCGGCCCGATCCCCAGAAATTCTGACCCGATCGACAAGGGCTTTCTCTCCAGGCCCATCGAGCGGAGCTTCCTCTCCTGGGTTTGGTTTTCACCTTTTTTTGATTTGTAATTTTTTTTTTCTTTCTGTAATATATTAATTCTATTTTGTAATTTATTTAATTTTCCAAAAGCAAATGATTTTGTGTTTTGATCTGTTGCAAATGACTTGCCGAAGATTAATAGGGTTCTTAATGTAAAAAAAATTAGGGATAGAGTTATGAATTTATGTTTTAAAATATATATTAATTATGTAAATATTAATATTGTAAGAAAATGTCTATAATATCCCTCAAATTCCACAACTAGTATTAAAATAATCTGCCGTTTCAGCCAATAAAATGTAATTAAGCTATAATTTGAGCCACTGATCTACCAAAAAAAAAGATAAATAACCAAAATATAAAAGTGTATATAGTTCAGCCACTAAACTATAATTATCTCTAAATTAAATCCAAATTTCTAAAGTTTTTACAGGGGCAAAATAAATATTTTACATTTGTTTAAAAAATAAAAAAATAAAAAAGTGTGTAAATTAATAGTGGAAGTGTAAAAAATACTTATCAATTTATACTTATCTCTTTCTCTATATTCTAATGGTATATTTAATTACAATTTTAAAGTTCAACATGTTGGGTCACCATACTTAGTAATAGTAGCCCAACAGATAGGTAAAGTCGTCTCCAAGTTGATTAAGCCTATTTATCCAATATCCCACTCCCAGCCCACAGGTACGAATTTCGGTACTCGATCATTCTCTTTCTACATTTCCATCATCGTGACATCGTGTGAAGTGGGAAACCCTAATCCTCTGCAAATGCTTGATTTTTGAGGTAATTGCTCATCTACTTCTCGCTATTTTTTCTCGTTATTTATCCATATTGTCCATCTTTTCATTGCGTCGCACTGCACCTTTTGTTAATAGCTCAAATGATAAGAAATTGGATGTGATAACTGATACATTGGTTCGTAGAAACATACGGAGTTGTAAAGTTTTAAGCTCAAGAAATACCAAAACGAAGATAAACAGTAATATTCAGATAAAATAATTGGATAAAATGGAATTCTTCATTCAGCTAATAAAAGGGCTACACATGGTCCTTTTATAGAGGTCAATAGTACAAAAAACGTGTACCACTTATTTGAAGGAAAAGTGCTGAAAATAAAACATAAAACGCGACTCTCTTCTTGTTGAATCTTTCTCCAAAAATACCAGCTTCAGAATCATCTCTTTACACACCCCCTCAAGATGGAGAGTGGATGCTCTTGAACTCCATCTTGCCCAGAATTTCTTGAAGAGCTGCAGTCCCCAAAGGCTTGGTCAAAACATCTGCAAGTTGAAGTTGACTATGCACAAACAGAGGCTTCACAATCCCTTCAATGTACTTCTCTCTGATAGTGTGACAGTCTATCTCTATGTGTTTAGTTCTTTCATGAAACATGGCATTGGAAGTCAGGTGCAAAGCAGCCTCATTATCACAGTAAAGAGGAACTGCCCTGAGTTGCTCAATCCCAATCTCTTGCAACAGCCCTTTAGTCCATACCAATTCACAACATGTTTGAGTCATTGCTCTGTATTCAGCCTCAATAGAAGACCTAGAGATAGTATGTTGTTTTTTGGATTTCCAGGACACAAGAGATGATCCTAGCAATACACAAAATCCTGTAACTGACCTTCTGGTATCTGGACAGCTTGCCCAGTCAGCATCTGAGTATACTTTGAGCTCAAGGTCACTCTTAGCAGGAAAAAACAGGCCATGACCCAATGTGCCTTTAACATACCTCATGATCTTTTCTGCAGCTTTTAGATGCAAATTAGTTGGTGATTGTAAGAACTGACTCAGTTTGTTCACTGCAAAGGTGATGTCAACCCTGGTGATGCATAGGTACAACAACCTACCAATTAACCTCCTGTACATGGAAATGTCAGTGAGTGGTTCACCATCAGTGATGCTCAAATGCTTCACTGAATCCATAGGAATGGATGAAGGTTTGCAGCCACTGAGCCCTGCATCATTGATTAAATCAAGGGCATATTTTCTCTGGCAAACAAAAATTCCAGTTGGATTTTGTGCAATTTCCAGTCCAAGAAAATATTTAGGGAAGCCAAGGTCTTTGTGTTTGAAGTGAGTACCAAGGAAAGATTTAAAAGCTGTGATAGTTTTGGAGCAATTGCTGGCAAGCAAGATATCATCAACATAGATGATCAGACATAGATATGAGTTCCCTGTCTTTTTAATGAAGAATGAATGATCATATGGAGATTGTTTCAAGCCAAACAAGGACAATGTAGCAGAGAATGTTAAGTACCATTGTCTTGAAGCCTGTTTAAGCCCATAAATGGACTTGAGGAGTTTGCAAACAGAGCCTTTGGGATACTCTACCCCCTGATTGAGCAAACCAGGTGGCAAGGTCATGTATATCTCCTCTGTGAGCACTCCATGGAGAAAGGCATTATTGATATCTAGATGGCAGAGTTCCCACTTTTTAACAGAAGCAACTGCTAAAAGGAGTTTGACAGTGGTCAGTTTAGCAACAGGGGAGAAAGTGTCCAAAAAATCAAGCCCTGGCTGTTGAGTGTAACCCTTGGCTACAACTCTGGCTTTGTATCTCTCAACTGAACCATCTGCATTAAATTTAACCTTGAAAACCCACTTGCAACCAATGGGCTTCTTCCCAGCAGGTAGTGAGGTGACTTCCCATGTCTGGTTCTTTTCTAGTGCCTGTAACTCTGTTTTTATAGCAGAGCACCATTCAGGGTATTGAATGGCTTGGGAATAGTGTTGAGGCTCAGGCACTACAGTGATGGAGGCAAGGAAAGAAGAATAGGAGGCAGAGAGCTTGGATGTGGATAGGTAATTAGAGATAGGATAGGGACATGTGGTGGCAGAATCAGAAATGGAATTACAGAGGTAATCATTTAAATAAGAGGGTCTTTTAATGATTCTGCCAGTGGTGTGAGTTGGAGGGTTAAGATTGAGTGTGTTATGATTTTCAGGTGGTAAAGGAGAGAGAGGGGAAAGGTTGGGTTGTGTGGAAGCAGGTATTTGCACAGGTTGTTGTGAAGAAACAGGGTCAATGTTAAAAGGGAACAGTTGTGGTTGGAGATGTGAAAAAGGAAATATGGATTCATGAAATGTTACATTCCTGGAAATGAATATAACCTGTGTATCAAGGTTCAGCAATTTGTATCCCTTAACACCTGAGGGATAACCTAGAAAAGCACATTTGACAGCTCTGGGTGTGAATTTGGATCTGTGTCTTTCTAAAGTAGAAGCAAAACACAAACAGCCAAAAGTTTTAAGGTGAGAATAGGAAGGAGTTTTCTGGAAAAGGATGGAGAAAGGTGTTTCACCAGAAGCTAAAACAGATGAAGGAATCCTATTTATAAGATAGGAAGCTGTCAAGACACATTCTCCCCAATATTCAAGAGGCAAATGTGACTGAAAAAGCAAGCTTCTAGCAACATTGAGCAGGTGTTGATGTTTTCTTTCAACCCTTGCATTTTGTTGTGGTGTCTCAACACAGGAGTGTTGAACTATTGTGCCATATTGAGTGTATAGGGCATTGAGGGAAAATTCAGTCCCATTATCACATCTGATACACTTGATTTTCTTACTGAACTGAGTTTCAACAGTTTGGAAAAATTGTGTTAAAACAGTTTTAACATCAGATTTGGCTTGTAAAAGAAAAGTCCACACAAACCTGCTGTGATCATCTACTAGAGTGAGAAAATATTGGAATCCATCAACAGTAGAGGTAGAGAAAGGGCCCCATACATCACAATGCAAAATGTCAAAAATTTCAACAGCATGAGAAGTGGAAATGTCAAACTTCAGTTTCTTTTGTTTAGCCAAAGGACAGATATCACAAATGAAATCCTTATTACAATTAATATTCAAGTTTTGAGATAACAAATGTAGCTTAGAATGTGACAGATGTCCCAACCTGGAATGCCAAATGTTATAAGAAACAACTGAGCTAACCAGAATAGGGGATGAACAGCTAGGACTCCTTCCTTCCATCACATAAATATTCCCAACTCTCTTACCCATCCCAATCTGACTGCCCTTTGAGATCTCCTGAACCACACAACAATCATGTGTGAACTGTACTGAGCAATGGGATGTGAGAGTAAGAGCACTGATAGACAGTAGGTTGTAAGAAAAAGATGGCACATATAAAACTGAATATAACATGATGTCATCAGAAAGATAGACTGAGCCAATATGAGTAACTTGAACAATTGAACCATTTGGAAGGTTCACAGTGACTCCCTTCACTGGTTGGGGATCAAGCAAAACAGAAAAATCATGACAAACATGATGTGTAGCTCCTGTGTCCAGCAACCAATGGTTGGGAGAACAGGTAACTGCACCAGAAAATAGGGATAAAGAGACAGTACCACTGAAATATGCTGAAGTAGAGTTGATGTTGGCAGGAGAGCCATTAGAGGAAGTGCTTGATGAAGTGGAATGAGGTTGAGTTGGAGAACCAAGATTCATCTGCCCTTGTAAAAAGGATATCATCTGCATACACTGATCATGGCTGAGCATAGCAGGTGGTGGATTCTGACCAGATGAGCTCCCCTGGCTATAGGTATCACTTGCTGCTTCACCAATGGCTGCATTTCCCTGGGCATTCCCAAACTGAGTGGGCTTGACATCTCCCCTTCCTCTTCCTCTGCCATAACCTTCAGGATAACCATGGATCTCATAGCACCTATCCACTGTATGCCCTGTTTTCCTACAATGGGTACAGTGAAATCTCTCCTTACCTTTGTTGTAAGCTGTAGCAGCATTAGCAAGAGGACTAGCCTGCTCACTGTAAGATTGTGTAAAAGACTGTTGTAGTCCACCCTGCAAATGCCTCTGCCTTTCTTCTTGGATGACCATAGAGAAGATCTTGGCAAGAGGTGGAAATGGAACCATAGACATAATATGAGATCTCAACTGTGAAAAGGTGTTGTTTAAACCAAGCAAGAATTGCACAGCACATTCCTGTTGTTGATATTCTCCCATCTCCTATTGTTGTCACAACGACAACCATTACAGGTACACCAACAAAGAGGTTGTAGATCTTTGAATTCATCCCATACAACTCTCAATTTAGTATAATAGGTATTGACATCTAAATGACCTTGATTCAGACCCATAAATTCTTGACGCAGTTGATAAAAACGGGCCATATCGGCAGTAGAAAACCTATCTCTTAAATCTGACCATGTAGCAGCTGCCTCATCCAGATACAAAAGAGAAGAATGAATCGTCGGACTTACAGCGTTACGAAGCCATGAAACCACCATACTGTTGCTTCGCATCCAGGCTGTGTACAGTAAATCGTCCGGATCTGGTTTTGGGATAGTCCCGTCAATGAATCCCAGCTTGTTTTTCGCCATCAAAGCCGTCAACATAGATCGACTCCACCCGTTATAGTTGGATCCGTTGAGCGGCTGCAAAACAAGGACAACGTCGGGACTATCACCGGGATGAATATAATAGGGACTCGAATGGTCCTCCTGAAAGGGCACGGCAGGTCCTGCATCTCTGCCAGCGCCTCCACCTCTCACCATCGTTGTAAAGCAAAAGAAGAAAAAAAATATCAGATGATGCGGAAAGGGTTTAGCTCTGATACCATGTAAAGTTTTAAGCTCAAGAAATACCAAAACGAAGATAAACAGTAATATTCAGATAAAATAATTGGATAAAATGGAATTCTTCATTCAGCTAATAAAAGGGCTACACATGGTCCTTTTATAGAGGTCAATAGTACAAAAAACGTGTACCACTTATTTGAAGGAAAAGTGCTGAAAATAAAACATAAAACGCGACTCTCTTCTTGTTGAATCTTTCTCCAAAAATACCAGCTTCAGAATCATCTCTTTACAGGAGTTCCATTGTTGTGTTTCCCATGTTCTTGGTCCGATTTCAGCTGCGGTTTGCTTTTTATGCTACTGCGTTGCCATCCTTACTGGTCCGCACCGTTCGATTTTGTTGTCTATTCTAATCTGCAAAAGAAATGTTTAGGTTCTCTTACTTTGAATGCTATGATATAGTTTACGTCGTTTCCCGGTCTATGTTTTTTTATTGTCATTTTTTAAGGTGGTAGCTGAACTTATGGTTCAAAGCTTTCTGTTTGCACTTTAGATGTTGTGCCTTGTGATGGGGCACGCCTCGAAGTATTGGTGTCGGGAAGCCTTGTGTGGCGACTTGGCTGGGAAATGTGGCCGTGGTCGAGGCATACATTGCGATGGGGCGTGATTAGGAAATTGGTGTCAAGGAGCCTCAGAACAGAGGGTGACTTGGCTGGATTGTGTAGGCATGCGGCTTACACTAGTGTCTATTGTAGGGCGATTCCGCCACTTGCTATGGCCATGACACTTTCTATGGTATTGATAACCATGAAAATGTACTTAAAGTACACAAATTTGAGACTCGTGAAACTTTGAAATTGAAGGGTGTTCGTTTGATTTAGTGGTTTACAGTGATTAGGTCCCAATCAGGAAACTATCTCAAGCCTACCTATTAGGTGTGGGGAAGATTGTAAATACTATGACCAGAAACAAATAGTTCTTGCTGTCTTTATAGTTTATACTTTTTTCTTGACTTCTAATTTTTATTATGATGATTATTAGTATTATAATGTGATCCTTACATTTACATTTTTTAAAAATAGATGGATTTTTGTTGTAATTATTTTCCATGAGGCGCACCAATTCACAATCTCCTGTCAGGCGGAGCCCCTCACGAAGGGAAAGATCGCCTGTTCGACACCGTAGCTCAAATACAAACAAGCTTCCAACTCACAACAGGTCACCAAAACGTGTTCCCTCTCCTGTGAGGGATAAATCGTATAATCGCACCAAATCTTCAGATCGTAGAAAATCACCACCCGCTGGATCCCCCTCTCCTGTTAGACAAAATTTATCAAACCAAACCAGGTCACCAAAACGTGGTCACTCTCCTGTGAGGGAGAAACCTTTGCATCACACCAAACCTTCCGATCATAGAAAATCGCCACCCGCCAGGCCTCCCTCTCCAGTTAGACAAAAACTACCAAACCGAACCAGATCACTCAAACAAGAGAAACTGAGGCCTTCACCACCCCTCTCACCTCTCAAAGAGAAACCATCTTCCAGAGCTAGATCCCCTAAGCGTGTAAAGTCTAGGCCATCCGTATCAAGGTCTCCTGATTCTCCGTCTCTTTCTCCACGTAGTAAAAGGTTAAAGAGAGTTGCAGCCGAACGGGATTCTCAAAGAGGGAAAGAAAGGGAGCATGAAAAAAATCACGGAAGCAAAGGTGACTGATTTGGAAAGGGACTTGATTATTGAGAAAACAGATAGAAGGTCTGAACGGGATGCAGTTGGCAATGGAGGTTCTAGATCGAGGCACAGACAGTTGGATTCTCCTTCTGATAGACATCACAGGGGTCCGCGAAGATCAAGATCGCCTGATAATAGAGGACGTAATGAGGTGCCTGGTGATATCTGCTCTCTATGCTTTTCATATTCATTTGAAAGCTAATATTTGTATTCATAACATTCAGTTGGAGAATTCAAAGATGAACAGAAAGTTCGTTCAGTACTCGCGTACTATTTTGTCTGATTATGATTTTTTCTATAGTTGAATTCAATGTGTATTCCTTTCTTGCCTGTTTGTGCCTTGTTATATACCTTGCCAAACTCAGGGGAATTGGTGTCGAATGCTTTCTTTTATATCGTGTTCTTGAAATGGAGTTAAAATTTGTTGGATTATATAATCCTTCATATCTAGCTTCGTTTCTGGTCTAATTGCAACTAGTCAAAGTTACCTCTATGTGTAAGTGTACCAAAATGGATTTTATCCCACACACGGACCATTTCCTTGTTAAATTACGTGTTAATCTTTTGACAGACACATTCTTCTAGGTTGTAAAATTACTCTGTTAATATTAAATGAAGTGTCTCTATGGTATCTTAGTCAATAGTCATAATGCTTTTAGGGGGTTTCTATCTCGAACATAAAAGAAATTGGTACATGCTATGTAATTCAGCTTTGTAATCAGTTTAAGGATGCTCGTCCCTGTTTATATGTTACAAGAGTTTATGTTTCTCATAAATGATAAATTGCTATTTCCCTTTCATCGCTCTAAAAAAATTCTCATACGATGAGCTTTGTTATTCTGCCTTTTTTGTGTTATTTGATGTTTTCTCCTTTCCTATTTTAGTAATTTTGGAAGACGTTTGCAATATTATTTGCTTGGATACAATCGTGTAGATTTGATTTAATGTTCATGCTGAGAAATCATATACTGTGATTGTTGAAATCCCGTGGTCAAGTTTTGTATTCTATTATTGAATGTCTTAGTTTTAGTTATCCATGTCTCTAAATAGCCTCAATTGACGTGTTGATTATTTTTCCGTAGAGAGTTTTCTGATTTCATTAGGAAATTACCTAACCATTTCTCTACATTTATGCAGCGGGAAAATTCATGAGACTATGATCAAAGGTGCTACATTTTTCTCAAATCTAGAGATTTGATTATTTTTTTAGTTGATATATGTAGTTTCCGACTGTCTGCCTCTTCCTACCTCTGTGTGGGTGGGAAAGAGATGGATATATTTATAGTCAACAAATGTTCAAATATAGTCAATAATATTAATTGTCTTTTCTGTTTCCTTTTCTTTTTGATTCATTGTAGCATGTTCTTAGAGGTTCAGATGCTCTCTCCCACCCCCTTTATTATTCTAACTCTGACATCTTTCAGTGTTGCATCCTTTGCTTGAGCAGGAACGGTGACAATGATTCAGTAGCTAAGATGAAGGCCGTTGAAGTGACTCTGGATGCAAAGGAAAAGGTATAACACTTTCCACATTGTGCTTGATTAGGCCATTAAAATATAATTAGCTCTTCTTGTTTACCTTCACGAAAAATTCAAATGAAACTCTTTCCTTGATCTTGTGGAATATTTCATTACTTTGGTATATAATGATGCTTCTAATTGAAATTTTACTTATAGTTGCAATTTTGATGTGCAGCAAAAACCTTCATTTGAGCTGTCAGGAAAACTTGCTGACGAAACAAATCGAGTTAGAGGTGATTATTATTTATAAGGCTATCTTTCGCAAAGAAGCTAATTTCTCATCACTATCACCACATAAATTCTTTTCTTCTTTATGTTCTCACCTTTGTTTTCATTTTATTAAATTATCAATTGTTAGTTTTGTGGCATCGTCACAATTGTTCTTCATTTGTGATGTTTACTTTTATAAGCATGGTTGTTAAGTCCCCAAGTCAATATAAGTCAAGTGACTACCGTGGAATCAACTAGTCGACAAGTCGCTCTGCCTAGTGGTGCATAGTCAACAATACATTTTTATATGTATATTAAAATATTTACTAAATTTAGGTCTAAATACGTGTAACAAATATTCTTAATAGATAATAGTCACTTCATAATAATATTCATAATAGATAAAACAAATTCATAAAGCAAAGTCTTCAAAATATTCATAAAATGTTTTTTTAATAAACATTTTTTAATAGTTTTTAAATACACATCAATAGCAAAGTAAGTAACAGAAGGGGCAGAAAGTTTTTTTAATAAATAAGTCAGAAACTAAAAAAGAAGAGGGAGAGGTGGGGGAGAAAGTAAGAGAAACTGATCTATGAAGCGCCGTCGTATTTTTCCTGAGAATCACTGCCCGACTTCGCCGCTGGAATTCTTCCACCGCTGATTCCGTGAGATTTCTTTTGACGTCTTTACGAGAGATTTCTTTTTCTTAATAAATATGGCCGGGTTTGGGTCGTATTTCGGATTTGGGCCTGGGTAACCCAATTTACCGTGCAATCTCATTAGGCGCTCACCGTGGAACTCAAAATACCGACTGGTCGCCTAATCGTCGCCAAGGCGGCGACTTGATAACAGTGGTTATAAGTACCTTTTTTTTTTACCACAGCTACTGCACTCCTGGTCTCCTCAAAGCCCATCACTCACAAGATAGAAACACAAATTGTATGTTTAAAGTCATTGATTATGCTTGTTCATATAAAGTTTTCACGTTCATGTTAACTTGTAGATTAATGTTGCGTAACCTTTACATATTGATCATTGGATTGGTAAAGAAAGAATGTCTTGTCAATGCATGTTTTGTATATATATTGGATTGAGGATGAAAGTTTGGTTTTCCTCTACATGAAAGTGTTGCTAACTATGTAAGAGTCTAAACAGACTCTTTTATGTTTTGTCTTCATCATTTCTGTTAACACTTCGCATTATAATGTACTACGTACTATATAATTAAAACTTTGTTGTTCAACACCAGGTATTGTGTACTGTAATTCCTATTTACTTATATATGTTTTATAAATGACCCTGATGCATTTTAAGTATTTATCAGGTGTAACACTGCTGTTTAATGAGCCACCCGATGCTCGGAAACCAGAGATAAGATGGCGTTTTTATGTTTTCAAGGGTGGTGAAGCTCTGACTGGTAAGTCCTTGTCGGGTATAGGCTATTGTTGATGGTTAATTTATATTGATTACCATTTCTGCCCTTAACATTCTAGTTTACTCATATCACCTCTCTACCTCGATTTCAAACCTCATACCAGCATTGTGCCTTAACTTTTAATTGTCAATGATGTTTGAGCATTTGTATACTGTATATTCTTAAATATTATTTTTAACTCATCAGATTTTCGCTCTCAGTTTGTCCTTTGCATGCCCATCTCATGTTTTTATTCATGAATGCTTGTCTGTTTATTTAAAGGTGCTCAACTTGTAGAATATTAAATTTATTTTTTATTCCAACACTCATTTTGAATATATTAAAACATTTTTGGTTTTGAAACAATAAATGAATCATGAGTGTAATATTGGAACTTTTATGCCAAAAAATGCCTTAAATTCTTTAAACGATACGTGATTTGAGACAAAAAGGAGAGGCTACAACGACAATTATTCTGGGGCGGAGGGAGTGGAGATAATACGAATGTCATGCTAACCGTATTTGAAGATGGGTTTTCTACATTAGGAAGCATTTACCATTGATCCTCTTAAATGTGCAGAACCTCTTTATGTACATCGTCAAAGTTGCTATCTTTTAGGTAGAGAGAGAAGGATTGCAGATATTCCCACAGACCACCCTTCCTGCAGCAAACCACATGCTGTTCTTCAGTACAACCTTAACTTGGAATTTTATTATTCTCTATGTCCTACCTCCATTTCTCAATAGATGTAGTATATAGTATGTGCTGTGTAGTGATGTTTTCTCCGTGGGGTCTTATTTCTTGCAGGCAAGTAGAGGAGGAGAAGCCAGATGGCACCATGGCAAAATTAGTGAGGTGGGACCTGCAAACTAGTTTCTTAACACCCATGATTGGAAATTACATGACGAAATTCCTAAGTCTTGAGTAATTAGGTCTACTTCTGACACATTGTTTGCACTGTCACTAGGCCATATATGATGGATCTCGGGAGCACTAATGGAACCTTCATCAATGTGAGCAGTTTATAGGAACACATTTCTATAATTTATACTTTCACTCTGCTTCTTTATATGGTCTTCTTACTGGAATGGGACACTAATTATGATAAATACTTTAAACTTCTATTTCGTAGGAAAAACAAATGGAACCTCAACGATACTATGAACTCTTTGAAAAGGATACTATCAAGTTCGGTAACAGCAGGTACTCTCTATTTGTAAATAATGTTGGGATGCTTGAAGTTCATCATAACTGTCTGCGTGGTCTATATTGTGTTTTTGTTATTACTGTGTGTGTGTGTACACGTGTGTGTGTGTGTGTTTGTTTTGCCGATTAGTCCATATGATTTAGTGGTCTTTTTCATTCTCACTTCTCTGTAGCAGCAATATAAATTCATTAAAAACCTATATCTAGTTCACAGGAATGCCTCATAACAATCTTGACTTTTATTACTAGTAAAATAAGAAATTTAAAAGAGAATTGGAAAAGTTGTCAAAGTTAGATCAGAATATGTTTTTTCTGCCCATATTCTAATCTTGTGGTTTTAAATCACCCCATATTCTAACTTTATGATTTCTCAGCCGTGAATACGTTTTACTACATGAGAACTCCACTGGATGAAGAATTGAAGATGCTTTATCAGTTTTCGATCAAAAACGTCTCACTATAGAAGTCGTGTTTCCGAATATGCAAAGTGCTTGCTGGATGCATTGGGCAGGTAATGTCTCTCGATTATGATTACGTGTCATTTTACATTTTAATCATTTGCTCTGATCAGGTTATTTTGGTAAATTATCTCGAGTTTTTGTACTCTGTAGATGCGAGAACTATTACCATAGAAAGTTGTAAAAATTGATGAAAACCAGCACATTATGTCCCTCTTTTCATATCAATACAACTTCTAGTGTTACATTTCAACTACAGTTAGCTACTCAGCTAGTACTCAATTCTTCGATTTTAAAAAATCACTTTTAATAATTGATCTCCAAGTGAAATCGAGCAGCTTGATATGGACATAAAACTACATATTTACTCTACATTAATGTTGTACACCATATTTGTTTTAGAAGTCGATAATGGGTTCACCGATGGTCAAATTTCTCTGGACAGTCCAAGGCAAGTTAAAGAGGCTGGCCATGATATACTTGAAGATTTTGTTTACGTTTATGTTATGTGTTGCACTTGAAAAGAACAAGGTTGCTTTCATTGCCCTTGCATATGTTCGAGCCTGGGTGATGACGCTCCATTGAATATCATGCGGAAGTCGAACGAAATCATCAAATTTGGTCCCTATTAGAATCGGAATTGCAGTCTGCAAAAAATGAAAGTATGAATTTTCATAGTCATCTTTGTTGAACAATATAAATTGTACACTATATAACAATAGTATCGAAACATCACTGTCACTCGTGATATACTTGGTAGAATATTATTCAGTACGTCTCTTGGATATCCAAGATAATTCAACGATGACGTCTTTCTTTAATTGGTGAAATCAATTAGACAAAATAGGTTACGACAAGGAATTATTACAAGACTCTTTTTCATAAGACTTTTCTAATTCCAAGTACTTGGTCAAAGAGTGTACTAGTCAAGCATATTTTAGTAGTCTATTAATCATTTTAAATAAACAATACTATTTGCATTTTTTTTTTGTTCAATTTTACGCTTACTCGTACTTGAAACCAGTAATCATCAAATTACTCTAAGCATTGATTTGACTATTTCACTGAGACTGAGATATCAAATTAGCTTAAACAGACATGTGTGATGTTTAATCAGATGACTCAGTGTCATATAAAAATGCTTTAAATTGCGAAATGCATTCAGTGTGATGTTTAATCAGATGACTCAGTGTCATATAAAAATGCTTTAAATTGCGAAATGCATTCAATTTATTTATAATTGTGTGACACTGGCTCACATTCATAAAAGACAACACTTAAAAGCATTCAATTTATTTATAATTGTTCTTTTATATTAAGTATGACTAACATGTAAATTCAACTAAAAATCTTCAAATAGAACTATTGATTTTTCAAAAATATTTACACACTAAATGTAATGATAAAGCAGATTCTTTCTTAAATAATAATAATAATAATAATAATAATAATAATAAAAAAGCAAAAGTGATGTTTGGTACCTGATTCCACTTCCTTGCTTCATTGTACCATTCAACTATGCTGCAAATTCCAAAGTTTTCAAATGATAAATTAATTGTAAAACACACCTCTAATTTAGTCTAATTACCAAATACACCCGAATGATATTTTACAAAAAATTGCTAACACCACCACCATTTCCTCCATACTTTACGAAAACGCACCTGTTCAGCGTACACCTGCTGGTTAGATCAAACATGAAAAAAATTGCCGCAGCGTCTTTGCAGGCTATTGGGAGTTGATCAGACGAGCTGATGTCGCCTATTATGTCGTTTATTCTCGATTAATAATCCACAAAATAAATATAACTTAAAGAAATTAGTAAGAACAGATGTTTACCTCCAACATCCCATATTCTGAATCCGATTGTCGCACCTTCAACGCACAGTGATTTATCGATTATGTTTAGCCCATTCATCTGCAAGCTCCTATTTCCTCCTCCATCTCCCACATATTTTAACTGAAACAAACACAACAATAATAATAATAATATTAAGGTAAGATTACAATTTTATCCCATAACAGGTTTTACATTTTTGATCCCATATAAATTAACCTTTGATGTTCTCTCTCTATACTCCTACTTTGACCACATATTTTTTTTAAATTATATGATTACATCCAAAAAATTAAAGATATAAAAAAGGACCAAAATTGCAATTTCTTAAAATAACAAGGTCAAATTGCAATAGTCTAAAAATAATGAATGGAGCTGAAAATGAATTACCAGGAAAGTGGTTTTTCCGATCCGGCAATCGCCAAGAGTGCTGATCTTCAAAGACACTAAATCTGAGTCGTTCTCGTAACCGCTCCTAAACGACGCCGTATTGGGCTCCGTCGACGGAGAAAAGGTACTGCTAGTATTTGTCCGGAACAGTTTTCTGTATCGGACGTTGCTAGAAATAGTACTGTTCGAGCGCGCGAGGATTCTGTCCCAGATTAGCCTCAAAAACCGCCGGAAAATAGCGACTCTGTTTGTAATCTTCCCGCCGACAATTTTCCGGCAGAGTTGCGTCATTTGTCCGGTGTGGAAAGCCATCGGACTGTGTGCGGTGCGTGTATTTATTTACTTATACGATGCCTTTTCTTTTCCTTTATTATGTGGCGTGTGAAAGAAGAGTGTGAGAATGTGTCAGTCAATTATAATAGTACACTATATATATACTTAGTGGTAATACCGGGTTCAGAACCACCTCATAAAATAAATAAGTTCTGAAACCCCGTCCTTAAAAGTAGAAGTTTTATAGGCAATTATAGGCATTTGGCACGTGAAAAGTCTATAATACCCTTACTTGTAATAAATAAACTTTGTGCTTCACCATGTCACAGTGACATACCACCGTGCCACATTGTACTCCACCGTGTGTCATCGTGACACAGTGTACTTCACCATGTCACAGTGTACGTCACCGTGTGTCACCGTGACACAGTAAAATGTCACCGTGACACAGTGAAATGTCACCGTAACACAGTGTACTTTCACCGTTTGTCACCGTGACACAATGAAATGTCACCGTGACACAGTGAAATGTCACCGTGACACAGTGTACTTCACCGTGTCACAGTGTGCTTTCACCGTGTGTCACCGTGACACAGTGAAATGTCACCGTGACACAGTGAAATGTCACCGTGACACAGTGTACTTCACCGTGTCACAGTGTACTTTCACCGTGTGTCACCGTGACACAGTGAAATGTCACCGTGACACAGTGAAATGTCACCGTCACAGTGTACTTCACCGTGCAACATTGTACCCCACCGTGACACCGTGTACTTTCACCGTGTGTCACCGTGACACAGTGAAAAGTCACCGTGACACAGTGAAAAGTCACCGTGACACAGTGTAATTCACCGTGTCACAATGACCATACATAGCGAAAACTCACCGTAATATTTAAATGTGTGTGCGCGTGAATTTCAATTGCCAAAAAGAAATGTAAGGTGCCTTTGTTTTTTAATATTCTTTTTCAATTAATGAATTGTACTATTGTGTCATAAGGGTATAACTGTCCATTGCCTATAAAACTTATATTCTTATGGACGAGGCTTTAGAACTTATATACTCTTATGCTTTGGTCTTAAAATGCCTCCGCCCCTATATACTTATGTGCCCACATTTTACTTTTTGTTTAATAACACATTTTAAAATATGAAATATATTATGAAATAATGTAATAGTGGATGTCTTTTGGTGTGCTCATGTAGTGGGCATGCAAATGGACACACCATTGAAGCACCAATTGATGATATTATTTATTCATAATATTTATTTCTACTTAGTGCATGATGATGCATATGTACCTATAAATAGGTGTCTTTGTATCCTTTGTATACACACTTGAATATTGAAATATAATAAGAATACTCTCCTTCTCCCTACTTCTCTTCTTGTTACTTTATATTATGTTCTGAGCTAGTAAAATTTACAACACGTTATCAGCACGATTCACAAGCACGAATATCAAGATTATTGAAGAAGTTATGTTATTGAATAGCAAGATTCGCAAGCACGAATATCAAGATTCTTGATATTGAAGGAATAGTAAATTTCTTAAGGTACGCATTTTATTATTTTAATTTATTATTATTATGGCTAACATCAACAAAGTTGATTTCACTCTTCTTGATCTTAGTGAAATGAATTTTTAATCTTGAAAGATCCACTAACTTTGTAGAAATATTTGAAAGAAAGATACGATCACCCGAAGTTGGTCGTACTACCGAAATCATGGTATGATTGACTCCACATTCGACTAAAAGATTTTAAATCTGTCGAGGCATATAATTCAGCTATCATGAAAGTAGCTTCTCAATTAAAATTATGTGGTGAAACTATAACTGATGAAGACATGATTGAGAAAAAACATACTCTACTTTTACATGTGTCGTGTGTGCTCCTGTAGTAGCAATATCGACAAAATGGATTTACCAAATATTCTGAATTAATTGGTTGTCTTCTTCTTGCTGAGCAAAAAATAATGAATTGTTGTTGAAAAATCACGAGTCCCGACCCACCGGTTCTAGTCCATTTCCTGAAGAAAATGAGACTCAAATTAAAAATTATGAAAGTGGTCGTGGTGGTCGTGGTCGTGAACAAGGTTATGGTAATAGTCTTGGTGAAAGTAGAGGACATGGAAAGTATCATGTTCGTAATCATGTTTGGTGTAACCATATAATAAAATTAAGAATGATGAAAAAAATGTCTCCCAGAAGAGAGAAAATGAAAAAAATAAGAAATAATAATGAACAAAAGAAAGTTCATTGGTTTGGTATATGCCGAAGATCAGATCATTTTGTTGATCTTGAAGAAAAAATCGTTGAAATGAAACGACAAAGATGTGGAGACAAATCATGTCGATGAAAAAAAATGTCAATGGCGATGACATGAATTATGAAAGAAAAAATAAATGAATGCATCTTTTATCAATAATAATTTCTAAAAAGAAATTATGGATGTCAAATCTTTGGAATGAAAAAAGATGGTGATATTTGTCTAATTGATAGTGCTGCAAACGCACACAATACGAAAAAATATAAAATATTCCTCTCGTCTTGAAGAGAGAGAAATAAGTGTTAATACACTAAGCGGTGGTGCAAATTTGATTGATATCTCCAGAAGAGTCACGATTTTCCCCGAAGGAAATAAAGTTGTTATTGAATATGCACAATTAACTTTCAAGTCTCGAAAAAATTTAAGATATTCGCAGAAATGGATATCATATTGAGACTATTACTAGAAAATTGTATTCACTATCTTTGGGCTTATATTATACGAAAATGAACTCAAGAAAAATATATCACCTAATAGACCAGAAGTATATTAATCCAAAATATTTTATGATTTGGCATGATCGACTTGAAAATCCAAGATAGACAAAGATGAGATGAATTATTGAAAATTCTCATGGCCATATCCTGAAAAAATAAAAAGGTGTTGATGAACACAAATGAAATATGTTTTCCCGACATTAGGGGGAGGAAATGATCAACCGAAAAAAGAACTCAATTTGAAAATCAAATTGGAATTTATTGATTCAAGAACAAAAGAATGTGAACTTGAAGTTCAAAGACTTATACATTTGCAAAGAATTGCAAATAAATTTCCGGATGAATTATTAGACTCCCGAAGAGTTACTAAATCGCATTTTCCTTTAGAAAATGTCCCGGTCAAAATTGATGTCCCCGAAGGACAAATTACAAGTGCTAATGAATCAAAAGCACGCCTGAAGCGTGGAAGACCTATCGGTTCCAAAGATAAAAATCCTCGAAAGAAAAAGGATTAAATAAAAGTGACGAATTAGAAGAAAATAATGAAAAAATATTATCTTTCGAAGAGGTTTCTCAAGAAGAAGAAAAAGAATAAGTTTCAGAAGAAAATGAAACTATAGAAACTTCAATAAATTATGTCACTACGGGAAAAGGTTGGAATCGAAAAGAAATTGTTGTTGATGCAATTTTTGCATACAATGTAGCACTTGAAGTTATGGAAGAAATTGAGGATAATGAACCAAAATCGGTTGATGAATGTCGGCGTAGAAATGATTGGCCAAAATGAAAAGATGCAATCCAATCTGAATTGGACTCGTTGATAAAACGAAAAGTATTTGGACCGGTAGTCCAAACACCAGAAGGTGTAAATCCGGTTGGAAATAGATGGGTATTCGTGCGAAAAAGAAATGAGAAAAATGAAATTGTAAGATATAAGGCACGATTGGTAGCCCAAGGTTTTTCGCAAAGACCTGGACTTGAATATGATGAAACGTATTCTCCGGTAATGGATACGATCACTTTTAGATATCTTGTAAGTCTTACCGTGCATGAAAAATTGGACATGCGTTTAATGGATGTAGTACCTGCGTATTTATACGGTAATCTTGACAGTGATATCTATATGAAAATCCCTGAAGGATTCAAAATGCCCGAAGCATGCAAAATTAATTCGAAAGCAATTCATTCTATAAAATTGCAAAGGTCTTTGTATGGACTAAAACAATCTGGACTGGTATAATCGACTTACCGAATGCTTAGTCAAAGAAGGCTATAAAAATGACCCGATATGTCCATGTGTTTTCATAAAGAAAAATGGATCAAAATTTGTGATAATTGCGGTGTATGTTGATGATTTAAATTTGATTGGAACTCCTGAAGAGCTTCAAGAAGCCGCTGAATATTTGAAGAAAGAATTTGAAATTAAAGACTTTGGAAAAACTAAATTCTGCTTTGGTTTACACATCGAACATTTAGAAGATGGGATTTTAGTTCACCAAACAGCTTATACCCAGAAGGTATTAAAGCGTTTCAACATGGAAAAAGCATATCCATTAACTAGTCCAATGGTCGTTCGGTCACTTGATCCTAAAAAGGATCCGTTTAGACCTCGAGAGGAAGATGAATAAATTCTTGGTCCTGAAGTACCTTATCTTAGTGCAATTGGTGCACTAATGTATCTTGCTAATTGTACAAGGCCTGATATAGCATTTACTGTAAATTTACTAGCAAGATTTAGTGCATCTCTTACAAAACGACATTGGAATGGTGTAAAACAAATTCTTCGTTATCTCCAAGGGACAATTGATCTTGGTCTATTTTATTCAAATAAAGCTAAGCCCGAACTTATCGGTTATGCTGATGCTGGGTATTTGTCTGACCCGCATAAAGCAAGGTCTCAAACTGGATATGTTTTTACGTGTGGTGGTACTGCCATTTCATGGCGTTCTACAAAGCAGTCACTTGCTGCCACCTCGTCAAATCATGCTGAAATTATAGCAATCCACGAGGCTAGCCGAGAATGTGTTTGGCTAAGATCATTGATCCATTATATTCGAAAGAATATTGAATTGACGAAAGAAAATGAAAATCCCTCAGTTGTAATTTTTGAAGATAATGCAGCTTGTATAGCTCAACTCAAAGGGAGATATATTAAAGGAGATAGAACGAAGCATATTTCACCTAAATTTTTCTTTACGCATGAATTGCAAAAGAAAGGTGAAATAGATGTGCAACAAATTCGATCATGTGATAATTTGGCAGATTTATTCATCAAAGCATTACCGACTGCAACATTTGAAAAATTGGTGAAAAATATCGGAATGCGTCGGTTAAAAGATCTCAAATAAATACTCGTTGCACTCTTTTCCTTCACTCGGTTTTTTTCCAAAGGGTTTTACCTTGGAAGGTTTTTAACGAGGCAACTTATTAAGCGTATTAAATAAAAATACGATGTTTGAATCAGGGGGAGAAATACAAAGACGAACAACGGACATCCAAGGGGGAGTATTATGAAATAATGTAATAGTGGATGTCTTTTGGTGTGCTCATGTAGTGGGCATGCAAATGGACACACCATTGAAGCACCAATTGATGATATTATTTATTCATAATATTTATTTCTACTTAGTGCATGATGATGCATATGTACCTATAAATAGGTGTCTTTGTATCCATTGTATACACACTTGAATATTCTTTCTCCCTACTTCTCTTCTTGTTACTTTATATTATGTTCTGAGGTAGTAAAATTTACAACAAAATAGTAGTAGTAATTGTTTTACTCTACTTTATAATTTTATAATACCAAGTACTTAATATTTTTAATAGAAAATTTAAAAAATACTATCATTTGTTTTTTATTTTTCATATTTATTTCCTGGGACACATGAAGTATCATATTTATATTTATATTTATTTTATTGGATGATAAACAAAATTAAGAACATGTTTTTTTGGATTTTATTTCAATTTATTTCAATTCAGTTGAAATGTTTCAGTTCAATTCAGTTCATCTCGATTAAAAAATAATTTAAATCAATAATTTTAACTATACATCTAGGTAATGTCACAATATTATTACTATTTTTTTAAAAATATTTAATAATTTATAAAAATTATTATTATTTTTATAAAAATAATTTTTTTTTTTTTTGGTAAAGATCAATTTCATAAAAAAAAAAAAAGTCTATAGTACAAAAAGCGTATAGGGAAGAACCCTACCGCATAAAGATAGGCTACCGCATAAGCGCATAGACTATCTCTCCGACGACCAATATAGCACTAGAATACAAAGAACTACTACCAAGCTATATGCCACACCCTCTCCAATCCCCGTGCCGGAAGAGAATCAGGTAGTCGTAAAGAGATGATCTTCTCTCGTATATGAGAAGCCACCACATCAAACGACACTGAACGACCCTCCTTAATCCTCTTGTTCCTTTCTGAGTCAATAAAAATTTAGTTCAGCCGTTAAGTTCAAATGGCGTTCAGTTCAATTCAGATTAAAAAATAATTTGAATCAATAATTTTAACTATACATCTAGGTAATGTCACAATATTATTACTATTTTTTTTAAAATATTAAATAATTTATAAAAATTATTATTATTTTTATAATTCAAATGGCTTGCGTTCAGTTCACCGTCAGTAAAAAAGAACAAATCCTTAATATATTAATCAAACTTTATGTTTTTTCTCACTCTTTTTGGTAAGAAGATAGTTAAAAAATATTTTTATTATATTGATATAAAAATAAAAGAAAATATTTTTAAAGTAAGAAGTAAATTAATAGTTAGTTTAAACAATAAATCAAAATGTAAATATAACTTTTGATATAGCTGAAATGGATAATTAATTATAATTATTTAGTTTGAAGTATGAAATAATATATATATAGTTAAAAAATAATTTTATTATATTGATATAAAAATAAAAGAAAATATTTTTAAAGTAAGAAGTAAATTAATAGTTAGTTTAAACAATAAATCAAAATGTAAATATAACTTTTGGGCAAATTATATCTTGTTCCTCAATGTAAGATGCACATCTTACACCTGGTCAATCTTATAAAACAATCGGTCAAAATTAACTTAAACTTTTTTTTTTCATCGTTTCCTTTTTCTCACAGCTCCCTCTCTCTCTCTCAGCTCCCACTCTTCTGGCAACGCGATTTTTTTTCTCCTTCTATGTCTTCTGTATGTTTCCGTGTTCGTCGTACACCCTTCATCCATCGGCTTCACCGTCGCCCGTTCGCGTCTGTGTCTTCGATTTCGCGATTGACCGCACCGTTCGCAGTAGCATAATTGCTAGGGTTTTCCAGCAACACATCCTGTGTCAAATCAATGGCGATCACCCCGCGATTCAGCCCTTCCCCCCAAATTGAAGCTTAGAAATTAGAATGCTCCCCCGCATCTTGTAGTAGTTAATTACCATGGCGGAGAGAGCGACGGCGTCGGGTTAAAGAGGATGCAGTTGAGCACAAGCACCCCGACGTCTTTCGGCTGGACTCTGGATTTCTCGAAGGCCACGACGAAGGCCTCGGCCCGCCCCTATTTCACGTTTTTGGTGTTTCCGTCGAGTCAATCGATTTGAGGATGTAGGTCTCCTCGGGCATTGCCCGATAAGTGTTCGACGAAATGTGTGTGACACCATTCCAAGCTCTTCTTGAGCATAAGCTCGGGAAATTCCCGCCGCTGCTGATCTATGTCTGGTGGGCCCCGAAAAGCTATTATTGTAGAGGAACATATACTGCAGATTTGTATATAGGCCTATCTCAGGTGGAATATCTCTGGTGAGACGATTGTTCTGAAGCTGCAACGATGTTAGATTTATCCAGCCGACGAAAATGCTAGGCGAAATATTGCCGGAGAGACTATTGTCGGATAACCCCAAGTCGGATAAATTTTTAAGATTCGAAAGGGAAAATGGCAAAGGCTTGAGCTAAAGTCAAGAAGATTGGATTTGTGCAGTGGCCGAGCTCAGGAGGAATCGTCGAATCCAGAGCGTTCACACTAAGATCCTACCATTGAAGATTCTTGAGTTGACCTAAAGCAGATGGTATATTTCCAGAGAATGAATTGTTTATTAATCGGAGTTCCTTCAAGTTGGATAGTTTGGTGAAGTTTTCCGACAATGGCCCTCCAAATGAGTTAGTATCGAGGTTAAGATACTCGAGTTTGGCCTGGTTATTTCTCATGTTTACCTCTTATTTATTTAAATATGTCATTCTTTATTTACATTTCCAGGAACTTTTACTCCCTTTAACTGTGACTGCAAAAAAATTTGAACGACTAATGCTCTGGGATGACCCTCTTGTAACAACATCTTTTCTTGCACTCGTATATACACTAATTTTCAGGTAAATTTTTTATATTTTTTACTTTAAAAGGAGAAGCTTCTATCTAGTTGGTTCTCACAGAGACTCATAACTTATTATTGATCATCAGAAACTTGTTGTCATATATATTTCCGGTGAGTATGATGATCTTGGCTGCCGGCTTGTTGATACTGAAGGGACTCAAGGAACAAGGTCAGCACTAATTTTCAGGTAAATTTTTTATATTTTTTACTTTAAAAGGAGAAGCTTCTATCTAGTTGGTTCTCACAGAGACTCATAACTTTTTATTGATCATCAGAAACTTGTTGTCATATATATTTCCGGTGAGTATGATGATCTTGGCTGTCGGCTTGTTGATACTGAAGGGACTCAAGGAACAAGGTCGGCTCGGAAGAGATCACTCCACCCTGGGCGGGTTTAACAACATCAGACCCTCGCGCAGCAGTGAAGCCTACCAAGTAGATCTCTACTTCGGGATCATCGACATCTTACAAGACTACGACATCAGCAAGAAGCTCGAGCACGCGTACAAATCTTTGCAGGTGGACGCCGCCTCGATTTTTGTAGTCGGCCCGAAACTGTAGAAATCAATTTAAAATGCAGGATGATGTTTGTTAACGCCGATAAAAAACTGGGCAGAAACGGCTTAAATCGCACGAAAATACGAGAGATTTCTTTTGAGGATTGAGCTAACCGGAAATGGAAAATAAAGTTTTAAGCTTGAAAAGGAAAATACACTATTTTTGGGGGCTGCCAATCTGCCTCTTTTGGTAAGTTTCATAGGGTATTTATAGAGATACAGTTAGGGTTTTTCCCTCTTTTGACCTAATGGGCTTTAACAGAAATTGCTACATGGGCCTGATATATGGGCCGGTCCACATTTCCGCCGCCTTTCTAAACGGGCACACCGAACACCTAGCGGAGGAGATCTTCAGCTGGATTGTCCTTCCCGTTTGTGACTCGACGGATCTTTATGACCTGGGTAGACTTCATCCTCGGTAGTCTTCAAAACTATCCACCCCGGGTATGGGACATCCTAGGAGGCTCGTAGCTGGTCTGCTCGGCGGGGACTTGTAGGCATCATGGCAGGGCTTTACACCTCGGTCCTCCTCGGCGAGCTGACATGACGAGTTCCCCTCGGATGTCGGGCACCTCTCCCTGCCGATGACCGAGTGGCGATCTTCCCTATCGACCGGACAGGACGATAATAATAATAAAAATAACAAATATTAATAATAAAAAATAGTGACATAACAAATGCCCCTCGGGAGGGGTGTGATCGGCTGTGGGCGAGCAGGCCCCTTCCGACCGAGATGGGAACTATTTTTATCCATTGGCTGCATCCTCGGATATCTTTCCTGTTATCATCTGAGCCCAGTGGGCCTGATGGGACTTCTGCAGGGGCCCACGTGTCTTTTCAAATTAAATATAGGACACTTTTTCAAATTTCAAAAACGCACGCCCGCCTTTCCAAATTCCACGTACTTATACTTCTGAGTAACCGCCCCAAAAATCACTTTTCACCCAAAACGGTTTTTCAGAGAGAAATTTGGTGCAGGCGACAGAAAGAAAAACTCCCGGCGGCGCGACAACTTCCGGCCATCCTCTTTCGTTTCTTCGGTTTACAGGTACGCGGAAATTGAATCCTCTCTTCGTTTTTCATTAAGTCGTGGTTCAGTTTCCTGATAGGGTTTCTTCTTCGAGAAACTCGGTTAGGCTTTTCAATTTCCGGCGGCGGCTCTGGTCTAAGCTCCGTCGATAGGGTTTTTTCTGGGGGATATAGGACTTTTTAG
The DNA here is from genome assembly GCA_954870475.1 of Euphrasia confusa. Classification (NCBI taxonomy): domain Eukaryota; kingdom Viridiplantae; phylum Streptophyta; class Magnoliopsida; order Lamiales; family Orobanchaceae; genus Euphrasia; species Euphrasia confusa. The sequence goes on from OX940961.1 coordinate 24,813,717, forward strand.
ACTAAGATTCCCAGCCTTTTCTCCTTCTGCCGTAATCGGAAATGAGTAACGATCGATCTCCCCCCTCTCAGTCCTTGGGGCCGCCACGCGATGTTGGGGCTTCTGGTTCGGCCTCTACTTCAGGGAGACCAGGGGCTAGCCCCGAATCCCCATCCCCAGTGAAATGGGTGATGTCTAGATTTCCCTTCACCGAGGAGGAGGCGGGCGACATGCTGAGTGGTCAAGTGAGCAGGGATTATCGCCGCTTGTATGATATCCTCGCTGGCTCCAGGGGTCCCCCTTCTTCTTTTAATTATTCCCGGTACTCTGTTGAGAGGCCTTATGTATTTACCCCGCGGAGGCGATTTCATCTTGTCAAAGAGCGCCGTGACACGCCTTTCGACGCGAGCTGGAAGAAAAGTACCGTGAACGAGGTGGAATTGCAGGCGATGAGGGAGAGATGGCAGATTCCGAACGACGTCCACTTGTATGCTCGCAAGTGGATGAATTCGCTGACTCCCCTCCTCCGGGCATGTTAGCGGTTAATTATGCGATGATGGAGAGCGGACTTCGTTTTCCCCTGCACTCCTCGGTAGCACACTTTCTACACCTGCAGGAGATTGCTCCTATGCAAATCACCCCGAATGGCTGGGTGATGATATATGTTTATTGTATCATGTTTGGGTTCTACGGGTTGTACCGGGGATCGACGGGTTTCGAGCTTATCTACCTCCTCTACATGAGCGCCACCAGCGGGGGAGATTATTACTTGAAGCAGCGACACTCGGTCATAAAAGAGCTGCCGAGCAAACAACCGGAATGGTCAGAGAAATGGTTTTTCGTGGCGGGGGAGTGGAACTCGAAAGACTTCCACATCGACGGGGAATATCGGCTGACAGAAAATCGTTAGTCTTCTCGGCTTTTACCTAGACTTCTCTCTTTAATCTTTTTAACGGGGTTCGGCTGGCTTTGTGTTTCCTGACCTTGTCTATCTATCCTTTTAGGCTTTAAAGCTCCAGCCGAGGACGGGTTAGGATGGGATTTTTTAACGATCTGGGAGAAGATAAAATCTCTCCCCGGAGACGAGTGTAAATATAAGCTTTGGCTGACTGACGCCAGGCGGGTTTGGGCTCGCTTTTTTACGATTCCTCGTGACGTAGAAAATATTTACTCGCGTGAGTTTTCCTGATGATTGTGCCATTTGTTGGGAATTTATGTTATTTTCTGACTTAACTTTTTATTTTGTTTCCAGCTCATCGCTATCCTAGGATCATGCGTCCAATCAAGAGTTCGGAGATGGAGAGCCCCCATGAGAAAGCTAGGAGGGAGAGGGAGAAGATGGCGAAACTCGCCTCTGCTCCTAAGAGACAGAAGAAAACGAGCCGCGGGAAACAGGGCGACGTGACCGTGGCCTTGGCTCCGCCCCCGGAGGCTCTTCCCTTGGGGTTTCCCTCTCCTTTGCCTCTAGATCAGGTTCTCCCCAAAATTCCGAAGGAGGAACAGATTATTCCCGGGGGCCTGGAGAGGGAGCCGGGAACGATGGTTGTCGGGGAGAAGAGACCACGTGATGAAGAGGTCCCAGCTTCTGACGATTTAGAGGCTGAGTTTAGCGCTCCCAGCACCAATGTGGTTTTAGAATCGCGGATCGCCCGTCCTAGGAGGACAAAAGGTCCTCGTCCCGTGAAGGAGAAAAGTCCGAGCGAGGTGAGCATGAGCGAGCCCATCTTCGGCGTGGATGCGGGGAAGATTCAAAGGTATTTTATTTTGACTTGGATTTTTGTCTTGGATTTTTGTTTAAAAAACTCGGTCCCCTTTCTGATCCTTACTCAGTTCCAGCATTCACGAGGCGGATTCGGAGATCCCCATCGCTGCTGCTTATCTAAAAGCTGCTCTGCCACCTTATGAGGACGACGTGATTCCTCTGCATGTCCAGGAAGCTGTGGATAACATCCTCGGAGCGTGGTCTCACCGGATGGAGAGTTATACTGCTGAGCCCGAACACATGCTGACCATGCTCAAAGTCCAAGCAGCTCGGGTCCCCGTGATGATCAATCAGCTCGGTCGTCTCTTAGAGGACCGCAAAGGTAAAGGTGTTGCCACCCCTTCGGCCCCATCGACCGAAGACGAGGGTCTCCGGAAGCGACTCTCCGAGCTGCAGAGTAAATATGATCTCGAGGTTGGTTTGAAACTGTCCCTGGAGGCCGAGGTGGAGGGCCTAAAGAAAAAACTTGCTGCTCGGGAGTCGTTGGCGGACGAGCATGAAAAGCTGTTGACAGAGGTGGAGGAATACAAGAAAGGGTTGAAGGATTGCGAGAGCGCTATGTTCGGGCACACCTCGGACGTAGCCAAATTATCGACTAAGGTGGCCGAGATGGCGAATCGCACTGTCGAGGCCGAGAAACAAGCCCGCGAGGCTGTGGAGGCGGCTGGCTTGCAACTCAAAGAGATGAAGAGTGCGATGGCTAAGCAGAAAATCGACTTGGAGCAGGCCACCGAGGGTTTGAAAAAGATTCAGAAAGATGAGGCTGCTCGGCTTGCCGACCCTTGGGAAAATTTAAAGGAGTTCAGTAATTATTCCTATTACTGCGCCTTTTTCGATGGTGTCCGAGGTCTGATTGAAGCCGGCCAACCCGTGGATGCTATGATGTCGGTCATCCAGAAGTATGCCTCCACGAATGCTCTTCATCCGGAGATGAAACTATCCATTCTGGATTTGGAGACCGTGCACAAGATAGACCTCGGCTGGTGGCCGAAAAAAGATCAGCTCTTCGATCCCAAAGATTTGGAATCGGACGGGGACGAAACGGATGATGCCGAGGGTAAAGCCGATGAGACCGAGGACGACGCAGATGAGAAGTTCGCCAATTCTCTGATTGGTGACGGGGAGGTCCCTGTTCAGGATGGTTGAGGGTCTGTGACCCTGTTTATAACTCTATTTTTCAGCTTTTATCTTTGTTTAACTTTTTGTTTCAACTTTTGGTTTTTGTATTGGCCAGTCCGCGACCTTAAACAATATTTTGTCCTGTTTCCTTAGGATGTTCAGAACAAATGTTTTGATCGAATGTCTTATTTCATCTGCTCGCCTTATCTTTAAACTTTTTCGTTCTTTAGGGTTTATCTTTTGGCGGGAAATCTTCCCGCCGGATGTATTTGACTTTCCTTTTTATGAAGGGGGGAATTCCGCCAAAAGAGGGTCCATTAGGCGGGAAAAAACTAGGAATTTCACCCTTATAAATAGACTCGATACGGATATATCTTTAGAGAAGAAAAGATGAGTTCGAGTCAGAAGAAAAACTCCGGCAAGGGAAAGCAAATTGCTCAGGAGGCGCCGGAATATGCGGACGGCTACTATGACGTCCCCGTCCACTCCGACGGCTGGCGCCGTTTGCGCCAAAGGTTCGACGGGAAATGGCATCGCAACAACTTTCCTCTTCCCAATGCGTTCGTGCAGCCTTTAGAAAAGTTCCTGGGCGAGGAGATTCCATTCCATGACTCCAACGAGCAGGCCTGGGTTGCGACGAAAACCAAACTCAGGCGGCAGGTGGCCTTCGGTGGTCCGGGGTGGGTCGACTTTGTTCAGCACGCTGGCATTCAAGCGGGCTGGGAGGTGTGGCTGATATGGAAACCAGGGTTCGGGTTTCGGGTCAGCCTTTTCGACCTGGAGCGTCTCAATGTGTCGTTCCCTCCTCAGGCCCGTGCGCGCGGGCTGGCTGACTCCCTAGGTCTTCCATACCTAGACTGACGTTTTCTGGGTTTTCTCACCCTAGTTTTAATAAGCGCCCTTTACGGGGTTTGACTGTAACCGCTTATCAAAAATAAATAACTTTTCGCTTTTAATGTGGTCAACATTAGCATTTATTGTTCCTTGATTCGTGCTGGCCCCTATAAAATGGGGCCTTCCTGTTATCAAATCTGTACATGAAATCGTCGTTTTGTGCTCGATGTCGACCTTCCTCGAGTTCTCCGACGACTCGCATTCGTTCGAGCGTGCGTTCAATGGCTCCTGGCATAGGGAAGTGTTTCCCATCCCCGCGGCCTTCCTGCGTCCGATCAGCGGCAGGATAACGGATGAGATCTCCTTGACGGATCCCTGGGACCGTGAATGGAGTTTTTCCCTCTCTCGTTTTCGAAATCAAGTTGCCATCTCTGGAGCCGAATGGGAGCGACTCGTCGGTGGGTTTGGGATACGGGAAGGTTGGATAATTCGGATCACCTGGGCTGCCGTCGAAGGCTTCTCGATCGATGTCTTCGACCACAACCGCAACTCGATGGCGCGCCCGGTTCGTGATCATCCTTGGTCTTGCCAGCGTGGAACTCGTGGATCGAGGATAAGCTCGTGGCCTCCCCGGCCAACACATGACCGTTGGGGGCGTCCCCTCCGTTGATGTTCTTGATTTGTTGTTGTTTTTGCTGTAACTTGGCGCTAGTATGTTCGCGGGATTCGGAATTTTCCTTCCCTTAATAAGTGTTTGAGTTTATTTATCTATTTATGTATGTTTGCTCGCGTGCGGAGTGAAATGTCATGTCCGAGGGCTCATCTCAGGCTCGGGGAGAGCGGACTCTTCCCCGGTAAAATAGTCATGGCCTTCGACGGATCGAAGGAACCATGGCCGAGGACGGGACTTGTCCGGTCCCCGGTCTTATTTTCGATATTTCCTGTTCGATCGGCTGGACGACGGGTCGCCCAGCTCATCTCAGGCTCGGGGAGAGCGGACTCTTCCCCGGTAAAATAGTCATGGCCTTCGACGGATCGAAGGAACCATGGCCGAGGACGGGACTTGTCCGATCCCCGGTCTTATTTTCGATATTTCCTGTTCGATCGGCTGGACGACGGGTCGCCCAGCTCATCTCAGGCTCGGGGAGAGCGGACTCTTCCCCGGTAAAATAGTCATGGCCTTCGACGGATCGAAGGAACCATGGCCGAGGACGGGACTTGTCCGATCCCCGGTCTTATTTTCGATATTTCCTGTTCGATCGGCTGGACGACGGGTCGCCCAGCTCATCTCAGGCTCGGGGAGAGCGGACTCTTCCCCGGTAAAATAGTCATGGCCTTCGACGGATCGAAGGAACCATGGCCGAGGACGGGACTTGTCCGATCCCTGGTCTTATTTTCGATATTAGTGCTTGAGGAAAGATAAGTTTTTATTCCGTCGTAACAAAAACCGTTCGGGTACAAAGACATTACTGATAATATTTCTTCAGGTGGAGGGCATTCCAATAGTACTGATCGGCTACCCCATCGAGGTGCTCCAGCTCGTACGATCCCTTCTCCACGTGCCTCCTTACTCGCATTGGCCCCTCCCAGTTCGGGCCCAATGCCCCAGTGTTTGGCCCGAGCACACGCTTCAGCACCAAATCCCCGGTCTGAAATTTTCGGATCTTAGCCTTGGAGTTGTAAAAACGCTCGGCTCTTTGTTTTGCAGCTGCGTTCTGGAAAACCGAGTTCAGCCTCCGTTCTTCTAGGAAATCCAGCTCCAAACGCAGCGCCTTGTCGTTATTCTCATTCAAATCTTGCGATGTCCGGTGACTGGTGACCTCTATCTCAGAGGGTATCACAGCTTCAGCCCCGAAAGCCAAAGCAAAAGGGGTTTCCCCGGTGGCGGCCTTGCTCGTCGTTCTATACGACCACAAAACGTCGGGTACTTCGGCCGCCCATCGCCCTTGTCGCTCTTCGAGTTTAGCCTTAATTGTGTGCTTTAGAATTTTATTAACAGCCTCTACCTGCCCGTTGGTCTGGGGGTGGTAGGGAGTGGAAAAAGCCTTCTTAATCTTCCATTTATCAAAGAAATTCATGATATCCTGGCCGTCAAACTGTTTCCCATTGTCCGAGGTGATGGTATGAGGGATCCCGAAACGACATATGATATTTTTCCAGATAAATCTGATGATCGCCTTTTGGTCGATGACCTTCATAGGTTCGGCCTCGGCCCATTTGGTGAAGTAATCCACCGCTACGACCGCGTACTTCACTCCACCCGGCCCGGTGGGCAACGGTCCGATTAGGTCGATCCCCCAGGAGGCGAAAGGCCAAGGACTGTAAATAGAGTTTAGATACTCAGGCGGGGTTCGGATGATCGGAGCAGTTATCTGGCAGCGGTGGCATTTCCGAGCATAATTTATGGCATCCTTCCTCAGTGTAGGCCAATAATAACCCTGCCGGACTGTCTTGTGGGCCAAAGATTGCCCTCCTGCGTGATTTCCGCACACACCATCGTGGATCTCACCAAACACTACGTTTCCTTCCTGCGGGGTGATGCATTTCAGTAAAGGCAAATATAGGCTCCTCCGGTATAAGACGTCCCCGATCATAGTATATCTGGCTGCTCGGATCCTAAGCTGCTTAGCCTCGATTCTGTCCGCGGGTAGGACGCCGTCCACCAAGTAAGACCTGATCGGGTCCATCCAGGTCTCGCCACGATCTACGAGTGTGATTAATCCTTCTGCCGCTGAGATGGCGGACCGAGCCTGGCATGTCAGCATCACGTTTGTCAGGTCAGCGATTCCCTCCGAGGAAGCTAATTTGGACAGGGCGTCTGCCTGAGAGTTCAACTCCCTGGGGATCTGCTCGATGAACGTCCTCGGTATCTTTTCACACAATGAGATCACGTGTTCGTAGTATTTAGCCATCCGGTCACATCTGGTCTCATAATTTCCCTTAATCTGATTCACCACCAAGAGTGAATCCATAAAGATTTGCAAGTGTTCTGCGCCGACTGCTAGGGCGAGGTTCAGCCCGGCGATCAACGCCTCGTATTCCGCCTCGTTATTCGTTGCCTCGAATTCGAACTTCACAGCGTGCGCAAACGATTGTCCACCCGGTCCGACCAATACTATTCCAGCCCCGGCGTGGGAGGAGTTAGAGGATCCATCCACATACAGCTTCCATGGCGGGATCGAGGAGGATGGGGTGGAATCGGGAAAAGTCAACTCCACTATGAAATCTGCTAAAGCTTGCCCTTTAATTGCCGTCCTTGGGGCATACGTGATGTCGTACTGTCCTACCTCCAGACTCCACTTTAGCAATCGACCATTGGTATCCGGTCTTTGCAAGACTTGCCGCAATGGCATGGTCGTTAGGACTTCCACTGGATGATAAAAAAAGTAGGATCTTAACTTTCGCACACTCATTACGAGGGCGTACGCCAGCTTCTCCAGGGGCGTATATCGTGTTTCGGCGTCGTGGAGGACCTGGCTGACGAAATAAATAGGTTTGTGCAGTTGCCCCTCTGCTCGGACAAGAACTGAGCTCATCGCATGTTCGGACGCGGCTAAATATAGAAAGAGTTTCTCCCCGGCGAGTGGTTTAGAGAGGATGGTGGGGTTTCCGAGGTGCTCTTTCAGTCGTAAGAAAGCCTCCTGGCTCTCCTTTCCCCATTTGAATTTCTGGTCCTTTATCGATTTGAAGAACGGACGGCTTTTGTCTCCGAGCCGAGGAATGAAACGGCTGAGGGCGGCCAGGCAGCCTGTTAATTTCTGCACGTCCTTCAGACTTCGGGGTTCCCTCAGGTTCTGAATGGCCCTGATCTTCTCTGGGTTCACCTCGATGCCCCTAAGACTGACGATGTGCCCAAGGAATTTCGTGGCATATACTCCGAAATGACACTTCCTCGGGTTGAGCTTCATGTTGTAGAATTTCAAAATCTCGAAAGCGATACTCAGATCTTTCACGTGATCCTCTTCGGACTTACTCTTTATGATTATGTCGTCCACGTATACCTCCATGGTATCTCCAATTTGGTCGGCAAACATTTTGTTCACCAATCGCTGGTAGGTTGCCCCCGCGTTTTTCAGACCGAATGGCATCCTCTTCCAACACAGCACCCCCTTGTCCGAATAGAACGAAGTGTGCTCTACATCCTCCTCGGCCATAGGGATCTGATGATACCCTGCAAAACAATCGCAGTTAGAGAATATGGCGTGCCCGGCGACGCTGTCCACCAGATGGTCGATATGGGGTAGGGGGAAATGGTCTTTCGGGCAAGCCCTGTTTAGGTCGGTGAAGTCTATGCAGAGGCGCCAAGCATCATTCGCCTTTTTTACGAGCACGACATTAGCGATCCATTGGGGCTCCTCCTCGGCCTCTCGAACGAGGTCGTTATCGACTAACTTCTTGACTTCCACCGCCAAAGCCGCATACTTCTCCGGTCCCATCTTTCTTCTCTTCTGGGCGATGGGTTTCTTTTCCGGGTCGATCTTCAGATGGTGGCAGGCATGCTTGGGATCGATTCCGACCATATCCTTGTGGGACCATGCGAAAGCGTCTGTGTTCTGGCTTAAGAAATCGACCAACTCGTTTCTCAGCCGCTCCGGGATCTTCTTTCCGATAAAAACCTCTAATTCTGGCCTGGTCGGATCTAGATTCACCTTTTCCACTTCGTCAACCGCCGTACACATCGATGGCCCTCGGGGATCGGGTATGTCGCTTGGCTCGAAACCAATCCTCGGGTCGAGGTCTTCTGATTCCGGGGTCCGTGTTCCCGGCTGGGGTTCTGTATTTTGCGGGATGGGCATCTCGTCGATGAGTATGTGCAGAAATTGTGCTTCGAGCTCAGGAATTTCCTTCGCGGGATCGTTAATCTCGACGAGCTCCCTGTCGAAAAACCCTGGGTTTCCGGGGACGCCATTATCCCACAGGGCCGTCAAATACTCCTGATCGTCTATATCCATTTCTTCTGTAGGGTCTATCTCCCGACACTCCGTCGTTTCGTTCTCGAATCCCTCTTCCCGAGGGTTTTCGCCCCCCGGGGTGGATTCTGGGGAGATTATTTGGGGGTTATCGCCCCCAAATGCCCCAGTGTTAGTATCATTGTAATTCGAGGGTACATTTGCATCCGAACACGAAAGATAATTAAAGCATTTCCTCGCCATATACTGGTCACCTCGAAGGGTGCCGACCACACCACTCAAGGTGGGAAACTTAATACAGTAGTAGTGGGAGGACGCCACGGCCTCAAAGGCATCGAGGAACGGCCTCCCGAAAAAAGCATTATAGATATTGTCTGCATCAACGATAACAAAATTTAACAGGCGAGTCATATTTATGCTCGGGTCTTGGTGGTCCTTCAGCTCCACTGCCATCCTTATGCGTCCCTGGGGGCGCACTACCACATCACCGAAACCTTTCAGAACACCATCATACGGACGGACATAGCTGGAGAGGTCACCGAGCTGGTCCAAAGCCGACTTGAAGATGAGGTTGCAATGGGCCCCGTTATCCACTAAAATCCTGGCCACCTCGACCCCGAGGATCCTCGCAGTGACCACCAGAGCATCTTCCTTGGGATATTTTATCCCCTCCCTGTCCTTCTCGGAAAAAGTTATGGTTATCCCGCGGGCGATGGTGGACTCCGCCTGGGGGATTATCACATTTACGCCTTCAAACTCGTGCAACTCCTCTTTCTTCTGTCTCTTTGATTTGTGGATGATCGGCGTCAGACCGCCGATCATATTGACGCGCGCTCCCCCGCGGACGGGCGGGTCTTCATCTTCGGGTACCACCGCTGGAGGTGGGGGTAAAACTAACTGATTTGGTCCGGGATGATCAGGTTCGCGTCTCTGCTGCTGATTAGGTCGGTGATTCTGATCATCTTGATATCCCCGGCCTCGGCCTCTTCCCCCTCTTCCGCGGCCACCGCCCCCACGCCCGCCGCCTCCACGTCCGGAGGCTGGGCGACCGCGCTTCGGTGCCCGGAGGAGATCGGCCAAACTTCCATCCTCGTAGAGTTGGCGAAGTTGAGCGATCAGATCGCGACACTCGTCGGTTCTGTGCCCGTTTTCCTGGTGGAAAGAACACCATTTGCGCGGGTTTCTCTCGTCGGGTCGGCTTCTCATGGCCTGAGGGGGAGTCAGGATATTGATATCCCGCTCGTAGAAAACCTGCAGAATCTGGGTAGGGGTTCGCCCCAAAAACGTTCCTTCCTCAGCGCCTTCGTCGACGATCTCGACTCTCCGCGGTGCCTGCGGAGTTCCCTGGTAAATTTTGTAGTTGGTCTTCTTTTTTCCACTTTCATGGTATTTCACCGTCGGGGGCGGCTCCGTCCAGTAATCAACCGTTGCCGGGGCCGACGGCTTCTTCTCGGCGAGGGATCTTGCTCCCTCCTCGGGCTCCAACTCTTTCATCCGCTCGTCATATATTCGCTGTTGGGCTATCTCCTCGCCTGCCCTCCTGCGGAACTCGGTATATGACTTCGGATAGTCCTTCATCATTGGTTTGAACAGGCTGGACGTCGGTCGCAAACCGCCCAGTACAGAGTGAACGAGGATCTCGTCGCTCACTCGGTCCCCCTGCTTAGCAATCCGCTCCACTCGGTCTATATACATCTCGTCAGATTCATCCTTGCCCTGCTTGACCCCCATCAGACGTTGGCGGCCCTCCGAGTAGCTCACTTTGGACGCGAAGTAAGACACGAACTCGTCTCTTAACTCCCCGAAGCTATCTATCGACCTCGGCGGGAGGCTAGTGTACCATCGGTGAGCCATGTCGCCGAGAGTCAGAGGAAATAAGCGGCACTTCGTGGCGTCTGACGCTCCTCGGCCGACCATGTACGTATTATATTTGTTCAAGTGGACGTCGGGGTCGGACGCTCCGTCATAGATGAAAGTCAGCAACGGGGCGATATCGGGTTGCGACCTGGCCTGCTCGATCCTTAGGGTCAGGGGTTCGGCGAGAGCAGATCTCTTCTTCGGGTCACCACCCTGTTCGGCCAGCCTCCGTTCGACCTCCTCCAGGCGTCTTGCGAGTCCAGGGTCGGCTACGACGACTGTCCTCGGGCTCGCTGCGGCGCGGGTAGGACTGGCCGCCTGTCTTCTTTGCGCCGTTGCATGAGTGGTCTCCTCGCGGGCCTCAGCCTCGAACTCTTCTTCCAGGTGGCGGGCTTCAGGGTTTGGTTTCTCGGTGACTGGCCTCTTTTCCAGGAAACGGGATCGGGCCTGCAGTTTCTGTATGGTTCTCTTGATCTGCTCGGGGGTACTGACTTGCCTCAAGTCCAGATCTGGCTCCTCCTCGCCGGTCGTCGGCATTAACTTCTCCGCTTCGAGGACCTGCTCGTGGAGGAACCTCTGTCTTTCCCTGGCTTCGGCTTCCTCCGCTCGCAAGGTTTCGATCCATGCCAGTTGGCGAGCGATCTCGTCCGCGACGACGGGGGTCGTCGTTTTGGGGTCATCCAGCGGCATGCAAGCTTTGCCCGAGGCCCCCGTTTTCTGGGACGCTTCCTCTCCGCGATCTGCAGTGGCGGTACCTGAAACACCTGCGATTTCCATGAAAACACAATCGAAATATGGTCAGCCCAACGCTCAATCAAAACACAATCGAAATATGGTCAGCCCAATCGAAATACGGGCACACCGAACACCTAGCGGAGGAGATCTTCAGCTGGATTGTCCTTCCCGTTTGTGACTCGACGGATCTTTATGACCTGGGTAGACTTCATCCTCGGTAGTCTTCAAAACTATCCACCCCGGGTATGGGACATCCTAGGAGGCTCGTAGCTGGTCTGCTCGGCGGGGACTTGTAGGCATCATGGCAGGGCTTTACACCTCGGTCCTCCTCGGCGAGCTGACATGACGAGTTCCCCTCGGATGTCGGGCACCTCTCCCTGCCGATGACCGAGTAGCGATCTTCCCTATCGACCGGACAGGACGATAATAATAATAAAAATAACAAATATTAATAATAAAAAATAGTGACATAACAAATGCCCCTCGGGAGGGGTGTGATCGGCTGTGGGCGAGCAGGCCCCTTCCGACCGAGATGGGAACTATTTTTATCCATTGGCTGCATCCTCGGATATCTTTCCTGTTATCATCTGAGCCCAGTGGGCCTGATGGGACTTCTGTAGGGGCCCACGTGTCTTTTCAAATTAAATATAGGACACTTTTTCAAATTTCAAAAACGCACGCCCGCCTTTCCAAATTCCACGTACTTATACTTCTGAGTAACCGCCCCAAAAATCACTTTTCACCCAAAACGGTTTTTCAGAGAGAAATTTGGTGCAGGCGACAGAAAGAAAAACTCCCGGCGGCGCGACAACTTCCGGCCATCCTCTTTCGTTTCTTCGGTTCACAGGTACGCGGAAATTGAATCCTCTCTTCGTTTTTCATTAAGTCGTGGTTCAGTTTCCTGATAGGGTTTCTTCTTCGAGAAACTCGGTTAGGCTTTTCAATTTCCGGCGGCGGCTCTGGTCTAAGCTCCGTCGATAGGGTTTTTTCTGGGGGATATAGGACTTTTTAGACTAAGATTCCCAGCCTTTTCTCCTTCTGCCGTAATCGGAAATGAGTAACGATCGATCTCCCCCCTCTCAGTCCTTGGGGCCGCCACGCGATGTTGGGGCTTCTGGTTCGGCCTCTACTTCAGGGAGACCAGGGGCTAGCCCCGAATCCCCATCCCCAGTGAAATGGGTGATGTCTAGATTTCCCTTCACCGAGGAGGAGGCGGGCGACATGCTGAGTGGTCAAGTGAGCAGGGATTATCGCCGCTTGTTTGATATCCTCGCTGGCTCCAGGGGTCCCCCTTCTTCTTTTAATTATTCCCGGTACTCTGTTGAGAGGCCTTATGTATTTACCCCGCGGAGGCGATTTCATCTTGTCAAAGAGCGCCGTGACACGCCTTTCGACGCGAGCTGGAAGAAAAGTACCGTGAACGAGGTGGAATTGCAGGCGATGAGGGAGAGATGGCAGATTCCGAACGACGTCCACTTGTATGCTCCGCAAGTGGATGAATTCGCTGACTCCCCTCCTCCGGGCATGTTAGCGGTTAATTATGCGATGATGGAGAGCGGACTTCATTTTCCCCTGCACTCCTCGGTAGCACACTTTCTACACCTGCAAGAGATTGCTCCTATGCAAATCACCCCGAATGGCTGGGTGATGATATATGTTTATTGTATCATGTTTGGGTTCTACGGGTTGTACCGGGGACCGACGGGTTTCGAGCTTATCTACCTCCTCTACATGAGCGCCACCAGCGGGGGAGATTATTACTTGAAGCAGCGACACTCGGTCATAAAAGAGCTGCCGAGCAAACAACCGGAATGGTCAGAGAAATGGTTTTTCGTGGCGGGGGAGTGGAACTCGAAAGACTTCCACATCGACGGGGAATATCGGCTGACAGAAAATCGTTAGTCTTCTCGGCTTTTACCTAGACTTCTCTCTTTAATCTTTTTAACGGGGTTCGGCTGGCTTTGTGTTTCCTGACCTTGTCTATCTATCCTTTTAGGCTTTAAAGCTCCAGCCGAGGACGGGTTAGGATGGGATTTTTTAACGATCTGGGAGAAGATAAAATCTCTCCCCGGAGACGAGTGTAAATATAAGCTTTGGCTGACTGACGCCAGGCGGGTTCGGGCTCGCTTTTTTACGATTCCTCGTGACGTAGAAAATATTTACCCGCGTGAGTTTTCCTGATGATTGTGCCATTTGTTGGGAATTTATGTTATTTTCTGACTTAACTTTTTATTTTGTTTCCAGCTCATCGCTATCCTAGGATCATGCGTCCAATCAAGAGTTCGGAGATGGAGAGCCCCCATGAGAAAGCTAGGAGGGAGAGGGAGAAGATGGCGAAACTCGCCTCTGCTCCTAAGAGACAGAAGAAAACGAGCCGCGGGAAACAGGGCGACGTGACCGTGGCCTTGGCTCCGCCCCCGGAGGCTCTTCCCTTGGGGTTTCCCTCTCCTTTGCCTCTAGATCAGGTTCTCCCCAAAATTCCGAAGGAGGAACATGTTGGAAATCGATATCCCGGGCTATTAAAATTTATGCGGAACCGATAGCCCGACCAAAATCCTTCATCGCCGGAGATTGGATTCCCGACTCATCCGCAGGAGTTCGACCTTTGGAGACTACGCGCCCGAAGACACGCAGCCCGCCCCCAGCCGATTTTCTCCCGCGAGCCGGATCCACGAACGCGAACCACCTCACGAGCCGGGGCCCGACCGAACGCCCAGCGAAGCCCGAAGGCTGCGTGCGCCCAGCCGAGCCCCCACGAGGGGCTCGCGATCATCTCGCGATGATCGCTGGGGATGCACGAGGCATCCCCGGGGCTGCTCGTAGCAGCCCCGCAGCGGGTCGCGTGACCCGCTGCTCAACGCGCTGGGCTCGTCCCAGCGCACCGCTGCGGGAAGTCCCGCAGCACGCTACGAGTCGCTGCGGGTGACTCCCGCAGCTCCCAGCGATCGAGCCTACGGGCTCGATCGACCCCTCGGCCCCCAGCCGAGGGTGTTCGCGCTGAACGCGCCTCCGACAAGGGCGGCCGGCGAGTCCTCCCGCCGTGGCACCAGCCCACGGCGGACTCCCGGTGATCGACCCTTTGGTCGATCCCGTGCCCCGGCTAAAAGCCGGGGCTCCCTTCGTCGCGCGTCGCCGGCGGTCGAACCCTAGGGTTCGGCCGCCACCCTCGATCCCATCGAGGGTTCCTCGATCTTCGCCGGGGATCTCGAATCCCCGTCCCCGAAGTTCGTACGTTTACCCGGATCGTGTATTCATGTATATACTACAATTAATTACACAAAATCATAAAAGAGGGTTTATGATTTTACCTTCGATTCGTTGTACGGAGAAACGAAATCAAACACGTTGATGACCTTGCGATCTTCCCACGTATTCCTTGCACCTCGTCCGAACGTCGTGTGGGCGACGATCTATCGAACACCTTATGGATCTCCTTCACTCTTCAAGACTTTATTGTTGGCGTAACTTAGGTTGTGAAAAGTGAAGACCATGTAGTGCTTTTATAGGCTACGTAGGGGATCATAAGGAGAATAAATATTGGGCTTCCAATATTGAAAATTAAATTGGGTCCAACCCAAATCCATTAATTCTTATCAATATTAATTTTATTTATTTTCCACTATATAAATAAAATTGCACTCCCAATATTATTCTATATTATATCAAATAATATTTCTCCATCTTAGTATTATTTATTCCGTGTATTTAAGATTTAAATATCCATGAATAAATTTATTTATTGCTCAATAAATAATATTCACATCTTATATCCGAGACTAGTACCGTTCAACCTTTATTATTATGCGGATTAAATCCACCTGCAGGGTTTACATAATAATTCCTTATGAACTCATCTCGGGGATATTATCAACCCTTACGGGATACACTTTCCCGTCAAGTATTCACGGCATGTCGTATATAAAATATAGCGACCCAACTAAACCAGTAATTAACCCAATAATTAAATCGGTTAATTCCTTTGGAAAATCAAAGTCACTTATATTAAATATACACACCCGCAATAATATCGGGGATTAAGAATAAAATACTCTGAGATTTAAATTGATTATCCAAGGCAATCCTAATCAATAAATCTCAAGCTGATCCGCCCAATACACCAAGTGTACAAGTGTGATAAAATAATTAAGACAAATTATTTTCTCTCTCACACAACGACTATACCGATGGATTGGTCCGTGTCCATCTAGGTCGTGAGCAACTGTTCGATTAAATACGAGTAACCGATAGTATGATCTTCCGTGTGGGCCAGACACACCATACTAACTACAACGTATAAAATCCAGGACTATATTTTGCATAATTAATTAATAATAATTAATTGCAAATAATTGTTTATTAATTAAATAGATTAAATGCTATGACCGGGAGTTTACCGATACTTAAATCTAGACATTAAGTACACAACTCCAACAATCTCCCACTTGTACTGAGGTCTAGTCATTTCCTCCAAACTCCCGACTCCCATACTCATCACGTGCTTAAGTTTATACTTCCCAGAAGTATTATGTGAATGAGCAATCTAGGTTGCCGCTCTGAAGTTATCTTGGTGACTACTGCGTCGTCTCTCTGACGATGACTCGTATCAGGTGGTACTGGCTCTATGTGTTATCATCACCTTTTTGAACTTATGACTTCTTCCAGTTCTCCATGCACCGCTATGTACATAGCCTTTGGTGAACCAAGAATCATATCCAAGTTCAGAGGTCATTCCGGAACCTAACCAAAACTTCCGCTGCCTCTGAGGCTGCTATTCGGTTTATGATAGAGTCCGAGAAGCTTCACGCTTATCACTCTTTCTTCCTTAGGTTCCACCTCTTCTAAAAGTGAACACATAGCCTGATATCGACTTACACTGGTCCTTCTCTGATTTTTGATCTGAGAAACTGTAATCTAAGAAAATTTCGTTTTGCTTGTAATCTAGTACTTCCAAGTACTTTACAGCATTCGAATATTTCTTATCCAGATTACTTTGATATCCTCCCACTACGCTAACCGCATAGTTGATATCAGGTTCTTGTTTTTCAACATTGCATCCATAAAGCTCTCCACACTCGAAGTGTAGGAAACCGCTTTGTCTATATCTATCTCCTTTATGTGTGCAAGACACATACCTTAGATAGATGCATTGTGTTCTCGAAAGGCAATAACCTTTCTCAGAATTGTGCATGTTTAAAACAAACCATAATCGTATAAGATATCTTAAGAGAAGTGCAAGTGTTCTTATCCAGAGATCGAAAGATTTCTAAGAACATGATCCAACTTATTCTTAATCTCATACTTTTATTTATTTAGACAACCTCTATTTTATGTCTGACAACGCTTTTACATTGTTACCAACGATAAAGTGTTATCTACAAAAAATTCCGAGAAACACCACCTTGTTTCCATTACGTCTCCTATACACCAATCTTGTCTTTGCCTCTTGATGAATCCACAATGGACTATCTCATCAATCTGCAAGTTCCACAAGTTTCAGCTTTGTGATAATCCATAAATGGATTTACTAAGCTTGTACTTCTAATTGATCTTGACTCTTTAACAAAAATAAATCATTGCTATCCAAGTAGGCACATTTAGATTTGTACTGCCTCCTATGCAGAACTAGGGATCGATTTCATGTCTACTAGATCCAGAGTTAAAACTCCTCCAGCCTTTATGAACATCTCCGTTTGCTTAACAACCTCCCACTGCAATGGCGTTCCGGTGTATAACAGTAATAACATTAGGTGCAGTTAGTGGTGTACTCCTATTCGGTTAGGCTGGTTCTCAGTCTTCTCCTTTCTCTTCATAAAGTACTTTGTCCGTTAGGGCATTGTAGTTCATCTAATAGTCTTCTTCTAAGAACCGGGTGAGGACACCCTTCCGGTCCGTAGTACTATTGAACATACAATTACTTGTTCTTCTAGGATATTCTACAATTACATCGAGTGCGTCATTGTATCAAGAAATATCCATAGAACATAGGTAGTTCCGAATAAGCTTGTCCTTTTACTATTAGAATTCTATTTCTTATTCCTGACGCACCATGTCTACACACCAGTGTATGGTGCAGTCGTTTGAGACTTAATCTCAATCCTTGATTTATGCTATGTGTTCCCAGATAGGTGATAGCCACTGCGAACAAGTCGCAGGCTTTCAATGGATATACTTGGAAAGATCCCCATAATGGCTTTGTGTTAAAAACACTCCGCATTTACGGCATACCAAGTATTCTAATCCATCTTCGAGTATTCTTGAAAGAACGACTCGTACCTTCTCACATACCGCATTAATCATAAATCATTTCCTATACTTGTCCGAATTCCATCCTTTATCCAGAAAGGTTGACTTAGTTGTATCATCTTTCAAGATCGATTCTTAGGTCGGGAGGTCCATTCCTCCAACTATAATTGATCGAATCAATTTCGACCTTTTGAATCCCTTTTGAATAGATACTACCAAGTTAAAGAATTCACAAGTATAATGATTTATAAAGAAATACATCTAATAAGTAAAACAAGTTTATATATATCACGGTTTGTTGCATCGTGGTAGACTAAGGATTCATCATTCATATATTGCTATCTAATGTACCAGAATAGATATCGCCATTATTTCTTGTCTAAACCATCAAATGATTAAAGAAATAAAATATCCATTAATAATAGAAATCCAGAACAAAAGTTCTTTCTAAAATAAAGGTACAAAGCAATAAACTTGAAATGAAATCCTATAACTATCAAAAAGATAAACGTCTTCCACTGCAACCGCTGCTTCCTCAACAGCTCTGCCCATGAGGACTCGAACTCTTCTTATCTAAGTCGCTGGGTTTTCTGGAACCCCTGCATTTAGAATGCACATACCGTCAGTGGTTCCATATCTACACACCAGAATTCTGGTAGATAATACCGCTGACTATGTTTTACGACTAAAGAAAAATTCGTACCTTTAAGAGGACAAGATGAAGACCCCCAGTACTCAGACTGCTTCCCTTGGGGATGTTTGCCAGAAGGCTTCTTTATCCCACCCTTTGGTCCAAGTCCCTTAGGACCACCGGACCCCCTTGTCTTCTTCTCCTTTCCTTTGCCTTTAGGTCCGAAACCTTTGGCTTTGGCTATAAGAGCTTGCGATTGTTTCAACTCGTCCAAAAGATCCATCATCTCAAAAACATGATCAAGTGTTTCATCGAAGTAACAGATCTTTACGAGTATCCTCATCGCCTCTTTTCTAGCCTCCCCATCATGTCCAAACAGCAACTTGAGTTTGAGCATGACATCATGATTAATGGCTAGTGAACGAGCACTCTCCCATTTTTCAAAGTCAAAAATCTCATCCTCAGTTGAGTTAATGGTGAGTCCAGGAGGACAAGTTTCACTGAGTACGTCTTTGTACTCTTTTGCAGTCTGAGCAATGTCTAACTCTTCTTTCCATTCAGCACAGTGTGGAACCAGTGCGTCAAATTCCTCAAGTATCATCTCAAGTGGATTCATAGACATTTTCTAAACCTATAAGCACGTTTAAACAAACAATTAATTTAATATCCGACGTTATCTCCCTGGAATAACATCATTAAATCACTAATCACATCTAAAATCCCATCAGGTAAGGCAAGCCACGTTCGTGTGGACGTTTACCCACCCAAATGATTTAGCAATTAGATTTGCTTTGGTCGTACATCATTATAGCGTTACTTCGTTGGGAAGAATACTATAAAGCGTACCTAAATGTAAACCATTACTCAGTACTAAGGTGAATCGTTTAGAATTGCAATGTCACCGCAAGCCACGTTCGTGTGGACGTTTACGATAACTCGCAATCCCTCACAATTTCCTATAACTGTCTACATCAATTATTCTAAAATCCCATTCAGTATAGCAAGCCACGTTCGTGTGGACGTTTACCATACCAAAAAGATTTATATAATTGAAATCCAATTATTTGATCCATTTGATCTCGTAAATCAAGACGCGGAGAATCATAAGTGAAACTCGAAGTTTCTAACCAGTGATTCACCATGCGAACGACCCTATCTCTCATAAATGAGGGAGCCGAGCAGACAATCGATCCATCTATCAAAGAATGGCACGAAGGTCTCTAATTTGTGTCATCCACATGACCAAGTGGCTTTGGCTCCATTCCACTCCCCGGGGTGAGAATGAGTCGACTTGAAATCAGTTTCAGAAAGACAAATTAGGCATTGTTTGATAAACTTGATAAATGATTCTTGTAAAAGGAATTATAAGAATTCTCCTCCAATGACTCGTCTATACGAACTTCGAAAGTCCATAAGAGTCACCAAGAGAACAGTAATGGAGACCATGGGAATGTTTCCATCCCCTCTCCCACTTAGCTTTTTATAACAAAGGGATACGCTATCTAGTGAATAAAATAAACACATATAGCATGCATGAAAGCAATAAAGCACATAGATCACATAGTCAAAATAATGCTAGAGAAATTATTTTTCCCGACTATCATGGCTTTATCTTCATATGCATCCTCTAGTCTTCAGTCTTCGTTTCTTGAATGCTCCATGTGACGAGAATATTAATCTCCAATATTTAAATCTATTTATTTTCAATTAATCCAAAAGTTACTTAATTCAAAAATTAAGTCAATTGAATATATCAAAAATAAAATTAAATATTATTAATATTTTTATTTATTTATTTTCCTATCTAATTCTATTAAATCTCTAGAATAATCTATCCAAGTTAAACTCGGAATATTCTAGAAGACTCCTATAATAGAATAAGGAAATAAATAAATTAGGACTCACTACTTTCCAAATTTATTTTTATTCCTAATCCATGAATATTCCCATGAAGTAGGAATAATCAAATAGGAAAAATAAATAAATTTAGTACTAAATTAATTAAATTTCTAATCTATGAATATTTCCATGAAGGAAATAAATCAATAGAAATAAAATTAATTTAAATTAATTCCTTTCCTAATGCATGAGAATTTCCTAAAAGGAAAATACTCAAATAGGAAACCCGAATTAATTAGGAAAGTTGGATTATGGTAGGAGCAGCACGGGTTGGGAGTCCCCGCACCACCCCTACCGTCGACCGCCGCCCGGGAGGAGCACCGCCGCCGCCCCCAGCCCACGCGCCACCACCACCGGTGGCCGGCGTGGCCGGGAGCTCCCACGGACAGCCCTCATGTGGGCGATCGATCCATGGGGTCGATCATGGGGATGATTGGCCCCTTCGTCCATCGTCTTCTACGTCACACCTTCTTCGTCTTCCGGCGATCGTCTCAACATCGAACCAACGTAATTAAAATTACAAGAATTAAATTACACTATCCGGTATCGATTCTATACATGAAATCGACCCTATACATTTTCCGGAAAATAAAGAACGTAATAATAAATCCTAAATTCGGTCAACCCCCGAATTTTTTACTATTACAAACATTCTGCTGGGATTCGATGTCCCGGGTTATCAAAAAATGCGGAACCGATAACCCGACCGAAAACCCGTCGCCGGAGTTCGCACGAACACCAACTCATCCGCAGGAGTCCGACCTTTGGAGACTACGCGCCCGAAGACACGCAGCCCGCCCCCAGCCGATTTTCTCCCGCGAGTCGGAAATTACGAACGCGAACACCACGCGAAGAACCGGGCTCGACGAGAGCATCGCCGCGGGATGAACCCGCGGCTAAACCCTAGCCGAACCCCATCGCGGGGTTCGCGATCGCCGTGCATGGCGATCGCCGGGGCTGTTCGGAACAGCCCCTTGGCGGTGAGTTCGGCGACTCACCGCCGCCATCCGACGGGAGGGGGACCACCAGTCGCGGCGCGAAGCCGCGACGGTCCCCGGCGATCGAACTAGGGTTCGATCGCCCCAGCCGCGGCGTCCAGCCGCGGCCTTCTCCCTTTGCGCGCACCACCGGCGGAGGGAGGCCGGGGGGTTCGATCCGCCGTGGCACCAGCCCACGGCCGAACCCCCAGCGATCGACTTCACGTCGATCGCTCGCCCCGGCGTCCAGCCGGGGCTCCCCTCACGCCCGCGCGCCGGCGGTCGAACCCTAGGGTTCGGCCGCCTCTTCTTCGATCCCGACGGGGATCGCGAGATCCCCGTATCCCGGTCTCGACGTTCCCGGATCGTCTTGTTCATGTACACATCACGATTAAAACAATCACAAATCATAAAAGGGGGTTTATGATTATTACCTCGAATCGTTGTACGGAGAAACGAATTCGGTTGATGACCTTGTGACCTTCCCGCGTATTCCTTGCACCTCGTCCGAACGTCGTGTGGGCGACGATCTATCGAACTCTATGGATCCTCCTCACTCTCAAGATTTTATGATTGGCGTAGGTCAATTAATTCTCTCTTGAAAGTGAAGACCATGTAGTGCTTATATAGGCTACGTAGGGGATCATAAGGAGAATAGATATTGGGCTTCAATATTGAAAATTAAATTGGGTCCAACCCAAATCCATTAATTCTTATCAATATTAATTTTATTTATTTTCCACTATATAAATAAAATTGCACTCCCAATATTATTCCATATTATATCAAATAATATTTCTCCATCTTAGTATTATTTATTCCGTGTATTTAAGATTTAAATATCCATGAATAAATTTATTTATTGCTCAATAAATAATATTCATATCTTATATCCGAGACTAGTACCGTTCAACCTTTATTATTGTGCGGAACGAATCCACTCATGAGGTTTACACAATAATTCCTTATGAACTCATCTCGGGGATACTATCAACCCTTCCGGGATACACTTTCCCTTCAAGTATTCACGGCATGTCATATATAAAATATAGAGACCCAACTTTACCGGTAATTAACCCAATAATTAAATCGGTTAATTCCTTTGGAAAATCAAAGCCTCTAGTATTAAATATACACACCCGCAATAATATCGGGGATTAAGAATAAAATACTCCGAGATTTAAATTGATTATCCAAGGCAATCCTAATCAATAAATCTCAAGCTGATCCGCCCAATACACCAAGTGTACAAGTGTGATAAAATAATTAAGATAAATTATTTTGTCTCTCACACAACGACTATACCGATGGATTGGTCCGTGTCCATCTAGGTTGTGAGCAACTGTTCGATTAAATACGAGCAACCGATAGTATGATCTTCTGTACGCCCATGCGCACCATACTAACTATAACGTATAAAATCCAGGACTATATTTTGCGTAAATAATTAATAATAATTAATTGCAAATAATTGTTTATTAATTAAATAGGTTAAATGCTATGACCGGGAGTTTACCGGTACTTAAATCTAGACATTAAGTACACAACTCCAACAATCTCCCACTTGTACTAAGGTCTAGTCATTTCCTCCAAACTCCCGACTCCCATACTCATCACGTGCTTAAGTTATACTTTCCAGAAGTATTATGTGAATGAGCAATCTAGGTTGCCGATCTGAAGTTATCTTGGTGACTACAGCGTCGTCCCTCTGACGATGACTCGTATCAGGTGGTACTGGCTCTATGTGTTATCATCACTTTTCGAACTTATGACTTCTTCCAGTTCTCCACGCACCGCTATGTACATAGCCTTTTGGTGAACCAAGAATCATATCCAAGTTCAGAGGTCATTCCGGAACCTAACCAAAACTTCCGCTGCCTCTGAGGCTGCTATTCGGTTTATGATAGAGTCCGAGAAGCATCACGCTCATCACTCTTTCATCCTTAGGTTCCACCTCTTCTAAAAGTGAACACATAGCCTGATATCGACTTACACTGGTCTTTCTCCGATTCTTTGATCTGAGAAACTGTAATCTAAGAAGATTTCGTTTTGCCAGTAATCACGTACTTCCAAGTACTTTACAGCATTCGAATATTTCTTATCCAGATTACCTTGATATCCTCCCACTACGCTAACCGCATAGTTGATATCAGGTTCTTGTTCTTTAACATTGCATCTACAAAGCTCTCCACACTCAAAGTGTAGGTTACTGCTTTGTCCATATCCATCTCCTTCATGTGTTCGAAACACATACCCTTAGATAGATGTATTCTGTTCTAGAAAGGCAATAACCTATCTCAGAATTGTGCATGTTTAAAACAAACCACAATCGTATAAGATATCTTAAGAGAAGTACAAATGTTCTTATCCAGAGATCGAAAGATTTCTAAGAACATGATCCAACTTCATCTTAATCTTATATCTTGATTCATTTAGACAACCTCTATTTTATGTCTGACAACACTTTTACATTGTCGCCAACGATGAAGTGTCATCTACACAAAATTCCGAGAAACACCACCCTTGTTTCCATTACGTCTCTAACACACCTTTCTCGCAAATCTATGCAGATCTAGGGATCGATTTCATGTATACTAGATCCAGAGTTCAAAACTCCTCCAGTCTTATGAACATCTCCGGTTGCTTAACAACCTCCCACTGCAATGGCGTTCCGGTGCATAACAGTAATAACATTAGGTGCAGTTAGTGGTGTACCGCTACTCGGTCAGGCTGGTTCTCAGTCTTTCCTTTCCTCATTTTAAAGTACTTTGTCAGTTAGGGCATTGTAGTTCATCTAATAGTCTTCCTCTAAGAACCGGGTGAGGATACCCATCTGGTTCGTAGTACTATTGAACTTACAATTACTTGTTCTTCTAGGATTATTCTACAACCACATAGAATGTGCCGTTGTATCCAGAAATATCCATAGATCATAGGTAATTCCGAACAAACTTGTTCTTTTACTATCAGAATACCATTTCTCGTTTTTGACACACCATGTCTACACAACAGTGTATGGTGCAGTCGCTTGAGACTTAATCTCAATCTTTGATTTATGCTATGTGTTATTCGGATGGGTGATAGCCTCCGCGAACAAGTCGCAGGCTTTCAATGGATATACTTTGAAGGTTCCCCATAATGGCTTTGTGTTAAAACACTCCGCTTTTATGGCACAACAAGTAGTCTAATCCATCTTCGAGTATTCTTGGAAGAACGACTCGTACCTTCTCTAATTACACATACCGCATCAATCATTAATCATTTTCTATACTTGTCTGAATTCCATCCTTTATCCAGAAAGGTTAACTCAGTTGTATCATCTATCAAGATCGATTCTTAGGTCGGGAGGTCCATTCCTCCAACCATAATTGATCAAATCAATTTCGACCTTTTGAATCCCTTTTTGAATAGATACTACCAAGTTCAAGAATTCATAAGTATAATGATTAATAAGAGAAATACATCTAATAAGTAAAACAAGTTATATATAACGGTTTGTTGCATCGTGGTAGACTAAGGATTCATCATTCACATATTGCTATCTAATGTACCACAATAGATATCACCATTATTTCTTATCCAAACCATCAAATGATTAAAGAAATAAAATATCCATTCATAATAAAGAAAACCAGAACGAAGTTCTTTTTCAAAATAAAGGGGTACATAAGCAATAACTGAAATGAAAACTTAAAACAGATAAATGTCTTCCACTGCAACCGCTGCTACCCCAACAGCTTCGCCCATGTAGACTCGAACTCTTCTTCTCTAAGTCGCCGGGTTTTCTGGAACCCCTGCATTTAAAGAAATGCACATACCGTCAGTGGTTCCATATCTACACACCAGAATTCTGGTAGATAATACCGCTGACTATGTTTTTACGACTAAAGAAAAATTCGTACCTCTGAGAGGACAGTCAGACTTCCAGTGTCCAGACTTCTTGCATCGGAAGCACAAGCCCTTTGGCTTACTAGCCCCCACTCGTGGTCCATTCCTCTTGGCACCACTGGGTTTCATGGCTTGCTTCCTTTTCTTGCCCCTACCTCCAATAGCTTTCAAGCTTTTGGGCCTGGTAGTTACAAGCGCTTGAGACTTGCCCTTCTTGTAGATCCCCTCTGCCGCCTTCAGTTCAGTCAGGAGTTGCGCAAGAGTATAAGATAGTTTACCCATATTATAGCTCATACGAAACTGCTCAAACTTAGGGGTCAGAGACTGGAGTATGATGTCGACTTGCGTCTCATCATCAATGGATGCTCCTAGGACCTCAAGTTCATTCAACAAACTCATCATCTTAAGAACGTGCTCCCCAACGGGCGTTCCTTCAGACTGAGTAGTCGACATAAGGACTCTCATGGCTTCTTGCCTCGCCGCACGATCCTGCTCCCCAAACATCTCCTTGAGGTTAGTCATCATATCCCGGGCAGTGTCCATCGGCTCATGTTGGGTTTGGAGTACATTTGACATGGAAGCCAAAATATAGCACCTAGCCATTTCATCAGCCTTTTTCCACTTCCGATATGTTGCCTTTTCCTCATCAGTTGAGGCAGCCGTGGGCTCAGCAGGGCATTTATCAGAGAGTACAAACTTGTACTCTTCAGCAGTCAGGACAATGTCCAAATTTCTCTTCCAATCAATGTAATTGGGACCAGTGAGTTTATGTTCCTTGAGTATCACAGAAAGTGGATTCATAGCTATTCTCTAAACCTATAAGCACATGTAAACAAACAATCAATTTAATGTCCGATATTATCTCCCTTAAATAATATCATTAAATTACTAATTGCGTCTAAAATCCCATCAGGTAAAGCAAGCCACGTGGTGTGGACGTTTACCCACCCAAATGATTTAGCAATTAGTTTTTCTTCGGTCATACATCAATCATAGCGTAACTTCGTGGGGAAGAATACTATGACGCGTATCTAAGTGTAAACCATCACTCAGCACTAAAGTACATCGCTTGGAATTGCTACGTCACCGCAAGCCACGTGGTGTGGACGTTTACGACAATTTCACAACTCTTCACAATTACTTATAACTGTCTACATCAATTAATCCAAAATCCGTCGGCATAGCAAGCCACGTGGTGTGGACGTTTACTACACCAAGAGATCTTTATAATTGACTCCCAATTACAAGAACCATTCGATTTCGTAAATCAAGACTTGGAGAATCATAAGTGAAACTCGAAGTTTCTAACCAGTGATTCACCATGCGAGCGACCCTATCTCTCATAAATGAGGGAGCCGAGCAGACAAACGACCCACCTATCAAAGAATGGCACGAAAGTCTCTAATTTGTGTCATCCACATGACCAAGTGGCTCTGGCTCCATTCCACTCCCCGAGGTGAGAATGAGTCGACTTGAAGTCAGTTTCAGAAAGACAAATTAGGCATTGTTTGATAAACTTGATCAATGTTTCTTGTAAGAGGAATTACAAGAATTCTCCTCCAATGACTTGTCTATATGAACTTCGAAAGTCCATAAAAGTCACCAAGAGAACAGTGATGGAGACCATGGGAATGTTTCCATCCCCTCTCCCACTTAGCTTTTTACGATAAAGGGATACGCTATCTAGTGCATAAAAAATAAACACATATAGCATGCATGAAAGCAATAAAGCACATAGATCACATAGTCAAAATAATGCTAGAGAATTATTTTCCCCGACTATCATGGCTTTATCTTCATATGCATCCTCTAGTCTTCAGTCTTCGTTTCTTGAATGCTCCATGTGACGAGAATATTAATTTCCAATATTTAAATCTATTTATTTTTAATTAATCCAAAAGTTACTTAATTCGAAAATTAAGTCAATTGAATATATCAAAAATAAAATTAAATATTATTAATATTTTTATTTATTTATTTTCCTATCTAGTTCTTATTAAATCTTTAGAATAATCTATCCAAATAAAATTTGGAATATTCTAGAAGACATCTATAATAGAACAAGGAAATAAAATAAATTAGGATTCACTACTTTCCAAATTTATTTTTATTCCTAATCCATGAATATTCCCATGAGTAGGAATAATCAAATAGGAAAAATAAATTTAGTACTAAATTAATTAAATTTCTAATCTATGATTAATTCCATGAAGGAAATAAATCAATAGAAATAAAATTAATTTAAATTAATTCTTTTCCTAATCCATGAGTATTTTTCCTAAAAGGAAAGTACTCAAATAGGAAACCCGAATTAATTGGGAAAGTAGATCTTGGTAGGAATAGCATGAGATTGGGAGATCCCATGCCATCCCCACCGTCGACCTCCACCGCTCGGGACCACCACCGCCGCCGCCCCCAGCCCACGCGCCACCACCACCGGTGGCCGGCGTGGCCGGAAGCCCTAGCGGGCAGCCCCTCTCGATGGGGTCGATCAATCCTCATGGGGATCGATCATGGGGATGATCGATTCCCCGGATTTTTCGTCCTCTTCGTCTTCGTCACACGTCTTCGTCTTCCGGCGATCGTCTCATCATCGAACCAACGTAAATAATTTTACAAAAATTAAATTACAATTCCGGTATCGATTCTATACATGAAATCGACCCTATACATTTTCCGGAAAATAAAGTGCGTAATAATAAATCCTAAATTCGGTCAACCCCCGAATTTTTACTATTACAACATTCAACCACACAAAAACGAATCTCGACATGTCCGAGAGTTTAATAATCATAATAATTAATTAAAATAAATTAATTAAATCCAACCATGATAGCCGGAAATCCTGCAAGGTAGAACAATAATCGAATATGTACATGAACACGAAACCAAACGCTCTGATACCAATTGCTGGGATTCGATGTCCCGGGTTATCAAAAAATGCGGAACCGATAACCCGACCGAAAACCCGTCGCCGGAGTTCGCACGAACACCAACTCATCCGCAGGAGTCCGACCTTTGGAGACTACGCGCCCGAAGACACGCAGCCCGCCCCCAGCCGATTTTCTCCCGCGAGTCGGAAATTACGAACGCGAACACCACGCGAAGAACCGGGCTCGACGAGAGCATCGCCGCGGGATGAACCCGCGGCTAAACCCTAGCCGAACCCCATCGCGGGGTTCGCGATCGCCGTGCATGGCGATCGCCGGGGCTGTTCGGAACAGCCCCTTGGCGGTGAGTTCGGCGACTCACCGCCGCCATCCGACGGGAGGGGGACCACCAGTCGCGGCGCGAAGCCGCGACGGTCCCCGGCGATCGAACTAGGGTTCGATCGCCCCAGCCGCGGCCTTCTCCCTTTGCGCGCACCACCGGCGGAGGGAGGCCGGGGGGTTCGATCCGCCGTGGCACCAGCCTACGGCCGAACCCCCAGCGATCGACTTCACGTCGATCGCTCGCCCCGGCGTCCAGCCGGGGCTCCCCTCACGCCCGCGCGCCGGCGGTCGAACCCTAGGGTTCGGCCGCCTCTTCTTCGATCCCGACGGGGATCGCGAGATCCCCGTATCCCGGTCTCGACGTTCCCGGATCGTCTTGTTCATGTACACATCACGATTAAAACAATCACAAATCATAAAAGGGGGTTTATGATTATTACCTCGAATCGTTGTACGGAGAAACGAATTCGGTTGATGACCTTGTGACCTTCCCGCGTATTCCTTGCACCTCGTCCGAACGTCGTGTGGGCGACGATCTATCGAACTCTATGGATCCTCCTCACTCTCAAGATTTTATGATTGGCGTAGGTCAATTAATTCTCTCTTGAAAGTGAAGACCATGTAGTGCTTATATAGGCTACGTAGGGGATCATAAGGAGAATAGATATTGGGCTTCAATATTGAAAATTAAATTGGGTCCAACCCAAATCCATTAATTCTTATCAATATTAATTTTATTTATTTTCCACTATATAAATAAAATTGCACTCCCAATATTATTCCATATTATATCAAATAATATTTCTCCATCTTAGTATTATTTATTCCGTGTATTTAAGATTTAAATATCCATGAATAAATTTATTTATTGCTCAATAAATAATATTCATATCTTATATCCGAGACTAGTACCGTTCAACCTTTATTATTGTGCGGAACGAATCCACTCATGAGGTTTACACAATAATTCCTTATGAACTCATCTCGGGGATATTATCAACCCTTCCGGGATACACTTTCCCTTCAAGTATTCACGGCATGTCATATATAAAATATAGAGACCCAACTTTACCGGTAATTAACCCAATAATTAAATCGGTTAATTCCTTTGGAAAATCAAAGCCTCTAGTATTAAATATACACACCCGCAATAATATCGGGGATTAAGAATAAAATACTCCGAGATTTAAATTGATTATCCAAGGCAATCCTAATCAATAAATCTCAAGCTGATCCGCCCAATACACCAAGTGTACAAGTGTGATAAAATAATTAAGATAAATTATTTTGTCTCTCACACAACGACTATACCGATGGATTGGTCCGTGTCCATCTAGGTCGTGAGCAACTGTTCGATTAAATACGAGCAACCGATAGTATGATCTTCTGTACGCCCATGCGCACCATACTAACTATAACGTATAAAATCCAGGACTATATTTTGCGTAAATAATTAATAATAATTAATTGCAAATAATTGTTTATTAATTAAATAGGTTAAATGCTATGACCGGGAGTTTACCGGTACTTAAATCTAGACATTAAGTACACAACTCCAACAATCTCCCACTTGTACTAAGGTCTAGTCATTTCCTCCAAACTCCCGACTCCCATACTCATCACGTGCTTAAGTTATACTTTCCAGAAGTATTATGTGAATGAGCAATCTAGGTTGCCGATCTGAAGTTATCTTGGTGACTACAGCGTCGTCCCTCTGACGATGACTCGTATCAGGTGGTACTGGCTCTATGTGTTATCATCACTTTTCGAACTTATGACTTCTTCCAGTTCTCCACGCACCGCTATGTACATAGCCTTTTGGTGAACCAAGAATCATATCCAAGTTCAGAGGTCATTCCGGAACCTAACCAAAACTTCCGCTGCCTCTGAGGCTGCTATTCGGTTTATGATAGAGTCCGAGAAGCATCACGCTCATCACTCTTTCATCCTTAGGTTCCACCTCTTCTAAAAGTGAACACATAGCCTGATATCGACTTACACTGGTCTTTCTCCGATTCTTTGATCTGAGAAACTGTAATCTAAGAAGATTTCGTTTTGCCAGTAATCACGTACTTCCAAGTACTTTACAGCATTCGAATATTTCTTATCCAGATTACCTTGATATCCTCCCACTACGCTAACCGCATAGTTGATATCAGGTTCTTGTTCTTTAACATTGCATCTACAAAGCTCTCCACACTCAAAGTGTAGGTTACTGCTTTGTCCATATCCATCTCCTTCATGTGTTCGAAACACATACCCTTAGATAGATGTATTCTGTTCTAGAAAGGCAATAACCTATCTCAGAATTGTGCATGTTTAAAACAAACCACAATCGTATAAGATATCTTAAGAGAAGTACAAATGTTCTTATCCAGAGATCGAAAGATTTCTAAGAACATGATCCAACTTCATCTTAATCTTATATCTTGATTCATTTAGACAACCTCTATTTTATGTCTGACAACACTTTTACATTGTCGCCAACGATGAAGTGTCATCTACACAAAATTCCGAGAAACACCACCCTTGTTTCCATTACGTCTCTAACACACCTTTCTCGCAAATCTATGCAGATCTAGGGATCGATTTCATGTATACTAGATCCAGAGTTCAAAACTCCTCCAGTCTTATGAACATCTCCGGTTGCTTAACAACCTCCCACTGCAATGGCGTTCCGGTGCATAACAGTAATAACATTAGGTGCAGTTAGTGGTGTACCGCTACTCGGTCAGGCTGGTTCTCAGTCTTTCCTTTCCTCATTTTAAAGTACTTTGTCAGTTAGGGCATTGTAGTTCATCTAATAGTCTTCCTCTAAGAACCGGGTGAGGATACCCATCTGGTTCGTAGTACTATTGAACTTACAATTACTTGTTCTTCTAGGATTATTCTACAACCACATAGAATGTGCCGTTGTATCCAGAAATATCCATAGATCATAGGTAATTCCGAACAAACTTGTTCTTTTACTATCAGAATACCATTTCTCGTTTTTGACACACCATGTCTACACAACAGTGTATGGTGCAGTCGCTTGAGACTTAATCTCAATCTTTGATTTATGCTATGTGTTATTCGGATGGGTGATAGCCTCCGCGAACAAGTCGCAGGCTTTCAATGGATATACTTTGAAGGTTCCCCATAATGGCCCGACCGAAATCCTTCATCGCCGGAGATTGGATTCCCGACTCATCCGCAGGAGTTCGACCTTTGGAGACTACGCGCCCGAAGACACGCAGCCCGCCCCCAGCCGATTTTCTCCCGCGAGCCGGATCCACGAACGCGAACCACCTCACGAGCCGGGGCCCGACCGAACGCCCAGCGAAGCCCGAAGGCTGCGTGCGCCCAGCCGAGCCCCCACGAGGGGCTCGCGATCATCTCGCGATGATCGCTGGGGATGCACGAGGCATCCCCGGGGCTGCTCGTAGCAGCCCCGCAGCGGGTCGCGTGACCCGCTGCTCAACGCGCTGGGCTCGTCCCAGCGCACCGCTGCGGGAAGTCCCGCAGCACGCTACGAGTCGCTGCGGGTGACTCCCGCAGCTCCCAGCGATCGAGCCTACGGGCTCGATCGACCCCTCGGCCCCGAGCCGAGGGTGTTCGCGCTGAACGCGCCTCCGACAAGGGCGGCCGGCGAGTCCTCCCGCCGTGGCACCAGCCCACGGCGGACTCCCGGTGATCGACCCTTTGGTCGATCCCGTGCCCCGGCTAAAAGCCGGGGCTCCCTTCGTCGCGCGTCGCCGGCGGTCGAACCCTAGGGTTCGGCCACCACCCTCGATCCCATCGAGGGTTCCTCGATCTTCGCCGGGGATCTCGAATCCCCGTCCCCGAAGTTCGTACGTTTACCCGGATCGTGTATTCATGTATATACTACAATTAATTACACAAAATCATAAAAGAAGGTTTATGATTTTACCTTCGATTCGTTGTACGGAGAAACGAAATCAAACACGTTGATGACCTTGCGATCTTCCCACGTATTCCTTGCACCTCGTCCGAACGTCGTGTGGGCGACGATCTATCGAACACCTTATGGATCTCCTTCACTCTTCAAGACTTTATTGTTGGCGTAACTTAGGTTGTGAAAAGTGAAGACCATGTAGTGCTTTTATAGGCTACGTAGGGGATCATAAGGAGAATAAATATTGGGCTTCCAATATTGAAAATTAAATTGGGTCCAACCCAAATCCATTAATTCTTATCAATATTAATTTTATTTATTTTCCACTATATAAATAAAATTGCACTCCCAATATTATTCTATATTATATCAAATAATATTTCTCCATCTTAGTATTATTTATTCCGTGTATTTAAGATTTAAATATCCATGAATAAATTTATTTATTGCTCAATAAATAATATTCACATCTTATATCCGAGACTAGTACCGTTCAACCTTTATTATTATGCGGATTAAATCCACCTGCAGGGTTTACATAATAATTCCTTATGAACTCATCTCGGGCATATTATCAACCCTTACGGGATACACTTTCCCGTCAAGTATTCACGGCATGTCGTATATAAAATATAGCGACCCAACTAAACCGGTAATTAACCCAATAATTAAATCGGTTAATTCCTTTGGAAAATCAAAGTCACTTATATTAAATATACACACCCGCAATAATATCGGGGATTAAGAATAAAATACTCTGAGATTTAAATTGATTATCCAAGGCAATCCTAATCAATAAATCTCAAGCTGATCCGCCCAATACACCAAGTGTACAAGTGTGATAAAATAATTAAGACAAATTATTTTCTCTCTCACACAACGACTATACCGATGGATTGGTCCGTGTCCATCTAGGTCGTGAGCAACTGTTCGATTAAATACGAGTAACCGATAGTATGATCTTCCGTGTGGGCCAGACACACCATACTAACTACAACGTATAAAATCCAGGACTATATTTTGCATAATTAATTAATAATAATTAATTGCAAATAATTGTTTATTAATTAAATAGATTAAATGCTATGACCGGGAGTTTACCGATACTTAAATCTAGACATTAAGTACACAACTCCAACAGAACAGATTATTCCCGGGGGCCTGGAGAGGGAGCCGGGAACGATGGTTGTCGGGGAGAAGAGACCACGTGATGAAGAGGTCCCAGCTTCTGACGATTTAGAGGCTGAGTTTAGCGCTCCCATCACCAATGTGGTTTTAGAATCGCGGATCGCCCGTCCTAGGAGGACAAAAGGTCCTCGTCCCGTGAAGGAGAAAAGTCCGAGCGAGGTGAGCATGAGCGAGCCCATCTTCGGCGTGGATGCGGGGAAGATTCAAAGGTATTTTATTTTGACTTGGATTTTTGTCTTGGATTGTTGTTTAAAAAACTCGGTCCCCTTTCTGATCCTTACTCAGTTCCAGCATTCACGAGGCGGATTCGGAGATCCCCATCGCTGCTGCTTATCTAAAAGCTGCTCTGCCACCTTATGAGGACGACGTGATTCCTCTGCATGTCCAGGAAGCTGTGGATAACATCCTCGGAGCGTGGTCTCACCGGATGGAGAGTTATACTGCTGAGCCCGAACACATGCTGACCATGCTCAAAGTCCAAGCAGCTCGGGTCCCCGTGATGATCAATCAGCTCGGTCGTCTCTTAGAGGACCGCAAAGGTAAAGGTGTTGCCACCCCTTCGGCCCCATCGACCGAAGACGAGGGTCTCCGGAAGCGACTCTCCGAGCTGCAGAGTAAATATGATCTCGAGGTTGGTTTGAAACTGTCCCTGGAGGCCGAGGTGGAGGGCCTAAAGAAAAAACTTGCTGCTCGGGAGTCGTTGGCGGACGAGCATGAAAAGCTGTTGACAGAGGTGGAGGAATACAAGAAAGGGTTGAAGGATTGCGAGAGCGCTATGTTCGGGCACACCTCGGACGTAGCCAAATTATCGACTAAGGTGGCCGAGATGGCGAATCGCACTGTCGAGGCCGAGAAACAAGCCCGCGAGGCTGTGGAGGCGGCTGGCTTGCAACTCAAAGAGATGAAGAGTGCGATGGCTAAGCAGAAAATCGACTTGGAGCAGGCCACCGAGGGTTTGAAAAAGATTCAGAAAGATGAGGCTGCTCGGCTTGCCGACCCTTGGGAAAATTTAAAGGAGTTCAGTAATTATTCCTATTACTGCGCCTTTTTCGATGGTGTCCGAGGTCTGATTGAAGCCGGCCAACCCGTGGATGCTATGATGTCGGTCATCCAGAAGTATGCCTCCACGAATGCTCTTCATCCGGAGATGAAACTATCCATTCTGGATTTGGAGACCGTGCACAAGATAGACCTCGGCTGGTGGCCGAAAAAAGATCAGCTCTTCGATCCCAAAGATTTGGAATCGGACGGGGACGAAACGGATGATGCCGAGGGTAAAGCCGATGAGACCGAGGACGACGCAGATGAGAAGTTCGCCAATTCTCTGATTGGTGACGGGGAGGTCCCTGTTCAGGATGGTTGAGGGTCTGTGACCCTGTTTATAACTCTCTTTTTCAGCTTTTATCTTTGTTTAACTTTTTGTTTCAACTTTTGGTTTTTGTATTGGCCATTCCGCGGCCTTAAACAATATTTTGTCCTGTTTCCTTAGGATGTTCAGAACAAATGTTTTGATCGAATGTCTTATTTCATCTGCTCGCCTTATCTTTAAACTTTTTCGTTCTTTAGGGTTTATCTTTTGGCGGGAAATCTTCCCGCCGGATGTATTTGACTTTCCTTTTTATGAAGGGGGGAATTCCGCCAAAAGAGGGTCCATTAGGCGGGAAAAAACTAGGAATTTCACCCTTATAAATAGACTCGATACGGATATATCTTTAGAGAAGAAAAGATGAGTTCGAGTCAGAAGAAAAACTCCGGCAAGGGAAAGCAAATTGCTCAGGAGGCGCCGGAATATGCGGACGGCTACTATGACGTCCCCGTCCACTCCGACGGCTGGCGCCGTTTGCGCCAAAGGTTCGACGGGAAATGGCATCGCAACAACTTTCCTCTTCCCAATGCGTTCGTGCAGCCTTTAGAAAAGTTCCTGGGCGAGGAGATTCCATTCCATGACTCCAACGAGCAGGCCTGGGTTGCGACGAAAACCAAACTCAGGCGGCAGGTGGCCTTCGGTGGTCCGGGGTGGGTCGACTTTGTTCAGCACGCTGGCATTCAAGCGGGCTGGGAGGTGTGGCTGATATGGAAACCAGGGTTCGGGTTTCAGGTCAGCCTTTTCGACCTGGAGCGTCTCAATGTGTCGTTCCCTCCTCAGGCCCGTGCGCGCGGGCTGGCTGACTCCCTAGGTCTTCCATACCTAGACTGACGTTTTCTGGGTTTTCTCACCCTAGTTTTAATAAGCGCCCTTTACGGGGTTTGACTGTAACCGCTTATCAAAAATAAATAACTTTTCGCTTTTAATGTGGTCAACATTAGCATTTATTGTTCCTTGATTCGTGCTGGCCCCTATAAAATGGGGCCTTCCTGTTATCAAATCTGTACATGAAATCGTCGTTTTGTGCTCGATGTCGACCTTCCTCGAGTTCTCCGACGACTCGCATTCGTTCGAGCGTGCGTTCAATGGCTCCTGGCATAGGGAAGTGTTTCCCATCCCCGCGGCCTTCCTGCGTCCGATCAGCGGCAGGATAACGGATGAGATCTCCTTGAAGGATCCCTGGGACCGTGAATGGAGTTTTTCCCTCTCTCGTTTTCGAAATCAAGTTGCCATCTCTGGAGCCGAATGGGAGCGACTCGTCGGTGGGTTTGGGATACGGGAAGGTTGGATAATTCGGATCACCTGGGCTGCCGTCGAAGGCTTCTCGATCGATGTCTTCGACCACAACCGCAACTCGATGGCGCGCCCGGTTCGTGATCATCCTTGGTCTTGCCAGCGTGGAACTCGTGGATCGAGGATAAGCTCTTGGCCTCCCCGGCCAACACATGACCGTTGGGGGCGTCCCCTCCGTTGATGTTCTTGATTTGTTGTTGTTTTTGCTGTAACTTGGCGCTAGTATGTTCGCGGGATTCGGAATTTTCCTTCCCTTAATAAGTGTTTGAGTTTATTTATCTATTTATGTAAGTTTGTTCGCGTGCGGAGTGAAATGTCATGTCCGAGGGCTCATCTCAGGCTCGGGGAGAGCGGACTCTTCCCCGGTAAAATAGTCATGGCCTTCGACGGATCGAAGGAACCATGGCCGAGGACGGGACTTGTCCGGTCCCCGGTCTTATTTTCGATATTTCCTGTTCGATCGGCTGGACGACGGGTCGCCCAGCTCATCTCAGGCTCGGGGAGAGCGGACTCTTCCCCGGTAAAATAATCATGGCCTTCGACGGATCGAAGGAACCATGGCCGAGGACGGGACTTGTCCGATCCCCGGTCTTATTTTCGATATTTCCTGTTCGATTGGATGGACGACGGGTCTCCCAGCTCATCTCAGGCTCGGGGAGAGCGGACTCTTCCCCGGTAAAATAGTCATGGCCTTCGACGGATCGAAGGAACCATGGCCGAGGACGGGACTTGTCCGATCCCCGGTCTTATTTTCGATATTTCCTGTTCGATCGGCTGGACGACGGGTCGCCCAGCTCATCTCAGGCTCGGGGAGAGCGGACTCTTCCCCGGTAAAATAGTCATGGCCTTCGACGGATCGAAGGAACCATGGCCGAGGACGGGACTTGTCCGATCCCCGGTCTTATTTTCGATATTTCCTGTTCGATCGGCTGGACGACGGGTCGCCCAGCTCATCTCAGGCTCGGGGAGAGCGGACTCTTCCCCGGTAAAATAGTCATGGCCTTCGACGGATCGAAGGAACCATGGCCGAGGACGGGACTTGTCCGATCCCCGGTCTTATTTTCGATATTAGTGCTTGAGGAAAGATAAGTTTTTATTCCGTCGTAACAAAAACCGTTCGGGTACAAAGACATTACTGATAATATTTCTTCAGGTGGAGGGCATTCCAATAGTACTGATCGGCTACCCCATCGAGGTGCTCCAGCTCGTACGATCCCTTCTCCACGTGCCTCCTTACTCGCATTGGCCCCTCCCAGTTCGGGCCCAATGCCCCATTGTTTGGCCCGAGCACACGCTTCAGCACCAAATCCCCGGTCTGAAATTTTCGGATCTTAGCCTTGGAGTTGTAAAAACGCTCGGCTCTTTGTTTTGCAGCTGCGTTCTGGAAAACCGAGTTCAGCCTCCGTTCTTCTAGGAAATCCAGCTCCAAACGCAGCGCCTTGTCGTTATTCTCATTCAAATCTTGCGATGTCCGGTGACTGGTGACCTCTATCTCAGAGGGTATCACAGCTTCAGCCCCGAAAGCCAAAGCAAAAGGGGTTTCCCCGGTGGCGGCCTTGCTCGTCGTTCTATACGACCACAAAACGTCGGGTACTTCGGCCGCCCATCGCCCTTGTCGCTCTTCGAGTTTAGCCTTAATTGTGTGCTTTAGAATTTTATTAACAGCCTCTACCTGCCCGTTGGTCTGGGGTGGTAGGGAGTGGAAAAAGCCTTCTTAATCTTCCATTTATCAAAGAAATTCATGATATCCTGGCCGTCAAACTGTTTCCCATTGTCCGAGGTGATGGTATGAGGGATCCCGAAACGACATATGATATTTTTCCAGATAAATCTGATGATCGCCTTTTGGTCGATGACCTTCATAGGTTCGGCCTCGGCCCATTTGGTGAAGTAATCCACCGCTACGACCGCGTACTTCACTCCACCCGGCCCGGTGGGCAACGGTCCGATTAGGTCGATCCCCCAGGAGGCGAAAGGCCAAGGACTGTAAATAGAGTTTAGATACTCAGGCGCGGTTCGGATGATCGGAGCAGTTATCTGGCAGCGGTGGCATTTCCGAGCATAATTTATGGCATCCTTCCTCAGTGTAGGCCAATAATAACCCTGCCGGACTGTCTTGTGGGCCAAAGATTGCCCTCCTGCGTGATTTCCGCACACACCATCGTGGATCTCACCAAACACTACGTTTCCTTCCTGCGGGGTGATGCATTTCAGTAAAGGCAAATATAGGCTCCTCCGGTATAAGACGTCCCCGATCATAGTATATCTGGCTGCTCAGATCCTAAGCTGCTTAGCCTCGATTCTGTCCGCGGGTAGGACGCCGTCCACCAAGTAAGACCTGATCGGGTCCGTCCAGGTCTCGCCACGATCTACGAGTGTGATTAATCCTTCTGCCGCTGAGATGGCGGAC
Organism: Euphrasia confusa; assembly: GCA_954870475.1. NCBI lineage: Eukaryota > Viridiplantae > Streptophyta > Magnoliopsida > Lamiales > Orobanchaceae > Euphrasia > Euphrasia confusa. The sequence goes on from OX940961.1 coordinate 24,851,918, forward strand.
CGAGCCTGGCATGTCAGCATCACGTTTGTCAGGTCAGCGATTCCCTCCGAGGAAGCTAATTTGGACAGGGCGTCTGCCTGAGAGTTCAACTCCCTGGGGATCTGCTCGATGAACGTCCTCGGTATCTTTTCACACAATGAGATCACGTGTTCGTAGTATTTAGCCATCCGGTCACATCTGGTCTCATAATTTCCCTTAATCTGATTCACCACCAAGAGTGAATCCATAAAGACTTGCAAGTGTTCTGCGCCGACTGCTAGGGCGAGGTTCAGCCCGGCGATCAACGCCTCGTATTCCGCCTCGTTATTCGTTGCCTCGAATTCGAACTTCACAGCGTGCGCAAACGATTGTCCACCCGGTCCGACCAATACTATTCCAGCCCCGGCGTGGGAGGAGTTAGAGGATCCATCCACATACAGCTTCCATGGCGGGATCGAGGAGGACGGGGTGGAATCGGGAAAAGTCAACTCCACTATGAAATCTGCTAAAGCTTGCCCTTTAATTGTCGTCCTCGGGGCATACGTGATGTCGTACTGTCCTACCTCCAGACTCCACTTTAGCAATCGACCATTGGTATCCGGTCTTTGCAAGACTTGCCGCAATGGCATGGTCGTTAGGACTTCCACTGGATGATCAAAAATGTAGGATCTTAACTTTCGCACACTCATTACGAGGGCGTACGCCAGCTTCTCCAGGGGCGTATATCGTGTTTCGGCGTCGTGGAGGACCTGGCTGACGAAATAAATAGGTTTGTGCAGTTGCCCCTCTGCTCGGACAAGAACTGAGCTCATCGCATGTTCGGACGCGGCTAAATATAGAAAGAGTTTCTCCCCGGCGAGTGGTTTAGAGAGGATGGTGGGGTTTCCGAGGTGCTCTTTCAGTCGTAAGAAAGCCTTCTGGCTCTCCTTTCCCCATTTGAATTTCTGGTCCTTTATCGATTTGAAGAACGGACGGCTTTTGTCTCCGAGCCGAGGAATGAAACGGCTGAGGGCGGCCAGGCAGCCTGTTAATTTCTGCACGTCCTTCAGACTTCGGGGTTCCCTCAGGTTCTGAATGGCCCTGATCTTCTCTGGGTTCACCTCGATGCCCCTAAGACTGACGATGTGCCCAAGGAATTTCGTGGCATATACTCCGAAATGACACTTCCTCGGGTTGAGCTTCATGTTGTAGAATTTCAAAATCTCGAAAGCGATCCTCAGATCTTTCACGTGATCCTCTTCGGACTTACTCTTTATGATTATGTCGTCCACGTATACCTCCATGGTATCTCCAATTTGGTCGGCAAACATTTTGTTCACCAATCGCTGGTAGGTTGCCCCCGCGTTTTTCAGACCGAATGGCATCCTCTTCCAACACAGCACCCCCTTGTCCGAATAGAACGAAGTGTGCTCTACATCCTCCTCGGCCATAGGGATCTGATGATACCCTTCAAAACAATCGCAGTTAGAGAATATGGCGTGCCCGGCGACGCTGTCCACCAGATGGTCGATATGGGGTAGGGGGAAATGGTCTTTCGGGCAAGCCCTGTTTAGGTCGGTGAAGTCTATGCAGAGGCGCCAAGCATCATTCGCCTTTTTTACGAGCACGACATTAGCGATCCATTGGGGCTCCTCCTCGGCCTCTCGAACGAGGTCGTTATCGACTAACTTCTTGACTTCCACCGCCAAAGCCGCATACTTCTCCGGTCCCATCTTTCTTCTCTTCTGGGCGATGGGTTTCTTTTCCGGGTCGATCTTCAGATGGTGGCAGGCATGCTTGGGATCGATTCCGACCATATCCTTGTGGGACCATGCGAAAGCGTCTGTGTTCTGGCTTAAGAAATCGACCAACTCGTTTCTCAGCCGCTCCGGGATCTTCTTTCCGATAAAAACCTCTAATTCTGGCCTGGTCGGATCTAGATTCACCTTTTCCACTTCGTCAACCGCCGTACACATCGATGGCCCTCGGGGATCGGGTATGTCGCTTGGCTCGAAACCAATCCTCGGGTCGAGGTCTTCTGATTCCGGGGTCCGTGTTCCCGGCTGGGGTTCTGTATTTTGCGGGATGGGCATCTCGTCGATGAGTATGTGCAGAAATTGTGCTTCGAGCTCAGGAATTTCCTTCGCGGGATCGTTAATCTCGACGAGCTCCCTATCGAAAAACCCTGGGTTTCCGGGGACGCCATTATCCCACAGGGCCGTCAAATACTCCTGATCGTCTATATCCATTTCTTCCGTAGGGTCTATCTCCCGACACTCCGTCGTTTCGTTCTCGAATCCCTCTTCCCGAGGGTTTTCGCCCCCCGGGGTGGATTCTTGGGAGATTATTTGGGGGTTATCGCCCCCAAATGCCCCAGTGTTAGTATCATTGTAATTCGAGGGTACATTTGCATCCGAACACGAAAGATAATTAAAGCATTTCCTCGCCATATACTGGTCACCTCGAAGGGTGCTGACCACACCACTCAAGGTGGGAAACTTAATACAGTAGTAGTGGGAGGACGCCACGGCCTCAAAGGCATCGAGGAACGGCCTCCCGAAAAAAGCATTATAGATATTGTCTGCATCAACGATAACAAAATTTAACAGGCGAGTCATATTTATGCTCGGGTCTTGGTGGTCCTTCAGCTCCACTGCCATCCTTATGCGTCCCCGGGGGCGCACTACCACATCACCGAAACCTTTCAGAACACCATCATACGGACGGACATAGCTGGAGAGGTCACCGAGCTGGTCCAAAGCCGACTTGAAGATGAGGTTGCAATGGGCCCCGTTATCCACTAAAATACTGGCCACCTCGACCCCGAGGATCCTCGCAGTGACCACCAGAGCATCTTCCTTGGGATATTTTATCCCCTCCCTGTCCTTCTCGGAAAAAGTTATGGTTATCCCGCGGGCGATGGTGGACTCCGCCTGGGGGATTATCACATTTACGCCTTCAAACTCGCGCAACTCCTCTTTCTTCTGTCTCTTTGATTTGTGGATGATCGGCGTCAGACCGCCGATCATATTGACGCGCGCTCCCCCGCGGACGGGCGGGTCTTCATCATCGGGTACCACCGCTGGAGGTGGGGGTAAAACTAACTGATTTGGTCCGGGATGATCAGGTTCGCGTCTCTGCTGCTGATTAGGTCGGTGATTCTGATCATCTTGATATCCCCGGCCTCGGCCTCTTCCCCCTCTTCCGCGGCCACCGCCCCCACGCCCGCCGCCTCCACGTCCGGCGGCTGGGCGACCGCGCTTCGGTGCCCGGAGGAGATCGGCCAAACTTCCATCCTCGTAGAGTTGGCGAAGTTGAGCGATCAGATCGCGACACTCGTCGGTTCTGTGCCCGTTTTCCTGGTGGAAAGAACACCATTTGCGCGGGTTTCTCTCGTCGGGGCGGCTTCTCATGGCCTGAGGGGGAGTCAGGATATTGATATCCCGCTCGTAGAAAACCTGCAGAATCTGGGTAGGGGTTCGCCCCAAAAACGTTCCTTCCTCAGCGCCTTCGTCGACGATCTCGACTCTCCGCGGTGCCTGCGGAGTTCCCTGGTAAATTTTGTAGTTGGTCTTCTTTTTTCCACTTTCATGGTATTTCACCGTCGGGGGCGGCTCCGTCCAGTAATCAACCGTTGCCGGGCCCGACGGCTTCTTCTCGGCGAGGGATCTTGCTCCCTCCTCGGGCTCCAACTCTTTCATCCGCTCGTCATATATTCGCTGTTGGGCTATCTCCTCGCCTGCCCTCTTGCGGAACTCGGTATATGACTTCGGATAGTCCTTCATCATTGGTTTGAACAGGCTGGACGTCGGTCGCAAACCGCCCAGTACAGAGTGAACGAGGATCTCGTCGCTCACTCGGTCCCCCTGCTTAGCAATCCGCTCCACTCGGTCTATATACATCTCGTCAGATTCATCCTTGCCCTGCTTGACCCCCATCAGACGTTGGCGGCCCTCCGAGTAGCTCACTTTGGACGCGAAGTAAGACACGAACTCGTCTCTTAACTCCCCGAAGCTATCTATCGACCTCGGCGGGAGGCTAGTGTACCATCGGTGAGCCATGTCGCCGAGAGTCAGAGGAAATAAGCGGCACTTCGTGGCGTCTGACGCTCCTCGGCCGACCATGTACGTATTATATTTGTTCAAGTGGACGTCGGGGTCGGACGCTCCGTCATAGATGAAAGTCAGCAACGGGGCGATATCGGGTTGCGACCTGGCCTGCTCGATCCTTAGGGTCAGGGGTTCGGCGAGAGCAGATCTCTTCTTCGGGTCACCACCCTGTTCGGCCAGCCTCCGTTCGACCTCCTCCAGGCGTCTTGCGAGTCCAGGGTCGGCTACGACGACTGTCCTCGGGCTCGCTGCGGCGCGGGTAGGACTGGCCGCCTGTCTTCTTTGCGCCGTTGCATGAGTGGTCTCCTCGCGGGCCTCAGCCTCGAACTCTTCTTCCAGGTGGCGGGCTTCAGGGTTTGGTTTCTCGGTGACTGGCCTCTTTTCCAGGAAACGGGATCGGGCCTGCAGTTTCTGTATGGTTCTCTTGATCTGCTCGGGGGTACTGACTTGCCTCAAGTCCAGATCTGGCTCCTCCTCGCCGGTCGTCGGCATTAACTTCTCCGCTTCGAGGACCTGCTCGTGGAGGAACCTCTGTCTTTCCCTGGCTTCGGCTTCCTCCGCTCGCAAGGTTTCGATCCATGCCAGTTGGCGAGCGATCTCGTCCGCGACGACGGGGGTCGTCGTTTTGGGGTCATCCAGCGGCATGCAAGCTTTGCCCGAGGCCCCCGTTTTCTGGGACGCTTCCTCTCCGCGATCTGCAGTGGCGGTACCTGAAACACCTGCGATTTCCATGAAAACACAATCGAAATATGGTCAGCCCAACGCTCGAGGATTCCCCCTCCTTCTAGCGCCAATTGTTAACGCCGATAAAAAACCGGGCAGAAACGGCTTAAATCGCACGAAAACACGAGAGATTTCTTTTGAGGATTGAGCTAACCGGAAATGGAAAATAAAGTTTTAAGCTTGAAAAGGAAAATACACTATTTTTGGGGGCTGCCAATCCGCCTCTTTTGGTAAGTTTCATAGGGTATTTATAGAGATACAGTTAGGGTTTTTCCCTCTTTTGACCTAATGGGCTTTAACAGAAATTGCTACATGGGCCTGATATATGGGCCGGTCCACATTTCCGCCGCCTTTCTAAACGGGCACACCGAACACCTAGCGGAGGAGATCTTCAGCTGGATTGTCCTTCCCGTTTGTGACTCGACGGATCTTTATGACCTGGGTAGACTTCATCCTCGGTAGTCTTCAAAATTATCCACCCCGGGTATGGGACATCCTAGGAGGCTCGTAGCTGGTCTGCTCGGCGGGGACTTGTAGGCATCATGGCAGGGCTTTACACCTCGGTCCTCCTCGGCGAGCTGACATGACGAGTTCCCCTCGGATGTCGGGCACCTCTCCCTGCCGATGACCGAGTGGCGATCTTCCCTATCGACCGGACAGGACGATAATAATAATAAAAATAACAAATATTAATAATAAAAAATAGTGACATAACAAATACGAGGCGGAATACGAGGCGTTGATCGCCGGGCTGAACCTCGCCCTAGCAGTCGGCGCAGAACACTTGCAAATCTTTATGGATTCACTCTTGGTGGTGAATCAGATTAAGGGAAATTATGAGACCAGATGTGACCGGATGGCTAAATACTACGAACACGTGATCTCATTGTGTGAAAAGATACCGAGGACGTTCATCGAGCAGATCCCCAGGGAGTTGAACTCTCAGGCAGACGCCCTGTCCAAATTAGCTTCCTCGGAGGGAATCGCTGACCTGACAAACGTGATGCTGACATGCCAGGCTCGGTCCGCCATCTCAGCGGCAGAAGGATTAATCACACTCGTAGATCGTGGCGAGACCTGGATGGACCCGATCAGGTCTTACTTGGTGGACGGCGTCCTACCCGCGGACAGAATCGAGGCTAAGCAGCTTAGGATCCGAGCAGCCAGATATACTATGATCGGGGACGTCTTATACCGGAGGAGCCTATATTTGCCTTTACTGAAATGCATCACCCCGCAGGAAGGAAACGTAGTGTTTGGTGAGATCCACGATGGTGTGTGCGGAAATCACGCAGGAGGGCAATCTTTGGCCCACAAGACAGTCCGGCAGGGTTATTATTGGCCTACACTGAGGAAGGATGCCATAAATTATGCTCGGAAATGCCACCGCTGCCAGATAACTGCTCCGATCATCCGAACCGCGCCTGAGTATCTAAACTCTATTTACAGTCCTTGGCCTTTCGCCTCCTGGGGGATCGACCTAATCGGACCGTTGCCCACCGGGCCGGGTGGAGTGAAGTACGCGGTCGTAGCGGTGGATTACTTCACCAAATGGGCCGAGGCCGAACCTATGAAGGTCATCAACCAAAAGGCGATCATCAGATTTATCTGGAAAAATATCATATGTCGTTTCGGGATCCCTCATACCATCACCTCGGACAATGGGAAACAGTTTGACGGCCAGGATATCATGAATTTCTTTGATAAATGGAAGATTAAGAAGGCTTTTTCCACTCCCTACCACCCCCAGAGCAACGGGCAAGTAGATGCTGTTAATAAAATTCTAAAGCACACAATTAAGGCTAAACTCGAAGAGCGACAAGGGCGATGGGCGGCCGAACTACCCGACGTTTTGTGGTCGTATAGAACGACGAGCAAGGCCGCCACCGGGGAAACCCCTTTTGCTTTGGCTTTCGGGGTTGAAGCTGTGATACCCTCTGAGATAGAGGTCACCAGTCACCGGACATCGCAAGATTTGAATGAGAATAACGACAAGGCGCTGCGTTTGGAGCTGGATTTCCTAGAAGAACGGAGGCTGAACTCGGTTTTCCAGAACGCAGCTGCAAAACAAAGAGCCGAGCGTTTTTACAACTCCAAGGCTAAGATCCGAAAATTTCAGACCGGGGATTTGGTGCTGAAGCGTGTGCTCGGGCCAAACACTGGGGCATTGGGCCCGAACTGGGAGGGGCCAATGCGAGTAAGGAGGCACGTGGAGAAGGGATCGTACGAGCTGGAGCACCTCGATGGGGTAGCCGATCAGTACTATTGGAATGCCCTCCACCTGAAGAAATATTATCAGTAATGTCTTTGTACCCGAACGGTTTTTGTTACGACGGAATAAAAACTTATCTTTCCTCAAGCACTAATATCGAAAATAAGACCGGGGATCGGACAAGTCCCGTCCTCGGCCATGGTTCCTTCGATCCGTCGAAGGCCATGACTATTTTACCGGGGAAGAGTCCGCTCTCCCCGAGCCTGAGATGAGCTGGGCGACCCGTCGTCCAGCCGATCGAACAGGAAATATCGAAAATAAGACCGGGGATCGGACAAGTCCCGTCCTCGGCCATGGTTCCTTCGATCCGTCGAAGGCCATGACTATTTTACCGGGGAAGAGTCCGCTCTCCCCGAGCCTGAGATGAGCTGGGCGACCCGTCGTCCAGCCGATCGAACAGGAAATATCGAAAATAAGACCGGGGATCGGACAAGTCCCGTCCTCGGCCATGGTTCCTTCGATCCGTCGAAGGCCATGACTATTTTACCGGGAAAGAGTCCGCTCTCCCCGAGCCTGAGATGAGCTGGGCGACCCGTCGTCCAGCCGATCGAACAGGAAATATCGAAAATAAGACCGGGGACCGGACAAGTCCCGTCCTCGGCCATGGTTCTTTCGATCCGTCGAAGGCCATGACTATTTTACCGGGGAAGAGTCCGCTCTCCCCGAGCCTGAGATGAGCCCTCGGACATGACATTTCACTCCGCACGCGAACAAACTTACATAAATAGATAAATAAACTCAAACACTTATTAAGGGAAGGAAAATTCCGAATCCCGCGAACATACTAGCGCCAAGTTACAGCAAAAACAACAACAAATCAAGAACATCAACGGAGGGGACGCCCCCAACGGTCATGTGTTGGCCGGGGAGGCCACGAGCTTATCCTCGATCCACGAGTTCCACGCTGGCAAGACCAAGGATGATCACGAACCGGGCGCGCCATCGAGTTGCGGTTGTGGTCGAAGACATCGATCGAGAAGCCTTCGACGGCAGCCCAGGTGATCCGAATTATCCAACCTTCCCGTATCCCAAACCCACCGACGAGTCGCTCCCATTCGGCTCCAGAGATGGCAACTTGATTTCGAAAACGAGAGAGGGAAAAACTCCATTCACGGTCCCAGGGATCCGTCAAGGAGATCTCATCCGTTATCCTGTCGCTGATCGGACGCAGGAAGGCCGCGGGGATGGGAAACACTTCCCTATGCCAGGAGCCATTGAACGCACGCTCGAACGAATGCGAGTCGTCGGAGAACTCGAGGAAGGTCGACATCGAGCACAAAACGACGATTTCATGTACAGATTTGATAACAGGAAGGCCCCATTTTATAGGGGCCAGCACGAATCAAGGAACAATAAATGCTAATGTTGACCACATTAAAAGCGAAAAGTTATTTATTTTTGATAAGCGGTTACAGTCAAACCCCGTAAAGGGCGCTTATTAAAACTAGGGTGAGAAAACCCAGAAAACGTCAGTCTAGGTATGGAAGACCTAGGGAGTCAGCCAGCCCGCGCGCACGGGCCTGAGGAGGGAACGACACATTGAGACGCTCCAGGTCGAAAAGGCTGACCCGAAACCCGAACCCTGGTTTCCATATCAGCCACACCTCCCAGCCCGCTTGAATGCCAGCGTGCTGAACAAAGTCGACCCACCCCGGACCACCGAAGGCCACCTGCCGCCTGAGTTTGGTTTTCGTCGCAACCCAGGCCTGCTCGTTGGAGTCATGGAATGGAATCTCCTCGCCCAGGAACTTTTCTAAAGGCTGCACGAACGCATTGGGAAGAGGAAAGTTGTTGCGATGCCATTTCCCGTCGAACCTTTGGCGCAAACGGCGCCAGCCGTCGGAGTGGACGGCGACGTCATAGTAGCCGTCCGCATATTCCGGCGCCTCCTGAGCAATTTGCTTTCCCTTGCCGGAGTTTTTCTTCTGACTCGAACTCATCTTTTCTTCTCTAAAGATATATCCGTATCGAGTCTATTTATAAGGGTGAAATTCCTAGTTTTTTCCCGCCTAATGGACCCTATTTTGGCGGAATTCCCCCCTTCATAAAAAGGAAAGTCAAATACATCCGGCGGGAAGATTTCCCGCCAAAAGATAAACCCTAAAGAACGAAAAAGTTTAAAGATAAGGCGAGCAGATGAAATAAGACATTCGATCAAAACATTTGTTCTGAACATCCTAAGGAAACAGGACAAAATATTGTTTAAGGCCGCGGAATGGCCAATACAAAAACCAAAAGTTGAAACAAAAAGTTAAACAAAGATAAAAGCTGAAAAAGAGAGTTATAAACAGGGTCACAGACCCTCAACCATCCTGAACAGGGACCTCCCCGTCACCAATCAGAGAATTGGCGAACTTCTCATCTGCGTCGTCCTCGGTCTCATCGGCTTTACCCTCGGCATCATCCTTTTCGTCCCCGTCCGATTCCAAATCTTTGGGATCGAAGAGCTGATCTTTTTTCGGCCACCAGCCGAGGTCTATCTTGTGCACGGTCTCCAAATCCAGAATGGATAGTTTCATCTCCGGATGAAGAGCATTCGTGGAGGCATACTTCTGGATGACCGACATCATAGCATCCACGGGTTGGCCGGCTTCAATCAGACCTCGGACACCATCGAAAAAGGCGCAGTAATAGGAATAATTACTGAACTCCTTTAAATTTTCCCAAGGGTCGGCAAGCCGAGCAGCCTCATCTTTCTGAATCTTTTTCAAACCCTCGGTGGCCTGCTCCAAGTCGATTTTCTGCTTAGCCATCGCACTCTTCATCTCTTTGAGTTGCAAGCCAGCCGCCTCCACAGCCTCGCGGGCTTGTTTCTCGGCCTCGACAGTGCGATTCGCCATCTCGGCCACCTTAGTCGATAATTTGGCTACGTCCGAGGTGTGCCCGAACATAGCGCTCTCGCAATCCTTCAACCCTTTCTTGTATTCCTCCACCTCTGTCAACAGCTTTTCATGCTCGTCCGCCAACGACTCCCGAGCAGCAAGTTTTTTCTTTAGGCCCTCCACCTCGGCCTCCAGGGACAGTTTCAAACCAACCTCGAGATCATATTTACTCTGCAGCTCGGAGAGTCGCTTCCGGAGACCCTCGTCTTCGGTCGATGGGGCCGAAGGGGTGGCAACACCTTTACCTTTGCGGTCCTCTAAGAGACGACCGAGCTGATTGATCATCACGGGGACCCGAGCTGCTTGGACTTTGAGCATGGTCAGCATGTGTTCGGGCTCAGCAGTATAACTCTCCATCCGGTGAGACCACGCTCCGAGGATGTTATCCACAGCTTCCTGGACATGCAGAGGAATCACGTCGTCCTCATAAGGTGGCAGAGCAGCTTTTAGATAAGCAGCAGCGATGGGGATCTCCGAATCCGCCTCGTGAATGCTGGAACTGAGTAAGGATCAGAAAGGGGACCGAGTTTTTTAAACAACAATCCAAGACAAAAATCCAAGTCAAAATAAAATACCTTTGAATCTTCCCCGCATCCACGCCGAAGATGGGCTCGCTCATGCTCACCTCGCTCGGACTTTTCTCCTTCACGGGACGAGGACCTTTTGTCCTCCTAGGACGGGCGATCCGCGATTCTAAAACCACATTGGTGATGGGAGCGCTAAACTCAGCCTCTAAATCGTCAGAAGCTGGGACCTCTTCATCACGTGGTCTCTTCTCCCCGACAACCATCGTTCCCGGCTCCCTCTCCAGGCCCCCGGGAATAATCTGTTCCTCCTTCGGAATTTTGGGGAGAACCTGATCTAGAGGCAAAGGAGAGGGAAACCCCAAGGGAAGAGCCTCCGGGGGCGGAGCCAAGGCCACGGTCACGTCGCCCTGTTTCCCGCGGCTCGTTTTCTTCTGTCTCTTAGGAGCAGAGGCGAGTTTCGCCATCTTCTCCCTCTCCCTCCTAGCTTTCTCATGGGGGCTCTCCATCTCCGAACTCTTGATTGGACGCATGATCCTAGGATAGCGATGAGCTGGAAACAAAATAAAAAGTTAAGTCAGAAAATAACATAAATTCCCAACAAATGGCACAATCATCAGGAAAACTCACGCGGGTAAATATTTTCTACGTCACGAGGAATCGTAAAAAAGCGAGCCCGAACCCGCCTGGCGTCAGTCAGCCAAAGCTTATATTTACACTCGTCTCCGGGGAGAGATTTTATCTTCTCCCAGATCGTTAAAAAATCCCATCCTAACCCGTCCTCGGCTGGAGCTTTAAAGCCTAAAAGGATAGATAGACAAGGTCAGGAAACACAAAGCTAGCCGAACCCCGTTAAAAAGATTAAAGAGAGAAGTCTAGGTAAAAGCCGAGAAGACTAACGATTTTCTGTCAGCCGATATTCCCCGTCGATGTGGAAGTCTTTCGAGTTCCACTCCCCCGCCACGAAAAACCATTTCTCTGACCATTCCGGTTGTTTGCTCGGCAGCTCTTTTATGACCGAGTGTCGCTGCTTCAAGTAATAATCTCCCCCGCTGGTGGCGCTCATGTAGAGGAGGTAGATAAGCTCGAAACCCGTCGGTCCCCGGTACAACCCGTAGAACCCAAACATGATACAATAAACATATATCATCACCCAGCCATTCGGGGTGATTTGCATAGGAGCAATCTCCTGCAGGTGTAGAAAGTGTGCTACCGAGGAGTGCAGGGGAAAACGAAGTCCGCTCTCCATCATCGCATAATTAACCGCTAACATGTCCGGAGGAGGGGAGTCAGCGAATTCATCCACTTGCGGAGCATACAAGTGGACGTCGTTCGGAATCTGCCATCTCTCCCTCATCGCCTGCAATTCCACCTCGTTCACGGTACTTTTCTTCCAGCTCACGTCGAAAGGCGTGTCACGGCGCTCTTTGACAAGATGAAATCGCCTCCGCGGGGTAAATACATAAGGCCTCTCAATAGAGTACCGGGAATAATTAAAAGAAGAAGGGGGACCCCTGGAGCCAGCGAGGATATCATACAAGCGGCGATAATCCCTGCTCACTTGACCACTCAGCATGTCGCCCGCCTCCTCCTCGGTGAAGGGAAATCTAGACATCACCCATTTCACTGGGGATGGGGATTCGGGGCTAGCCCCTGGTCTCCCTGAAGTAGAGGCCGAACCAGAAGCCCCAACATCGCGTGGCGGCCCCAAGGACTGAGAGGGGGGAGATCGATCGTTACTCATTTCCGATTACGGCAGAAGGAGAAAAGGCTGGGAATCTTAGTCTAAAAAGTCCTATATCCCCCAGAAAAAACCCTATCGACGGAGCTTAGACCAGAGCCGCCGCCGGAAATTGAAAAGCCTAACCGAGTTTCTCGAAGAAGAAACCCTATCAGGAAACTGAACCACGACTTAATGAAAAACGAAGAGAGGATTCAATTTCCGCGTACCTGTGAACCGAAGAAACGAAAGAGGATGGCCGGAAGTTGTCGGGCCGCCGGGAGTTTTTCTTTCTGTCGCCTGCACCAAATTTCTCTCTGAAAAACCGTTTTGGGTGAAAAGTGATTTTTGGGGCGGTTACTCAGAAGTATAAGTACGTGGAATTTGGAAAGGCGGGCGTGCGTTTTTGAAATTTGAAAAAGTGTCCTATATTTAATTTGAAAAGACACGTGGGCCCCTACAGAAGTCCCATCAGGCCCACTGGGCTCAGATGATAACAGGAAAGATATCCGTGTTGGAAATCGACTACCCGGGACAAGTCCGTTCGACTAATCGAACTTCCGGACAAGCCCAGTCGACCTCCAGTCTGCCCAAGGTGTTCACAACGAAGCCCCTGACCCGAAATGCACCCAGCCATCGCACCCGAGGCACGACCGCGCAAAACGAGAGGCTTCTGGCCTCTCTGTCGTCCGACACCAGAAGGTGTCGTCCGACAAGACCATCAAATGTCGTCCGACACCAGAAGGTGTCGTCCGACAAGCCTGTCGGCCGACTGTAGAACCTGTCGTCCGACACCCGTCGCGAACAGCGGCGGGATTCGCCCGTTCTGGCTGTTCCGATGTGATTTTCTCGATCCGACTGCCATGCCGGAGGTCAGAAACCTCCCAGCAGTCCGAGAATGTCACATCCAAGCCACGGGATCCGATCTACGTTCAAAATATGATTAACGAAATATGAGATCGAATAAATTGCGGAAAAAAGAATCGATCTCATACCTTCTCGGTCGATTGTTGAGACCTTAGATGCTTCTAACGTATGCCTCAGATCCTTTGACTCCAACCGTTGTGTGGGCAACGATCCGTTGGGTCTCCTTTTCTGCTTTCTCCTTTTTCTACCAGCGTTATATTTTCTATTCTCTGATGAGAGAAAAATAATTGCGCTACACTGATTTATTTTTGCAGAGAAAAACTTAATTGCGCTAACGCAATAATGTTTTCTCAGAAAAATAAAAAGCTGCGGAATGTAGGTTTAGGATAGGCAAGGTAGGATATTTATAGAGTTACGTTAGGGACCTTAGGATAAATTAATTAAGGGCTAAATTGAAATATTAATTAACTTGGAATACGTAAAAGCAATTCCTTAATTAATCGATTTCAATTTTAATTATTATTAACTCCACTATAAAATAATAATTGAATTCCCGAAATTAATTTTAATATTATTTCAACAATAATAATTCCGCCGAAATTACATATACGACTTTCCCCGTGTTTAAGATATCGAACGTCCACGAATTTATTTAATTACTAATAATTAAATTAATTCGTTTCTTATTATCCGAGACTAGTACCACTCATCCTTATTATCATGTGGAACAAATCCACCTGCAGGGTTTACATGATAAACTTTATGAGCTCATCTCGGGGACGTAATCAACCCAATAAACGGGACACGGTTTCCTGTCTATAATCTATAGCATGCCGTGCGTACAATTACGATTCCCAATTTACCGAGGATCTCGACTAATCAATTAGTCTCACTCATTGGCAAGTTAAAGAACCGAGAATCGGACACACGCACCTATAATTATATAGGGATTAGGAATTCGTATATCCGTAATATCTGAGGTCTAGTTCGATTACTGCGATTAGTATAAATCGAACGCCCTCCCGTGGTCCTGCTCAATACACCAAGTGTACGAGTGTGACATGATAGTCAAGACCGACTATCTACCAGTCACACAACGACGTACCGATAGATTGTCCCTGTCCATCTAAGTCGTGAGCTACTGTTCGATAATATACGAGTAACCGACAGTATGATCTTCCGCGTGTCTCCTCACGCCATACTGTCTACAACGTATATATCTAGGACTATAGAGCACAGAGTTATAATAAACAAAATGCAGACTGTTTGATTAATAGATAATAAAACACAGATAAGGAGTTCCATATTGTCACTAAACTAGACATTTAGAATATAACTCCATCAATCTCCCACTTATACTAAAAGTCTAGTTGCCCTCTCCCATACATCCGATACCCATCCCCTTCACGTGTCTCTTGAACGCTTCCGCTGGAAGTGCCTTCGTAAAGGGGTCTGCCAGGTTATCCGCTGATGCAATCTTGGTGACAACCGCATCGCCTCTCTTGACGATGTCTCTAATCAGGTGGTACTTGCGATCTATGTGTTTACTCGCATTGTGGGCTCGTGGTTCCTTCGCATTTGCCACTGCACCGCTATTGTCACAATAAATTGTGATAGCTCTAGGCAAATCAGGAATCACATCCAAGTCCATTATGAAGTTCCGGAGCCACACCGATTCTTTAGCTGCCTCAGAGGCTGCTACATATTCGGCTTCCATGGTGGAGTCCGAAATGCATTTCTGCTTAACACTCCTCCATGAAACTGCTCCACCTCCCAATGTGAACACATAGCCTGATGTAGACTTTCGCTGTTCCTTATCAGATTGGAAATCCGAGTCTGTGTAACCAATAGGAATCAGCTCGGACGCTTTGTAACTCAGAACATAATTCCTAGTCCTTCGCAGGTACTTAAGTATGTTCTTTACAGCAGTCCAGTGACCCTGTCCAGGGTTACTCTGATATCTAGCTACCATGCCCACGGCATAGCAGATATCAGGTCTCGTGCACAACATAGCATACATTAGACTTCCCACTGCCGAAGCATAAGGAACTGTCTTCATGTAATCTATCTCCTTTTGTGTCTTGGGACACATATCCTTAGATAGATGAATTCCATGGCAGAAAGGTTGAGAACCTCTCTTGGAATTCTGCATGTTGAAACGAGCTAGAATCGTATCAATATATGAAGCCTGGGACAAGCTCAATGTTCTTTTCTGGCGATCTCGTATAACCTTGATCCCAAGAACATGCCCTACTTGTCCTAAGTCTTTCATATCGAATTGCTTGGACAACCATCCCTTTATGTCCGACAACATCTTCACATTGTTGCCAATTAGAAGAATGTCGTCTACATAAAGCACGAGAAACGCCACGCTGTTTCCGTCACTTCTCCGATATACACACGACTCGTCCATGCTTTGAATGAATCCATATGACTGGATAACCTCATCAAACCGCATGTTCCAAGATCTAGAAGCTTGCTTCAATCCATAAATGGATCGCTTTAGCTTACACACTAGATGCTCTTGGCCTTTCTCGATGAAACCCTCTGGCTGTCTCATATAAATGGTCTCGTCAAGATTCCCATTCAAGAATGCTGTCTTGACGTCCATTTGCCACACCTCATAATCCATATGAGATGCTATAGACAAAAGAATCCGGATCGACTTTAGCATAGCTACCGGCGAAAAGGTTTCCTCATAATCGATCCCTTCTTTCTGAGTGTACCCTTTCGCAACAAGCCTAGCTTTGAAGGTTTCCACCTTCCCGTCAGATCCTCTTTTCCTCTTGTACACCCACTTGCAACCAATGGCTTTTACACCTTTGGTCGGTGCTACAAGATCCCAGACCTGATTTGAATCCATAGATTCAATCTCAGATTTCATCGCCTTTTGCCAAGACTGAGCATCTTGATCTTTAAGCGCCTCGCCGTAGGTCCAGGGATCGGCTTCATGTTCTCCAGGTAACAAGTCCGAAGACTCACCTATAAACATGAACCTATCGGGTTGTCGAACAACCCTCCCACTACGACGACGCTCCGGTGTAACCTCAGTAACTACAGGTGCAGACTGTGGTGGCGTATCACCCGGTTGGGTTGGATCTAAGCCTTGATCGTTCCCTCTCAGTTCGTTAAGTATTATCTCACTATTGGGCTTGTGGTCCATTATATAATCCTCTTCCAAGAACCGAGCGTTGGTGCTAACAACGATCTTCTGGTCCTTAGGACTATAAAATAGACCACCTTTCGTTCCTCTAGGATATCCTATAAACAACCGAATATCTGAACGTGACTCCAACTTATCAGCCCCGTGCTTCAGCACATGTGCTGGACAACCCCAGATCCGAATGTGTTTCAAGTTTGGCTTACGCCCGGTCCACAATTCCGAGGGTGTCTTAGGGACTGATTTGGAAGGAACTAAGTTCAAGATATAAGCCGCTGTTTCCAAGGCATATCCCCAGAACGAAACTGGTAGTTCTGAATAACTCATCATAGATCTTACCATTTCCATAAGAGTCCTATTCCTTCTTTCTGCTACACCATTCTGCTGGGGCGTGTATGGTGCAGTCATCTGGGAGTCAATCCCATTCTCTAATAAGTACGCTTTAAACTCTCCCGAGAGGTACTCTCCTCCACGATCAGATCGTAGAGTCTTTATGGTCTTACCATGAAGGTTCTCCACAAGAGCTTTGTACTCCTTGAACTTGTCAAAGCACTCGCTCTTGCGGCGCATCAGGTATATAAAACCATACCTTGAGTAATCATCAGTGAAGGTTACAAAATATTCGTAACCTCCTCTCGCTTGGACAGATAAAGGCCCGCACAAATCAGAGTGAATCAATTCCAGTACTTCCTTGGATCTATACCCCTTATCACTAAAGGGTCGCTTGGTCATTTTTCCTTCCAGGCATGATTCGCAGGTTGGAAAGTCCTCATCTTTCACATCACTGAGTATTCCATCAGTTATCAACCTTTGAATCCTGCCCAAGTTAATATGACCTAGCCTAAGATGCCATAAGTACTTTTGATTCATCCTAGAAGGCTCTTTTCTCTTATTGGTACTAGATGTGTTATACGACTCTACTCGTTGCATCGTGGAATAACTAGGATTCAGTATATATAAGTTGCCTATCAATGCACCAGAACAGATATAATCACCATTCTTTTTTACAATAACAGAGTTATCAAAAGAAACTGAGTATCCATTCAAAACCAACTTAGAAACCGAAACAAGGTTCTTTCTAAAATCCGAGACATAAAGACAATTATTCAATACCAAAACTTTATTATTAAAAGATAAATGAACATCTCCCACTGCAACCGCCGCCACTTTCGTAGCGTTGCCCATGTAGATGGTGATCTCTCCCTCTCTAAGCCGCCGGGTTTCCTGGAACCCCTGCAAAGAATTGCAGACATGATCAGTGGCTCCCGTATCCACACACCAGGTACCGGTGGATAACACCGCTAAACATGTTTCAGTGACTAAGGAAAAGTTCATACCTCCTTGTCTGAGAGGACAATTAGACTTCCAATGTCCAGACTGCTTGCAACGGAAACACTTGCCCTTAGGCCTGTTCACTCCATTCTGTGGTCCACCAACTCTGGGCCCACTGGGTTTCCGTCCTTGCTTTTTCTTCTTCTTAATCCCCGAAGGGCGAGGAAGAGTCGATTTCACAGCCACAAGTGCTTGAGAGTTCTTGAAGATTCCCTCTGCCGCCTGGAGTTCAGTCAGGAGTTCCGCCAACGTATATAACCTCTTGTTCATGTTATAGTTCAGGCGGAACTGCTCAAAACTCCTAGGCAGAGACTGGAGCACTATGTCGATCTGGGTTTCCCCATCGATAGCACCTCCCATAATCTCTATCTCATTCAGATAGCCTATCATCCTAAGAACGTGATCCCTCACGGGCGTTCCTTCGGACATAGTGGCCGTCATGAGTTTCCTCATAGCATCTTGCCTGGCTGCCCTGTCCTGACTACCAAACATCTCCTTAAGGTTAAGCATCATATCATAGGCAGTGTCCATGGCTTCATGCTGATGTTGCAGCACATTTGACATAGATGCCAAAATGTAGCACCGCGCCATCTGATCAGCCTTGACCCACTTCCGATGAGCTTCCTTTTCCTCAGGAGAGGATGTTTCAGTAGGTGCAACAGGACATTCGACCTGGAGTACATACTTGTACTCCTCAGCAGTTAGGACAATGTCCAAGTTTCGTTTCCAATCAACATAGTTTGGACCAGTGAGTTTGTTTTCTTTTAGTATCACAGACAGCGGGTTGAGTGCCATATCTATAAAAGAGACAAATCAAACCGTCAAATTTAATTCGATATTAACTCCCTTAATTAATATCATTAAATTTACCAATCAATCCTAAAATCCCATCAGACCAGCATGCCACGTTCATGTGGACGTATACTAGTCCAAACGATTTTATAATTGGACTTTTACTTCGGTCGTACATCATTACAGCAGTGACTCCGATGGGGAGGATACTGTAAAGCGTACCTAAGTGTACACCATTTCTCAGTACTAAGTTAACCGCTCGGGAACTACATATCCACCGCAAGCCACGTTAGTGTGGACGTTTACGTTGACATGCGGTCCCTTTACGATTTCCTATAACTGTCGAGCCTCAATTAACCCAAAGTTCCGTTTCCGTCTAGCAAGCCACGATAGTGTGGACGTTTACTAAACAAACAACTTTGTTAATTGAATTCCATTTAATAAATTTCACAATTTCGTTAATCAAAGCTTGATATCTCGTAAGTAAAACTCGAAGTTTCTAACCAGCGATCAATCATGCAATTGAGCCCTATCTCTCACTAAGTGAGGGAGCCAACCAGACAATCGATCTAGTCATCAAAATGACTCGAATGTCTCTAATCAGTGTCATCGACATAAGCAAGCGCTTTGGCTCCATTCCACTCCCCGGGGTGAGAATGAGTCGAGTTGAACTTAGTCTTTGAAAAACATATTAGGCATTTGCTTTGAAAAACTTAAGTGTTCAATTCTATAAATGGAATTGAATTCGAATTTCGATCAAAGTGATTTCCGTGTATCGACTTTATCCGATAGGGAGGATGACACTAAAGCCAACTCGTAAGTCAATACACATCACTCTCGAAACAGAGAATGGAGACCGCGGGATTGTTTCCAATCCCTCTCCCACTTAGTATTTTACGATTTAGGGATATACATGCATAAAATAATAAGCATAATAAAACACGTAAATCACACAAAAGGCAATTAACGTGGCCCGATTATTATGGCCTTAAAATCTTGAATGCACGTCTCTTGGAACTCGAACTCGTTGCTCGTCTCAACTTCGATTCTCGTTCCTCCGGGCTTCGATCTCGTCTCGATCCAATAGCAGAAATAAATTACAAAAATATTCTACCAAGTCCGGTATCGATCCTATACATTTTGATCGATCCTATACAAGTCCCGGATGCAACGAAAAATAAATAAACCTAACGACTCAACCCGTCGTTTTTATCTATTACAAACAAGCAACTTTCCAAAAATAAAACGATCTCGACAAGCCCGAGAGTTTAATCAAAACCACATACATACAGCACAAAATATAAAAATAAATTGGCCATAATAATCGGGTTCAACCTGCAAAACCAATTTCGCAAAACATACAAAGAACGCACAAAACCGGCTCTGATACCATTTGTTGGAAATCGACTACCCGGGACAAGTCCGTTCGACTAATCGAACTTCCGGACAAGCCCAGTCGACCTCCAGTCTGCCCAAGGTGTTCACAACGAAGCCCCTGACCCGAAATGCACCCAGCCATCGCACCCGAGGCACGACCGCGCAAAACGAGAGGCTTCTGGCCTCTCTGTCGTCCGACACCAGAAGGTGTCGTCCGACAAGACCATCAAATGTCGTCCGACACCAGAAGGTGTCGTCCGACAAGCCTGTCGGCCGACAGTAGAACCTGTCGTCCGACACCCGTCGCGAACAGCGGCGGGATTCGCCCGTTCTGGCTGTTCCGATGTGATTTTCTCGATCCGACTGCCATGCCGGAGGTCAGAAACCTCCCAGCAGTCCGAGAATGTCACATCCAAGCCACGGGATCCGATCTACGTTCAAAATATGATTAACGAAATATGAGATCGAATAAATTGCGGAAAAAAGAATCGATCTCATACCTTCTCGGTCGATTGTTGAGACCTTAGATGCTTCTAACGTATGCCTCAGATCCTTTGACTCCAACCGTTGTGTGGGCAACGATCCGTTGGGTCTCCTTTTCTGCTTTCTCCTTTTTCTACCAGCGTTATATTTTCTATTCTCTGATGAGAGAAAAATAATTGCGCTACACTGATTTATTTTTGCAGAGAAAAACTTAATTGCTCTAACGCAATAATGTTTTCTCAGAAAAATAAAAAGCTGCGGAATGTAGGTTTAGGATAGGCAAGGTAGGATATTTATAGAGTTACGTTAGGGACCTTAGGATAAATTAATTAAGGGCTAAATTGAAATATTAATTAACTTGGAATACGTAAAAGCAATTCCTTAATTAATCGATTTCAATTTTAATTATTATTAACTCCACTATAAAATAATAATTGAATTCCCGAAATTAATTTTAATATTATTTCAACAATAATAATTCCGCCGAAATTACATATACGACTTTCCCCGTGTTTAAGATATCGAACGTCCACGAATTTATTTAATTACTAATAATTAAATTAATTCGTTTCTTATTATCCGAGACTAGTACCACTCATCCTTATTATCATGTGGAACAAATCCACCTGCAGGGTTTACATGATAAACTTTATGAGCTCATCTCGGGGACGTAATCAACCCAATAAACGGGACACGGTTTCCTGTCTATAATCTATAGCATGCCGTGCGTACAATTACGATTCCCAATTTACCGAGGATCTCGACTAATCAATTAGTCTCACTCATTGGCAAGTTAAAGAACCGAGAATCGGACACACGCACCTATAATTATATAGGGATTAGGAATTCGTATATCCGTAATATCTGAGGTCTAGTTCGATTACTGCGATTAGTATAAATCGAACGCCCTCCCGTGGTCCTGCTCAATACACCAAGTGTACGAGTGTGACATGATAGTCAAGACCGACTATCTACCAGTCACACAACGACGTACCGATAGATTGTCCCTGTCCATCTAAGTCGTGAGCTACTGTTCGATAATATACGAGTAACCGACAGTATGATCTTCCGCGTGTCTCCTCACGCCATACTGTCTACAACGTATATATCTAGGACTATAGAGCACAGAGTTATAATAAACAAAATGCAGACTGTTTGATTAATAGATAATAAAACACAGATAAGGAGTTCCATATTGTCACTAAACTAGACATTTAGAATATAACTCCATCAATCCGAGGATGCAGCCAATGGATAAAAATAGTTCCCATCTCGGTCGGAAGGGGCCTGCTCGCCCACAGCCGATCACACCCCTCCCGAGGGGCATTTTTTATGTCACTATTTTTTATTATTAATATTTGTTATTTTTATTATTATTATCGTCCTGTCCGGTCGATAGGGAAGATCGCCACTCGGTCATCGGCAGGGAGAGGTGCCCGACATCCGAGGGGAACTCGTCATGTCAGCTCGCCGAGGAGGACCGAGGTGTAAAGCCCTGCCATGATGCCTACAAGTCCCCGCCGAGCAGACCAGCTACGAGCCTCCTAGGATGTCCCATACCCGGGGTGGATAGTTTTGAAGACTACCGAGGATGAAGTCTACCCAGGTCATAAAGATCCGTCAAGTCACAAACGGGAAGGACAATCCAGCTGAAGATCTCCTCCGCTAGGTGTTCGGTGTGCCCGTTTAGAAAGGCGGCGGAAATGTGGACCGGCCCATATATCAGGCCCATGTAGCAATTTCTGTTAAAGCCCATTAGGTCAAAAGAGGGAAAAACCCTAACTGTATCTCTATAAATACCCTATGAAACTTACCAAAAGAGGCAGATTGGCAGCCCCCAAAAATAGTGTATTTTCCTTTTCAAGCTTAAAACTTTATTTTCCATTTCCGGTTAGCTCAATCCTCAAAAGAAATCTCTCGTGTTTTCGTGCGATTTAAGCCGTTTCTGCCCGGTTTTTTATCGGCGTTAACAATGTTAATTAAAATGAAGAATGATGTTAATAAAAATGAAATTTGGTGTTCTTTTGAAAAGAGTAACGCATTTATATAATTATGAATTTATCATTAATTCTATTAATTTATTGGTTTAGATTTTATGTGAAATTTATGTATTTATTTATTGTGTTTAAATCATTTTATGATTTTTATTGGAATTGTCGAGATAGATTTATTTGATTTTTTTTCTTGTGATATAGGAGTATGTAATATTTTCGTTGTATAGTTTAGGATGATAATAGTTGATTAATGGAGTAATAAAGAATTGAAATTTTCACATTAAAAATAATGAAGGATGATATTAAAACAAATGTATAATGATGTTAATTAAAATGAAGATAGGTGTTTTTCGAGAAATGTATAATCATGAATTTATCATTCTAGTTAAACACCTTGCTTGGACTTTATAAACTCCCGGAGCTGCCGAAGGCAGCCCCGATCATTCACCGCCCTCGATTCTAGATTGTCGACCTCGAACATTGTTAGCCGTTCGGAAATTACACTGAATGTCCCCATCGGCCGTGGTCAAGCTTCATTTATAAATGATGATGCCAATTCCCCCTAGAAATTATTCTGTAATATCTCAAAATAATGACGATGCTTCATTTTTAAAGGTGTGATACTTCATTTTTTAAATTATTATGCTTCAGTTTTTAAATGATGATGCTTCATTTTGAAATAATTGTGATACTTCATTTTTAACTGATGATGCTTCATTTTCAAACGTGAGAGACTGCAATTTGCAGATAATTAACCTTCATTCCCGTTTTGAACAAACGTGCACATACTTATGTGTTTTATAAGAATCATCTAAATCATCCACCATTCATCAACAAAACATGAAACAATCAAATTACCCACCAAATATCATTCACCAATCATAAACAAATCAGTTTCAGCATCTAAAACTCATCAACAATCAGCTTCATCAACATCTGAAAGTCTTGTGATGTTTTTCGCTTTGTCCAACACTTCAGTTTTAACTTCATTACAATCCATCAATATTATCAATGCTGCATATTTAGCTCGGAGTTCTTTCAAGAAAACAGAGTCCTGCAAACAATAAAAACAATAGTTATAAAAAAGTGTGTTGAATTAAGTATGAAACAATAATAATTGAAAGCTAAGAGTTGGATTACTTGGACCCGTTGTTCCAATTATGACCTTCCCCATTGTACGTCTCAAGATGTCTCATATAATAAAATGAAGTATGAACTGTCTTTAAATGAAATATGACATGTTATGTATATGAAGTATGAGATATTTAAGAGTTTTACCTGGTTTGGTTGAGTATCATTCTTACAAATGAAAGATGACATGTTATGTATATGAAGTATGAGATATTTGAGAGTTTTACCTGGTTTGGTGGAGTACATTATTACGTATGCAGCTTTTCGTAAGAAATGCAGTTGAAATTTTGTAAACATTTCCAAATAAAGAGCGTTGCATTTCGAAACAAGTGACCTGTTTTCTACAAAAGTAAGCAAACATCCTTAACCCCGTCGGCAAATCATAACTTTTAAATCAACTCATAGAGAAACAATCAAATGTGTTCTCAAATCCTAAAATTTAATGTAGCAAAAAGTAACTTCAAGTGTGACAGTATATACCAAAATAGAGTGTAATTTCTAGACAGATAAAATTGAGAAACAATGTACATACATTATAACTAATTACTATCCATGTGGACATATCAAGAACTCAAGAAATGCAGTTGAAATTTTGTGCATATCAAGCTTCATTTTCCCAAGAAATGCAAGGTCAGGATAGTTGGGGTAATTGTTTGAATGACTCATTGATCTCTTTTGACAACTCTATGTCCTGGATACTAAGAGATCGTAACAAAGTTAACTTGTAATGTAAAGTTAACTTTTGAAAATATGCAATGTGCTTAGAGCTCCTTTAAGAAAAAAAACAACTTGTAATGTAAACTTGAACCAAATAAAAAACTTTCCTATATGGCAGCAATTGGTAATAACTGTTGGAAATCGACTATCCGGGACACGTCCGTTCGAACCCTCGAACATCCGGACGTCCCCAATCAACTTCTGGAGGTCACCTCCGATCAGCCATGGCCGCCCGCCCAAGAGATCGCGCGTCCGCCGCAGCCGAAGTCGCGGCTCACGATCTGCCCGGAGCAGGCGGCCGCCTGCCGCCCAGGCGGGCGCTCGCGCACCCGCGCAAGCGGGCGCTTGCTGCCCGAGCGGTCGCTCGCGACCCAGCGCGAGCGGGCGCCTGCCACCCAGGCGGGCGCTTGCCTGGTCCGAACAGCAGCGCGATGCTGCTGTTCCGGGCTATTTCCGATCCGTTTTTCTCCGTCCGGCCACCGATCCGGCGGTCCTCAACCGCCCAGAAGCCGAAGAAAATATACCTTAACCCCCGATTACCAATCGATGGTCCGTTGTATTATTACGTACGAGAAGAATCGAAAGAGATGCGGAAAAGGGTTTTCGATTCTTTACCTTTGATGCGTGATTCGGAGGAGCCGAATTGTTGAGACCTTAGAGCTTCTAACGTATGCCTCTGATCCCGTCTCCAACCGTTGTGTGGGCAACGATCCGCTGGAGTTCTCCCGTCTATGCTCTCTCTTCTCAACCAGCGTCAGATTTATTTTTCTCTCTTAGAGAAAAATTATTGCGTTAACCTTATTAATTTTACAGAGAAAAATATATTTGCGCTAACGCAATTATTTTCTCAGCAAAATTAAATGTTGCGGCGTTCTGTAGGTTAAGAGAGGGTAAGGGAGGGGATATATATAGAGTTACGTTAGGGACCTTAGGTTAAATTAATTAAGGGCTAATTTGAAATATTAATTAACTTGGAATACTTAAAAGCAATTCCTTAATTAATCGATTTCAAATTTAATTATTATTAACTCCACTATAAAATAATAATTGAATTCCCGAAATTAATTTAATATTATTTCAACAATAATATTTCCGCCGAAATTACATATACGACTTTCCCCGTGTTTAAGATATCGAACGTCCACGAATTTATTTAATTACTAATAATTAAATTAATTCGTTTCTTATTATCCGAGACTAGCACCACTCATCCTTATTATCATGTGGAACAAATCCACCTGCAGGGTTTACATGATAAACTTTATGAGCTCATCTCGGGGACGTAATCAACCCCATAAACGGGACACGGTTTCCTGTCTATAATCTATAGCATGCCGTGCGTACAATTACGATTCCTAATTTACCGAGAATCTTGACTAATCAATTAGTCTCACTCATTGGCAAGTTAAAGAACCGAGAATTGGACACACGCACCTATAATTATATAGGGATTAGGAATTCGTATATCCGTAATATCTGAGGTCTAGTTCGATTACTTCGATTAGTATAAATCGAACGCCCTCCCGTGGTCCTGCTCAATACACCAAGTGTACGAGTATGACATGATAGTCAAGACCGACTATCTACCAGTCACACAACGACGTACCGATGGATTGTCCCTGTCCATCTAAGTCGTGAGCTACTGTTTGATAGTATACGAGTAACCGACAGTATGATCTTCCGCGTGTCTCCTCACGCCATACTGTCTACAACGTATATATCTAGGACTATTGCATAAAGTGCAATTATGCTTGAATCATATATCGAATTAAGGTATAGATAAGGAGTTCCGTATTTGCACTAAACTAGACATTTAGAATACAACTCCATCAATCTCCCACTTATACTAAAAGTCTAGTCGCCCTCTACCAAACATCAGATTCCCATAACCTTATCACGCCTACCCAACGCTTCCGCTGGAAGAGCTTCTGTGAATGGTTTTACCAGGCAATCCTCTCGATGCTATCTAGGTGACAACTGCATCGTCTTACTATACGATCTCTCGAATCAGGTGGTACTTGCGCTCTACATGTTATCTCCCACTGTGGACTCGTGGCATTTCAAGTTTTCCAATACCGCTATTCAAAATAGCTTTGGGTGAACTAGAAACCACATCTAAGCCCCTTAGGAAGTTCTGGAGCCACACTGACCTTTTAATTGCCTCACAGGCCGTTATCCTTTCAGTTTCCATGGTAGAGTCCGTAATGCATCGCTGCTTTACATTCTTCCATGTGACTGCTCCACTTCACAGTGAGAACACATAGCCTGACTTCGACTTTCGACTGTCCCTGTTTGATTTGGAAATCCAATTCTATGTAATCCAAAGGAAACAACTTGACTGCTTTGTAATTCAGAACATAATTCCTGGTCCTCTGCAGGAGCCTAAACATGTTCTTTACATCAGTCGAGTGATCCTTTCCGGGATTACTATGATATCTTACCACCATGCCCACGGCATAGTAGATATCAGTCTCGTGCATAGCATTACATACATTAAGCTTCCCACCATTAAGGTGTAGGGAACTGCTTAATCTTCATCTATCTCCTTTATTGTGTCGGACACAAAACTTTAGATAGATGAATTCCACATCTAAAAGGCGAAGACCATTCTTGGAATTCTGTAAGCTGCAACGAGTAAGAATTGTATTTATGTATGAGGCTCGAGATAAGTTCTATGTTCTTTTCTGGCGATCATTTAATACTTTGATCCCAAGAACATTCCTGACTTCTCCTAAGTCTCTTACATTGAATTACTCGGACAACCATCCCTTTATGTCCGATAACATCTTTCATATTGTTGCCAATTTAGAAGGATGTCGTCTACATAAAGAATGAGAAAACACCACATCTTTTCCGTCACTTCTTTATTACACACAGGACCCAAACATGCCTTGAAAGAATCCATAAAATGGATTTTCTCATAGATCCACATGTGTCTAAGATCTTTGAAGCTTCCTTCAATCCAAAGATCGATTAAGCTTGCTTACTAAATGCTCTTGGCTCTTTTCGATGTATCTCTCTGGCTGTCCCACACAGATGGCCCCGTCAAGACTTCGATTTAGGAAATCTGTCTTGACTTCCATCTTCCATGTGAAGACAAAAGAATCCGGATCGACTTTTGCCACGACTGAGCATCTTGATCTTTTAGCGTCTCGTCATAGATCCAGGGTTCGGCTTCATGTTCTCCAGGTAACAAGTCCGAAGACTTTCCTATAAACATGAACCTACCAGGTTGTCTAACAACCCTCCCACTACGACGACGCTCCGGTGTGTCTTTAGTGGATAAAGATTAAAGTAGTGAACTACTCAGTTAGGCTGGTTCTAAGTTTTGATCAGTCCCTCTAAGCACATTAAGTATTACCCTACTCTTGGGTTCGTGATATTGCATATATATAGTCCATGTCTAAGAACCGAACATTGATGCAATCAACGAACATCTGGTCCTTTGGACTATATTACATATCTCAATCCGTTTTCTTAGGGTATCCTATAAACAGCCGAATATCTGTACAAGTTTCCAAAGGAATCAAGTTCAGGATAAACGCCGCTGTTTCCAAGCCATATCCCAAAAACGAATTAGGTAACTCCGAATAACTCATTGTCTACTTTCCCATATCTATAAGAGTCCTATTCCTTCTTTACAACACATTATTTTGCCGAGGCATAAATGGTGTAGTCTGTCGGGAGTTAATCCCATTTTCTGATAAGTATGCCTTACTCCTCAAAGAGGTCTGCATATATCAGAGCGAATCAACTCTAGTACTTTCTTGGATCTTTTTCCCTTTAACCGTAAAGGGTTGCTTGGTCATTTAAAACTTCCAAGTATGATTCGAAGGTTGGAAGGTCCTTTCCTTCAACCTAGCTGAGTAGTCCATCAGCTTTCACCCTTTGAATCGTACTCAAGTTAAAATGATCTATCCTAAGATTCCATAAGTACATTTGATTCATCCTAGAAGTATCTTTACTCTTATTGGGTTTTGACAATGTGTTATTAGCTCCGGTGTGTTGCATCGTGGTAGAACACGGATTTAGTATTAAATTGTATATCAATGTACCAGAATAGATAATATCCCCGTTTCTTACTCTGATAGGTATGAAACCATCCAAAGAAACGGAATATCCATTCTAAGCCAATTTAGAAATCCGAAATGAAATTTCTTTCTAAATGCCGGCACATAAAGACAATTTATTAGAACTAAAATCCTACCGTTAAAACATTTAACATCTCCCACTACAATGGCTATTACCTTAACAGTATTGCCCATGTAGGTTATAACTTCTTCCTTTCTGAGTCTCCGGGTTTCCTGGAACCCCTGCATTAAGTGCAGACATGATTAGTGGTTCCCGTATCCACACACCAGGTACTGGCAGATACTACCACTAAACATGTTTTGGTGACTAAGGAAGAGTCAACTTCTTGTTGCTTGAGAGGACAATTAAAACTCCCAGTATCCAGACTGCTTACAACGGAAACACTTGCCCCTTGGGCTTGCTTGTCCCATTCCGTGGTCCAGATATATTAGGCCCACTGGGTTTCCGTATTTGCTTCTTCTTCCTTTTGCCGCCCGGAGGCCTAGGAAGAGCCAATTTCTCAACCACAAGTGCTTGAGAGCCCTTAGAGATTCCCTCTGCCGCTTGAAGTTCAATCAGGAGTTCCGCCAATGAGTAAGACCCCTTATTCATGTTATAGTTCAAGCGGAACTGCTCAAAACTTCTCGGCAGAGACTGGAGCACAATATCGACTTGGGTTACCCCATCGATAACTGATCCTAGAATCTCTATCTTATTCAGATAGCACATCATCCTAAGAACGTGATCCCTCACGGGTGTTCCTTCGGATGCGATGGCCGTCATGAGTTGCCTCATTGCATTTTGCCCGGTTGTCCTGTCCTGATAACAAAAAACTTCTTGAGGTTAAGCATCATATCATAGGTAATGGTCATGGCATGATCTTGATGTCACAGCACATTTGACATGAAAGTCATAATGTTGCTCCGCGTCATCTCATAGCCTTGATCCATTTCCAATGAGCTTCCTTTCCTCAGTAGTGGAAGCATCATTTGGTTCAGCAGGTCAATTGACTTGGAGTACATATTTATACTCCTCTGCAGTTAGGACAATGTCCAAGTTTCTTTTCCAATCCATACAATCAGGTTCAGTGAGTTTGTTGACTTTTAATGGGAATAATACCATATAAAACAAACAATGAGTTTAATTCGATATCATTTCCATCAAGTGATATCATTAAACTACCAATCATTTCCAAAATCCCATCAGACTTAGCAAGCCACGTTCTTGTGGACGTTTACCAGTCCAAATGATTTTATGATTGGATTTTACTTCGGTCGTACATCATCATAGCAGTGACTCCGATGGGGAGGATACTATAAAGCGTACCTAAGTGTATACCATTTCTCAGTACTAAGTCCACCGCTCGGGAACTACATGCCCACCGCAAGCCACGTTCATGTGGACGTTTACGTTGACATGCGGTCCTCCACGACTTTCTATAACTGTCGAGCCTCAATTAATCCCAAAGTTCCGTTCCCATTTAGCAAGCCACGTTCATGTGGACGTTTACTAAAACAAACAACTTTATTAATTGAATCTCACTTATTTAAATGTCATAGAATCTTAATTAACCCAAAGTACCGTTTCCATTCAGCAAGCCACGATAGTGTGGACGTTTACTAAAACAAACAACTTTGTTAATTGACTCTTACATTTATTAAATTTCACAATTTTATTATTCAAAGCTTGATATCTCGTAAGTGAAACTCGAAGTTTCTAACCAGCGATCAATCATGCAATTGAGCCCTATCTCTCACTATGTGAGGGAGCCAACCAGACAATCGATCTAGTCATCGAATGACTCGAATGTCTCTAATCTGTGTCATCGACATAAGCAAGCGCTTTGGCTCCATTCCACTCCCCGGGGTGAGAATGAGTCGAGTTGAACTTAGTCTTTGAAAGACAGATTAGGCACTTGCTTTTGAAAAATATATTTGTTCAATTCTATAAGTGGAATTTTAATTCGAATTTTGATCAAGTGATGTCCGTGTACCGACTTTATCCGATAGGGAGGATGACACTAAAGCCAACTCGTAAGTCGATACACAACACTTTCAAAACAGAGAATGGAGACCGCGGGATTGTTTCCAATCCCTCTCCCACTTAGTATTTTACGATAAGGGATAACATGCATAAAATAATTAAGCATAATAAAAGCACGTAAAACACGTAAAAAGCATTTAACGTGGCCCCGATTATTATGGCCTTAAGTATTCTCCAATGCACGTCTCTTGGAACTTCATCTCGTTTCTCGTCTCGATCTCGGTCACCCACCGACTCGCTCGAGGGTCAAGAGACGAACTCCTCCCACTGGAGCCTCGTCTCGAGCCTCGTTGAGTCGTCCGTGGGGTCGAACGAACCCCAGCCCCGCTGCTGCCCGTCGCGAACACGGGGTGTGTTCGATGGCTGCCCGTTGCCGGTTCGCCCTCCTCGATCCTCGTTTCTCCGGGTTTTGGTCTCGTCTCGATACACCAAAATTAGTAAGAAAAATTACAAGAATAAACTTACTAAAACCGGCATCGATCCTATACAAGGTGATCGACCCTATACATGTCCCGGATACAACGAAAAATAAATAAACCTAACGACTCAACCCGTCGTTTTTTATCTATTACAAACAAGCAACGTTTTCCAAAATCAAAACAATCTCGACAAGCCCGAGAGTTTAACAAACCACAACAAAATTATCAAACAACATCCCATAATGTTGGCCATAATAATCGGGTTCATCCTGCATCACAAAAACGTACGAACAATACAACAAACCGATAAACCGGCTCTGATACCAATTGTTGGAAATCGACTATCCGGGACACGTCCGTTCGAACCCTCGAACATCCGGACGTCCCCAATCAACTTCTGGAGGTCACCTCCGATCAGCCATGGCCGCCCGCCCAAGAGATCGCGCGTCCGCCGCAGCCGAAGCCGCGGCTCACGATCTGCCCGGAGCAGGCGGCCGCCAGCCGCCCAGGCGGGCGCTCGCGCACCCGCGCAAGCGGGCGCTTGCTGCCCGAGCGGTCGCTCGCGACCCAGCGCGAGCGGGCGCCTGCCACCCAGGCGGGCGCTTGCCTGGTCCGAACAGCAGCGCGATGCTGCTGTTCCGGGCTATTTCCGATCCGTTTTTCTCCGTCCGGCCACCGATCCGGCGGTCCTCAACCGCCCAGAAGCCGAAGAAAATATACCTTAACCCCCGATTACCAATCGATGGTCCGTTGTATTATTACGTACGAGAAGAATCGAAAGAGATGCGGAAAAGGGTTTTCGATTCTTTACCTTTGATGCGTGATTCGGAGGAGCCGAATTGTTGAGACCTTAGAGCTTCTAACGTATGCCTCTGATCCCGTCTCCAACCGTTGTGTGGGCAACGATCCGCTGGAGTTCTCCCGTCTATGCTCTCTCTTCTCAACCAGCGTCAGATTTATTTTTCTCTCTTAGAGAAAAATTATTGCGTTAACCTTATTAATTTTACAGAGAAAAATATATTTGCGCTAACGCAATTATTTTCTCAGCAAAATTAAATGTTGCGGCGTTCTGTAGGTTAAGAGAGGGTAAGGGAGGGGATATATATAGAGTTACGTTAGGGACCTTAGGTTAAATTAATTAAGGGCTAATTTGAAATATTAATTAACTTGGAATACTTAAAAGCAATTCCTTAATTAATCGATTTCAAATTTAATTATTATTAACTCCACTATAAAATAATAATTGAATTCCCGAAATTAATTTAATATTATTTCAACAATAATATT
Organism: Euphrasia confusa; assembly: GCA_954870475.1. Taxonomy (NCBI): domain Eukaryota; kingdom Viridiplantae; phylum Streptophyta; class Magnoliopsida; order Lamiales; family Orobanchaceae; genus Euphrasia; species Euphrasia confusa. Next base: position 24,883,779 of record OX940961.1, read on the forward strand.
TCCGCCGAAATTACATATACGACTTTCCCCGTGTTTAAGATATCGAACGTCCACGAATTTATTTAATTACTAATAATTAAATTAATTCGTTTCTTATTATCCGAGACTAGTACCACTCATCCTTATTATCATGTGGAACAAATCCACCTGCAGGGTTTACATGATAAACTTTATGAGCTCATCTCGGGGACGTAATCAACCCCATAAACGGGACACGGTTTCCTGTCTATAACCTATAGCATGCCGTGCGTACAATTACGATTCCTAATTTACCGAGAATCTTGACTAATCAATTAGTCTCACTCATTGGCAAGTTAAAGAACCGAGAATTGGACACACGCACCTATAATTATATAGGGATTAGGAATTCGTATATCCGTAATATCTGAGGTCTAGTTCGATTACTTCGATTAGTATAAATCGAACGCCCTCCCGTGGTCCTGCTCAATACACCAAGTGTACGAGTATGACATGATAGTCAAGACCGACTATCTACCAGTCACACAACGACGTACCGATGGATTGTCCCTGTCCATCTAAGTCGTGAGCTACTGTTTGATAGTATACGAGTAACCGACAGTATGATCTTCCGCGTGTCTCCTCACGCCATACTGTCTACAACGTATATATCTAGGACTATTGCATAAAGTGCAATTATGCTTGAATCATATATCGAATTAAGGTATAGATAAGGAGTTCCGTATTTGCACTAAACTAGACATTTAGAATACAACTCCATCAATAACATGTTTCAATTTTCTGAAAATCAAATCGAAACACTTTTCCAACAAAGAGTTGGGATTTATTAACTGGAAAGAATTGTAAATGAAATTTTCCATTAAGAAATCAACACTAGAGAATTTTAACATTTATCCATACCTTGAACATTCTTTCAAGCTAGATCTAGTTAGTAAATTGACTGCCGCACTTGGTTTTCATCTACAATAACAGATGCAATTGTTTCACCACACATACATATACAAAAACCAATTGACGAAGAAAATTTACCTTAGAAATCATTGATTCCTCTGCATCAATAGATGCACTTTTACCCAGCAGGAGCCTTTTAGAAAGATCTTTCTTATAGTTAGCTTCAAACACATCCTTACCCTACAAAGAAGAGTGACATAAATTATAATCACTTGAAAATTTGAAAGTCGGGGTAGAATATATATACTGTAATGAAAGGTTAGAAGCATGAATGTGCATACCTATATATATCTGAACAGGACAAAAACTTTGTCAAGGGTACCCTCAAACTCCTCCTCTAATGTACCCTTGTTTCCAACACGGAGCTTCTCATCCACAAACTTGGCAATGTGAGAAAACCTTTGCAAGTAAGCGATTTGGTCTTATCCCAGCACTACATGTGAGTCTGGTCTCCTTGAATACATATTCTTTGAGCTCTTCAGCCACCTTAGGAAGCCTATATCAATCATTTATTTCAGTCTCTTCATAAATCAATACAAAAAAAAACTCTAGAAAGGATAAATAATAATAATATCATAATGATTGTCGACATAATACATATAATTAGAAGGGAAAAATCTCAAAAATGCTAAACTCAAATTTCAAAATCACTGAACCAAATCAAATTGATGGATCAAATCACATTTACAGGGACTAGGGTTTTCAGAAATTTATTTTTTACCAAATTCATGAATTTAAGAAAATTACCTAGGTTTTGTATAATCGAATTTAGATCGATCAATTTCTTATGAGCAATCTTTCAATATCAGCGGCGGCGGCGGCGAGACAGTGTGAAAGCTTGGAGATGGGAGGAAGAAATAGCTTGATGGTCGTGCACGCGCGATGACGGAGAAGAATGATGGTGACGGATGTTGAGAAAAAATAACTTCTGTACGTCGTTCTCAACCCCGAATGCATAGATCTCTGAGGCGCGGCTTTGAAGATGGATTTTCAAAAATTAAGCCTCTGCAGTTCAAGCACCACCAGAGAATCAAAGATTATGGAATTGTGACGTAAGCAAAAATGAAATTGGGCTGGATTTTTAATATGTTGGGCCTGGAGCAAGATGCCCATCTTGCTCCTACGGTGTAAGGTATAGGGTCTCTAACTTTTGATATAGCTGAAATGGATAATTAATTATAATTATTTAGTTTGAAGTATGAAATAATATATATATAATTTTAGTGAAAATATAATATTCTTGACTTGATAAATTTTATTGTAGTGAGAATAAAATATTTTAACGGATAGATTAAAAAAAAGTTTATCTAATTATGTCAAGAATGTATGTAACCTCACATAAATTAATATTTTTATTTATTTTTAAAAATATAAGCGCAAATTTATAGTGTCTAAAAATATAATTAATTGTTTTTTAAGTTAAAAAATCACAACAAAACAAATTCACTTTATTTGCAATTACACTCTACTATACATATAAAATAATACATTATTTGTAACCGAGTACTTTGTCACGGGACAAAAGAGTATTATTTTTATATATATCATGAGTGTCAAATCGAAGATAGTTAAAGATAAATCAAAATTCCGTATCATTTAGTCATAATAAAAAATGAAGAGATCGCCTCCAAAGTAGCCTTCCAAATATGATATGACAAATTAAAGATGGTTAGAGATAAATCAAAATTGCCTGTGTCATTTAGTCATCATAGCAAATGAAGTGAAAGCCTCCAAAGTAGCCTTGCATGCTAAATATGCTATGATACAGGATATTAGGACTGATGATAACATAGGAGTTGATTTCTTGAGTATGATCATGTCATGCATGATTAATGCATGGGAACTTTAGTTTGAAAATTTGGCACTTTAATTATGAATAATATTATGTACCAGTAATATATTTTTCTATTCATCTTAAACCATGTTTATCGACATCCCATTCATGGCAATTTATAAATAAATAAAAAAAACTTATATATTAAAAAATATTTTTTTTTTCTTCTCACGATTTATATGTGTGAGGCTTTTAGCAATGCCACCCATGGAATACTCCCTAATAACAATGGTTAAAATAATCAATGTAAAACGATTTTTGTTAAAGACTATTTATGTAGTACTGACTCCACATGGATTATCACCGTATACTTAATATTATTATATATATTTATATAATTGTACACAAATACACAATTATACACACTGACATATATATATATATATATATATATATATATATATATATATATATATATATATATATATATATATATATATATATATATATATATATATATATATTGTGTATGCAATTAAGGTTAATGTTCCAAGAGTGAGAAATGATCCCCTCCCCACTGCGGGATTTCTTAACGTCCTCAATAGTTTACGTGTCATTTCACACGTAATTTTTACCGAATTTTAATATATTAATTTTTTTACTCACCTTCTTCTCCAAAATTCCTGTATATAAACAATACAAAAACTCTCAAATTTAATTATTTCTCTCTTCTTAGATTTTTCAGTTTGAGAATTGATTGCAAAGAAACAAAGAGAAGTAAATTTTGGTTTTTTTTGTTTGAGTTAATGAAGACGGGGATGATGGATTTCTCTCCCTGGTCTCTCCGGGGAGATTATCGTTCTCGTCTGCCGCTTCAATTGTAAGTGGACCGCCGGAGTCCGGCGACGTGCATAGGCTGATCGATAGGACCATCAACGCAACGATCGTGTTGGCTGCCGGATCCTTCGCTATCACCAAATTGCTCACCATCGACCACGATTGTTTTAGGGATTTTCTGTTTTCTGCTAATTAATTTAATTTTCTAAAATTAAATTAAAATAAATATGCTTGTTAGTGCTTAGGTAATTTCAAGTTGTAAAATGCTCCCAAGATTAATTTGAATGTTCGATCCAAATGTTTGGGTATCTTCGATGACTTTGGAGAAATAGATACACAGTTTTCTTGCTCAGATGTTGTTCTTAAATTATATAGGAATGAACCCTTTCTAAGATAGTGAGATACTCGCCCCAACACAACTGGAGTGCTTATGAGTTATGAGGAAGAGAAGAGAGACGGGAGAGAGAACGCCATCATCATCAAAATTTACTTTTTCTTTCTTTGTTTATTTGCAATCAATTCTCAAATTGAAAAATCTAAGAAAAAGAGAAATAATTAAATTTGAGAGTTTTTTTTATTGTTTACATACAGGGAATTTTGAAGAAGATAAGTAAAATAATTAATATATTAAAATTCTGTAAAAATGACGTGTGAAGTGGCACGTAAGCTATTGGGGACGTTAAGATATCCCGCGGTGGGGAGGGGATCATTTCTGGTTCCAAGAGTAACATTTATGTGACTCAGATATGATCTTCTTGTGTGACACTTGTCATAATATTATTAATAATATTATATTATATGACATATTGGCACTTCAATTTTTTTTTTAAATTTAAATGTCAATTTGAATTTTTCAATGTTATCAATTACAGTATGTTTTTTTCTTAAATTACCCTCAACTCAATTTAAATTTTCGAAATAATTAATGCGTTTGTGTTTCTCTTATGCTAAATCCTTATGATATACTCCCTCTTTCCCTCTAAACTATGCATAGAGAAATTTACACGTAGATTAAAAAAAAGTAATTTTTTGTGTATTTTATAATATAAAGTAGGGGTATAATAGGTATTGATGTGTGAGTAATAAAGTAGTTAGTTGAAAAAGTAGTGGTATAAAAGTAAATAAAAGTGTATTGAGAGGATAAAGTTGTGAAAAGACATTCTATTTATGAAATATGCACTGTCTTAAGGGATGGACCAAAAAGGAAAGTCTGCATTGTTTTAAGGGATGGAGAAAGTAAAGTTTATGTAGGAGAGAGTCTATGAATGATTCCGTACTGCAAGAATAAAGGTGTTAAAACCTTGATTTTCTTGATGTATTGCAGTTCAACCATGTTTTTGAACTGCTATAAAGTGGCATAGACTTCAAATTTGTATTTTAGAAAATTTTATTTATATAAATATGGATCTATTATTAATGTAGGTGATGTAATACTTAATTGTAACCATTAATGGAGATCAAGGGAAACATCACCACATGTCATTGTATGTCTTCCAACAAATCATAGTCATGAGATTGAGAGAAAGGTTGTGACTTTTACTTTGGGCACAAAAAGCACAAATAACATAATACAATTATATATTATAGAAGCAAAGCATTGTAAGCAAGAGAAAAATTATCAAGAATCATTTTGACGATATTAAAAGAGGTATGCCTCGTCTGTCATGTCAAATATGTAAAGAAGGCTTAAACTGTGCTGGATGAATTCATCTAGATTGAGATTGTAATCTTGATGTAGGTCTTGAAGGTAGGAGACCATCCGCTGCAGCAACCAATCCCAACCCAACCTAACTAATTAAATATTAATTTCTCTCTCTGCCACCTATACAATCAACCACCCAACCATTTCATTTTATTTTTCATCATTTATCAACAACCACCTTCAAACCCAACCTACCCAATAAAAAATAATATTTATTATATATTAATAAAATTAATATTTATTCAATAATTTATTATTAAAAAATATTTTTTTAAGGTTTTTAATTAATAAATAAATAAATTTATTATTAAAAATAAGTATATAAAAATTTATTTTTTTTTACAAAATTATATTATCAAGTTTGGTCTCTATTTATAGGTAATTAAAAAATATGAATTTTGATATACTTTTTATTTTTTTATAATTAATATTTAAAAAGATATTTAAGTTTTAATATAAATGATTTTAAAACAAATTGAATGAACAAATGGTGTACTGCCATGTGGCAGCGCACCTGGGCGGGGAGGGCAGTCGATCTTCATGCCTGGTCGCACCTCTTTCTCACTTTTTTCTTTTCTTTTAATTACATTTATATATTTATATTATTATTTTAATAAGGCAACCAGGTTACCTGGTTGCCATAGTGTATGGTCTGAGATTAAAGGAACACAACCTATCTTAAACAGTTTCCTGGAAAGAGTGTTATTCAGTTATGCAGGCCTTCCCCATGAGAGTGTTAGATGATGACCCTAAAGCGCTCATTGACTACTATCATCGGAGCCTGACTTTATCACTAGCTTACTAATTTTATATTTTCCCAAGTGTAAATATAATTGTAAATATAACACATTACATTGGGTATATTTGTTTGTATTGTATCAATGAATGAGTATACCATTGAAGTGTGGTATTAGGCACTCGATTTCCGAATGACTCAAAACATGAACTACAGAACACTCCCCCAAAGAATCCAAAAAGTAACTATTATTAGCCTCTGCTGCCATAAACTTCAAGAATCAAGATTCGAACTATTAACACCCCCATACTGAGGCTATCAGATGAACTAAACCACTTGAACTACAAACGACAATCAACATCCATCCATTCATCATACTCCTATATATTAATATTAATAATAATAATAATAATAATAAGATATCAAATCGCACTCCTTAATTGTCAGAGATGAACTAGATTACTTCAGCCGAGTACAAGTAGCAGAAAGTAGTTGGCAAGATTCCATTACAGGAATCTGAAACCCGAGAACCATTGGCTTTAAAGACTAGGTTAGGAGGCAATGCTTTCGGATAATTTCGAAAAGTTAAGCTTCTTAAGACGGTCTGTGATGGGGCCGACCCATTTCTTATCGGACCCTCCACATTTTATGTCCACGATTTCAACAGCGCCCTTCCTGATGGGTTTGGGCCTTCTTACGGGAGTCCCACCTGTCGACATATTATCGTCGGCCATTAGAATCGGGATTTGAGTACTCGCGGCCCTTTTCATAGTTTCGGTCCCCTTTCTATGATGATGGTTTTTAAAAGGGGCTGTAGTAGAATAGCTGCTGCTGGCCTCTTCGGTCTTTGGAAGGGGTTTAGTGACGGGGCCTAATTCCTTGGACATGAGATCGATTATTGTCCCTGTGGTGCCTACTTTGATGGATCCTCCACCTCCCTTGATGGCTTCTAATGTGGGCTCCATCAGAGTTCTATCTCTATTCAATTTCAAGACTCTGCAACAGAGCAACATTCTTGATAATTAATAAATAATGTCAAATGTGTATTTTGTTTCTTGAACCTCCCAAAATAAAAATAAAAATAAAAATAAAAATAAAAATAAAAATAAAAACCCTAATCAAGGCTTCTTCGGATGAACCAATTCCAATCAACACAATCAAAACGACATATCAGATATTTACATTAAGCATAAACCCTAATCCGTAAAACATTAATAATAGAAATGGACACACACACAAACATACACACACAAGATGATAATTATTGAGGGCTTGAAGTATACCAAGAAATCCCATTTAGCAGCAGCAGCAGCAACAGCTTCAACTGAAGTCAGATCGAAATAAACGCGAAACCCACAAACCAGATTTGAAGAAGAGGAATTCAGATACACTAGTTGATGCACTGTCGCTTTCACGAAATTAATTCCAGCCCAAGAACGTGTTTGGGGTATTTTAAACACGTTATTTAATTCGCAATTCGGCTCGCCTCACAGTCAAGAATAAGATCCCATTTTACTAGTATTTCGTGGCTTTTGATGATCATATATTGACTTTTTTGTTTTGGGGCGTAAATTTGTTCACATATATAAATGGTTAGTATTTAATAAATTTAAATGAGTCCGAGATAAATTTAAATAAACAGTGTTGAGGATTCGAACAAGAAAACAAACACCACACAATCGCAGCCGCGGTTTGCCACAAAAGCTTGGCGCCGGAAAGCTTCGAGCTCAAATGGTGAAATCGGGATACGACGACAAACACACGATCTGAGGATCCTAAAAGTATCTCTAAACTTCAAAGACCACGACACAAAAGAAATAACACGAAATGACACAAGATTTTACGAGCTTCGATCGATTGAAAATCGATCTACGTGCTCGGGGAGGGAGATGGTTCTAGCGTGTTATTCAAGCTCTCAAGGCTATGAATATGAGTTCAGTATCAGCTCTACATCACACACACACGGTGAATTACATTTATACTCACGCACACAAAAAACCCCAAATCTGAAATCCGTAAGAACCCTACGATCAAATCAGATTGGGCAAATCAGCACCACACATTTCTAACAGAAATTGTGAACGTCATGCTGTGCGTGAGCTGGCGAGGAACTTGGAGCACTTGGAATCTCGCATTTTCATCCACTAACACGTGAGAGAGGGTCGATCCACTGCGCCGCGACATTTCTGTGAACCCAGGCGAAACGGCGTCGTTTTGCCCTGTTGGCGGCAGATTTAAATGAGCTGCTGAAATGGCCACTCTGCCCAAACTCAAAAAACGCGATGAGATGGTCACTTTGCCCAGACTTCCAGAATGTATAGAAACACTTCTATAATTCAAATCTTGTGTACATTCCAACAAATCTCCACCTTACACAATATTTGCAATTCCAGCAAACATCATGTATCAACCAATCAACACCTGATCACCTCCAGAATCAATAATCAAGAAACTGACCTGTTCTTGAACTTAAAGATTCAGAATGCCAAATTTGGACCATCCTACTGGAAACTCAACCAAGATTCAAACTCTCACAATAGTCAATGCAGATTCCTCTCCTTCCCCTCTTTCTAGCAAGCTATAGACCATGGATTATCTCCAACCACAGCCTCCACAAACAGCAGAAAACCATAGCAAGCCAAACTGGTTTTTCCAGAAAAAATTACCCAAGAACACAAACTGGGATTTTCTGAACTAAAACCTCCATTGCCAGAACCTACACACTCCAAACATGTAATGTGACTTCCCAGCACATCACCATGTCTCAAACTCCCTCAGCAACTCAGAAACACCAAGTCACTAGACCAAACCAGAAAACTGAATCCAAGAACTCCATGCCTCAAAATCCAATTCTCTGAAGTAACCATGCAAACCTCAAGTGCATACAAGTCACTATAAACAACATGAACCTCTGGCCATGCCCAAACCACTCAGAAAGCCACTGAGTAAAAAAAAAACCATCAAGCCATCACCATGAAATGCTCAAAACTGACCTGTTTGAGTATTTTCTTGGATAACTTGATAACCACATCAGAACTATCATGCCTGCTGCCACTTCCACACTTCCATCTTCACTGAGATTGTGGAATGTCAACCAACTGGACCAGTTGTTGACACAGTTGAAACTTATCACTTGGAATACTCTTGGTCAAACTGTTTGCAGGGTTAATTTCAGTTGCAATCTTCTCCACCTTGACAACACCCTTGTCAACCAGATCTCTCACAAAGTGTAACCTTACATCAATTTGCTTGGATCTGTCATGATAGACCTGGTGCTTGGACAAATGCACAGCACTTTGACTATCACAATGCACTGACACCCTTTCTTGCAGAACTCCAAGTTCCTCAAGCAATCCTCTCAACCATATAGACTCCTTGATTGCCTCAGTCAATGCAATATACTCTGACTCAGTGGTACTCAAAGCAACCACTGACTGCTGGGATGCCTTCCAGACCACAGCACTACCATACAAGGTAAACACAAACCCTGTGAGTGACTTCCTGGTATCCACATTGCTGGCATAATCAGAGTCTACATATCCAGTAAGAGCATCTCCAGAGCTCCTTACTCTCCTAAACATCAAACCAAACTCAGAAGTGCCCCTCAAATACCTCAATACCCATTTCACACCTTCCCAGTGTGACTTCCCTGGATTAGCCATGTATCTTGAGATACAGCTTAGGGCAAAGGCAAGGTCAGGTCTGCTACACACCATAGCATACATCAAACTGCCCACAGCTGAAGCATAAGGAACCTTACTCATGGCAACCTCCTCAAACTGATTCTTTGGAGACTGATCCACTGAGAATTTTAAGTGAGCCCCAAGTGGTGTAGTCACTGCCTTAGCCTCATGCATATAAAACCTTTTGAGAACCTTCTCAACATAAGAAGCCTGAGACAAGAACAAAGTCCCATTTGACCTGTTCCTGGAAATATCCATTCCCAGAATTCTCTTTGCCTCTCCAAGGTCTTTCATCTCAAACTCAGCACTTAGCAACCTCTTCAATGACTCTACCTCCACCTTGGAACAACTGGCAATCAACATATCATCCACATAGAGCAGTAGATAGGTAACAACCCTTCCTGTCTTCAGTTTGAGATACACACAGCAGTCAAACTGGCTTCTCACAAAGCCTATCAACAACATATAGCTGTCAAACCGCTTATACCACTGCCTTGGACTTTGTTTGAGACCATACAGGGACTTCTTCAACAAACACACCTTGTTGACATCAGAGCACCCCTCTAGACCATCAGGCAGACTCATATAGATCTTCTCCTCCAACTCCCCGTGGAGAAAAGCAGTCTTCACATCCATCTGTTGAAGCTCAAGGTCAAACTGAGCAACAATGGCTAACAGGACTCTGATTGTACAATGCTTCACTACTGTAGAAAAGATCTCATTGAAATCAACTCCCTCCTTCTGAGTAAAGCCCTTAGCAACCAACCTTGCTTTGTACCTTATACCAGATCCTTCCTGCTTCTTCTTAAAGATCCATTTACAGCCAACTACCCTTTGATTCTTAGGTCTCTGCACAACATCTCAAGTATGATTCCTATCCAAAGATTGGAGCTCCTCCTGCATAGCTAGAAGCCACTTTGCCCTATCTGAAGACCTCAATGCTTCAGAATATGAATTTGGCTCTTCACTAACCATGTTCTCAGCTACCAATAGGGCATAAGACACTGTATCTGCCTGTGCATACCTCTTAGGAGGTTGTATCACCCTTCTCTCCCTGTCTCTTGCAAGTTGATAACACCTCAGGCCCTTCATCACTGACCTCAAAGTCATCCTCACCTTCAACTTGGGCATCTCTCTGAGCTCTAATTACATCTCTACCATGTAACTCCACCTCAAACTGATCCATCTCAGTTGATTCTTTCTCAGAGAGCATGGGCATAGTGTCTTCATCAAAAGTCACATCCCTACTGACCACACACTTCTGGTTTCCTGGTTCAATGCACCACAGTTTGTAACCCTTTACTCCCTTTGGGTAACCAAGAAACACACACCTAAGTGCTCTGGCTTCAAACTTGTCACCCCTCACATGAGCAAAGGCCAAACTGCCAAAGACCCTCAGATTATCATAGTTTGGAACTTCCCCTGCCCAAACTTCCTGAGGAGTCTTCAAGCTCAAAGCTGCAGCTGGACTCTTGTTGGTCAAATAGGCTGCAATAGACACTGCTTCTCCCCAAAATGATTTACTTAGCCCAGAGCTTAGAAGCATACACCTTACTCTCTCCAGTAAGGTCCTATTCATCCTCTCAGCAACTCCATTTTGCTGAGGAGTAGAAGCCACAGTCCTATGCCTTGAAATCCCATTCTCAACACAGAAGGACTTAAACTCCTTAGAGAGAAACTCAAGACCATTATCAGTCCTCAAGTTTTTAACTTTCTTCTTTGACTGCCTCTCAACTTCAACTACCCAATCTCTGAACTTCTCAAAGGCATCACTTTTATTCTTCAGAATGAACACCCATACTTTCCTTGAGAAATCATCAATGATGGATAAGAAGTACCTGCCTCCACTCTTGGTATTTGTTCTAGTAGGGCCCCACAGGTCAGAGTGAACATAATCCAACACTCCCTTGGTTGTATGCCTTCCCACTCCAAAACTGGCCCTAGTTGCTTTGCCCAGAACACAATACTCACATACTTTGTGTTGGTATTGTGTACTTAATGTCTAGATTTAAGTAACGCAAACTCACGATCCATTGCCATTAATCTATTTAATTAGATAAACAATTATTTGCATTTAATTATTTATAATTAAATATATGCAAATCATAGTCCTGGATTTTATACGTTGTAGTTAGTATGGTGCAAGCATGGGCGCACAGAAGATCATACTATCGGTTACTCGTATTTAATCGAACAGTAGCTCACGACCTAGATGGACACGGACCAATCCATCGGTATAGTCGTTGTGTGAGAGAGAAAATAATTTATCTTAATTATTTTATCACACTTGTACACTTGGTGTATTGAGCGGATCGTTGAGATTCATCGATTAGGATTGCCGGCGATAATCGATTCGAGTCTCAGTGTATTTTATTCTTAATCCCCGAAACTATTGCGGGTGTGTATATTTAATATAAGTGACTTTGATTTACCAAAGGAATTAACTGATTTAATTATTGGGTTAATTACCGGTTAAGTTGGGTCACTATATTTTATATATGACATGCCGTGAATACTTGACGGGAAAGTGTATCCCGTAAGGGTTGATAATATCCCCGAGATGAGTTCATAAGGAATTATTATGTAAACCCTGCAGGTGGATTCGTTCCGCATAATAATTAAGGTTGAATGGTACTAGTCTCGGATATAAGAGATGAATAAATTAATTAGCAATAAATTAATTTTATTCATGGATATTTATATCTTAAATACACGGAATAAATAATACTACCGGAGAAATATTATTTGATATAATATGGTTTAATATTGGGAGTGCAATTAATTTTATATAGTGGAAAATAGAATTAATTAATAATAGTAAGGATTAATAGATTTGGGCTTGGTGGGCTCAATTTAATCACTATTATTGGAAGCCCAATATTCCACCTCCTTAAGATCCCCTACGTAGCCTATAAAAGCACTACATGGTCTTCTCTATTCTCATAACTTGAAGATCACAATTCTAGAGAGAGAAAGAAAGTAGAGAGGAAGATCCATGGAGTTCGGTAGATCGTCGCCCACACGACGTCCGGGCTAGTACAAGGAATACGTGGGAAGATCTCAAAGGTCATCAAATTGAGTTCTTCGTTTTTCCGAACAACGAGAACGAGGTAAATCGTAAAACCCTCTTTATGATTTTATCGTTTATTTATCGTAAAAATATCGTGAACCAAGATCCAAGAACGTAACCCAAGACGAGGTCGAACCGGGCGGTGGTGGAGGACCACCGGACCGCCGGCGGCTCGACGACTCGGCTGGACGGGACGTGAGGGGCGTGAGCCTCGGCTGGACGCCGAGGGCTCGATCGCACGGGCTCGGCCGCGAGCTACGGGTTTTCCCGTAGCGGATTCGCGGGCTGTCCGAGCCCTCCCCGTGCGGTGTCGCAGCGGGCTGCGGGATTTCCCGCAGCGGATCCGCGGGGCTTCACGGATCGCACACGAGGGCTGTGCCGGGGAACCCTAGCGCTCGCATGGTGCGAGCGCACGCCTCCATCGGGCAGCAGCGGCTTGTCCGCGGCTAGGGCTTGATGCGGGCTGTTCCGCATGGGTTTAGGGCACGGCTAAGGGGCTGCTACGAGCAGCCCTAGGCGGCTGCTACGGACAGCCGCGAGCCCCACGCGGAGGCTCGACCGAACAGCCCGTGTTCGTTCACGGTTCGGGTTTGTTTGATTAGGCTATCTCCGTGGAGGTTCGTGGCGGGTTTCCGGTAACCGGGAGTCGATTGGATTGTCGGTTCCGCAATTTGACAATTCCGGATATTCGTTCTCCGAAGGATTTCGGTCGGAATTAATTAGATAATTAATTTTAATTAATTTATTAATTCCGGGATATCGATTTCCAACAATTGGTATCAGAGCGTTGGTTTTCGTTCACGGTATTTTTCGATAAATTGTTCTACCTTGCAGGGTTTCCGACTATTATGGCTAGATATAATTGTTCGTTAATTATTGTCATAATATTGTTCTTGATTATTAAACTCTCGGACATGTCGAGATTCGTTTTATGTGTGGTGAATGCTTGTAATAGTAAAAATTCGGGGGTTGACCGAATTTAGGTTTATTATTATGTTCTACTTTTTCCGGAAAATGTATAGGGTCGATTTCATGTATAGAATCGATACCGGATGATTGTAATTAAATTATGTAATTTATTTTACGTTGGATCGATGCCGAAACGACCGCCGGAAGAAGACGTGTGACGGAGGAGACGAAGAGAGGGAGGATTCCGGGGATCGATCAACCCCATGATCGAACCCAAAGGAAGGATCGATCGAAGGGGGAGGGGCTGCCCGCGGCCTTCTCGGCCGTGATGCCGCCGGCAACGGTGGCTGGCCGGCCGGGCTGTGGTGGTGGAGTCTCCCCTCTCGGCCGACGATGGTGGTGGTGGGGCGCGAGGATCCCCAACTCGTGCTCTCCCGCCAAGATCCAACTTTCCTAAATTATTCGGTTTTCCTATTTTGAGTATTCCTATTTTTTGGGAATTCTCATGGAATAGGAAAAGAATAAATTTAGAATAAATTTATTTTTCCTTATTGATTATTCCTATTCATGGGAATTTTCATAGATTAGGAAAAGGAATAAATTTATAATTAATTTATTTTTCCTATTTAATTATTCCTTTATGGAATTTTTTAATGGATTAGGAAAATAATTAATTTGGAAAGTTTAGCAGTCCTAAATTAATTTTTCCTTATTTAATTATTCCTTTATGGAATTTTTAATGGATTAGGAAAGGAATTAATTTGGAAGGACTAGGAGTCCTAAATTATTTTATTTCCTTATTTCATTATGGAAATCATCTAGAATATTCCAAGTGGGTCTTGGATAGATTATTCTAGAGATTTAATGAAGTAGAAAGGAAAAATAAAATAAATAAAAATATTAATAATATTTAATTTTATTTTTGATATATTCGATTGACTTAATTTTCGAATTAAGTAACTTTTGGATTAATTGAAAATAAATAGATTTAAATATTGGGATTAATATTCTCGTCACATGGAGCATTCAAGAACGAAGACTGAAGACTAGAAGATGCGTACGGGGATGCGATAAAGCCATAATAGTCGGAAAATAATATTCTAGTAATTATTTTGACTATGTGATAATATTCTATGTGCTTTATTACATGTATGCATGCTTATGTGTATTTAATTATGCATTAGATAGCGTATCCCTTTATTGTAAAAAGCTAAGTGGGAGAGGGTATGGAAACATATCCATGGTCTCCATTGCTGTTCTCTTGGTGACTTTTATGGACTTTTGAAGTTCGTATAGACAAGTCATTGGAGGAGAATTCTTGTAATTCCTTTTACAAGAAACATTAATTAAGTTTATCAAACAATGCCTAATTTGTCTTTCTGAAACTGATTTCAAGTCGACTCATTCTCACCCCGGGGAGTGGAATGGAGCCAAAGCCACTTGGTCAAGTCGAGGACACAAATTAGAGACCTTCGTACCATCCTTTTGAAGGTGGATCGGTTGTCTGCTCGGCTCCCTCATTTATGAGAGATAGGGTCGTTCGCATGGTGAATCACTGGTTAGAAACTTCGAGTTTCACTTATGATTCTCCGCGTCTTGATTTACAAGATTGAATGATTCATGTAATTGGGAGTCAATTGTAAAAGTCTTTTGGTGTAGTAAACGTCCACACTATCGTGGCTTGCTGCATTGAATGGGATTTTGGAACGATTGATGTAGACAGTTATAGAAGGGAGTAAAGGAGCGTATGTTAACGTAAACGTCCACACTATCGTGGCTTGCGGTAAATATGCGTGTCCCAAACAATCTTCTTAGATACTGAGTAATGGTTTACACTTAGGTACGCTTCTTAGTATTCTTCCCATCGAAGTAACGCTAATGATGATGTACGACCGAAGGTAATCTAATTGCTAAATCATTTGGATAGGTAAACGTCCACACTATCGTGGCTTGCCATATCTGATGGGATTTTAGATGCGATTAGTGGTTTAATGATATTATTTGAGGGAGATAATATCGGAGATTAAATCGATTGTTTGTTGTTATATGTGCTCATAGATTAGGATATGGCTTTGAACCCACTTTATGTGATACGTAAGGATTTTAAACTCATTGGTCCCTGAATGTAATGATTGGAATAGAGATCTAGACATTACCCAAACTGTTGAAGAGTACAAGTTTGTACTCAGTGAGCTTTGTCCTCCCGAGCCTACAAATGTCTTAACTGATGAGGAAAGAACTGATTTTATCATGTTCAAACTCAAGGAGATGTTTAGACATGATGTAGAGGCTAGACAAGAGGCGATGAGGATACTCATAAAGGCCAGTCGAATCGAGGAAACGCTTACACACGTTTTTTGAGATGATTGACCTTTTGGACGAGTTGAAATGGAAATCGCAAGCTCTTGTAGCCAATGCCAAAGGTTTCGAACCTAAGGGCAAAACCGGGGGATAGGAAAAGCAAGCAAAGAAACCCAGTGGTCCTAAGTTGCTTAGACCACGAGATGGGACGAGAAAGCCATGAGGCAAGTATTCTCGATGTAAACAGTCTGGGTACTGGAAGTCTGATTATCCTCTCAAAGAAAGTACGAAATTTTCTTTAGTCGTAAAACATAGTCAGTGGTGTTATCTACCGGAACCTGGTGTGTAGATATGGAACCACTGACGGTATGTGCATTTGATGCAAGGGTTCCAGGAAACCCGACGACTTAGAAAAGAAGAAATCGTAGTCTACATGGGCAATGCTGTAGAGGAGGCAGCAGTTGCAGTGGAGGACATTTTATAGGATTTCATTTTGAGTTATTGCTTTTATGTACCTTTTAGAAAGAACCTTGATCTGGATTTCTAATGAATGGATATTTTATTTCTTTTAATCATTTGATGGTTATAAGAAGAAATAAAGATAGTATCTATTCTGGTACATTAGCTAGCAATATATGAATGATGAATCCTGAGTCCACCATGATGCAACGAGCCGTAGTATGAAACTCGTTTTACTAATAAGAGATTTCTTTATCAATTATACTTGTGGATTCTTATGCTGAGTCATGTTTATTCAAATAAGAAGTTCAAAGGTCGAAAATTGATATTTGATCAATTAAGTTGAAGGAGTGGACCTTCCGACCTAAGAATCTAATTTGGAAGATAATATGACTAAGCAATCCTTTATGGATATAAGATGTAAGATCCGGACAAGTATAATAATTGATTAACTCTGATGTATGCAGACCTATGCCTACTCAGACAATAAGGTACGAGTACCTCATTTTATGATTACTCGAAAAATGGATTAGAATACCTGATGTGCCACAAAAGCAAGTGTTTTGACAAGTCAATGGACACTAAGCAATTGTGGAGATCCATCAAGGTATATCCATTTGTAGCCTGCGATTTGATCGCGGAGGCAAGTACCTGTCTGAGGAATGCATGGCATACTAATCAGAAATTGGGATTTGATCCTAAATGACTTCACCATACACTGTTGTGTAGAAATGGTGTGTCGTAAACAAGAAATGGAACTCTTATAGAAATAGTAAAATTATGAGTTATACGGAACTACCTATGTTCTATGGATATGTCTGGAAACAACGGCGCATTCAAATGCGGTTGTAGAATATCCTAGAAGAACAAAAGATGTGTGTTCAATAGTACTATGAACCAGAAGGACGTTATAAGTTCTAACGCCCGGTTCTTAGAGAAAGACTATATAATGAACCACAAGCCCAAGGTGACGTAATACTTTGAAATGAGAGAGAGAGATTAAGACTTAGAACCAGCCGAACCGAGTAGCGGTACACCACCAACTGCACCTACTGTTATCACTGTTTATACACCGAAATGCCATTGTAGTGGGAGGTTGTGGGACAACCGGAGATATTCATAAGACTAGGAGAGTCTTCGGACTCTGGACCTAGTATACATGAAATCGATCCCTAGATCTACATGAAGGCCGTACTAGATCTAAATGTGCCTTCTTGGAGAGCAACAAGGATTATTGCTAAGAGGCGAGATCATTTAGAGTACAAGCTTAGTTGATCCATTTATGGATTGAAACAAAGCATTGAGTTCGTGGTACTTGCAAATTGATGAGATAGTCCATTTTATGGATTCATAAAAAGCATAGACGAATTGTGTGTATGGGAAACGTGATGGATAACAAGGTGGTGTTTCTCGGAGGTTTTATGTAGATGACACTCTTATCATTGGCAACAATGTAAAGATGTTATCAGACATAAAATGATGGTTGTCTAGATGAATCATCATGAAAGATAAAGGAAGAAGTTGGACATGTTCTTGAGATCTTGGATCTCTAGAAAGAACATTGTACTTCTCCTGGACATCTTACATATATATGATTATGGTTCGTTTTAACATGCAAGATTCCGAGAAAGGTTCGTTACCTTTCAGAGACGGAATGCATCTATCTAAGGATATGTGTTTTGGAACACAAAAGGAGATAGAAGCAATGAAAGCAGTTTCCTACACTTTGAGTGTGGAAAGCTTAATAAATGCATTGTTGAAAATAAGAACCTGATATCAGCTATGCGGTTAGCATAGTGGGAGGATATCAAGGTAATCCTGGAAAGGAATATTTGACTGCCGTAAAAGTACTTTCGAAGTACTGTTCTAGACTACGAAGCAGACGAGTTTTTCCTTTGGATTACATTCTCTTAGATTTCTAATCGAATGAGGACCGGTGTAAGTCGATATCAGGCTATGTGTTTCACTATTGAAGGAGAAGGAGTTTTAACATGGAAGAGTGATAAGCACGATGCTTTTCGGACTCTGCCATGGGTAACCAAATAGCGGCCTCAGAGGCAGCGGAAGTTTTGGTATAACTCCGGGATAATCTCTGGGACTTAGATGTGATTCTTAATTTGCCAAAGGCTATGTAAATAGCGGTGCGATGGCAAATGGTAAGAAATCACGAGTCCATAAGTGTAAGATAACACATAGTGCAAGTACCACCTGATACGAGTCATCGTCGAGGGAGACGACGCTGTAGTCACCAAGATAACTTCAGAGCGGCGACCTAGATTGCTCATTCACATAGTACTTCTTGGAAGTACAACTTAAGCACGTGATGAGTATGGGAGTCGGGAGTTTGGAGGAAATGACTAGACCTTAGTACAAGTGGGAGATTGTTGGTATTGTGTACTTAATGTCTAGATTTAAGTAACGCAAACTCACTATCCATTGCCATTAATCTATTTAATTAGATAAACAATTATTTGAATTTAATTATTTATAATTAAATATATGCAAATCATAGTCCTGGATTTTATACGTTGTAGTTAGTATGGTGCAAGCATGGGCGCACAGAAGATCATACTATCGGTTACTCGTATTTAATCGAACAGTAGCTCACGACCTAGATGGACACGGACCAATCCATCGGTATAGTCGTTGTGTGAGAGAGAAAATAATTTATCTTAATTATTTTATCACACTTGTACACTTGGTGTATTGAGCGGATCGTTGAGATTCATCGATTAGGATTGCCGGCGATAATCGATTCGAGTCTCAGTGTATTTTATTCTTAATCCCCGAAACTATTGCGGGTGTGTATATTTAATATAAGTGACTTTGATTTACCAAAGGAATTAACTGATTTAATTATTGGGTTAATTATCGGTTAAGTTGGGTCACTATATTTTATATATGACATGCCGTGAATACTTGACGGGAAAGTGTATCCCGTAAGGGTTGATAATATCCCCGAGATGAGTTCATAAGGAATTATTATGTAAACCCTGCAGGTGGATTCGTTCCGCATAATAATTAAGGTTGAATGGTACTAGTCTCGGATATAAGAGATGAATAAATTAATTAGCAATAAATTAATTTTATTCATGGATATTTATATCTTAAATACACGGAATAAATAATACTACCGGAGAAATATTATTTGATATAATATGGTTTAATATTGGGAGTGCAATTAATTTTATATAGTGGAAAATAGAATTAATTAATAATAGTAAGGATTAATAGATTTGGGCTTGGTGGGCTCAATTTAATCACTATTATTGGAAGCCCAATATTCCACCTCCTTAAGATCCCCTACGTAGCCTATAAAAGCACTACATGGTCTTCTCTATTCTCATAACTTGAAGATCACAATTCTAGAGAGAGAAAGAAAGTAGAGAGGAAGATCCATGGAGTTCGGTAGATCGTCGCCCACACGACGTCCGGGCTAGTGCAAGGAATACGTGGGAAGATCTCAAAGGTCATCAAATTGAGTTCTTCGTTTTTCCGAACAACGAGAACGAGGTAAATCGTAAAACCCTCTTTATGATTTTATCGTTTATTTATCGTAAAAATATCGTGAACCAAGATCCAAGAACGTAACCCAAGACGAGGTCGAACCGGGCGGTGGTGGAGGACCACCGGACCGCCGGCGGCTCGACGACTCGGCTGGACGGGACGTGAGGGGCGTGAGCCTCGGCTGGACGCCGAGGGCTCGATCGCACGGGCTCGGCCGCGAGCTACGGGTTTTCCCGTAGCGGATTCGCGGGCTGTCCGAGCCCTCCCCGTGCGGTGTCGCAGCGGGCTGCGGGATTTCCCGCAGCGGATCCGCGGGGCTTCACGGATCGCACACGAGGGCTGTGCCGGGGAACCCTAGCGCTCGCATGGTGCGAGCGCACGCCTCCATCGGGCAGCAGCGGCTTGTCCGCGGCTAGGGCTTGATGCGGGCTGTTCCGCATGGGTTTAGGGCACGGCTAAGGGGCTGCTACGAGCAGCCCTAGGCGGCTGCTACGGACAGCCGCGAGCCCCACGCGGAGGCTCGACCGAACAGCCCGTGTTCGTTCACGGTTCGGGTTTGTTTTATTAGGCTATCTCCGTGGAGGTTCGTGGCGGGTTTCCGGTAACCGGGAGTCGATTGGATTGTCGGTTCCGCAATTTGACAATTCCGGATATTCGTTCTCCGAAGGATTTCGGTCGGAATTAATTAGATAATTAATTTTAATTAATTTATTAATTCCGGGATATCGATTTCCAACACTTTGAGCCTGTCAAGTTGACCATTCTTGAATGCACCCTGCTTAGACAACTCATGAAGACCCTTCTCACTTAGATGTCCAAGTCTCCTATGCCATAACTCCACCTTCACTGAGGCAGCAGCTAAGGAGTTCTCACCAACAACAGTAGAACCCTTCAAGAAATACAAGTCATTCCTCTTGACTCCCTCAAGTACCACAGTAGTGCCTTTCTTAACCTGAAGGCAACCACCAACTGAACTGAAGCTCATGCCCAAACTGTCAAGCATTCCAAGAGAAATCAGATTCCTCCTGAGGGATGGAATATACCTCACCTTAGTCAGTTTCTTGATTGATCCATTTGAGAGTCTCAACCTCACTGAACCAATACCCTCCACCTGGCATGTAAGATTATTTCCAAGAACAACCGAACCACCATATATGAACTCAAAGTCCTCAAACCAATGCTTCACAGGACACATATGAAATGTACACCCAGAATCAAGCACCCACTCCTCATTTCTAGAGTTAGAAGTAACTGCAAGTACCTCATCATCCTCCAAATCAGAAGTTGACTCAACCACATCCACGGATTGAGCTGGCTCTTTCCCTTTGCCCTGCTGATTCTTCAACTGGTAACAATTCTTCTTCAAGTGACCTGTCTTATTGCAATGGTACCACTTTCTAGATTCTGAGGTTGATGCACCTGCATCACCACCTCCATGTGGCTTCTTCTTGTTGTCCTTCCTTCCCCATGACTTCTTCTTTGTGACAGTTAGACCCTCTGGACTTTGATGTTGTTCTTTGGCCTTAGGATCCTTCTTGTTCAACTCCTTTGACCTAAGTGCAACCTGCACTTCCTCCAGAGTCAAATCATGAACCCTACCATACAACAATGCATCCTTAAACTGATCATAAGAGGAAGGCAAAGAACTCAGCAACAACAGTGCTTGATCCTCCTCCTTCATTTGACCATCAACATTTTCCAGATCATCCAACAACCTCACAAAATCATCCAACTGGTCAACCACAGATCTATCAGAAGACATCCTAAAGGTATACAACCTTTGCTTCAAATATAACCTGTTTGCCAAGGATTTAGTTATATACAAGCTTTCAAGTTTCTTCCACAAACCATAGGCAGTCGACTCCTTGCATACTTCCCTCAACACTTTGTCCCCCAGGCTCAAGATGATCACACTATGAGCACGCATGGAAATATCCACTGGATCTGGTGTTATTTCTGCTGAGCTCGACTCCTTCGTCTCCTTCCCTTTGCCCTCTGGCGCTGACGACTGCAACGGGGCATCTAACGCTGAGATCAAACCCTGTTGTACCAGAACCGCCTTCACTTTGATTCGCCAGAGGTTAAATTCATTCTTCCCCGTGAATTTCTCCAGATCGACCTTCGTAGATCCACCCTTCATCATCTTCACCGCAGCTGGATTTGATTCCCACAGACGGCGCCACTTGTTGAGGATTCGAACAAGAAAACAAACACCACACAATCGCAGCCGCGGTTTGCCACAAAAGCTTGGCGCCGGAAAGCTTCGAGCTCAAATGGTGAAATCGGGATACGACGACAAACACACGATATGAGGATCCTAGAAGTATCTCTGAACTTCAAGGACCACGACACAAAAGAAATAACACGAAATGACATAAGATTTTACGAGCTTCGATCGATTGAAAATCGATCTACGTGCTCGGGGAGGGAGATGGTTCTAGCGTGTTATTCAAGCTCTCAAGGCTATGAATATGAGTTCTGTATCAGCTCTACATCACACACACACGGTGAATTACATTTATACTCACGCACACAAAAAACCCCAAATCTGAAATCCGTAAGAACCCTACGATCAAATCAGATTGGGCAAATCAGCACCACACATTTCTAACAGAAATTGTGAACGTCATGCTGTGCGTGAGCTGGCGAGGAACTTAGAGCACTTGGAATCTCGCATTTTCATCCACTAACACGTGAGAGAGGGTCGATCCACTGCGCCGCGACATTTCTGTGAACCCAGGCGAAACGGCGTCGTTTTGCCCTGTTGGCGGCAGATTTAAATGAGCTGCTGAAATGGCCACTCTGCCCAAACTCAAAAAACGCGATGAGATGGTTACTTTGCCCAGACTTCCAGAATGTATAGAAACACTTCTAGAATTCAAATCTTGTTTACATTCCAACAAACAGTACTACGATATTAACCAAAAATTTATTAATTAACTAATACATTATTTTATTTAATAATCGAACTCTCACTTAAATTTATAAACTCGTATTAATCTCATTATTAACCGTCATCTCAATTATTAAATTTTTATTATTTTCAAAAATTACGCATGTTTGATGTAATTTATAGTATGTAAACTTCTTGAGCATAACCGAGTGGTAAAAAATGTAGTGATGTTGGTGTAAGTCCCCGCAAAGTTCGAATCTCGGATATTACAAATTTTCATTTAAATATTATGAAGTTAGTATTGGGATGAAACCTATTGACTCTCTCTCACGTGTGTCTGTTACTCGATTAAATCTCTCGATTTACATTCTACCCGATTGAGGAATCTCTGATCTGGTGGGAGAGGAGTTACAAAACTGAATTAAGGATAAACTAAAAAAAAAAAATCTAGTCGAACATAAATAATAAATTGACAATTTGATTCTAAAATCTGCGAAAAAATCATAATATATGCATAAAATTAAAAATCGAGGAAAAAAATGAATAAATAGAAGAACGTATACATGTAAATCGATTCAATATTCAGAAAAATAAAATTTTAGATTAAGAGAAAATAATATACCTAAAAAGTTTGATTATTTTTTTAACTATGGTGGAAGGAATAAGAGGAGATCAATTTTTATGAGATATGATTAATTATAATTAAATTAATATTAATGGAATAAAAAAGATTTTTGAGAAAAAGAAATAAAAACATATATATTTAAGATAATAATTAATTATTATTCTAAAAAATATATAATTTCAAATTACTATTTAGAATTTATATAATTTGAATATGTTTAATAATATTATTATTTAAATTTTATAATTTATAATTTTTTTATTTATAATTTATAGTGTGAATACCAAATTATTATTGCTTTTCTATTACTCCACGTGCCATTAGTGGATTCAGAATTATATATGTATATAGATATATAGATATAGATAGATTGAACATTTGAAATTATAATTTAAAATAAATAATTATACTAAATAATTATAAATGTATTAATAATTTTAAAATTAATGTCAATTTAAATTATAGTAATAATATTAATTATTCTAAAAATATAAAATAATATTTACAATATTAATTGCATTATAATTACAAAATACATTAAATAAAATTGAATATTATTAGAGTAATAGTTTTACATTTGTAACTAATTAAATTTATTAATTATGAAAATCATAATTTATTATATATATATATATATATATATATATATATATATATATTAAATGAAAATTTTATTATGGAGTAATATTTTATTATAGCTTAATTGGTATTTTTGGTGTGTAGGAGTAATTTTGATTTTTACCTGGGTTCAATTCCTTACTCAAACAAAATATTTACCCATTTTTCAAAACATTATACTCCTTACGTCTTAGGATAACATAGCGCCTCCTTTTTTTTTAATATTGATTTTTTTAGTATGAAAAGTTATTCTTATATAAAATTTTACAAAATAAAAATAATTTACAATATTATTATATAAAATTATTTTTATATATAGTTTTACAAAATAAAAATAATTTTTTTGTATAAGAAATAATATAAATATAAAATTTACATACCTTGTATATTATCTATCTTTAAGTTTATGTAACCAATTTAATTGTTTTAACTAAGCAAATTTGACCATATAATATATTATATATGTAAAAATTGTGTTTAACATAAAATACAAATAATTTTTAAAAATATAAACTTTGACCATTACTATTTGTTATTAATTTTGATAAATATTTTAATTCAACTAAAAAATATTATTGATTTTGATAAATAAAAATATTATTAATAAATATTTTTATTATGTATTTATTTATTCTAGGTCGAGATTTGAAAAATGTATGACTTATAAATTTATTCCTATTTATAACTGGTCGGACTTAATTTTTTATTACTATAAAAATTTATTTCTATATAGAGTATTAATATATAGAGTTGTAACTTGAATTTTTTATTAATATAGAGAGTTTATTCATAGTATTATTATATAGAATTTTTAATGTACTAATATATTTTTAATTAAATACAAACAATTAGCCAATCAAAAGTTAACATGTGTTTCAAGTCATTGAAATTTTTTCAATTTTGAATGCCAGATAAGAAGTTGACCCGACAAAATTAAAAAAGTAAACCTGGTTTTCATTTTGACATCCAGTTAAATTATTTTTTTTCTTATTTAAAATATATAGTATCAAATAATTAACAAACATTATTACACACAGTAATTATACCTTCAGAAACTAATTAAATTAATAAAATAACATATTTTTTAAATTTCTTACTATATCTGTAATAACCCGAATTTTTATAATAAAAATTAAGTAATTAAAATAGTTTAAATTAAGTAATTAAAATAGTTTGTTTGCTTAGGTGTTAAGTATTTTAAATGAACTTTAAAATATTATAAGTTGGACTTCAATATTTTATCAGTTGGGGTTCTAATTTGATAAACCAATGTTAAGTTAGCATTTTCTTTATTGGGCCGAAACTATATTCAACCTAAATGGGCTGCCTAAGCCTTTTAATTAATTTACCTTCTAGTTAACCCTAATTAAATAAAGATTAAAAGAAAACACAAACATAAGGAGAAAAAGAAAGGGGAAGGAGCGGGGACGACGAGCGTGAAGAAAAGAGAGAGGGGAGCTGCCGACGAGAAGGAAAGAAGAACCTGATGTCCAACGAATCTCACGAAAGTCTCGATCTATTGATCACATCGTTATTCTCAAGGCAAGTGGGCTTTTAGGTTTCATATACTTAGTTCATACGTTGAGGTTTAGGGTTATTAATCATCGACTTAATTATTCTATTGTTGTTAGGCTAAGTTGAATCGTTTAAGGTTTTGGATATATATATGTGTTCCCGTGATGGTTGAATACGTGTGCGAGAACGGAAATTAGCAGCACCATTGATATGATGTGTAACTACATGTGAATAACCCTACGTGTATTTATATGTGCGAATAAGATATATGAATATTTGCTCTGTGCCCGACAAATAGTTTTACAAGGAATATATGTTACTCCTATATAAGATGTGTGTATATATATGGAAGAAGCACCCCAGGAGGTACGTATATGTGTGTTCACATATACCAGAATGTAAAAATTTATGTGCTTGAAGTGACGTATGACTTTGTGTGATCTTGGTTGTTTAATTATATCATGATTTGGTTCTAAAGTTGATTGTATATTCCACATGTTTATTTATATTGGTTTGAAATGTTTATGTTGATTATTCTTTGATGTGAATTGTGCATGTCATTAGTAATGAATACAGGGTGCAAATGCATTATGTTCATTTCACGGTCAAAATATTAAAGAACAAAAGTAAATGTTGAAGTCACGTTTCGAAGGTTAACGTGATAGTCTAAATGTAAGTCACGTTTTGGAGGTTAACATGGGTATATAACATGAATCACGTTTCGGAGGTTAACGTGATAAATGTCTAAATGTTGAAATCACGTTTCGGAGGTTAACGCTGAGTATAAAACGTAAGTCAGGTTTCAGAGGTTAACGTGAGTATACACGCAAGTCACGTTTCGGAGGTTAACGTGATAAACGTCTAAATGTTAAGCCACGATTCGGAAGTTAACGTGAGTATAAAACGTAAGTCACGTTTCGAAGGTTAACGTGAAACAAAATTACTTAAAAGTTTCAAATCAAGTTTATGATCTAAGGTTAAGTTAAGTTTAATTCCTACGTCTAAGTTAAGTAAGTCGTTGCATTGCATTAAACGTATCAAGATTTACACACAAATTAATTAAGACGACAAGTGAAAAGATTAAAGCATATAAAATGCATGCCTACTTGCCAGTCAGTGGACTGACTCTTATTAAAATAAATGTTTCAGGTGATTCTATTGATTAACTGGAGTAGTCGAGGATGCTGCGCCGTGATTCGTACAATGTTTAATGAGTGAAACTATTTTTAGCGTTTAACGCACGAGTTTTACAACTTTAACTATTTCCGCTGCATTTACTATTATTTAAAGCTTTTTACCGTTAAAATTTCAAATGTCGACGTGGACATATAAGCTTTTAAATTCTCCGCCCTTGGTTTCTTTACAAAATTAATAGTATTATTTACTTATTTAATAAAATAAAACAGGGCATGACAAATGGTATCAGAGCGCAGAGTTTTAAAACCGGTTCTCTCGACCTGTGTCTAAAATCACATTTTTTAAGTTTAAAAATTAAGTTACGAGTATGAATCACGCCAGACATCTTCTTTACTCTGGTAAGTGATTTCTTATATTTGTTAATCGTTCTGTGGTAATAGTATGAATGTTTCTTTTGGAATATTTGAATACTTTACTATCATTGTTGCTGTATTTGTGTTGTGAATATTTGTAGCTATTTTTGGTAAATTGATTTTGATTTTTTAATGGTTATATTTTTGCTCATATTGTGTGATATGTTCAAACTTTTTGATACATGCTATGTTAAATAAAACTAAGTTTCGTGGACGAAACTTTTTAAAAAGTCAGTGTAGTATATATATAACTTACCTATATGAATGTAATGTAGGAGTATATTATAAATATGTACCAATAGTTACATTCTTGATGATATTACACGATAACTTTAAATTTTAATGCATTCCTTTAAATTCAACTAAATTTCGAGAACAAACTTTTATTAGGTGAGTGAAATGTAATAAACTAAATTTTTATATTAAAAATTAAGTAATTTAACGAACTTGTTTTCTTACTTGTTAAGCATTTTAGATAGATTTTAAAATATTATGAGTTGAGCTACTAAATTGTAAAACATAATTATTCTTTAGTTGAGCTTTAACATTTTATAACTTGAACCAAGTTTCGAGGACGAAACTTTTTATAAGGTGGGTAAAATGTAATAACCCGAATTTTTATAATAAAAATTAAGTAATTAAAATAGTTTGTTTGCTTACGTGTTAAGTAATTTAAATGGACTTTAAAATATTATAAGTTGGACTTCAATATTTTATCAGTTGGGCTTCTAATTTGATAAACCAATGTTAAGTTAGCATTTTCTTTATGGGGCGGAGGCATTTAAAGGCCAAAGCATAAGACTATACAAGTTCTGAAGCCCCGTCCATAAAAATGGAAGTTAAGTAGGCCAATTTGAATGAAAAGACTTAAGTGCCCTCAAAAATTATCTTTTCTCACAAAACAACAAATCGAATATTACAAAATAACAAAAAGGAAATCAGAAAAATAAAGTTGCCCCACAAAATCAATTTTCGACGTTTGAAATTCACACGCACGACGAGCGCCGCCACGGTGAAACACCAGCCCCGACCGTTATCGTATCAACTATTCAACTCCGTCTCCGACGATCATCATTATGGCAAGCAGTGACACCATGGACAACCCAGACAATCGCGCTCAACCTCCGGTAAGTCCATAACCCTAGCTTTCGAACTTTCGATTATTCGAGCTTTGATGTTTGTAAATCATTCGATTGTAATTTGATATTGGTATATCATTTCAAGATAGGGTTTTTGTTTCCGATATTTTAAAATGGTTAATGGTTTATTGCTCTCTGCAATTTTTTCGCATGCGTTTGTGTGTCAGTTCTAGTAGACGATGGTTCAACCGTGAGTTTTATCACCGTGTATTATCACGGTAGAGTTTAAGACGGTGATATATCTCACGGGTGACATACACCGTGTCTACTTACGGTCTTGTCGATTTACGACTCTGATTCATCTCACGGTGTACATTTACCGTGTGTATTTACGGTCTTGTACGAGCACGATCCACGACAGTGTTTTATTTCACGGTGTATGTGTACTTACGGTCTTGTACGAGCACGGTCCACGACAGTGTTTTATTTCACGGTGTATGTGTACTTACGGTCTTGTACGAGCACGGTCCACGACAGTGTTTTATTTCACGGTGTATGTGTACTTACGGTCTTGTAAGAGCACGATCCACGACAGTGTTTTATTTCAGGGTGTATGTGTACTTACGGTCTTGTACGAGCACGGTCCACGACAGTGTTTTATTTTACGGTGTATGTGTACATACGGTCTTGTACGAGCACGATCCACGACAGTGTTTTATTTCACGGTGTATTTGTACTTACGGTCTTTTACGAGCACGATCCACGACTGTGATTCATCTCACGGTGTATGTTTACTTACGGTCTTGTACAAGCACAATCCACGACAGTGTTTTATTTCACGGTGTATGTGTACTTACGGTCTTGTACGAGCACGATCCACGTGGAAAAACATATTCACCATATGTTCAAGGTCGTGTGTAATGTGCACCGTGGTAAAACACCGTTTTGTATTTTCACGGTGAATTTCAACCTTGATATTTTATGGTTTTTTTTCTTACGGTGTAATTTCACCGTGTCGTTATATTTCTCATTTTTTATACTTTAATTCTTATTTATTTATTTCATATTTCAGTCTGGATTTGAATGGAAGAGACCAACCAATCTGCAGTCGGTCACTTTAAGTCTCAATTTGTATACTCGCTACGAAATTCCGGAACTGATCACGGAGACAATAAAAGATATCGGGGGTGATGTCGTCGCAGTTCGTGATTTTTTTGCGCTGCCTTACATGAGAAGTGTTCTGGGAATAAGATTTACTGCCAAATCAAGCACTAATTTTTTGCACCACCTCGTATGTCGAGAGTTGTCAGGTCCGTCAATACCGGAGAAGGAGCATTGGTTCTACGTCGGTGGTAAGACTGCGAAACTCACACCCGCCGCTTATGCCATTGTAACGGAACTGAATTTCGGCATCTACGATGAATTTGACATCCATGCCACACCCCAGTCTGCTCCAGGTAGCTTAAATAAGCGGCTATTTGGTGGGAAGCGTGTAAGAAGCAATGATCTACGCAAGTTATTTGCGGCCAAACAACTCTTCGATGGCGAACAACCTGCCTCGTTGGAGGATTACATTAAAGTCGCCAATCTCATCGTCTACTATTCCTTCTTTCTTTGTCGATCCACTGAAATGTATGTCGAGAACTGGGCATGGGCATTAGTGGATGAGCCGGAAAAGTGGCAGAGTTTTCCATGGGGCGCTTATTCCTACCAGGCTCTGAGCTACTACCTCGAAACAACAGCGATGGACCCTGAATTAGCAGAAAAAACTTCGTACCACGTCTATGGCCCCAGTTGGGCTTTTATAATTTGGATGTTCGAGTCCGTTCCGAATATCGGTCAGTTATGTGGTCAACGTGATCCGAATATGAAAGTGCCACGTTGTTTGATGTGGAGTACATCTACAACAAAGACTGATTGCGATGATCTTTTCTTCCAAGTAGAGGTACGTAACCATCTACTCCTACTTATATTTTGCTAGTAATAGTATTTGTTTCACGCGGTGGAATATTAATACTCTGTGTTGATAAGTTTCAGATTGAAGTTGTTCATGAAACCTTGATTCCTACTGATGAAGAGAAAAATGAGCCGTGTTACCTTTCTGTACATGACAGACCATTTCATGTTGAGTACAATCGCCCAGTACGCAATGGTGGTAATGCAATCACAGCCAAACAAAATCCGGAGAAGCAAATTACACAAACCAAGAAGCCTTCTTCGAAAAAGCGTGCTGCAGCCACGGATATTGAAATGCACGTTTCTAGATCACGCAGACAACGTGCTTCTGAGCAGAGTACTCCTGGTCCAAGTGGGCATGTGTGTTGTAGGCCTGTGTGTTGTTGGCGTACACTTTGTTGCCCGCATGAAGATGCTTCTGAGTTGGACAGACGACTGACTGGGCTTTTGAGGGCCAAATTGAGAGCCGAGCATGAACGGATTTTGTCTGATGAGGGATTGATTGCAGATTTTGCTGGATATATCTTTGAGCGGATTAAAGGCATCACTCCACAACAACTTCATGAGAGCGCGTCTCTGCATGAGTCGCCGGGAGATCTGCGTCGACCTGTATCGCTGATCACATCAGACAATAATACAGCGAGTGAGGCTGCCAGAGAAGCCGACGTCCAAAATCAGACAGTTGCTGCCGTAGAAGTCGAAAAAAGCCACGTTCAACCGGAGCAAGATCCTGTTTCTGATACCGTCGAAGTCGGCCAAACCACTGATCCCAGCGACTTAGTGATGTCTATTGTTGGACAACTTTCAGCAGATGAAGCCAGTGTCCTAGAACCGACACTCCCTGCCGGAGAAGTCCAAGAAAACATTGACCTATCGCCAACAGTTGATACCGGGATGGTAGCTGATGTGGCCAGTGACGTAGCCTCGACAACCGCTGTAGCTGATCACTTGGCGGCAGTTGATCTCGACAGTTCATCAAACGCAGCTGATCCAACCGATCAGCTCACAGTGAATCCCACAGATGCGTGCGAACATGTTGGTAGGCCAATTGTTTCTCCCCGTAGGCTGAGAACTCGTAAGCCTGAAGCGGCGAAAAATGCTCCCCAAACTCACGGTGAGACACCACTTTCTCCCAGTGAAGGACTTGAAGCCGTTGTAAAAGCATATCGGTCGTTTCTGAGACCATCCAAACGGACCAAATGTTCTGTCGATTGTGTAAATTTCAGTGGCACGCAAATTACCGTGAAACGGAAAACATTTCTTGACATTGAAAACGTGGATTGAGACTTCGACGAAGAGGTAACCATTGCAAATTTAAGGTATATAGTAGTAAATTCAGAAATAAATTTTATATACTTACCAACTAGTATTTTTATATCAGGTGATAACTATCTTCTGCAGTTACATGTTGTTAAAAATGGAAAAGGAAAAGTGGCCTAAGGAATCCTTCGTAATTTTACCCCCAAACTATTTTGTAAGTTTTCACAAACTCCGTGGTATGAACTCAATAAAATCTATCTCACTTATGACCTAATATATTTTCGTTGCACTTCTTCAGATGACCTTCAAACATGCTTACAGCTCATTGAACAATCCAAATTGGAAACTCCCAGTCAGTTTATATTACGATTTCGAATGGTTCAGATATTCCCA
The DNA here is from genome assembly GCA_954870475.1 of Euphrasia confusa. Taxonomy (NCBI): domain Eukaryota; kingdom Viridiplantae; phylum Streptophyta; class Magnoliopsida; order Lamiales; family Orobanchaceae; genus Euphrasia; species Euphrasia confusa. The sequence goes on from OX940961.1 coordinate 24,915,576, forward strand.
CGTAAGTACTACAATCATATACGCTAAATCACAAACTCTGAACACTAATTAAGCACTCATGATATCGTTTACTTATTTTATGTGAAGGCCGTCATGGTTTGTCATCTTCCGGGACATTGGGTCGTAGTTCGAATTTGTTTTGATGATTGGACTGTCGAGCTGTATGACTCGTTAGCTCATAACTATGAGCCTGGTGTGAACCCTCGCGCCCCTGAGTTCGAGTGTTTGTTGAAGGTCTTACCTCGAATGTTGGAGGAAACAGGTTACTGGGAAAGAAAAAGATTACCTGTGAAAACGGAAGACTTCAAGCTCAAGGTCATGCCAGCCGAAGAACAATTTGCCCAAGATGACAACCACTCTTGCGGTCCTTTCTGCACAATGTATTTGGAACGATTGCTCACCGACCCATCATTGTATCGTAACGCGGACGACATCGATATCAAAGCTGTCAGAAAAAACATAGCACTGAAGATATTTTGGATGTCCTGCAAAGACTTTGAACTCCCTTTTTGATTAAGGGATGTATAACAGTTGGTTTCGTTTTGGTTTGCAAGAGAGTAAACTTTTCATATACTGTATGCCGTTGTATGTATAAACGTGTGTTTATCACCGTGTGGTTGATCAGCGCCATGTGCAAAACTATCAATGACTGTATCTAAAAAAAAAAATTGTTGATAACCGTGTGCACTTACGGTCTTGTATCAGCACGAACCGTGAGGTACCAACGGCGACGGTTATTGTATTTGAATTTAAAGACGTCTTCACTCTCACGTGGTGATCTCACGAGACGTCACCGTGATACAACACCGTGTGGTTATCAAATCCATTCTAAAAATATTAGAAATTGAACGAGTTCTTTTTTTAGATGGCGTATTTTCGTTTCTAGGATTGGGGCGGGTTAAGCCGATGCACGTGTACTTATTAAATATTAGTGGTGTCAGTTATCAGGACAGCTTTTGCAGGCGGGTATTCATCTTTTATTCTTTTATTTAAAATTCAAATTAAAACATCGGAAAATAAATGAGAGGGGGAAGCCGTTTTACGCACGGCTCAGTAAAACGTATATTGTGCACGGTGACACATGGTCATCAATACATCTACACCGTGGCTTGTTCAACCCGCAAAAAAACGATCGTCAATCGTTTGGATACACTTTTAAGGCGTCGTTACCATCAACGGGGTCATGTTTCAGGCAGTGAGACGTATGGTATTTGAAATTAAAGACGTACGATGCGATTTGCATTAGTGCATGTCTCAAATTCAAGAGATGTGTAGTTCATTGGTAACAATTTACTCTCAAGTGTGATCATATTGCACATGGTATATCAAATTTAATCGTTTGATGGACTATTGTGGATTTTTTAGGTTCAATATAATCATTTCCATAGGAAACTAACTTTGCTTAGGCATTTAGCCAAAAAGATTATTGCGATCGTGCAAGAATCACACGAAAACGTGAGTGTTCATGCTCACACGGTGATCTCACAAGACGTCACCGTGGTACAACACCGTGTGGTTATCAAATCAATTTTAAACATTTTTGAAATTGGAGCGGGATAACCGATGCACGCGAAATATTAGTGGTGTCAGTTATCAGGACAGCTTTTGCAGGCCGGTATAGTCATCCTTTATTCTTTTGTTTCGCACGGTCATTTAGTTTCACGGTTGTATCTGCACGGCGTTACATGGTCATCAATACATCTACACCGTGGCTTGTTCAACCCGCAAAAAAACGATCGTCAATCGTTTGTATACACTTTTAAGGCGTCGTTACCATCAACGGGGTCATGTTTCAGGCAGTGAGACGTATGGTATTTGAAATTAAAGACGTACGATGCGATTTGTATTAGTGCATGTCTCAAATTCAAGAGATGTGTAGTTCATTGGTAACAATTTACTCTCAAGTGTGATCATATTGCACATGGTTTTGTGGAATTTAATCGTTTGATGGATTATTGTGGAATTTTTTAGGTTCAATATAATCATGTCCATAGGAAATTAACTTTTATTAAGCATTTTGCCAAAAAGATTATCGCGATTGTGCAAGAATCACGTGAAAACGTCATTGTTCATGCTCACACGGTAATGTCGTGAGACGTCACCGTGATACAGTACCGTGCGACGGTCAAATCAATGTAAGTATGTAAACAGATACTTACGTGGCACGGTTTTGTCAGTGAACAGAACAGCTTTTGAAGCCGCAGGTTTATTCAACCTTTTTATTCATCTTTTAATATTTAATAAATTAAATTACCGGAATTCCCAAAAACCAAAAAAAAAAAAAAAAAGAGAGGACGGTTGCCTTTTGCCACGGTTCAATCACCCGACCCTTGGCGCACGGTAATATCTTCAAACGCTAAAGTCACACGGTTACTCGTGCACGGTGGGAGAAGGTCGAAATATATTAACAAAGAAAAACAAGCACTAGTACAGTATTATAACGTAGATTACGTAGTGTAGTAGCTACGAAACCAGAAAAACATACTGTAAAAGCAAAAATAAAAACATACTATTCATAAACAAAACGCAGAAAGAAACATTCTTTGCATTCATGGTTCATCATCCTCGCCATCTGCGTCATCGCCTTCATCAGTTGTTTCGTCCTTATCGTCTGCTTCATCGCCCATATCGTCCTCATCGTCCGAGAGCTCCACCACTTCCACCACCTTCTCAAACAGGATCTCTTCTACAACCTTAGATATGGTCGGCAGAAGGGGGTCTCTAGGGGCATTAGGATCGGAAAAGTTACGAATCTCGAGACCATCTTTACTGTAGACATTGACAAAGAAAGGACCCAATTTCTCAGCGTAGTGAAAAACCAAAAAATAACCGAATTTAAGATGATGAGCCGTGCAGAAATCGGTCCAACCACGATGAAAGCACAAGTAACCGTTGACCCAAGAGATTTCCACGGACCACGGGGCACGAGCGGTGGCAAATGAGGCGAGTGTCTCACAATCTCCAAGCAAAGTAGCCCTGCCTGCCAGATACTCATGTTCATGAGCAAAATCAGAAGGTAAACGACAAACTTCGCGGAAATCAACGGTGTTCATAACTTTGAAGAATCTACAAATCGGGATTGGGGTGGCCATTGAATATGAAATTTGATTTTATAAAAATTAGGGTTTTCAGCGTGGTACGGTGCTTATGTATACACGCCAAAAGTGGGTGGTTGAGGGGTTAATAAACTAATAAAGGTTTCACAATACACCGAGAGATACCAACGGCGACGGTGGGTAAGGGTTTTTATCAAGGGTTATCAGTGTCACATAGACCGTCACGGTAACCGTTACACGGTGAGGAAATCCACTGTAATAAACCCACGGCGCAATGTGTTTAATGGGGGTGGTTGGGAATTGAGTGATTTCGTGAAACGATTTAAATCCGGCGACGATGTGACTCAGAACAGATACTCATCAATTCCCTGAATTGAATGGTCATATCATATCATATCTGGACCATCAATGAGTGTAGTTGGAAGTTGGGTTGGGTCGTGTCGTGAGACGATTGAAATCCGGCGGAGGATCAGAACAGACACTCATCATAAATTCTTTGAATTTCACGGTCATATCTAATTAATGGATATCGTGGTGGATGGGGGGTTAAGTTTTCTATGTCATATATGAACATACCACGACTTATGCACCGTGGGATACCAACGATGACGGAGGATTAGGTTTTTTTTAATGTCACCTATAACATGTACGTACACGGTGTTAGACTGCACCGTGCTAACATCACGACGACCCATTCAGAGTTGTAGTCACGTTACCGAAGTCACAGTGACCGCGACACGGTGATTTAATCCATCGTGAAATACCCACGGAGACACAGTTCTAGGTTTTTATTTAAATAATAAATTAATTAATTGCAATGTGTTTAATGGGCGTAGTTTAGAGGTCAGTCGTTTCGTGAGTCGATTGAAAGTAGGCGGGGGGATCACTTTATTAGGTCAGAAAATTGAGCCTATAAATACGAACGAAAAAACCTTTTATTTTTTCTATACCCAATTTTTTCTCATGTTTTCTACATTTTTTTTCTTATGGAGCGGTTTTCACCACACATCTTTCAAATTCATAGCTGCAGTTCGGTAACGAGATCCTCGAGTTTCCAAAAGAAAACCTAACGAGGTACTCGAGTTTCCAAAACATCTCGAGTATCTTTGTTAGATACGGATCTTAGCAATGCCACTTTCTCCGTAGCGGTGAATCTGGCAATATGTTGAGATCATAACAGGCTATGATTGAGGCCAAAGAAAAAGAAGGTCTTCGAATTGCTTCCCATCCAGAGAGTAGATTCTGAGGCGGGTTGGATTTCTTTTTTTTTCTTTGTTCAACCAAGCATGGTTCTGGGTTTAGGGTTTTGATCCATCAATTTTAATTCCCAATAGGGTTTTGATCAATCAATTGTAATTCCCAATAGGGTTTTGATCAATCAATTGTAATTCTCAATAGGGTTTTGATCCATCAATTGTAATAAAACTACTTTTGTTAAGTTTAAATTGTTTAATAATTTTTCTTTTTGGTTTCCCATTATTAATATTGTAATGAACACACTTCGACTGTATTTTGATTTATTTCACGGTGTATTCTAAAACGAGGAACTCACGTCGACACTGTTCTGTGTTTTATATATCTCATTTATGAGCCTTCCACGGTGTTATAATCCTCCGTGCTCAAACCACAGCGACACATTATGTTAAGGGTTTTACACCTAATTGTTGGAGTTGTGTACTTAATGTCTAGATTTAAGTAACGGAAACTCCCGATCCATTGCCATTAATCTATTTAATTAAATAAACAATTATTTGCGTTTAATTATTTATAATTAAATATATGCAAATCATAGTCCTGGATTTTATACGTTGTAGTTAGTATGGTGCAAGCATGGGCGCACAGAAGATCATACTATCGGTTACTCGTATTTAATCGAACAGTTGCTCACGACCTAGATGGACACGGACCAATCCATCGGTATAGTCGTTGTGTGAGAGAGAAAATAATTTATCTTAATTATTTTATCACACTTGTACACTTGGTGTATTGAGCGGATCTGCTTGAGATTTATCGATTAGGATTGCCGGCGATAATCGATTTAAGTCTCAGTGTATTTTATTCTTAATCCCCGATACTGTTGCGGGTGTGTATATTTAATATAAGTGACTTTGATTTTCCAAAGGAATTGACCGGTTTAATTACTGGGTTAATTACCGGTTAAGTTGGGTCGCTATATTTTATATATGACATGCCGTGAATACTTGACGCGAAAGTGTATCCCGGAAGGGTTGATAATATCCCCGAGATGAGTTCATAAGGAATTATTATGTAAACCCTGCAGGTGGATTTGTTCCGCATAATAATTAAGGTTGAATGGTACTAGTCTCGGATATAAGAGATGAATAAATTAATTAGCAATAAATTAATTTTATTCATGGATATTTATATCTTAAATACACGGAATAAATAATACTACCGGAGAAATATTATTTGATATAATATGGTTTAATATTGGGAGTGCAATTAATTTATATAGTGGAAAATAAATTAATTAATATTGATAAGGATTAATGGACTTGAGCATTGGGCTCAATTTAATCTTCAATATTAAGAAGCCCAATATTCCACCTCCTTAAGATCCCCTACGTAGCCTATAAAAGCACTACATGGTCTTCTCTATTCTCATAACTTGAAGATCACAATTCTAGAGAGAGAAAGTAGAGAGGGAGATCCATGGAGTTCGGAAGATCGTCGCCCACCCGACGTTCGAGCTAGTGCAAGGAATACGTGGGAAGGTCTCAAGGTCTTCATAGATCTCGTTTCTCCGTACAACGAGAACAAAGGTAAAAATCACGAACCCCCTCGATGATTTTATTTATTCGCGTATATACATGAACAAAGATCCGAGGGACGAACCCCGTGGACGAGGATCGACCTCGCGGTGGTGATCGAGGATCACCGGACCGCGGAGGCCGAGAGATCCCCGGCGGGGATCGCGTATGGCTAAACCCCTCGGCTGGACGCCGAGGGTGGCGATCGGCCCTAGGGCACGATCGCCGGCGCGCACACGGGAGGAGCCCCGGCTGGACGCCGGGGCATGCGGTTGAGCCGGGCTCGACCGCCGGGCAGCCGCGGGGCTGACCCGACCGCGGTCCGCTGGGCGGACCGCTCCTCCACGAGCGGTGGCGGTGAGTCGCCGGACTCACCGCCGGGGGCTGCTACGAGCAGCCCCGGGGGGATGCACGCGCATCCCCATGCGATCGCCCACCGCGATCGCGAACCCTAGCAGGGTTCGGCTAGGGTTTCGGCCGCGGGTTTATCCCGCGGCGGCGATACTCTTGTCGGACCCGGTTCGCGTGGTGGTTCGCGTGCACTCCGGCGAAGGGATTTTGATCGGGGTTATGTTTCCGCAATTCCGTTAACCCCGGGATATCGATTTCCAACAATTGGTATCAGAGAGTTGGTTCTAGTTCATGTGTATATGCGATAAATTGTTCTACCTTGCAGGGTTTCCGACTATTATGGCTAGCGTTTAATTATTCGTTAATTATTGTCATAATTGTTTTAAACTCTCGGACATGTCGAGATTCGTTTTATGTGTGGTGAATGCTTGTAATAGTAAAAATTCGGGGGTTGACCGAATTTAGGATTTATTATTACGTTATTTATTTTCCGGAAAATGAATATGGTCGATTTCATGTATAGAATCGATACCGGATAATTGTATTTAAATTATGTAATTTATTATACGTTGGATCGATGCCGAAACGACCGCCGGAAGAGACGTGTGACGAAGGAGACGAAAGAGAGGAAGGACTCGGACCGGCCATCCCCATGGCCGATCCCATAGGATCGATCGACCCTTCATGGGGCTGCCCGCGGCCCTCTCGGCCATGGAGTCGCCGGCGACGGTGGCTGGCCGGCTGGGGGCGGCGGCGGCGGTGCTCCTTGGGGTGATCGATGGTGGTGGTAGGGTGCGGGAACTCCCAACCCGTGCTCTCCCGCCAAGATCAAACTTTCCTAAATTGTTCGGTTTTCCTATTTTGAGTATTCTCAATTTTTGGGAACTCTCATGGAATAGGAAAAGAATCAATTTAGAATAAATTTATTTTCTTATTTGATTATTCCTAGTATGGGAATTTTTCATGGATAAGGAAGGAATAAATTTAGAATTAATTTGGTCTTCCTAATTGATTATTCCTTTTGGAATATTCATGGATTAAGAAAAGAAATTAATTTGGAATTAATTTATTTTTTCTATTTAATTATTACTTTATGGAATTTTTAATAGATTAGGAAAATAATTAATTTGGAAAGTTTTTTTTATTAGTCCTTAATTAATTTTTCCTATTTAATTATTCCTTTATGGAATTTTTAATAGATTAGGAAAGGAATTAATTTGGAAAGGATTAGGAGTCCTAATTTATTTTATTTCCTTATTCTATTATAGAAGTCTTCTAGAATATTCCGAGTTTGACTTGGATGGGATTCTAGAGATTTAATAGAATTAGATAGGAAAATAAAAATAAATAAAAATATTAATAATATTTAATTTTATTTTTGATATATTCGATTGACTTAATTTTCGAATTAAGTAACTTTTGGATTAATTGAAAATAAATAGATTTAAATATTGGGATTAATATTCTCGTCACATGAAGCATTCAAGAACGAAGACTGAAAACTAGAAAATGCGTACGGGGATGCGATAAAGCCATAATAGTCGGAAAATAATATTCTAGTATTATTTTGACTATTTGATAATATTCTATGTGCTTTATTTCATGTATGCATGCTTATGTGTATTTAATTATGCATTAGATAGCGTATCCCTTTATTGTAAAAAGCTAAGTGGGAGAGGGTATGGAAACATACCCATGGTCTCCATTGCTGCTCTCTTGGTGACTTTTATAAACTTTTGAAGTTTATATAGATAAGTCATTGGAGGAGAGTTCTTGTAATTCCTCTTACGAGAAACATTGATTAAGTTTATCAAACAATGCCTAATTTGTCTTTCCAAAGCTGATTTCAAGTCGACTCATTCTCACCCCGGGGAGTGGAATGGAGCCAAAGCCACTTGGTCATGTAGAGGACACAAATTAGAGACATTCGTACCATTCTTTTATAGATGGATCGATTGTCTGCTCGGCTCCCTCATCTAATGAGAGATAGGGTTGTTCGCATGGTGAATCACTGGTTAGAAACTTCGAGTTTCACTTATGATTCTCCACGTCTTGATTTACAAGATCGAATGGATCAAGTAATTGGATTTCAATTATAAAAATCTTTTGGTATAGTAAACGTCCACACGAACGTGGCTTGCTGTACTGAATGGGATTTTAGAATAATTGATGTAGACAGTTATAGGGAATTGTGAAGGATTGCGAGTTATCGTAAACGTCCACACGAACGTGGTTTGCGGTGACGTAACAATTCTAAACGATTCACCTTAGTACTGAGTAATGGTTTACACTTAGGTGCGCTTTATAGTATTCTTCCCAACGAAGTAACGCTATAATGATGTACGACCGAAGCAAATCTAATTGCTAAATCATTTGGGTGGGTAAACGTCCACACGAACGTGGCATGCTTTACCTGATGGGATTTTAGATGTGATTAGTGGTTTAATGATATTATTTGAGGGAGATAATATCGGAGATTAAATCGATTGTTTGTTGTTATATGTGCTCATAGATTAGGATATGGCTTTGAACCCACTTTATGTGATACATGAGGATTTTAAACTCACTGGTCCCTGAATGTAATGATTGGAATAGAGATCTAGACATTGCCCGGACTGTTAAAGAGTGCAAGTTTGTACTCAATGAGCTTTGTCCTCCCGAGCCTACCAATGTCTTAACTGATGAGGAAAGGACTGATTTTAAGAAGTGGGAAAATGCTTATGCAATAACCACTGATTATGTCATGTTCAAACTCAAGAAGATGTTTAGACATGATGTAGAGGATAGACAAGAGGCGATGAGAATACTCATAAAGGCCAGCCGATTCAAGGAAACGCTTAAACACGTTTTTGAGATGATGGACCTTTTGGACGAGTTGAGATGGAAATCGCAAGCTCTTGTAGCCAGTGCCAAAGGTTTCGAACCTAAGGGCAAAACCGGGGGATAGGAAAAGCGAGCAAAGAAACCCAGTGGTCCTAAGTTTCTTGGATCACGAGATGGGGCGAGAAAGCCAATAGGCTAGAGTTCTCGATGCAAACAGTCTGGGTACTGGAAGTCTGATTATCCTCTCAAAGAAGGTACGAAATTTTCTTTAGTCGTAAAACATAGTCAGTAGTATTATCTACCGGAACCTGGTGTGTAGATATGGAACCACTGACGGTATGTGCATTCTAAATGCAAGGGTTCCAGGAAACCCGACGACTTAGAAAAGAAGAGATCGTAGTCCACATGGGCAATGCTGTAGAGGAGGCAGCAGTTGCAGTGGAGGACATTTTATAGGATTTCATTTTGTGTTATTGCTTTTATGTACCTTTCAAATTAGAAAGAACTTTGTTCTGGATTTCTAATAAATGGATATTTTATTTCTTTTAATCATTTGATGGTTATAAGAAGAAATAAAGATAACATCTATTCTGGTGCATTAGCTAGCAATATATAAATGATGAATCCTGAGCCCACCACGGTGCAACGAATCGTAGTACAAAACTCGTTTTACTAATAAGAGATTTCTTTATTAAATCGATTATACTTGTGGATTCTTATGCTAAATCATGTTTATTCAAATAAGAAGTTCAAAGGTCGAAAATTGATATTTGATCAATTAAGTTGAAGGAGTGGACCTTCCGACCTAAGAATCTAATTTGGAAGATAACATGACTAAGCAATCCTTTATGGATATAAGATATAAGATCCGGAAAAGTATAAGAATTGATTGACTCTGATGTGTGCAGACCTTTGTTTACTCAGACAATAAGGTACGAGTACTTCATTTTATGATTACTCGAAAGAATGGATTAGCATACCTGATGTGCCACAAAAGCAAAGTGTTTTGACAAGTCAATGGACACAAAGCTATTGTGGGGAACCATCATGGTATATCCATTGAAAGCCTGCGATCTAATCGCGGAGGCAAGTGCCTGTCTGAGGAATGCATGGCATACTGATCAGAGATTGGGATTTGATCCCAAATGACTACACCATACACTCTTGTGTAGAAATGGTGTGTCGGAAATAAGAAATGGAACTCTTATAGAAATATTAAAAGCATGAGTTATACGGAACTACCTGTGTTCTATGGATATGTCTGGAAACAACGGCGCATTCAAGTGCGGTTGTAGAATATCCTAGAAGAACAAAAGATGTGTGTTCAATAGCACTATGAACCAGAAGGACGTTATAAGTTCTAACGCCCGGTTCTTAGAGGAAGAATATTAGATGAACCACAAGCCCAAAGTGACGTAATACTTTGAATGAGAGAAAGCGATAAGGACTGGGAACCAGCCGAACCGAGTAGCGGTACACCACAAACTGCACCTACTGTTATTACCGTTTATACACCGGAATGCCGTTGTAGTGGGAGGTTATGATCAACCAGAGATATTCATAAAACTAGGAGAGTTTTCGGACTCTGGACCTAGTATACATGAAATCGATCCCTGGATCTACATAGAGGCAGTACTAGATCTAAATGTGCTCTCTTAGAAAGCAATAAGGTTTATTGCTATGAGGCAAGATCATTTAGAGTACAAGCTTAGTTGATCCATCTATGGATTGGAACAAAGCATTAAGTTCGTAGAACTTGCGCATTGATGAGAAAGTCCATTTGATGGATTCATCAAAAGGCATTGACGAATCATGTGTATGGGAAACGTGATGGAAAACAAGATGGTGTTTCTCGGGTTTTATGTAGATAACATTTTATCATTGGCAACAATGTAAAGATGTTGTCAGACATAAAATGATGGTTGTCTAGAAAAATCGATATATAAGATAAAGAAGAAGTTAGAGCATGTTCTTAAGATCTAGGATCCCAAGAAAAGAACATTGTACTTCTCTAGATATCTTATACGATTATGGTTCGTTTTAACATGAAAGATTCCGAGAAAGGTTCGTTATCTTTCAGATACGGAATGCATCTATCTAAGGATATGTGTTTGGAAAAACACAAAAGGAGATAGAAGCAATGAAAGCGGTTTCCTACACTTCGAGTGTGGAAAGCTTAATAAATGCGATGTTAAAAACGAGAACCTGATATCTGCTATGCGGCTAGTATAGTGGGAGGATATCAAGGTAATCCTGGAAAGGAATACTCGACTGCTGTAATGAACATTTTAAGTACTTTCGAAGTACTAGAAACTATGTTCTGGATTACGGAGCAGACGAGCATTCCCTTTGGATTACATTCTCTTAGATTTCTAATCGAATGAGGACCGGTGTAAGTCGATATCAGGCTATGTGTTTCACTATTAAAGGAGACGGAGTTTTAACATGGAAGAGTGATAAGCACGATGCTTTTCGGACTCTGCCATGGGTAACCAAATAGCGGCCTCAGAGGCGGCGGAAGTTTTGGTATGACTCCGGGATAATCTCTGGGACTTAGATGTGATTCTAAATTTGCCAAAGGCTATGGAAATAGCGGTGCGATGGCAAATGGTAAGAAATCACGAGTCCATAAGTGTAAGATAACACATAGAGCAAGTACCACCTGATACGAGTCATCGTCGAGGGAGACGACGCTGTAGTCACCAAGATAACTTCAGAGCGGCAACCTAGAGTGCTCATTCACATAGTACTTCTTGGAAGTACAACTTAAGCACGTGATGAGTATGGGAGTCGGGAGTTTGGAGGAAATGACTAGACCTTAGTACAAGTGGGAGATTGTTGGAGTTGTGTACTTAATGTCTAGATTTAAGTAACGGAAACTCCCGATCCATTGCCATTAATCTATTTAATTAAATAAACAATTATTTGCGTTTAATTATTTATAATTAAATATATGCAAATCATAGTCCTGGATTTTATACGTTGTAGTTAGTATGGTGCAAGCATGGGCGCACAGAAGATCATACTATCGGTTACTCGTGTTTAATCGAACAGTTGCTCACGACCTAGATGGACACGGACCAATCCATCGGTATAGTCGTTGTGTGAGAGAGAAAATAATTTATCTTAATTATTTTATCACACTTGTACACTTGGTGTATTGAGCGGATCTGCTTGAGATTTATCGATTAGGATTGCCGGCGATAATCGATTTAAGTCTCAGTGTATTTTATTCTTAATCCCCGATACTGTTGCGGGTGTGTATATTTAATATAAGTGACTTTGATTTTCCAAAGGAATTGACCGGTTTAATTACTGGGTTAATTACCGGTTAAGTTGGGTCGCTATATTTTATATATGACATGCCGTGAATACTTGACGGGAAAGTGTATCCCGGAAGGGTTGATAATATCCCCGAGATGAGTTCATAAGGAATTATTATGTAAACCCTGCAGGTGGATTTGTTCCGCATAATAATTAAGGTTGAATGGTACTAGTCTCGGATATAAGAGATGAATAAATTAATTAGCAATAAATTAATTTTATTCATGGATATTTATATCTTAAATACACGGAATAAATAATACTACCGGAGAAATATTATTTGATATAATATGGTTTAATATTGGGAGCGCAATTAATTTATATAGTGGAAAATAAATTAATTAATATTGATAAGGATTAATGGACTTGAGCATTGGGCTCAATTTAATCTTCAATATTAAGAAGCCCAATATTCCACCTCCTTAAGATCCCCTACGTAGCCTATAAAAGCACTACATGGTCTTCTCTATTCTCATAACTTGAAGATCACAATTCTAGAGAGAGAAAGTAGAGAGGGAGATCCATGGAGTTCGGAAGATCGTCGCCCACCCGACGTTCGAGCTAGTGCAAGGAATACGTGGGAAGGTCTCAAGGTCTTCATAGATCTCGTTTCTCCGTACAACGAGAACAAAGGTAAAAATCACGAACCCCCTCGATGATTTTATTTATTCGCGTATATACATGAACAAAGATCCGAGGGACGAACCCCGTGGACGAGGATCGACCTCGCGGTGGTGATCGAGGATCACCGGACCGCGGAGGCCGAGAGATCCCCGGCGGGGATCGCGTATGGCTAAACCCCTCGGCTGGACGCCGAGGGTGGCGATCGGCCCTAGGGCACGATCGCCGGCGCGCACACGGGAGGAGCCCCGGCTGGACGCCGGGGCATGCGGTTGAGCCGGGCTCGACCGCCGGGCAGCCGCGGGGCTGACCCGACCGCGGTCCGCTGGGCGGACCGCTCCTCCACGAGCGGTGGCGGTGAGTCGCCGGACTCACCGCCGGGGGCTGCTACGAGCAGCCCCGGGGGGATGCACGCGCATCCCCATGCGATCGCCCACCGCGATCGCGAACCCTAGCGGGGTTCGGCTAGGGTTTCGTCCGCGGGTTTATCCCGCGGCGGCGATACTCTTGTCGGACCCAGTTCGCGTGGTGGTTCGCGTGCACTCCGGCGAAGGGATTTTGATCGGGGTTATGTTTCCGCAATTCCGTTAACCCCGGGATATCGATTTCCAACACTAATACCGTAGCACGGTGTCACAATCCAACGAGGGAACCCCGCGGCGACGCTGTTCTATTGGTTTAATTTCTCATTTATGAGCCTTCCGCGATGTTACAATCCACCGTGTTCCAACCACGGCGATACATTAGGTTTTAGGGTTTTCTACATACCTAATACCGTTGCACGGTGTTACAATCCACCGAGGGAACCCACGGCGACGCTGTTCTATGGGTTTTTTATTTCTCATTTATGAGCCTTCCACGGTGTTACAATCCACTGTGTTACCACCACAACTATACATTAGGTTTTAGGGTTTTCTACCTACCTCATACCGTTGCACGGTGTTACAATCCACCGAGGGAATCCACGGCGACACAGTTCTAGGGTTTTATTTATTTTCTTAATTAATTAATCGCAATGTGTTTAATGGGCGTGGTTGGGAGTTGAGTCGTTTAGTGCAACGATTGAAATCCGGCAGTGGGATGACTCAGAACAGAGACGCATCGATTCCCTGAATTGAATGGTCATATCATATTAATGGATTTGGAGCGTTGGATGGGGTGATTTACTATTAATTTTATTAATACGAGTAATTAATAAGCGTAGTTGGCAGTTTAATCGTTTCGTGGAACAATTGAAATCCGGGTGCTGGGATGACTTAAATTAGATCAGAATATTAAGCTTATAAATACAAACGGAAAAACTCTATTTTTTTTCACCCATTGATACTCCTTTTTGTTTGTTTTTATAATGAAGTATCAGTTATCATCTCACAATTTTGAATTTCACAGATGCATTACTGTATCGAGATACTCGAGTTTCCAAAAGAAAACCATCATTAACCATCTTCTTATCTGCCAGCGGAAGAAATCCCTTTTCGATATATCCTGCCCAGACCCTCCTTTTTTGGCAGACACTCTTCTTCCTAGGCAGCTCGATATGGTGATTGGTCGGGATCTCTTTCCGTTATGTCGTCCGACTTCGAATGGATTCCTAACGATTCCTGGTCCAGGCTCAAGCGGCTCAAGTGCTGATCTTCCAATTGTATTGAGGGGAGATTTTCATGTTGTGAAGCTTTAATTTTATTTTATTTTCACCGCCCAGTAGAGTTTCCTCAAGATGTTGCTACTTTTCGATTGATAGTGTTCAGGGTTTTGATCCATCAATTTTTCACAATAGGTTTTAGGGTTAGGGTTTATGGTTTTGAACCATCGATCTTTACTGTACTTTTTCCTTAATTTATCATTAAAATATTATAATATCACCGTCATTTATTAATCATGCTCACACGTTTCTCATTCGTATTGAATACGGGTGTGTGTAACCGTGCATTGATATAAGGTGATATAACTCCGGGATTTATTGCACGATTTAATAATATTTCACGGTGTATTTATTCTGTCGTCGTGAAATATCCACGGTGACACAATACACCGTGATTTATCCACGACTACCCATTAGGTTTAAATGTTTTCTACCTAATACAGTTGCACGGTGTTACAATCCACTGAGGGAACCCCACGGCGACACAGTTCTAGGGTTTTATTTATTTTCTTAATTTTATAATCGCAATGTGTTTAATGGAAGTGGTTGGGAGTTGATCTGTTTATGAGACGTTTCGTGCAACGATTGAAGTCCAGCGGTGGTATGACTCAGAACAGAGATGCATCAATTCCCTGAATTGAATGGTCATATCATATTAATGGATATGGAGCGTTGGATGGGGTGATTTACTATTAATTTTATTATTAATACGAGTAATTAATAAGCGTAGTTGGCAGTTGAATCGTTTCGTAGAACGATTGAAAACCGGGTGGTTGGATGACTTAAATTAGATCCCAATATTAAGCCTATAAATACGATTAGTTGCATTACTGTATCGAGATACACGAGCCTCAAAATAAAACCATCATTTGCCTGGATCATTTTCCCCAAGATACTCGAGTTTCCAAAACCTACGTAGTATTCGTCTGTTACCTTCTTCACATATGATTCGGAGTGCATGTAGCCTAAGCTCCTTAGGCTACAGCCTACATGGATCAGTTATCACCTCACTTTTTCGAATTTCACAGTTGCATTACTGTATCGAGTGGTATTGGTCAGTAACCTTCTTTGCATTCCTGTTGAAAACCTGACGAGATACACGAGTTTCCAAAACCTCCGTATATATATCGGTCACCTTCTTCACATTCGATTCGGAGTGTGCATGTAGCCTAATCTCCTTGTCTTCGTTGAAATCACCAGTCTGGTCGAGTCTCAAAAACCTTTGTTGCTGACCAGATGTCCAAAGAGGAGATTCACTGATGTGATGTTATTTTTTTTTTCATTCAGCTTTTTTGTATACCGCTGACCGATAGTGTTTAGGGTTTAGAGTTTTGATCCGTCAATTTTTCTCAAGTTTTAGGGTTTATCTTTTTGAGATTCTCGTTCAAATTTATCACACAATCGCTTTTAATTATCGTGTATGGTACTACGGTGTCCATTTATTGTGTCTGGTCTCACGGCGTATGATTATCATTTTGTCTTACGGTATTCATGGATGGTCACACGGCGTGCGATTATCGTGGATTAGCTCACGATGTCCACTTATCGTATATGGTTTCACGGTGTAAATTTATTGTGGGTGTTCACAGGGTGTCTATTTCTCGTTAATAAACTCACGGCGTAGGATTATCATGGTTGGGATCACGGTGTCCAGTTATCGTGTATTTTTTCACGGTGTCTATTTATCGTTATTGAACTCACTGCGTACGATTATCGTGAATGGTGTCACGTTGTCTTAGTATCGTATATTGTATCACGGTGTCCATTTATCGAGATTTGTCTCATGGCGTGCGACTATTGTGGACGAGCACACGGTGTCCAGTTATCATGTACTGTCTCACGGCGTGCGATTATCGTGGATTTTCTCATGGTGTCCAGTTATGATGTACTTCTCACGGCTTTGGATTATCGTGGATGGTCTCACGGTGTCCATTTATCGTGGATGGTCTCACGGTGTCTATTCA
Organism: Euphrasia confusa; assembly: GCA_954870475.1. Taxonomy (NCBI): domain Eukaryota; kingdom Viridiplantae; phylum Streptophyta; class Magnoliopsida; order Lamiales; family Orobanchaceae; genus Euphrasia; species Euphrasia confusa. Next base: position 24,932,128 of record OX940961.1, read on the forward strand.
TCGTGGATGAACTCACGGCGTACGATAATCGTGAATGAAGTCACGGTGTCTTATTATCGGCGTACTTTAACCGTGGATGGTCTGAAATTGTATTGGAGTTTTATTATTAATTTTTAAAACAGAAATTCTATTTAAATTACATATTCAATTTATATTCATTTCTTAAACAGCGAGGGCAGTGTAGACTTTTCCAACCCAATTGCCTAATAAACTTCTACTTTTATGGACAGGGCCTCAGAACTTATTTATTTTATGAGGTGGTCCTGAATCCGGTATTCCCACTTTCTTTATTGGGCCGAAACTATATTCAACCTAAATGGGCTGCCTAAGCCTTTTAATTAATTTACTATCTAGTTAACCCTAATTAAATAAAGATTAAAAGAAAACACAAACATAAGGAGAAAAAGAAAGGGGAAGGAGCGGGGACGACGAGCGTGAAGAAAAGAGACAGGGGAGCTGCCGACGGGAAGGAAAGAAGAACCTGATGTCAAACGAATCTCACGAAAGTCTCGATTTATCGATCACATCGTTATTCTCAAAGCAAGTGGGCTTTTAAGTTTCATATACTTAGTTCATACGTTGAGGTTTAGGGTTATTAATCATCAGTGGCGGAGCTAGAGAAATCACGAAGGGGGGTCCAAATTTTTTTATAACTATAATAAAATTCAAAGCTACAAAAGTATACGATAAACTACAAAAGTATACAATAATCTCGCCATTGTATTATTTATGGATGTAAAAGAGGCAAGTCCAATCTCCGAGTTCTCATATTCTGAAAATGTTGGATAATAACTTCATTATCAATACTTCTGAAGACGTCTTTCTCGATATAACAAACCAAAGACGTCTTTCAACAAAGACGTCTTTCAACATTTCCATCAACAGTTGAATACTCAACATTTATATCCACACTCGAGAATTTAACAATCCTCTCAACAGTAGAAGATTCAACATTCGGAGATTCGATAGGAAGAACTGTACTCGAGTTCGGTAACTTTTTAATTCGAATAACAAACTTATCCATGAATCTGCATAAAAATTCAAATAATTGAACCAACAATCTGTCACAAACTTTTTATTGAAAATATTTTTTCTCCACAATTAAATACAAAAAATCAAAACCCTAAATCAATTTAATCATTCAAAATCGAACCATTTTGGCATTACGAAATCCTTCAAACATCACGAAATCAGAATTCCATTACGAAATCCTTCAAACATCACGAAAATTTTGGGAATTAACAAACTACTTTGCGTGCGCACACAAAACCAAACAAAAATCGAGCCTTCAACTGAAAAAAAAAACAATAGAACCGAGAAGAAGAAGAAAATCACCTTTTGATGAATACTGCACCTTCGGAACAAAGACTGTGTTTTCGAAATAATTTGGGATGCGCAATTAACTTGACGAGATTGCGTATGTTTTATTTAGAGACTGCGTGTGTTTTGTTTAAAAAAATATTGCGTGTGTTTTGTTTAAAAAAATAAAGGATGAAAACAGGTGAAAAAACTTTGTTTTTACTTTTTTATTTTATTTTAATTAAAAAAAATTATTTTTTTTTTTTTTTAAATTATTGGGAAAGGGGGGTCCACTGACCTCCTTGACCCCCCATTCCCTTCGCCTCTGTAATAATCATCGACTTAATTATTCTATTGCTGTTAAGCTAAGTTGAATCGTTTAGGGTTTTGGATATATATATGTGTTCCCGTGATGGTTGAATACGTGTGCGAGAACGGAAATTAGCAGCACCATTGAAATGATGTGTAGCTACATGTGAATAACCCTACGTGTATTTATATGTTTATGCGAATAAGATATATGAATATTTGCTCTGTGCCCGACAAATAGTTTTACAAGGAATATATGTTACGCCTATATAAGATGTGTGTATATATATGGAAGAAGCACCCCAGGAGGTACGTATATGTGTGTTCACACATACCAGAATGTAAAAATTTATGTGCTTGAAGTGACGTATGACTTTGTGTGATCTTGGTTGTTTAATTATATCATGATTTGGTTATAAAGTTAATTGTATATTCCACATGTTTATTTATATTGGTTTGAAATGTTTATGTTGATTATTCTTTGATTTGAATTTGTGCATGTCATTAGTCATGAATACATGTAAGGGTGAATATGCATTATATTTATTTTACGGTCAAAATATTAAAGAACCAAAGTAAATGTTGAAGTCACGTTTCGAAGGTTAACGTGATAGTCTAAACGTAAGTCACGTTTCGGAGGTTAACGTGGGTATATAACATGAATCACGTTTCGGAGGTTAACGTGATAAATGTCTAAATGTTGAAATCACGTTTCAGAGGTTAACGTGAGTATAAAACGTAAGTCACGTTTTAGAGGTTAACGTGAGTATACACGCAAGTCACGTTTCGGAGGTTAACGTGATAAACGTCTAAATGTTAAGCCACGTTTCGAAGGTTAACGTGAGTATAAAACGTAAGTCACGTTTCGAAGGTTAAGGTGAAACAAAATTACTTAAAAGTTTCAAATCAAGTTTATGATCTAAGGTTAAGTTAAGTTTAAGTCCTACGTCTAAGTTAAGTAAGTCGTTGCATTGCATTAAACGTATCAAGATTTACACACAAATTAATTAAGACGACAAGTGAAAAGATTAAAGCATATAGAATGCATGTCTACTTGCCAGTCAGTGGACTGACTTTTATTAAAATAAATGTTTTAGGTGATTCTATTGATTAACTGGAGTAGTCGAGGATGCTGCGCCGTGATTCGTACAATGTTTAATGAGTGAAACTATTTTTAGCGTGCACTTGTTTTAAAACTTTAACTATTTCCGCTGCTTTTACTATTATTTAAATCTTTTTACCGTTAAAATTTCAAATGTCGACGTGGACGTCTAAGCTTTTAAATTCTCCGCCCTTGGTTTCTTTACAAAATTAATACTATTATTTACTTATTTAATAAAATATAACGGGGCGTGACAATATCAAAGGATACAAAGAAATCCATAAATTTTACTCTAATACTTGACTAATATTGATACATTCAATTTATTTTATTATGTATACTATTAAATACTTACAAATTTCTTACTATAGTTTAATTTTTAGCAGGATTTTGAAATATGGGCATTTTTAAGGGATAATTGTAGTTTAGTACCTGAACTTAGAGCACTTTTATACTTTAATGACCGAACTTTTTTTTTTTACACTTTAGTGGCTGACCTATGGATTTATTGCACTTTGCTATTAATTTGACCGGAACAACCGACATGTGTCATTTTTTGTATTTTTTTTATATTTAATAAATATACAATTACATTTATACCCTCTCTAAATAACAAAAAAATAAATACTCAGTATTTGAAGATCTTTAAAATAAAAATATTAAACAAATTATTAAAGATTAAAAAAAACAAACAACCAAACATTTGTCTTTCTTCTTCTTTTTGATATCACAAAAATTTTCCAAACTCATCTATCTCCCCGAAATTCTCGATGGATCCACCGCCGGGCGGTTCTACTTTCGCTGCCGATATCCCAGGCCCCGAGCCCGCCGTCGACATCCCAGGTCCCTCCTCCAGTGTCCCGGTCGCCGCCTCCTCCGATTCAACTACGACCGCCGTACCTCGGTCGATCTCGCATCGGTTCTAGATCTTGGAGTGCCCGACTATATCAAAATTCCAGACCCCGGCTGCATTCTTCTTTCGATCGATATCAAAATTTATGTTTTCTTATAATTTCAAGATTAACATTAAAAAAAAAAAATCCTCATTTTTCATATCACAGATCCAGATCTGGTAGTGCCCGACGGAAATCTCTTCGATCCGATCGGAGAATTGATTTAATCATCTGGATTTTCTTTTTAGGTATGAACTTTTGAAATATGTATCGATAAATTTTTTGGATCCGTCCGTTGATGTTTTCATGCGTTTAATTCATTGGAAGATGTCCTGACAATATTGATAATCATTTTCATTTCCTCCCGCCTGCATTTTTTACAACAGAATGAGAGCTCCGAAAGAGGAAGAAAGAGGAAGAAATTGGATTCCGAATAAGAAAAGGAGAAATATGCTTCCGATTGTTGTTTCAGTAGTACTTGATGCAAGAGAAGCGCCTGGCTTGAATATAGATCTGGATCTTTAATATTTAGATATTTTTATTGTTGAGGATTCGCATAACAAGGTTTAGAATAACCGAATAAATCCGATCAAACTAAACGTTCATAAATCACACGAATATGAATAATCCAAAACCGCACGAATACGACTTGACTCTCAAGCTCACGATCTCTCACGTATTTATGAACTCACAAGAACACGAAAGCAAAGAAAAACGAAAGAACAAGACAAGATTTACGAGCTTCGGTTTCGCACTGCCTAAGACAGGGCAGCCGCAACCTACGTGCTCGGGGAGAGGGTGTTTCTTCTTTATTATATGAAAACGAGATTACAACTCTTCCTAGTAACCCTAAAACCAACAAGGTGTAAGCGATTACAAGTTTAATCTCTAAAAGAAGAACGTATTCTTTTCTCTCTTAATTCCCCGTCGATGCCTCTGATCGACGTCCCTTTTATAGAGGACCTGGAGACCGACTCTTGGTAGAATTAGGTTCCTTATGATCCAAGGATTCCGTAGCCTTTTGAATCACCTCAATCGGATAAGTATGGAAAGAGATATTCAATTTTTTGGTTCGTTTCCAAAAATAAAAGATTCTGTCTGCCTCCTGCCAGGGAACTGTCTACGCCTTCGTCCTGCGGCAGAGTTAACTGCCTTCGTCCTGCGGCATAGACCTGCCTTACATAAAAATCTAGAATTTTGAACATATTTTCACAAATCTCCACCTTGTTCAAACTTCTAAACACATGTAACCATCTTGCAGTAGTGATCAAGTACTGCTCATCCCAGACAAGCCAAACAACTCCTTTTCGACTACACTTTATTCGCCATGCCATGATCAAACCCGATCATTCGACTCCAGCCCAATATGATTTCATATCACACTGCTCCCATATGATCATACCCGATCATATTTCTCCTAGTATTGACATTAGGCTTCAGCCTGCCATGCCCAATACTACCGCAGTCCCTGCCTTAGGCACTGCCTTCCCAAATTCTTCAACACCACCATGCGGCATCAAGAACTTGTACATGACATAAGTCATAATCCGAAAGTAGATGTTACTCCACCTTCCCGCACCTCCAGAAACCTCCAGAGACGACTTCATCAAGTTAGCAACTCACAGCTCTGCCTGCCGCAGCCTGAATCTCGCTGCCTAACTTGGCCCTCTGCGGCAGCTCGAAGCCTACCACAGCTCCTCCACAATTTCAGCATTGCGAGGTGTCCAGCAGCGATACGAGCTGTTGGCATAGACTAAATTTCTCCCCCGGAAGCAACTTATTGAAGCTATCGGCCGGATTGATTTCACTAGCAATCTTTTCCACCTTGACAACTCTTTTATCCACCAAGTCTCTAACGAAATGTAGCTTCACGTCAATATGCTTGGTCCGCTCATGGAAAACTTGATGCTTCGCCAAGTGCACGGCACTTTGACTATCACAATTAACCGAGATTACCTCTTGTGGCACCCCAAGCTCTTGAACTATTCCCTTCAGCCACACTGCTTCCTTTATTGCCTCAGTCAAGGCAATGTATTCGCTCTCCGTAGTTGACAACGCAACCACTGACTGTTGGTTTGCCTTCCAAACCACTGCCGAACCAAACAAGGTAAACACATACCCCGTTACCGATTTTCTAGTATCAAGATTACTAGCAAAATCCGCATCCACATATCCAATTAGAGCATCACCCTTGACTTCCATCTTCTTGAATATGATTCCCTTGCTCACGCTGCCTTTGAGATATCGCAACATCCATTTCACTGCCTCCCAATGACTCCTACCAGGATTGCTCATAAAGCGTGATACTACGCTCATAGCATAGGCAATGTCTGGCCTACTGCATACCATTGCATACATGAGACTGCCTACCGCACTTGCATAAGGCACTGCTGCCATTGCTGCTTCGGCAGGCCCTGCCGCAGGGCAGTCCGAAATAGAAAGCTTCATATGCTGCCCAAGGGGAGTTGAAAGACTCTTAGCTTCATACATGTTGAATCTTTTCAGCACCTTCATAATGTAATCTTGTTGAGATAAGACTAGGGAACCCTCCTTTCTATTCCTAACAATATCCATGCCAATAATCCTCTTCGCTTCGCCTAAATCCTTCATCTCAAACTCTGCCTTCAGTAATCTTTTCAATGCCTCCACCTCGACCTTTGATTTTGAAGTAATGAGCATGTCATCCACGTATAGGAGAAGGTAAGTGATCACAGCCCCTGCATTGATCTTCATGTACACACAACAATCGTATTTGCTTCGCACAAATCCAATTACCATCATGTAACTATCAAACCTTCGGTACCACTGCCTTGGACTCTGCCTTAAGCCATATAATGACTTCTTTAACAAACACACCTTGTTTTCATCTCCAGCACCATCCACGCCTTCGGGTATCTTCATGTAGATTTTCTCCTCCAATTCTCCATGAAGGAATGCGGTCTTCACGTCCATTTGTTGTAGCTCAAGGTCATATTGGGCAACAATAGCCAAAAGGATTCTAATAGTGCAATGCTTTACCACCGGAGAGAAAATCTCATTGAAATCTACTCCCTCCCTCTGAGTGAACCCCTTTGCTACAAGCCTTGCCTTGAATCTCACATTAGATCCAGAAGACTCCACCTTTTTCTTGTAGATCCACTTGCACCCTACTACGCGCTGCCTTTCCGGTTTTTGGACAATGCTCCATGTGTTGTTCTTTTCCAAGGACTGTATCTCTTCCTCCATAGCAACCAACCAATTCTCCTTCTCTGAGCAGCTGATCGCATCCGAATAGCATGACGGTTCATAGCTATCCACTCCCTCTGCCACCATAAGGGCATAAGAAACAATATCAGCTTGTGCAAACCTCTTTGGTGGGTGAATGACTCTCCTCTCTCTATCTCTTGCCAACTGATATCCTCCCAAATCAGTTTCATGTTGATCCATATCAACATGGAAATCGTTGCTACGATTTTCTTTATGGCAGTCGCTGCCGCAGGTGTTGGAGTTGTGTACTTAATGTCTAGATTTAAGTACCGGTAAACTCCCGGTCATGGCATTTAACCTATTTAATTAATAAACAATTATTTGCAATTAATTAATTATGCAAAATATAGTCCTAGATTTTATACGTTGTAGTTAGTATGGTGCGCATGGGCGCACAGAAGATCATACTATCGGTTACTCGTATTTAATCAAACAGTTGCTCACGACCTAGATGGACACGGACCAATCCATCGGTATAGTCGTTGTGTGAGAGAGAAAATAATTTGTCTTAATTATTTTATCACACTTGTACACTTGGTGTATTGGGCGGATCAGCTTGAGATTTATTGATTAGGATTGCCTTGGATAATCAATTTAAATCTCAGAGTATTTTATTCTTAATCCCCGATATTATTGCGGGTGTGTATATCTAATATAAGTGACTTTGATTTTCCAAAGGAATTAACCGATTTAATTATTGGGTTAATTACCGGTTGAGTTGGGTCACTATATTTTATATACGACATGCCGTGAATACTTGACGGGAAAGTGTATCCCGTAAGGGTTGATAATATCCCCGAGATGAGTTCATAAGGAATTATTATGTAAACCCTGCAGGTGGATTTAATCCGCATAATAATAAAGGTTGAACGGTACTAGTCTCGGATATAAGATATGAATATTATTTATTGAGCAATAAATAAATTTATTCATGGATATTTAAATCTTAAATACACGGAATAAATAATACTAAGATGGAGAAATATTATTTGATATAATATGGAATAATATTGGGAGTGCAATTTTATTTATATAGTGGAAAATAAATAAAATTAATATTGATAAGAATTAATGGATTTGGGTTGGACCCAATTTAATTTTCAATATTGGAAGCCCAATATTTATTCTCCTTATGATCCCCTACGTAGCCTATATAAGCACTACATGGTCTTCACTTTTCACAACCTAAGTTACGCCAATCATAAAGTCTTGGAGAGTGAGGAAGATCCATAGGAGTTCGATAGATCGTCGCCCACACGACGTTCGGACGAAGTGCGAGGAATACGTAGGAAGATCACAAGGTCGTCAACAAGATTCGTTTCTCCGTACAACGAATCGAGGTAATAATCGAGAACCCCCTCTTTGATTATTTGTGTTGTTTAATCGTGATATGTACATGAACAAGACGATCCGGGAAAGCGTCGAGACCGGGATACGGGGATCTCGCGATCCCCGTCGGGATCGAGAGGGGCGGCCGAACCCTAGGGTTCGACCGCCGGTACCGCGCGACGCAAGGGGAGCCCCGGCTGGACGCCGGGGCACGCGATCGACTCCGGTCGATCACCGGGGTGCCACGGGCTGGTGCCGTGGCGGACCCCAGCCCCCTCATCGGAGGCGCGTGGCGCGAGGTCCCTCGGCCGGAGCCGAGGGGTGCGATCGATCCTCGGATCGATCGCGGGTCGCTGCGGGGATGACCCGCAGCTGCCTCGTGCGCGCTACGGGTGTTCCCGTAGCAGACGCGCACGGGGCTGACCCCTCGCGAGCAGCGAGTCCACGACTCGCTGCGGGGCTGCTACGAGCAGCCCCGGGGATGCCTCGCGCATCCCCAGCGATCGTCCGAGGATGATCGCGAGCCCCTCGCGGGGGCTCGGCTGGGCGCACGCAGCCTTCGGGCTTCGCTGGGCGTTCGGTCGGGCCCCGGCTCGTGAGGTGGTTCGCGTTCGTGGATCCGACTCGTGGGGGACTTCGGCTGGGGGCGGGCTGCGTGTCTTCGGGCGCGTAGTCTCCAAAGGTCGGACTCCTGCGGATGAGTCGGGGATCCAATCTTCGGTGATCGAGGGTTTTTGATCGGGTTATCGGTTCCGCAATTTTTGATAGCCCGGGACATCGAATCCCAGCAATTGGTATCAGAGCGATTGGTTTCGTGTTCATGTATATGTTCGATTATTGTTCTACCTTGCAGGATTTCCGGCTATCATGGTTGGATTTAATTAATTGTTTTTTTTAATTAATTATCATGATTATTAAACTCTCGGACATGTCGAGATTCGTTTTTGTGTGGTTGAATTTTTGTAATAGTAAAAATTCGGGGGTTGACCGAATTTAGGATTTATTATTACGCACTTTATTTTCCGGAAAATGTATAGGGTCGATTTCATGTATAGAATCGATACCGGAATTGTAATTTAATTTTTTTGTAAATTATTTACGTTGGTTCGATGATGAGACGATCGCCGGAAGACGAAGAAGTGACGAAGAGAGTAGGGCTTGGGATCGATCCCATGATGGTGATCGACCCATGGCCTAGCCGGCGTGGCTAGGCGGCGGCGGCGCTCCTCCCCGAGTGGCCGGCCGATCCATAAGGTGGTGGTGGTATGGGGATCTCCCAACTCATGCCACTTCTACCGATATTTGCTTTCCTAATTAATTCGGATTTTTCCTATTTGATTGTTCTCCTTTTGGAAACTCTCATGGATTAGGAAAAGAATTAATTTAAATTAATTTTATTTCTATTGATTTATTTCATTCATGGAATTATTCATAGATTAGAAATTTAAATTAATTTAGTACTAAATTTATTTTTCTTATTTGATTATTCCTACTCATGGGAATATTCATGGATTATGAATAAAAATAAATTTGGAAAGTAGTGAGTCCTAATTTATTTTATTTCCTTGTTCTATTATAGATGTCTTCTAGAATATTCCAATTTTACTTGGATAGATTATTCTAGAGATTTAATAGAACTAGATAGGAAAATAAATAAATAAAAATATTAATAATATTTAATTTTATTTTTTATATATTCAATTGACTTAATTTTCGAATTAAGTAACTTTTGGATTAATTGAAAATAAATAGATTTAAATGTTGGAAATTAATATTCTCGTCACATGGAGCATTCAAGAAACGAAGACTGAAGACTAGAGGATGCATATGAAGATAAAGCCATGATAGTTGGGAAAATAATTTCTCTAGCATTATTTTGACTATGTGATCTATGTGCTTTATTGCTTTCATGCATGCTATATGTGTTTATTTTATGCACTAGATAGCGTATCCCTTTATCGTAAAAAGCTAAGTGGGAGAGGGGATGGAAACATTCCCATGGTCTCCATCACTGTTCTCTTGGTGACTTTTATGGACTTTCGAAGTTCATATAGACAAGTCATTGGAGGAGAATTCTTGTAATTCCTCTTACAAGAAACATTGATCAAGTTTATCAAACAATGCCTAATTTGTCTTTCTGAAACTGACTTCAAGTCGACTCATTCTCACCCCGGGGAGTGGAATGGAGCCAGAGCCACTTGGTCATGTGGATGACACAAATTAGAGACCTTCGTGCCATTCTTTTATAGGTGGGTCGATTGTCTGCTCGGCTCCCTCATTTATGAGAGATAGGGTCGCTCGCATGGTGAATCACTGGTTAGAAACTTCGAGTTTCACTTATGATTCTCCGAGTCTTGATTTACGAAATCGAATGGATCTTGTAATTGGGAGTCAATTATAAAAATCTCTTGGTGTAGTAAACGTCCACACCACGTGGCTTGCTATACTGACGGATTTTGGATTAATTGATGTAGACAGTTATAAGTAATTGTGAAGAGTTGTGAAATTGTCGTAAACGTCCACACCACGTGGCTTGCGGTGACGTAGCAATTCCAAGCGATGTACTTTAGTGCTGAGTGATGGTTTACACTTAGATACGCGTCATAGTATTCTTCCCCACGAAGTTGATGGAGTTATATTCTAAATGTCTAGTTTAGTGACAATATGGAACTCCTTATCTGTGTTTTATTATCTATTAATCAAACAGTCTGCATTTTTGTTTATTATAACTCTGTGCTCTATAGTCCTAGATATATACGTTGTAGACAGTATGGCGTGAGGAGACACGCAGAAGATCATACTGTCGGTTACTCGTATATTATCGAACAGTGGCTTACGACTTAGATGGACAGGGACAATCCATCGGTACGTCGTTGTGTGACTGGTAGATAGTCGGTCTTGACTATCATGTTACACTCGTACACTTGGTGTATTTGAGCAGGACCACGGGAGGGCGTTCGATTTATACTAATCGACGAAATCGAACTAGACCTCAGAATTACGGATATACGAATTCTTAATCCCTATATAATTATAGGTGCGTATGTCCAATTCTCGGTTCTTTAACTTGCCAATGAGTGAGACTATTTGATTAGTCGAGATACTCGGTAAATTGGGAATCGGAATTGTACACACGGCATGCTATAGATTATAGACAGGAAACCGTGTCCCGTTTATCGGGTTGATGACGTCCCCGAGATGAGCTCATAAAGTTTATCATGTAAACCCTGCAGGTGGATTTGTTCCACATGATAATAAGGATGAGTGGTACTAGTCTCGGATAATAAGAAACGAATTAATTTAATTATTAGTAATTAAATAAATTCGTGGACGTTCGATATCTTAAACACGGGGAAAGTCGTATATGTAATTTCGGCGGATTTATTATTGTTGAAATAATATTAAAATTAATTTCGGGAATTCAATTATTATTTTATAGTGGAGTTAATAATAATTAAAATTGAAATCGATTAATTAAGGAATTGCTTTTACGTATTCCAAGTTAATTAATATTTCAATTTAGCCCTTAATTAATTTATCCTTAGGTCCCTAACGTAGCTCTATTTAAACCCCCTCCCTTACCCTCTCTAAACCTAACATTCGCCGCAATTCTCATTTTTCATCTGAGAATAATTATTTTGCTTAGCGCAAAAATATTTTTCTCTGTGTGAAAAATAGAGTTAACGCAATTATAATTTTTATTCTCTCATTGAGAATAATTATACCGTGGTTGAGAAAGAGAGAGTATAGACGGGAGAACTCCAGCGGATCGTTGCCCACACAGCGGTTGGAGACGAGGTCAGAGAATACGTTAGAAGCTCTAAGGTCTCAACAATCGACCGATAAGGTATGAGATCGGAACTTTCAATTCCGCATTTATTCGATCTCAATTTCCTCGTTGAACATACATGAAGGTAGATCGGTTCCCGTGGCTTGGATGTGATATTCTCGGACTGCTGGGAGGTTTCTGACCTCCGGCGTGGCAGTCGGATCGAGAAAATCGCGTCGGAACAGCCGGAACGGGCGAACGGGGTCGCTGTTCGCAGCGACGAGGCGCCCGCCTGAGGGGCAAGCGCCCGCTCGCGACAGGCAGCAGGCGCTCGCTTGGGCAGCAGGCGCTCGCTTGCCCTGCTGCGCGAGCGCTCGCTTGGTAGGCAAGCGGCCGCTTGCTCCGGGCAGATCGCGAGCCGCGGCTTCGGCTGCGGCGGACGCGCGATCTCTTGGGCGGGCGGCCATGGCTGTCTAAGGGTGACCTCCAGAAGTCGATTGGGGACGTCCGGATGTTCGATGGTTCGAACGGACGTGTCCCGGGTAGTCGATTTCCATCAGAAGTTACGCTATGATTGATGTATGACCGAAGAAAAACTAATTGCTAAATCATTTGGGTGGGTAAACGTCCACACCACGTGGCTTGCTTTACCTGATGGGATTTTAGACGCAATTAGTAATTTAATGATGTTATTTGAGGGAGATAACATCGGACATTAAATTGATTGTTTGTTTACATGTGCTTATAGGTTTAGAGAATAGCTATGAATCCACTTTCTGTGATACTCAAGGAACATAAACTCACTGTTCCCAATTACATTGATTGGAAGAGAAATTTGGACATTGTCCTGACTGCTGAAGAGTACAAGTTTGTACTCTATGAGCAATGCCCTGCTGAACCCACGGCCGCCTCAACTGATGAGGAAAAAGAAGCATATCGGAAGTGGAAAAAGGCTGATGAAATGGCTAGGTGCTATATTTTGGCTTCCATGTCAAATGTACTCCAAACCCAACATGAGCCGATGAACACTGCCGAGGATATGTTATTTAACCTCAAGGAGATGTTTGGGCATCATGACCGTGCGGGGAGGCAAGAAGCCATGAGAGTCCTCAAGTCAACTACTCAGTCTGAAGGAACGCCTGTCGAGGAGCACGTTCTCAAGATGATGAGTCTGTTGAATGAATTGGAAGTCCTAGGAGCTATGATTGATGGTGAGACGCAAGTCGACATCATACTCCAGTCTCTGACCCCTAGTTTTGAGCAGTTTCGTATGAGCTATAATATGGGTAAACTATCTTATACTCTTGCGCAACTCCTGACTGAACTGAAGGCGGCAGAGGGGATCTACAAGAAGGGCAAGTCTCAAGCGCTTGTAACTACCAAGCCCAAAAGCTTGAAAGCTATTGGAGGTAGGGGCAAGAAAAGGAAGCAAGCCATAAAACCCAGTGGTGCCAAGAGGAATGGACCACGAGTGGGGGCTAGTAAGCCAAAGGGCTTATGCTTCCGATGCAAGAAGTCTGGACACTGGAAGTCTGAATGTCCTCTCAGAGGTACGAATTTTTCTTTAGTCGTAAAAACATAGTCAGCGGTATTATCTACCAGAATTCTGGTGTGTAGATATGGAACCACTGACGGTATGTGCATTTCTTTAAATGCAGGGGTTCCAGAAAACCCGGCGACTTAGACAAGAAGAGTTCGAGTCTACATGGGCGAAGCTGTTGGGGTAGCAGCGGTTGTAGTGGAAGACATTTATCTGTTTTAAGTTTTCATTTCAGTTATTGCTTATGTACCCCTTTATTTTGAAAAAGAACTTCGTTCTGGTTTTCTTTATTATTAATGGATATTTTATTTCTTTAATCATTTGATGGTTTGGATAAGAAATAATGGTGATATCTATTATGGTACATTAGATAGCAATATGTGAATGATGAATCCTTAGTCTACCACGATGCAACAAACCGTTATGTATAACTTGTTTTACTTATTAGATGTATTTCTCTTATTAATCATTATACTTGTGAATTCTTGAACTTGGTAGTATCTATTCAAAAGGGATTCAAAAGGTCGAAATTGATTTGATCAATTATAGTTGGAGGAATGGACCTCCCGACCTAAGAATCAAACTTGAAAGATGATACAACTAAGTCAACCTTTCTGGATAAAGGATGGAATTCGGACAAGTATAGAAAATGATTTGTGATTAATGCGGTATGTGTGATTAGAAAGGCACGAGTCATTCTTTCAAGAATACTCGAAGATGGATTAGAATACTTGATGAGCCATAAGAGCGGAGTGTTTTCAACACAAAGCCATTATGGGGAACCTTCAAAGTATATCCATTGGGAGCCTGCGACTTGTTCGCGGAGGCTATCACCTATCTAAATAACACATAGCATAAATCAAAGATTGAGATTAAGTCTCAAGCGACTACACCATACACTGATGTGTAGACATGGTGTGTCAGGAATAAGAAATGGGATTCTAATAGTAAAAGGACAAGTTTGTTCGGAACTACCTATGTTCTATGGATATTTCTGGATACAACGGCACATTCGATGTGGTTGTAGAATATCCTAGAAGAACAAGTAATTGTATGTTCAATAGTACTACGAACCAGAAGGGTGTCCTCACCCGGTTCTTAGAGGAAGACTATTAGATGAACTACAATGCCCTAAATGACAAAGTACCTTAAAAGATGAGGAAAGGAAAGACTGAGAACCAGCCTGACCGAGTAGTGATACACCACTAACTGCACCTAATGTTATTACTGTTATACACCGGAACGCCATTGCAGTGGGAGGTTGTTAAGCAACCAGAGATGTTCATAAGACTGGAGAAGTTTTGAACTCTGGATCTAGTATACATGAAATCGATCCCTAGATCTGCATAGGAATTTGCGAGGAAGGTGTGTTAGAGACGTAATGGAAACAAAGGTGGTGTTTCTCGGAATTTTGTGTAGATAACACTTCATCGTTGGCAACAATGTAAAAGTGTTGTCAGACATAAAATAGAGGTTGTCTAAATAAATCGAGATTTAAGATTAAGATGAAGTTGGATCATGTTCTTAGAAATCTTTCGATCTCTAGATAAGAACATTTGTACTTCTCTTAAGATATCTTATACGATTATGGTTTGTTTTAAACATGCACAATTCTGAGAAAGGTTATTGGCTTTCGGGAACAGAATGCAACTATCTAAGGTATGTGTCTTGAACACATGAAGGAGATAGATATAGACAAAGCAGTTATCTACACCTTGAGTGTAGAGGGCTTTGTAAATGCGGTGTTATAAAACAAGAACCTGATATCAACTATGCGGTTAGCGTAGTGGGAGGATATCAAAGTAATCTGGATAAGAAATATTCGAACGCTGTAAAGTACTTGCAAGTACTGGAATACTAGCAATACGAAATCTTCTTAGATTACAGTTTCTCAGATCAAAAATCGGAGAAAGACCAGTGTAAGTCGATATCAGGCTATGTGTTCACTTTTAGAAGAGGTGGAACCTAAGGATGAAAGAGTGATAAGCGTTATGCTTCTCGGACTCTATCATAAACCGAATAGCAGCCTCAGAGGCAGCGGAAGTTTTGGTTAGGTTCCGGAATGACCTCTGAACTTGGATATGATTCTTGGTTCACCAAAGGCTATGTACATAGCGGTGCGTGGAGAACTTGAAGAAGTCATAAGTTCGAAAAGTGATGATAACACATAGAGCCAGTACCACCTGATACGAGTCATCGTCAAGGAGACGACGCAGTAGTCACCAAGATAACTTCAGAGCGGCAACCTAGATTGCTCATTCACATAATACTTCTGGGAAGTATAACTTAAGCACGTGATGAGTATGGGAGTCGGGAGTTTGGAGGAAATGACTAGACCTTAGTACAAGTGGGAGATTGTTGGAGTTGTGTACTTAATGTCTAGATTTAAGTACCGGTAAACTCCCGGTCATGGCATTTAACCTATTTAATTAATAAACAATTATTTGCAATTAATTAATTATGCAAAATATAGTCCTGGATTTTATACGTTGTAGTTAGTATAGTGCGCATGGGCGCACAGAAGATCATACTATCGGTTACTCGTATTTAATCAAACAGTTGCTCACGACCTAGATGGACACGGACCAATCCATCGGTATAGTCGTTGTGTGAGAGAGAAAATAATTTATCTTAATTATTTTATCACACTTGTACACTTGGTGTATTGGGCGGATCAGCTTGAGATTTATTGATTAGGATTGCCTTGGATAATCAATTTAAATCTCGGAGTATTTTATTCTTAATCCCCGATATTATTGCGGGTGTGTATATTTAATACTAGAGACTTTGATTTTCCAAAGGAATTAACCGATTTAATTATTGGGTTAATTACCGGTAAAATTGGGTCGCTATATTTTATATATGACATGCCGTGAATACTTGACGGGAAAGTGTATCCCGGAAGGGTTGATAATATCCCCGAGATGAGTTCATAAGGAATTATTGTGTAAACCTCATGAGTGGATTCGTTCTGCACAATAATAAAGGTTGAACGGTACTAGTCTCGGATATAAGATATGAATATTATTTATTGAGCAATAAATAAATTTATTCATGGATATTTAAATCTTAAATACACGGAATAAATAATATTAAGATGGAGAAATATTATTTGATATAATATGGAATAATATTGGGAGTGCAATTTTATTTATATAGTGGAAAATAAATAAAATTAATATTGATAAGAATTAATGGATTTGGGTTGGACCCAATTTAATTTTCAATATTGGAAGCCCAATATTTATTCTCCTTATGATCCCCTACGTAGCCTATATAAGCACTACATGGTCTTCACTTTTCACAACCTAAGTTACGCCAATCATAATGTCTTGGAGAGTGAGGAAGATCCATAGGAGTTCGATAGATCGTCGCCCACACGACGTTCGGACGAAGTGCGAGGAATAAGTAGGAAGATCACAAGGTCGTCAACAAGATTCGTTTCTCCGTACAACGAATCGAGGTAATAATCGAGAACCCCCTCTTTGATTATTTGTGTTGTTTAATCGTGATATGTACATGAACAAGACGATCCGGGAAAGCGTCGAGACCGGGATACGGGGATCTCGCGATCCCCGTCGGGATCGAGAGGGGCGGCCGAACCCTAGGGTTCGACCGCCGGTACCGCGCGACGCAAGGGGAGCCCCGGCTGGACGCCGGGGCACGCGATCGACTCCGGTCGATCGCCGGGGTGCCACGGGCTGGTGCCGTGGCGGACCCCAGCCCCCTCGTCGGAGGCGCGTGGCGCGAGGGCCCTCGGCCGGAGCCGAGGGGTGCGATCGATCCTCGGATCGATCGCGGGTCGCTGCGGGGATGACCCACAGCTGCCTCGTGCGCGCTACGGGTGTTCCCGTAGCAGACGCGCACGGGGCTGACCCCTCGCGAGCAGCGAGTCCACGACTCACTGCGGGGCTGCTACGAGCAGCCCCGGGGATGCCTCGCGCATCCCCAGCGATCGTCCGAGGACGATCGCGAGCCCCTCGCGGGGGCTCGGCTGGGCGCACGCAGCCTTCGGGCTTCGCTGGGCGTTCGGTCGGGCCCCGGCTCGTGAGGTGGTTCGCGTTCGTGGATCCGACTCGTGGGGGACTTCGGCTGGGGGCGGGCTGCGTGTCTTCGGGCGCGTAGTCTCCAAAGGTCGGACTCCTGCGGATGAGTCGGGGATCCAATCTTCGGTGATCGAGGGTTTTTGATCGGGTTATCGGTTCCGCAATTTTTGATAGCCCGGGACATCGAATCCCAGCAGCAGGCTGAACCGCTGCCACTGCCTTCAGCGCTGCCTTCGTCTTCAGCGATGTTTTGATCATCGTGACGCCTTCCAAACAATTCTAATTCAACTTGAGACTTCTCAGATTGCTTAAGTTCAGTTTGGAATGGCATTGAGCTCTCATCGAACACAACATCTCTACTAATGAAACACTTCTGCTGCCCTGGCTCAATGCACCATAGCTTGTACCCTTTGACGCCTTTTGGATAGCCTAGGAACACACATCTAAGAGCCCTAGCTTCCAACTTGTCACCTTTATGGTGAGCGAAACACAAGCTACCAAATACCCGCAAAGATTTAAAGTCTGGCGCTGCCCCTGCCCAAACCTCCTGCGGTGTTTTTGAAGAGAGTGCCGCAGTAGGACTTCTATTGATCAAGTAGGCTGCGGTAGTCACTGCCTCGCCCCAGAAACTCCTAGGCAGGCCCGAACTCAATAGCATACACCGCACTCTATCCAGCAGTGTCCTATTCATTCTTTCGGCAACCCCATTTTGCTGTGGAGTGCCTGCCACCGTCTTATGCCTCGCAATGCCTTGATTCCTGCAGAAAGCGTTGAACTCCTCGGATAGAAACTCCAAGCCAGTATCAGTCCTTAGATTCTTCACCTTCTTGCCTGACTGCCTCTCCACTTCCAGAAGCCACTCCTTGAATTTTTCAAAGGCTTCTGACTTTGCTTTCAAAAGCATAATCCAGACTTTTCTGGAATAATCATCGATGATGGATAAGAAATACTTTCCACCACCTTTTGTCTCCGTTCTAGATGGACCCCAGAGGTCGGAATGAATGTAATCAAGGCAGCCCTTGGTTGTGTGCCTCCCAGTGCCAAAGCTTGCCCTTGAAGCCTTGCCTAGGGCACAATGAGGGCAAAATTCGAGCTTGCTTATCTTATCACTTGAGAATGCCCCTTGCTTTGCTAGCTCCAGCAGCCCTTTCTCTCCAAGATGTCCAAGCCTTTTGTGAAGGTTTTCGATGTCGATCCAATCGCTCGATTACCTTGTTCGTGTGTGCGGAAGCGTGTAAAACAATAGAACACGAACAACATGAAGATCTAGGCACACATTATATGTATAGACACGTTTATATATATACATCCAATATATATATATAGGGATTAACGAGAACACTTACAACCGGTGTAGCGTGCCTCGTTGATGTTGATGAAGGTGGTGTTGAGTCGATTGAACCACCTTCATGGATCAGTCACTAGATGCTCTCCTTGTGAATGACCTCGTCACTCTTCTTGTCTAGATCGCCCGGATGTTGAAGCCGCACAAATGGCCCGGCCTCTACGTGTTGCACACGAACCCGGATGATGAACATGCTTGTGGCTTGTAAAGACGCCTCTCCAAGAGCTCTTTTCTCTATCTTTTTGTGTGGAATTTCGTGGGTGATGTTCAAGTGTCATGAAAAATCAGATTTTCATGTCTTTATTCATCTCCATTAACCACTCCATGTAACCCCCCCCCCCCCCCCCCATTATGTGCATCATAATGCACAAGTAATGGTGGTTAATGGGGAGATGAAAGGACACTTCCACCTAATCATGCCAAATCATGATATGTGGTCCCATTTGCTTGTGTGGCATGCCATGTCACACTATGTGACATGCATTCCATGCAAGCCATGCATCCCATGCATGTATAATTCCACGTAAATATTGATTCTAAATCAATATTATTATCAAGCAACGTATATCAACATCGAGTCCGTGTGTGACCCTGTAGGTTTGATTATCGATCAATATTATATTGTTCCCAACAATTAATATTATCGACTAATCATTTAACATCCATAGACGACCTTATGACTTTATCGATTGCACACATAGGATCGAAGGACATATCCCAACAATCTCCCACTTGGCCTTCAGAGCCAGTGTGCTGCCAATTTCCTGTTGTCACTTTATGTCTAAGTTTGAACTTGAGGCAAGACTTGAGTCATCCTCAATCGGTTCAAACCTTTCTTGGACTATGAGACAGACTGTAAAACCAGATTTATCACTATGATACGAATCTGGACGTGGCCACGTATTTTCCACAATCTCGACTCTCCAAGTGGCCGGTAAGACATATATCTCATTATAAAAATGGAGGACAATCCCATCTTGTCAATCCAAGCTCTCCCACTTGCTTCCTGATATACCCAATAACAAGTTTTATAACCTCCTTTTACGAAAGGCGTTTACTTGTATCAAAGTATACCATTTCACAATGGAGTCACTCTGGACTACTCAGGTCAGAGGAAATTGCTCGACAGTCAATGAAATAGTATTATGACTCGAAATCTCAAATACTATTCCAGTCGGGTCTGTTCGATCATTAGCTCCCAGCTAATATCTATGTAATTGTACTTGATGTCCCACATCACTAGCCCATGAAGCAGCGCTATAGTACACATTACAATCTAGTTCATTGTATTATCGGTTTGTCCGTACTCGATTATACGAACCAGGAACAACTATATGATTCAAGTATATCAGTTCAACCATTGGGACTTCATTATGCGGTAAGTCGACCTCATAACCCAATTGATATCACTTAATCATTTGGACAATTCATATAAATTAAACCCTATTTATATGAAGAAATATGTATTTTACATATGAGTGAATGTTTACTTAATCTCCAAAAGTATCTAATACAGTAATAGAAATCACAACCCATCTCTAAGATGTCTGATCTCTATTGCAGTCGTGAAAGCCTCAAGCTTAAACTGCTGAAGAGGTTTAGAAAGCGGGTTTGCAACCTTACCAAAAGTTGCAACTTTATTATCTCGATGTCTCCACAAAACTATCTCCCAGATAATGTGGAACTTCCTGAGCACCAGTTTTAGACTTGTGGTGCTTTCTAGCTCATTGGCTTGCGCGATAACTCTACTATAAATAGAGAATTATCGGATGGGCTGAGCCAGCTACGCCACCTAGTTCATTCAAGAACTTTCAAATCTTAACTGTCAACATTACTGCATCCAATGCAATACTGTGCTCAACTTCTGTAGTTTAATCAGCTATATTGCATTGCATGGAACTATTCCAGCAAATTTCACCTCTAACCAGACAAAAGATATAACCAGATTAAAATCGGAAATTATCTTAGTCTGTTTTGAAGTTAGCATTCAAGCAGCTTGTTAATATCAACTCTTTTTGTCTTCCAAAGACAACAAAATATTCTTTAGTCCATCTAAGGTACATAAGAATATTATTGGCCGCAGTCTAATGCGCCTCACCTGGATTTCCTTGAAACTGACTCGTCATGCTCAAAGCATACGATACGTCCGGTCGTGTACATATCATGGCGTACATTATAGACCCTATTGCCGAAGCATAAGGAATGTTTTCCATCCTCTTTTGCTCATCAAGTCCCGTAGGGCCTTGCATCCTGCTAAGAGATGTGCCATGACTCATTGGAATGAGACCCTTTTTGGCGTCTTTCATTCTGAACTTATCAAGTACCTTATCAATATAGGTCACTTGACTAAGTCCAAACATCATTTTCGATCTGTTCCGACAGATCTTGATGCCCAATAT
Organism: Euphrasia confusa; assembly: GCA_954870475.1. Taxonomy (NCBI): domain Eukaryota; kingdom Viridiplantae; phylum Streptophyta; class Magnoliopsida; order Lamiales; family Orobanchaceae; genus Euphrasia; species Euphrasia confusa. Next base: position 24,953,405 of record OX940961.1, read on the forward strand.
GTACTGTGCTTCTCCAAGATCCTTTATTGAAAACAATTTCTTTAATAGAATTAAGCATAGAAACATTGTTTCCAATAAGGAGTATGTCATTGACATACAACACAATGTATACAACGTAACTCCCACTGTTCTTCTTGTAAAACAAGATTCTTACGAGTTCCTCTGAAATCCAAAACCCAGTATGGATTCATTGAACTGAAGACTGCTACTCCGATATGCTTTGCTTTATTCCATAAATGGAATTATAAGATTGCATAATTTCTCAGCCTTATTAGGATCGATAAAACTCTTTGCTGTGTCAAAACACATTCTCTTCTAGAATCCAATTCAAGAAGTTAGTTTTAACATCCAATATTACCATAACTCATTATCAAGATGAGTAGCAATGGCTAAGATAATCTGAATGATTTAATCAAAGCAACTGGTGAAAGTTTTTCCATAATCCACCTCGTGAATAAAACTTTTACCATCAAACTTGCTTTGAAAACCCTAGGTTTTCCATCTGCCTGTTTAGATCTTAAAGATCTATTAGCATTCATTGGGTTTAACCCCGTGATGCAAATATATCAAGTTCCAAACTTGATTATCAGATATTGATATCATCTCAGATTTCATGGCACCATGCCAATTTTCAGTAGCTGGACTCATCATAGCTTGGAATTAGGTCGAAGGTTCACCGCTTTCCAAAAGCATGAATTCATATCTCTCATTGGTCACAATATCTAAGTATTTGAATAATAGAGATAGATTTATGCCTTTCAGACCTACGAGGGCTGGTATGGCTTCCAAAACCATAAGAATACTCTCAACCCAGTCTTGAGTATTCATCATTGGTTGTTTCACTTGAACCTCGTTCAAGACAACCGAGCTCCCACTGAATTTCTAGGAAAGATAACTCTTTTCAAGAAAATCACTATCTCGAGCAACAAAATATTGTTCTCAAATAGATCGTAGAAGTTGTACCCTCGAGTTTCTTATGGACATACCATAAGGAAACTTTTATCCCATTTGAGTTCAAGCTCTATAGAGATAAATCTCGTCAGAGAAGCTTTTAGAACCTCAAATTTTGATGAAAACAATTTAGGGACCCTCCCTTTCCATACCTAGTATGGTGTCTTATCAACAGCTTTTGACAGCGTACTATTCAGTGTATAAGTTGAAGTCAAGAATTATGTGTTCCCAAAAGAGACCAGTAGTTCATTTAGACCTCTCATCGAATGGTCGAACTATATCTAATATAGTTTGTTTTCTCTTTTCCAAAACATAACCTTCATGTGCTTGTGAACTGATAGGTTCCACATACATCAGTATGGATCATCCCTAATTAATCACTCACATGTTCTCCTTTCTCCAAGAAAGATGACATTGTTATCTTTGTCCATCAAACATCATTCACATGTATCAAATGACTCCAAGTCAAATGATTCTAGAATGCCTTCTAAAAGAAGATTCGTTGCATGTTTAGATTTTGATCTAATCAACAATGTTACAATTATGTCTCATTGAGACTTATTCGATTCGGCCTTTGGTGTTAATGTTATATATGATTTGTTGAGTTTAAAGTATAAATAAATAATGTAATAATCGTACCAAAACAAAGAATAGTTCACAATTAAAATAGTTATCAAACTATTTAAATAGTGAAAAACTAATCCATCAGTATCCAATACCGAACCAATATTCATTGTTTATTTAAGGTACGAAAAAATACATAGTTATAATACTAAAACAAGGCCCTAAGGCAAAACAACATCATATGATCATACGGCTAATGCAGCGACCTTCGCTCTATTTCTCGCCCGTAGATCGACATCTCTACTCACCAAACTTATACTTCTATGTAGTTCATTCCACATACAAATGTGAGAATTGGCATCCAATACCCAAGAAGTAAAATTTGCGAAATTTAATGTTTATAACATTAACACCTGAAGATGAAGCAACCCCGTTCTTAACATCTTCTTTGAACTTTGGGCAAATTCAATTATTCCCAATAATTGAGTCTCATTCAAATTTCCCATTCAAATATATCACAATATCAAAACGTGATAAATCGTAAGTGAAAACTCGAAGTTTTCTAACCAGCGATATTATCATGCAATTGAAGCCCTATCTCTCATAAAATATGAGGGAGCCAACCAGACAATCGTTTCACGCCATCCAATGGCTCGAAAGTCTCTAATTTGTGTCATTGATGAACTTAAGTGTTTTGGATTAGATCACTCCCCGAGGTGAAAATAATCCTAACTTTAGAATCCATCATATGAAAGACAAATTAGGCATTTATTTTGAAATTGAATAAAATATGAACTTCTACATATTTGCAAGTAGTGTCCAACACCTTTGCAGTAGACGCATTCAGATTCCCTAGGAACCCTAGTAGCCTTCTTGCCCATGCTCTTTTGAATACCTCATCCCTTATTAGAATATCCCTCTCAGGGTCCCTTTTTAATTCACGACTCATCATCTTAAAAACAAATTAGGAGATCACTTAAAGCAAATAATCCAATCATTTGCTGCACATGTGGTCCCTATAGGCCTCTCTTATTCAGCTTAGCTGAAGCGATGACCCTGGTCATTCAGAACTGCTCAATCTTAGCATATTCCCCGAACATGCTATTGAGTTGTTCAATGATATCTTAGGATGTGGTTATTTAACACATTTTCATTATCTTCGTATTTGAGGACCATCCTCAAATTACGTTGTGAATCAAGAAAATTTATGTTGTTCAATTTTTCATAATCAAGAATTGAACCAAACTTGAATCGAGTTGAAATTAACATGATAAACTACAAAAGAAAGATAAATAAAGTATGTAAACATTCACAAAGCAGTAAACAAATAAGGTTTTCTAACAAGCTACTTATTTATTCCATTTTGTTCAATCGATATCTAATATCTTTGTTCCCTTGAACAAAACAATCCCAAGACCCTCATCTTGCAAATTCTTAAGTCGACTGAGTCCGCACTTAAGAAGTCCAAGATAGGTAGACATCCCATGTCAATGACATCTAATGTCACTCTCGGTCGATGAGAGTCCCATTCTCATCTCATGTCTCGATAGCCACGCCTGCAGTGGATCTATCGATGAGAAAACCAAACTCACGTGTAAAGGTCTAACCTTTACTCCCACTTATCCCAAGATAACAAGTAGTACCCCGCTGAGGCGGACCTACCAACTTATGATCGAGGGCTTAATGAGTGTGATGTTTTTTTTTTTTTGGACAAGACATTATACTCATTATTTGGGAACTTGCATGCATAGGTGTTTATATGTAAGTTGAACATTTATAACATAAAACATCCTATAACTAGCAAAGCAATTAAATACGTAATCGAAAGGCCCCTAGAACCTTACAACTCTCAAACGAAAAGATTAAAAGCAACAAAATAGACCTTGAACATCTTCTGGACTGGTCCGCGCCCGCCGATTTAGGTCAACCTTAGTCCGTACCCCAAAAACCACGAACGGCGCCCGCCGTTTCACAAACGGCGGTCGCCGAACACCACCGGCGGTCGCCATTTCCAAAATGGCGCCCGCCGAAAGGGTTCGGAAAAAATCTGCCCAAAAACATGGCTTTCGGCGGTCGCCGTTTTCAAAACGGCGCCCGCCGGAGCTCAAACGTTGACTGCCGTTTAGCTCCAGCAGCCCGGTTTGCTTCGTTTTGCTTCGTTTCGCTTCGTTACTTCTCGTTTTCGCCGGAGAGCCGAGATCCTCCATCGAACCATGGACTAAGTACATCGCTTACATGTAGTACAATACAAATATAATAGAAAAACCTATCTATTACAAATGATTCCAAGGGACGCAGCCCTCAAATACTACGGCCAATCGAAACGTAAAAAACGACGAAATCATTCACCCGACCACTAACGGTGGCCGGCCTTACATCTAATCACATAATCACAATAAAAAAAATAATCCAATTATGTTGATTTAACCTTCGTGTCCAACACAAATGTGTGCACGAGCCCTAGGCTCTGATACCAATTGAAGGTTTTCGATGTCGATCCAATCGCTCGATTACCTTGTTCGTGTGTGCGGAAGCGTGTAAAACAATAGAACACGAACAACATGAAGATCTAGGCACACATTATATGTATAGACACGTTTATATATATACATCCAATATATATATATAGGGATTAACGAGAACACTTACAACCGGTGTAGCGTGCCTCGTTGATGTTGATGAAGGTGGTGTTGAGTCGATTGAACCACCTTCATGGATCAGTCACTAGATGCTCTCCTTGTGAATGACCTCGTCACTCTTCTTGTCTAGATCGCCCGGATGTTGAAGCCGCACAAATGGCCCGGCCTCTACGTGTTGCACACGAACCCGGATGATGAACATGCTTGTGGCTTGTAAAGACGCCTCTCCAAGAGCTCTTTTCTCTATCTTTTTGTGTGGAATTTCGTGGGTGATGTTCAAGTGTCATGAAAAATCAGATTTTCATGTCTTTATTCATCTCCATTAACCACTCCATGTAACCCCCCCCCCCCCCCCCATTATGTGCATCATAATGCACAAGTAATGGTGGTTAATGGGGAGATGAAAGGACACTTCCACCTAATCATGCCAAATCATGATATGTGGTCCCATTTGCTTGTGTGGCATGCCATGTCACACTATGTGACATGCATTCCATGCAAGCCATGCATCCCATGCATGTATAATTCCACGTAAATATTGATTCTAAATCAATATTATTATCAAGCAACGTATATCAACATCGAGTCCGTGTGTGACCCTGTAGGTTTGATTATCGATCAATATTATATTGTTCCCAACAATTAATATTATCGACTAATCATTTAACATCCATAGACGACCTTATGACTTTATCGATTGCACACGTAGGATCGAAGGACATATCCCAACATTTTGTGCCATAGCAAGATCTTGTCACTAGATGTGACGGCAGACCCTGCCGCAGCCTCTGTCTTTCGCCCTGCCGTTGGTTCTGCCTTATTTCTTGAGGCTGCCGCATTACCTGCTGCTGCCACCGCAGCGCTGCCTACAACAGCCACTGCTTTGCCTTTCAAAAAATACAAGTCATTCCTTTTCTCTCCTTCTAGCACTATCGTGCTGCCTCTTTTCACTTGAAGGCATCCTCCACTAGAACAAAAGTTATATCCCGAGCTATCAAACTGGCCAAGGGAAATAAGGTTCCTCTTGAGCTCCGGGATATATCTCACCTTGGTTAGAAGCTTCACCGAGCCATTAACCAACTTCAAACGAATAGAGCCAATGCCCTCAACTTTGCAAGCTAGGTTATTTCCAAGAATGACCGAACCTCCATCAATCTCCTCAAAACCTTCAAACCACTGCCGCATGGGACTCATATGGAATGTGCAGCCCGAATCTAGAATCCACTCCGTCTCCTTTCTTGAAGTGACATTTAGGACTTCGGCATCGATAGTCGCTGTCCCTGCCTCCGCAACATCAGCATGATTGTTGCCCTGATCTGCTGCTGCTTTAAGAGGCGACAATCCCTCTTAAAGTGACCGGTTTTGTTACAATGATAACACCTTGCGTCACCACTGGATGATGCTTTGTTCTCACTCTTTTGGCCCTTCTTTTGATTCTTCTTCCTTTTGAAATTCTTGTTCACCGTTATCAATCCTTCGGCTGCGGCATGGTGATCCTTCTTGGAGTCTTTCTTTTGCTGCTCCTTAGTCTTTAAGGCAACTTGTACCTCCTCCAAAGTAAGAGCATGCTGCCTGCCGAGAATGATGGCATCCTTAAATTGATCGAGGGATGAAGGCAGAGATCCCAACAAGAGCAATGCTTGATCTTCCTCCTTCAACTTCTCATCAATATTCTCCAGGTCATCAAGAATCTTCACAAAGTCATCCATCTGATCCACGATGGATTTATCCGAGACCATCTTGAAGGCATACAACTTTTGCTTCAAGTACAATCGGTTTGCCAAGGATTTAGTAAGGTACAAACTCTCTAACTTCTGCCATAGGTCATAGGCAGTCGTCTCGTTTTTCACTTCCCTTAAAACCTTGTCTCCTAGATTCAGAAAAATCACAGCTCGTGCCATGTCTGATATCTCACCGATGTCACCTGAGGCAGACTCTACCGCAGAGCCTGCGGCACCCTTCTTGGCAGCTTCCTCTGCCTCATCCTTCTTGACCTCAGAACTCTTCCCCTTGCCTTTTCCAGCCCCTGTATGGCTGCCCGGTGGCAGTAGCGCTGCCGCCAATCCTTGTTGCGTTAGTATTGCCCTAATCTTGATCCTCCAAAGACCAAAATCGTTCTTGCCCGTGAACTTCTCAACCTCATACTTCGACGATCCGGACTTCATCTTCTCCTCGTGATTTAGCCTTCCCACAGACGGCGCCACTTGTTGAGGATTCGCACAACAAGGTTTAGAATAACCGAATAAATCCGATCAAACTAAACGTTCATAAACCACACGAATATGAATAATCCAAAACCGCACGAATACGACTTGACTCTCAAGCTCACGATCTCTCACGTATATATGAACTCACAAGAACACGAAAGCAAAGAAAAACGAAAGAACAAGACAAGATTTACGAGCTTCGGTTTCGCACTGCCTAAGACAGGGCAGCCGCAACCTACGTGCTCGGGGAGAGGGTGTATCTTCTTTATTATATGAAAACGAGATTACAACTCTTCCTAGTAACCCTAGAACCAACAAGGTGTAAGCGATTACAAGTTTAATCTCTAAAAGAAGAACGTATTCTTTTCTCTCTTAATTCCCCGTCGATGCCTCTGATCGACGTCCCTTTTATAGAGGACCTGGAGACCGACTCTTGGTAGAATTAGGTTCCTTAAGCTCCAAGGATTCCGTAGCCTTTTGAATCACCTCAATCGGATAAGTATGGAAAGAGATATTCAATTTTTGGTTCGTTTCAAAAAATAAAAGATTCTGTCTGCCTCCTGCCAGGGAACTGTCTACGCCTTCGTCCTGCGGCAGAGTTAACTGCCTTCGTCCTGCGGCATAGACCTGCCTTACATAAAAATCTAGAATTTTGAACATATTTTCACATTTATGATTAATTAAATATTGCAATAAATAATCTTGTTTAGGATATTGTTTATGTATTTACATTTTTTATAAGATTTGTTTTGAGAGTTAATACATTTAGTTTGAAAATTCTACAAATTTTAATGTTTAATTTGTTTTTTTGTATTTTGTAATTTGGTTTTTTTAGTTTTATATATAATGTCAATACGTTTTATTTAGATTTTTTTAATAAACTAATAAAAAAAATATTTAGACACAAGGGTATAAGTGTAATTGCATATTTATTTAATATACAATAAATTACGAAAATACCACTATAAGCCACATGTCGGTTGTTCAGGTAAAAATAACAGCAAAGTGCAAAAAATGCATAGATCAGCCACTGAAACGTAAAAAAAAAAGTTGAGTCATGAAAGTATAAAAGTGGTCTAAGTTCAGGTACTAAACTACAATTATCCCTATTTTTAATTGTTTGTATATAATTATGGGGCGTTTCTACAGTACATTGACTTTACGGTACATTTCATTCAATTTCAACCTTTAGATTTAATTATTTAATATCAACCGTTAGATTTATGAAAGAACCTTGTACGTTAAAACACCCTACTATTGTCCTATAAATCTTTAATTAACAATCCGGTAGATATTGTATGTTTTTTCTTTTTATAAACTTATGAATTGTTTTTACAAAATAAGAATAAAAATTTGTGTGCTTGTATGTATTTTTTTGGTAGATATTGATTTGTATGTTTTTTCTTTTTATAAATTTATAAATTATTTTTAAATAAATTTGAATAAAAATCTTTACGCTTGTATTTTTTTTTCAGATTTGCCTATTATTTTTACAAAAATAAGAATCCAAATCTTTCTGTTAGTATTTTTTTATTTTACAAATTTGCAAATTAGTTTTATAGAAATAAGAAGTAATATATTACAGATTAATTTAATGAAAATAAGAAGAAAAAATCTTAGAAATAAGAAGAAAAATATTACAGATTAATTTAATAAGAATAAAAAAAAATCTTTGAACGCATTTTTTTTTGTTTTTTTAGCTGTTTTTTTGTACATTTTGGAAAAAAATTCAATAATAAGAAAATTTTTGCGCTATGTTTGAGAAAAAGAAAAAAAATCATTGCGTATAATTAAATTATTTGTACTATTTAATTAAATTAATTAAGTATATAAACTTTTTTTTGTTTTAAATAGCTTTATTAAAATATTTTATATTTTATTAATAAAACCTGTTATAGCAGGTTACTTTATATTTATCAAGTAGAAAATTAATTTAAGTTGTAATTATATGTGGTAGGGTGTATAATAAAAAATTGAAATGTCGTTAGTTTATTGGTTATGTTATAAATGTACGATACAATCAAATTCGATAAATGTACTTTAGTATTCTCCTATAATTATGAGTACTATTTTATTTTAATTATAAATAACTGTAAACTTTTAAATTTAGTTTTTTTAATATAAGTGTGTAAGGAGTATAATAGACATTTCAAGTTTTAATCATTATACTAATATATATATATATATATATATATATATATATATATATATATATATATATATATATATATATATATATATATATATATATATGTCAATACCTTATTTTTAAACAATGAAATAATATATACTATCTTTATTTATTAATTGAAAAAAAACAAAAAAAAATAATAATAACCAATGTTCCTTCTTTCTTAATATTACTTAATTTTTATTAATTCAATAATCGATTCAATTAAAAAAAATGTTAAATAATCGTAAATCACACTCTCATTTCACTTCTATACAGAACTCGCTCATTACAATTTTAATCATAAAAATAGATATACATCATTGAAAAATTAAAAATTCATGTATGAATTGTAGAAATACAATTGAAGAAATACAAATACAAACAACTTTTTTATTCATATAACACTAAAATTATGTTATATAAAACATAAATCATCATTCACAATTTTCTTTACTATTCATCAAAACAATATTTGCTAATCAATATTACAATCATCATAATAAATAATACTAGTGTACAATACATTGTACACATAAGTAATATGATATAAATCACTCTTATTGTACTCACTCCAATACCGCGAGTTCAAAAATCATTCTAAGTTTTTTTGCAAAATAATGGAATTGTGATTAAAGTTTCTACATTTTATGCTATTTTCAAGTGTGGTCAAGAATCCTCTCCTGTTTCCCCTTTACTATCCATCCTTATTGTGATCACCATCGTCGTCTTCGTTGCCATCGCCATCTTCTTCTGGCTCCATATCATCATAATTTTTATTAGTATTATCATCTCCTCTGTTTCTTCTAGCACTCATATATTCCAAAGCAGACACGACGTCCGTGATAAAGGGTCGAGTGGCGGGTTTCACTTGTAGACACATTGCTGCAATCGCAAGGGCTTGGTATAGTTCTCTCTCGGGGTAGTTCCCTTCCAACAATGGGTCAGCCATCAGATGGAACTTCCTCTTGTCTTTGAACAATGGCTCTGCCTACACCACATATAACTCATATAATAAATATATAATACATACCATACCATAAATAAAAATGTAACAAGTTAACCTTGTGTACATACCCAAGTAATCATGTTTTGTTCTTCTTTTGGCCTACGAGGATCGATCATTCTCCTGCCCGATATAATCTCCAACAACACAACTCCGAAACTATAAACATCCGACTTCGTGCTCAAAAGGCCCGTGGCTGCATACTCGGGTGCACAATACCCGAAAGTCCCCATCACTCTAGTCGAGAGATTAGCATTCTCGCCAATGGCTCCTAGTTTGGCAAACCCGAAATCAGAGAGCTTCGGGTTGAAGTCGGCGTCTAAGAGTATGTTGGACGCCTTGAAATCGCGGTATATAACCGGAGGATCAGCATTTTCGTGTAGATACTCAAGTCCTCTTGCTGCCCCTTCGACAATCTTCATCCTCGTGTACCAATCAAGAGCCTTTCTGCCAGGACTTATATCTGCACAGGACTTTAATTAATTGTAATTATATATATTTTAAATTTAATTAAGTAACTAAAACATACTGAGAAGGTGTTCTTCCAAGGAAGCATTGACCATGTACTCATACACCAAGATTCTTTGGTTGCCCTCGGCACAGTATCCGACTAAGTTAACGAGATTGGGATGGTGAAGATGGCTTAGCACCAAAACCTCAACAAGAAACTCTTTGTTTCCTTGGAAACCATTTCTGTCGAGTTGCTTGACCGCAACATCCTGAAATTAATTAAACGATTAAAAAGGAAATACAAAATTAATTAAACGAATAAAGAAAACAGATGGACTTACAATCCCTTTGCTGTCAATGTGGCCTTTGTACACCCTCCCAAAGCCGCCTTCGCCAATGAGGTATTCGGGGTTGAAATTTCGGGTCACGGCCGATAGCTCATCCAGCGTGAAGGTCTCGGCGGATATGTTGCTATCTCCGAGCTTCGCTATTTGTTCGGTTATGTACCTACGCTTGCTAGCATCTGCGCGTGAAATAAGATTCGATCAACACAAAATCTAACAATCTCTCTGAATCCAAGAATTAATTAATTAATTAATTACCAGTTTTGGTGGATAAATTTCCTGATGATCTTCGATTGCTCTTCTTCAATGACCTGTCGTCGTGACTGCTCTCGTCGCTTTTCTCTTCCGAGGAACAGCACCGGAAACAGCTCAACATATTCAAGAGATTTTGTTATTGCTTAGTAATGGATGGATATGTGAAGAAGATTGCATTTTGCAATCCTTAAGACAAAACAAAAACAAAAGTCAAGTTACATAATTACGGTTGACTGAGGAGCCAACTGTCTTTTGCGAGATTATTTTTTTTTGGAATAACGGTCAACGACCGTGGTCTATTTGTCAAAAAGAAACACGGATAATCTCACTGTAAAGAATTTATGTCATTGTTTTATTTAATCGTTTTAAGTTATAATAATAAGGGGAAAATGGCATTTAGGCCATTTTTCAGCATTTTTTGTCCAATAAGGCCAATTTGTAAATTTGGTGTCAATTAGGCCATTTTGTGTCAATTAGGCCACAAAAATGTATATGGAAGGACGAAATTACCCTTCCATATTACCTTTCACAATTCGACGAGCTGGGGGAAAAAAAATCAAATCGGGCACATTCAATTCTCTCTCTCTCTCTCTCTCTCACAGCTGCGCCGCCGCTGCTGCTATTCACAATCGAGCCGAAGGATTTCATCTCCGTCGCCGCCGCGTTCAAGCCAAGGAGAGGGGGAAGGTCGCCGCCGGTTAGCAGCTCCAATTCTCAGCCGCGATTCCATGCAGTCCGTGTCCCTTGGCATCGATCGATCGATCGATTTCATCGCCGCCGCCGCCGTTCCTGTCTCAGTTCAGATGTCAGATGCGCCGCCGCCCTCCTTGCCGTCGATTTCGAATCCAGGTACGCGATTTCGAATCCACGTACCCGTTCAGTGCTTAAAAGCTTCATTCAGCATGCATGCACAGTGTGTGTGTCGATTGATTCAGTGTGCGTTGTTCATGCATTCAGTGTTGATTGTTTTTTGTTATGCATGTTCAGTGTTTTTTCGTTGCATTCAGTGTCAAATCACCATGCACTCAGTGTTCAGTGTGCATGCATTCAGTGTTCCTGCACCGAGCTTGCCATTCAGTGCTTATTTTGTTCAGTCAGTGTGTAATTCACCATGCACTCAGTGTTCCTGCACTGAGCTTGCCATTCAGTGCTAAATTGGCTCAGTCAGTGTCTAATTCCTGTAACACATTGTGTGGATTGACTGAGCTTGTTTTCAGTCAGTGTCTAATTGCTTGATTCAGTGTGCATTGAGCCGGACTAATTGCACTCACACACTGTAGACACCTGTTGCACACTGAATCCATATTCAACCATGTGGATTCATTCAGTGTTTGTTTGATCCATTCAGTGTTTAATGGCTTTGTTCAGTGTGCATTTAGCTTGGCTAATTGCCACTTACACACTGTACCCACCTTGTTGCACACTGAATCCATCCATATTTAGCAATATGGATTCAGTGTTTATTTGATTCATTCAGTGTCAGAATGAATATGGTGCCTGTTATTATCTCGTTGGAAATGCAATGTGTTACAGGAATCAGTGTGTGTTGACTTTGTTTCCTTTGAGGCATTGACCTGTCTCCCTTTCAATAAATGCCTGCCATGTTAGTTGAGGGTTGAGGCATTTACTGCCCTTGTTAGTGTGGTGATTACGGTTATAAATACCTCGTCATTTCTCTGGTTTCCTCATCTCGTTTCTGTTCGATCGGGGGTTGAGCAGCCAGCAACGATGCCGAGGCCAAGGGGAACACTCGATCGAGAGCCAGGACCGACACCAAGCGAGGCAGAATTTTTCGATAACAGTCCTCCCTCGTCGCCCGAACAAGGATTCAATGGCGGGCCAATCCGTCGGGGGCCACCAATGATGCCTAGGCGACCGGGCACACTGGATCGGGAGCCAGGGCAGACGGCAAGAAGTCGGGGGGTTGAATCTTGGAATGGTTCTCACTGGACCGAGCAAAGATTCAATGGCCGTTGGCATAAAGAAAAGTTTCCCCTCCCGGCTGTCTTTGTTCGTCCGATCAAGGAAGAAATGGGGGATTTCATCGTTCTGACGGACTCCCTGGACCAGAAATGGCACGTCCCTCTCACCACTCATCGGAATCAAACTGCCATCCACGGATTCAACTGGGAACGCCTCGTTCGAGAGTTTGGAGTGCAGGAAGGCTGGAACATCCGGGTTACCTGGACCGGAGGAAGAAGATTCTCGGTTGGCGTATTCGATCAAAATGGCCAGTCGATGGTGCGCCCGGTCAGGGACCCCCCTCGTCGTGACCCAAGACTTCCTCCGTCTCATTATTATTGTTGTTAAATCTTGTTTTTTTGTCGTTTTTTCAGTTTCCTGTGATTTTTGACGACGACTTGTCTTCGTTGTACTGCTCGTGATTGAATTACTTGCTGCTTGCTTAATAAGACTCTTTGAGTTTTAAAAAAAAAAAAAACAACACTGTCTAGTCTGACTTTGACACTGAACAGGCCTCAAAAGCACTGTTCCTTTGACTGTGCATTCAACACTGAACAGGTCTTAAAAACACTGTCTAGTCTGAGGCAACACACACTGAACCACACAATCAAACAAACACTGAGCACACTTTTATGGCACTGAACACACTCCAATAGCACTGAACAGCACTGAACACACTTTAATAGCACTGAACACCATTTTTTAGCACTAAACAGACAGGGACACACATTGAATCACACTGTTTGAAATGTTCAGTGTTTTCGTTTCACGCATTCCTTAAAAAAATCGTGCGCTGACTGTGAGTCGTTATTTTTTTGTGTTTTTTTTTTCAGCAGCAGGGGCCGATGTTTTCGCATTCTGTGCATTCGGCGGTGAGAATTTGGTGTCCAGAATCGATTCCTCCCGTGCTGCCGCCCTTCACCAGCTGAAGGAAACAGTCGAGCTTCAGTGGCCTGAGCTCCGAGACGTCGCGTACGGCATGCATTACTCTGTACCCGATTTCCCAAACTGTGTGCTCTCAACCGATGCGGACATGTCGAACATGGTATCCCTAGCTGCGCTTCACAAGCTGCCTCGGGTGAGCATCGACATTTCCGTCGCGACTGAAGACCGCACCTCTAGTTCTGTGTTCTCGACGGTGTCCAACAGCAGCGCTGTCAGTGCGACTGGAGCAGAAAACAACGAGGGATTCGAAGCAGAGGATATGTTCCGCCTGTTTGGTCCGTCGAGTTCTAAAGTGCTGTTGACCGATGGCTGGGACAAAGAGATTATTGGTGTCGGTCAGATGTTCCAAGGAGGCGCCCCGGACTTTCGAAACGCGCTCTGTAAGGTGGCAGTCGGAGTGGGATTCGATTTCGAGTACGTGAAGAACAGACCCGAAAAGGTTTCTGCCGTGTGCTCGAAGAAAAGCAGCACGGGATGCAACTGGTCCGTGTGCGCCGTGATGGATCGAAGCAACGGCTTCTTCTACGTCAAGCAGCTGAGTAACGAGCACAGCTGCGGCGCGTGCTTTCGATCCCTGAAGCACAGGCGCGTCTGCTCGGACTTGGTTTCCAGTTTGATAGTCGAGGAGGTACGGAAAAGCACGCTGACTCGTCCGGTCCAAGTCGTGAGAAACTTCCAGCATCACTACGGCCTGGAGATCTCGCCTGGCCTCGCTCTGGATGCGCTCGAGAAGGCCAGGAAGCTGATTCACGGCGACGATAAAGATTCCTTTGCCGCACTGACCAAGCACCTGTAGGCAATATCGGACTCCAACCCTGGGTCGCACCTGCTGCTCGAATTCAACGAGGCGTCCAGGAAGTTTCGCAGGGTCTTCATCTCGATGAAGGCTTGCATCGACGGGATGAACCACTGTCGCCCTTTGCTGTTTCTGGACGGCACGTTCCTGAAGGGGAGGTTCAAGGGCCATTTGCTCGCTGCTACGGGCAAGGACGGCGACGGAGGTATGTGGAACACTGACGGTTTGAAATGCACACTGAATCCAACTTTTTAACACTGAATGGTCTGAAATGCACACTGAAACTGACCCTTGTTGCTTCCAGCACTGAATATGTATTTTCAACACTGAATGGGTGCTATTCACACTGACTGAAGTGTTTTTTTTTTTTTGTTCGTGTCTCGTGAATGCAGGGTTGTACCCGCTGGCTTACGCCGTTGTCGATTCCGAGAACTATGCTAACTGGAAGTGGTTTCTGGACAACCTGAAGCACATCCTACCTACTTCTCGCACCGTTACGTTCGTGTCGGACAGGAATCTCGGGCTGCTCGAGGCGATGAGCAGGGTGTTCCCAGGGTCCCCGCACGGCTACTGCATCAATCACTTGAAGCTGAACCTGAAAGACAAATTCAGAGGCAGATGGGCGACCAAGATGTTACGAAAAGGCGTGGTGTGGAATTTCCTGAAATGCGCGTACGCAACCACCGTCGAAGCCTACCAACTGAGCATGGACGAGCTGTTGAAAGAGGGAGGCCAGACAGCGAAAGTGTTTTTCGAGAACATGGATCCAAAGAATTGGGCCAACGTGTACTTCTCGGGGAAGAGGTACGGCGAGATGTCGTCCAACGCCGCGGAGTCGTTCAACAAATGGATCATGGAAGCCCGGCATCTTCCGATCACGGCGTTGGTCAACACAATTGGGCTGAAGCTGATGACCTTTTTCCACGGTATGATGAGGGTTTATCAATCTCAAACACTGATTGCACTCTTTTAACACTGTTAGCCTTGTTCAAGCACTGACTGGCCTTGTTTAACACTGAATCAGACAGGGGGGCCAGGAGCAGGAAGTGGACTACAACTTTCTGCCCGTCCGTTGAGAAGAAGCTGGGTGAAGCCATCAACGAAGGCAGGAAATGGGTGGTTGTGGGGTCGTCCGAAACGGTTTTCGAAGTGCAGTGCGTTCCGTCCGTCGTGGTCAATATCGCTGATCAGACGTGCACCTGCTGCCAGTGGCAGATTACAGGGGTTCCGTGTTCCCACGCAGCTGCGTGCATTCTGCGGTCCGGGAAGCCGATGGCGTCGTTCGTGGACAAGTTTTACCACGCAGAGAGCTACGCAAGGTCTTATGCCGATCCACTTCAGCCGGTTTCCATGTTTGATCAACCTTCGAACGTGCCAGAGAACGTCATGATCGAGCCGCCAACATCGAAGAGGCCCCCTGGAAGACCTAAGAAGAAGAGGATTCCGTCCAGGGGTAAGCACATCCCGAGAGCCATGAAGTGCGGGAGGTGCGGACGTGTCGGCAATCACAACAAGAAAACGTGCACGGAGCCTGTACCCTAGTTAGTTAGTTAGTAGGCTTTTTTTCTTATTTTGGATCTTCGTTGTGTTTTTTCGACATGATTTCTGTGATCAGTGACACTGAATGGGGTGAAAAAACACTGACTGTCAGTGACAGGCACTGTTTGGCTCATAAACACACTGACTGACTGTCATCTCAAAAAAACACGAGATTTTAACATTATGTGATTTGTTTCTTGTTCAGTTATGGTCTTGGAGTGTGTTTAATTGTTCTTGTATCTTGTAATTTTTGCATTTGCTTGTTTTTCAATGTTTCAATTCAATAAGCCTTAGTTGCTGACACTGAGTGGACAAGATTAACACTGATGGCACTGAATTGGAAGAATAAACACTGCCAACACTGAACAGACAGAATTAACACTGAATAACAAGCAATATCATCACAACTGTGTTCAACTAAAAACTGCCCAGAAATATGAACAAAAAACACAATTTTTTGTTTTTACAGAAACTAAACCCAAACACAATCATGTTCATACATTTACAGAAAAAACACTTCTTGTTTTTTTTCAACCAAAACTAAACAGAAAACGCGCACAGCCCCAAGGTCACTACTTCTCCTTCATGGTCAGGATGGTTCGTATCACGTGACCCTTGAATTCTTGGAACTCTTCCGTCCTGACCTTGTCCGGAATGGGATCTTTCTTCAGAATCTTCTCCATGTAGTAGCATACGTACAAGGCACATTCATTCCTGGACAGTGACAGACGTGGAGGAGTCAGACGAAAAAAAAAAGAAACACTGACACTGAATGCATAAAAATAACACTGAACAGGCATAAAAATGAATCTTTCAGAAAACACAACACTGAATGTGTTAATTATGCACTGAGATACTTACAGAGTTGGGGCTTGCTGTGGGAGAGGCTTCACGGCCTCGATTCCAAGTATCGGGAAACCACACTTCCCCGCTTTCTCCAGCATTTGTCCCACGTTGGTCTCCACCTTTTCTTTCTGAAACGTACGAAACAATACAGTTTGTCAGTTATCGTTAGAAAGGGAACCGTTTTTAAAAATCGACTAAAATACAGTAGACGTACCAATTCCGCTGCATTCGCCATGTAATGGTCCTTCGATTTCGACCCCCTGGGTTGAATCGAGTTGTAGAATAGCCATTTCTCTTTGACGAAGTCGCAGACGAGCAGCGTAAAATGGTTGGGAGTTGCAGTCTTTTTCATCCCAGGAGACAAAATCGGGAACATTATAATCCCTTCTCGCACGCACGGGATCATATCTGTGATTGTTTGGTACATTTTCTGGTTGTCATGACGTCCCGTGACGATGGAAGTCTGCGAGAAAGAA
Organism: Euphrasia confusa; assembly: GCA_954870475.1. Classification (NCBI taxonomy): domain Eukaryota; kingdom Viridiplantae; phylum Streptophyta; class Magnoliopsida; order Lamiales; family Orobanchaceae; genus Euphrasia; species Euphrasia confusa. The sequence continues at coordinate 24,970,555 of OX940961.1, forward strand.
AAAAAAAAACAGAGTTTTTATTAAGAAAGGATGAACTCAATGAGCACTGAACAGGGCATTATAACACTGAACATCACATATTAGCACTGAATGTTGATGATAAACACTGATCAACCTTCAATAACACTGAACAGAAAACACACACACTGAGCAGCTCATTAGAAACACTGAGCAGCATACATAAGCACTGATCAACAGCAATGACACTGAACAGCACATAAAAACACTGAACAGACACCAACACACTGTACAACCACTAAAAACACTGAATGCAAATGCAGGAAAGACTCACCCAACAGTGCGAGGGGAGTATCAGAGCCTCCAGCTTCTTGTTGTGGTCTCGATGCAGCGACTCAGCAAAGGCGTCGACCACATGATTGCTGATGAAGGTGCACTTCATCATGTCGGTAATGTCAGCCACCGTCACGACTGTGTTTATACGGGGAAAGAACTTCATCGTCCACCTGATTGTCAAAAAAAAAGGGAAAAAAATAAAAATAAAAACACATTCTTAGCACAAAAAAAAAAACGAAAGAAAGAAAGAAAGAAGGGAAAGACAGAATGTGAAAGAAGGAAAATAAAAGAAGCTTCACTCACGTTTTTGGGTCGCTGTTGTGGAGGATGATTTTGTCGAGGATTTCCGGCTCCAATTCCAACCCGCAGTTCACATCAAATTTCTTGTTCACGCTCATCAAGAAGTTGAGATGATCCTCATTGTAATCACAGCGGATCGGTTTCTGGCTCGCCTCCTGCACCACCTTCTTACCCTTCTTGATCGCCTTCTTCTTTGCGGCAGGGGCAGGGGGATCGTACTGAAAATCGTCGTCGTCGCCGTTGGCCGGCTTCCTTTTCCTGCCCTTGACCCGTCGCACCATCGACCTGGTCTTCGCCTTGCTCGAAGGCTCTATCTTTTCAGCTTCCGGTCTCAACGGGCTCCCTTCTTCTTCATCGTCCTTGTTGCGGTCAATCTCGTAGACGCACAACTCTGCCTGGAGACTCAAGACTTCATCTTCCCGTTCCTGGACGACTTTCTGCAGAGCCTCGATCTGGGCTCTGTGGACGAGTTCTTGCGCTTTCAGGTCCGACTCCAGAGACTCGATCTGGACTTTTTCGTATTCGTTCATGACCAACGACATCTGAAGGTCGGCCAACGCGTTCTTCAACACATCCACTTCGTCCTCGAGCTCTTTCACTCTAGCCCGCAGAAGCCGCACTTCCTCCTCCTCCTCACCGGAGCTTCGAGCCTCTCCCACCTCGGTCACCGGATTATTCTGATCGTTCGCCTTCTTGATCAATTCTTCCTCGAGCTCTTTCACTCGGGCCCTCAGATTTTTCAGCTCCTCCTCCTCCTCGGAGCTCCTCCTCTTCAGACGCTGGTTTTCGCCTTCCAGCCCGACGTTAGCACTTGTCGCTTCGTTCAGCCGAGAAGTCGTGCTATCGAGCTTGGATTGGAGATCCCTCACAGCGCTGGAGAGATCTTGATTCTCCGACAGGAGGTTGTTGAGCAACCTCTCGGATTCAGCAGCAGAAACAGCGGGGCGTTCCTCATCGGGCTGCTGCTGTTCGGAAGGCCCACCCTCGTCCTCCGGCTCCGGGACTATGCAGGCCATCTCCTGATGCCGCCCGGAAGAACTGTCGTCGTCGTCGTCGTCTTCCCCATCTGACGACTGCTCGTCTCCAGAAGGCCCGCCCTCGGGGCCTTTTCTTTTTTGTTCCTCTTCCTCCTCAGGGCTCAACGAATCAGAGCCCGGATGCTCGTCATCGTCATCATCATCGTCATCAGACCGCCCTTCGTCCTCGCTCTCCGCCGCACGCGGAGTGTTCACGATTGCTTTGTAGGAAAGGTAGCCCTTGTACGCATGGATCTCCGCCACCGTCTTTCCGTGTTTCAGAAGACGAGCATCCACCTGTCAGACACGGACATCACGCGTTAGAACTCAAAAAAACATCATCACCCCTCAAGTGAGTGACACTGAACAGCATTAATAAGCACTGAACATCGCAGTTATCCTACTTTGACACTGAACAGCATAAAAAAGCACTGAACCAGAACATCATTCACACTGTCCACCCACAGGCACTGTGTGCATGAATATCACACTGAACAGCAAGCAATAAACACTGAACCTCAATATTTCACACTGAACCTCAATATTTCACACTGAACAGCAAGCAATAAACACTGAACCTCAATAAACACTGTCGACGGACACTGAATCATAAAACAAAACAGAATTTAAAGAAGAAGCAGAAGAAAGAGAGAAGATATTTACCGCCTCGTCCGCGAGACCCGCCAGGGTCTCCTTGGTCACATTCGAAAGGTCATTGAGATGCCAGTTCAGGACCCGGGGGAGGTGCTCGTTCTCCAGCCTTTTTGCCAGCTTTGTGTGCTCACAAAGCCAGAACTGCACAAAAACCAAACAAAAAAACCCGAGGTAAATATCAAGGAATGAAAAAATAAAAAAGACGGCAAGACGATTGTGAAGAACAGCAAGTAGAAGCACATACCAGAAGCAGTATCGTGCAGCCTTGTGTATTCTGCGGGTTGCCCCTGTTCGCAGCTGCCGAGTCGCAAAGGGCCTTGAGAATCGCCTCGCCCCAGTTGTAGCTCTGCATCGACTCCAGATCCACAACATAATCCAACCACTTCCATTGGATCGTGACGGAGGAAGTGGAGAAGAAGACAGTGCCGATCACTATCAAAGAGAGGAGCCGAGCTACATCAGCAAGAGCCTGAGGCTTGCGACTCCGAAGCTTCACCAAAATATCGAGCTTTTCATTCAGCAGCTTCGGGTTCAGCGTCTTCTCCCCCGGGAACATCCTCTCCCTGAATCTTTTGTTATCGCACTTGGACCTCGAACTGTTATCGAGCTTCCTACTCCCGCCTACGATTCCAAATATAAGATCGACATCCTCGGGAGTGATCCTGACATCTTTGCTGCCGAGCTTAATAGTACGAGCGTCGGCATCCATCTGCTCCAGCACGGCAGCTATCCCAGCGTCGCTCTTTCGGGTGTGGAGGATGGTCAGCCTCTGATCCTTAATGCTCTTGAAGAGATGGTAGAAGGGGGTCATCTTCAAATACTCGTCGTGCCCCGGCTTCAGCTTGTCCTTGATCTCATCAATCGTCCGGATGATGGTCAGCAAGTTGGACCTCATCTGTTTATAGGACCTGGAACACCAAAAAAACACACACCGATGTGAGTACAAAGCAATGAACATGCATATACAACACTGAACAGGCATATACAACACTGAGTGGCCATGTAATTGCACTGAGTGGCACTGAAGAGGCATAACAGGAATGATGAGGCACTGGACAGAACATTTTAACACTGAACATACACCCAACACACACAATCAACACTGAGTGGCACACACAAGGCACTGGGTGGCATGCAGAGACACTGAGCAGGCATATTTTAACACTGAGCAGGACAATTTAACACTGAACATAACATTTTAACACTGAACAGGAACCAACACACTCAATCAACACTGAGTGGCACACACAAAGCACTGGGTGGCATAAAGAGACACTGAGCAGGCATAAACAAACACTGAACAGGAAAATTTAACACTGAACAGAACATATTAACACTGAACGGCCACCAACACACACAATCAACACTGATGAACACATAATCACACCGAACCTCAATCAAAACACACAAAATTCATTCATGCAATAGAAATTAACAGATTGAAATTGAAAATCGGTTGAATTAGGGTTCGAAATACTTACTTCCTCTCCTTCTTCTCGCCGGCGGCAGGTTGAGGGATAGGGCTCGGCTGCTCTTCACTCGACGGAGTGTACTGAACAAGCCTCCGTTCAGTGTTTTCGGAAGCAGCAGCAGCGGCGGTTGGAGTCAATTTCTTCCCGGCGGTTCTCTTCGCGGCGGCAGTTTTCTTCGACGGAGCCATTGATAATCGAACTGAGCGATGAGAGATGAGAGAATTTCGTGTGTTGGTTGTGGTGGTTACGAAGCTTGATGAAATCGTCTGTGTGTTCTGTTCTTTTAGCGGGAGGAGCAGAGAGAAAGTAATGGAGGGCGTGGGTTTCGTGTGTGTGGGAGTTCGTGTGTGCGGGAAATAATGAAATTAATTGCTGAAACCGTTTGTTCAAATGTGTATATATGCGAGGGCAACGATGTCTTTGCACATTTTAGGCGGCCTAATTGGCACGCGTAATTTTTCGAAAGCCTTATTGCCGAAAAAATGTTGAAAAATGGCCTTATTGCCATTTTTCCCTAATAATAATGATAATTTTTCTCTTTTTTCACACTTTTACCAATGTCAAGGAATGGTGAGACTACACTAAACGTACCCAAATCTGTCCCGGAACCGGGTAAACGCCTTTCCGAAACTAAGATTTGATAGTGTGTAGTTCTTTCTAGTTTAGCGTAGAGTTACCTACTCTGTTGAACTCGTTTGAAATACGCACTATGTTTTGTAGTAACTTCACTACTAAGTATTTTGTTGTATTGTGTAGGCTGAATTTTTCTAAGTATGCTAGAACTTGGTAGAGTTAGTTACACATACTGGAAAAAACACATTTGGAATTCGTAGACATGGGGATGACTACGAAGACATGCTGAACCAAATGTTACTTGAGAGTTCAAAGTCTCACGAGAGGACTTTGAACTAGCGCTTTCATCTTACCACATGAATAAAAACGTCAAGTGTAAGATAATAGTCCAGACCGACTATCTACCAGTCACACTACGACGTACCGATGGAGAGTCTCTGTCCATCTAGGTCGTGAGCTACTGTTCGATAATATACGAGTAATCGATAGTATGATCTTCCGCGTGTCTCCTCACGTCATACTATCTACAACGTATATATCAAGGACTATTGCATAGAGTATATATAATCAAATGCAAACTTTTTTATTCAAAAATAATAAAAGCACAGATAAGGAGTTCCGTATTATCACTAAACTAGACATTTAGAATACAACACCATCATAGAGTACAATCTACACAATTTCGATTGGTATCCGAGCAATTCACCCTACTCTACGATGAAATCCTAATAAGAGATTCTACGATGGAGACATATACAGTTGTGAAACCGGTTATTTTGAATTCGATGAATTACTCCTACACGAAGAGTAAGACTAGAATGAAGTTCAAGCAAGCTGACTCAAGAGTTTGGAGCTCTGTTATTACTGGTTGGGAACCTCCAACGTATGTAGACCAGGATAATGATGTGTTCACTAAGGTAGAGTCCACCTGGTCTACCGTCGAACATTAAACAACTACCTTTAATTCTAAGTCCATACACATCATTACTGATCACATAGATATGCACTTGTTCCAAATTGTGAAACATCTTACTTCGGCCTTGATGGAGTAGTATACTTAATGTCTAAATTTAAGTGATCTGAACTCCTTGTACACTGTCATTTATCTATTTAATTAATAAACAATCATTTGCTTTTAATTATGTTTAATTAAATATATGCAAATTATAGTCCTAGATTATATACATTGTAGTTAGTATGGTGTGCGACGTCACACAGAAGATCGTACTATCGGTTACTTGTATATTAATCGAAGAGTCACTCACTGCCTAGATGGACATGGACCAATCTATCAGTATAGTCATTGTATAATAAGAAGAAATAATTTGTCTTAATTATTTTATTATACTTGTACACTTGGTGTATTGAGTGGAGCTGCTTGAGATTAATCGATTAGGATTGCCTCAGATAATCGATTTAAATCTTAGTGTATTTTATTCTTAATCTCTGATATTATTGCGGGTGTGTGCATATAATGTTAGGGACTTTGATTTTCCAACGGAATTGAATGATTGGTATATTGAGTCAATTACTGGTAAAGTTGGGTCACTGTATTTTATGTATGACATGCTGTGAATTTTTGACGAGAAAGTGTGTCCCGATAAGGGTTGATAATGTCCCCGAGATGAGTTCAGAAGGAATTATTATGTAAACCTCACGGGTGGATTTGTTCCCGCATAATAATAAAGTTGAGTGATACTAGTTTATGATTCAAAAGATGAATAAATTAATTAGGAATAAATATAATTTATTCATGGAAATTTCTATCTTAAAAGTACGGAATAAATAATACCTGAAAGATATTATTTGATATAATATAATTTAATATTGGGAGTGCAATTATATTTATATAGTGGAATTAAATATAATTAATAGAATAATTAATAGAATTGGGCTTAGGCTCAATTTAATTATTTCTATTGGAAGCCCAATATTCTACTTTCTTAAGGTCCCCTATGTAGCCTATAAAAGCACTATATGGTCTTCTCATAATAACAAGACAAGATTATCATACTTGATATTCTAGAGAGTTGAAAAAGAGATCCATAGAGTTCGGAGGATCGTCGCCCACCCCGACGTTCGAGCTTGTGCAAGGAATACGTGAGAAGGTCTCAAGGTCTTCAATAGATCAATCTCGTTTACTCGAACAACGAGAACAGGGTAAAATCATGAAAAACCCCTTATGATTTTAAATGATAATTCGTGAAATACCGTAGAACCAAGATCCGAGGGACGAACCCTGGACCGAGGGTCGACCGTGCGGTGGTGGTTGAATACCACCGGACTGCCGGAGGTCGACGGATCCGCGGTGGGGATTGCGAAGAGGAGCCCTCGGCTGGAGCCGAGGGGGCGATCGAACCTAGGGTTCGATCCCCGGGCGTGCTGCGGGTTTACCCGCAGCTGTTCGCAGCGGGCTGCGGGAGTTCCCGCAGCGGCTCGCTGTGCGAGCCGCCCCTCCACGAGCAGCGAGTCCGTAGACTCTCTGCGGGCTGCTACGAGCAGCCCAACGATCGCTCGCGAGTCCCCGCGGGGGCGCGACTGGGTGTGCGCGCGACTTCGGCCGCGTGGCGCGTTTGGCCATACTTCGGTCCGCGTGGGCTCGTGGTTTCTCCGGCGATCGGATTTCGGTTGGGTTGTCACTTCCGCGTTTTCCGACGACCTGGGATGCCGATTTCCAACAATTGGTATCAGACCTTGGTTTTAGTTCACGGTATTTTCGATAAAATTGTTCTACCTTGCAGGGTTTCCGACTATTATGTCTTGTTTAAATTTCTCGTAAATTATTGTCATAATGGTTTTGATTATTAAACTTTCGGATATATCGAGATTCGTTTTATGTGTAGTGAATGCTTTTAATAGTAAAAATTCGGGGGTTGACCGAATTTAGGTTTATTATTATTATTGTTCTTATTTTTCCAGAAATTGTATATGGTCGATTTCATGTTTAAAATCGATACTGGATAGTGTAATTAAATTATGTAAATTATTTTACGTTGGATCGAGGACGAAACGACCGCCGGAAAAGACAAATTGACGGAGGAGACGACGAGAGAGAGTACTCAAACTGGCCATCCCCAAGGCCGATCCACGGAGGATCGATCGACCGCATGGGGGAAGCCCGCGAGGGCCTCTCGGCCGCGATGCTGCCAGCAACGGTGGCAGACCGGCTGGGGGCGGCGGCGGGCGGTGCTCCTCTTGGCCTGCGATCGATGGTGGGAGCGCCGGGTCCTCGTGATCTCGTGCTCTCCCGCCAAGATCCAACTTTCCTAATTGGTTCGGTTTTCTTAATTGATTATTCCTATTTTTGGGAATTTTCATGGATTAAGAAGAGAATTAATTTGAAAAGTTCAGGAGTCCTAGATTATTTTATTTTCTTATTCCATTATGAAAATCTTCTAGAATATTCCAAATGGGTTTTGATGGAGTTGTATACTTAATGTCTAGATTTAAGTAACGTAAACTCCCGATCCATGGCATTTAATCTAATTAAATAAACAATTGTTTGCTTTTAATTATTTATAATTACATATATGCAAATTATAGTCCTGGATTATACACGTTGTAGTTAGTATGATGTGCGTCGTCACACGGAAGATCATACTATCGGTTACTCGTATATAATCGAACAGTAGCTCACGACCTAGATGGACAGAGACCAATCCATCGGTATAGTCGTTGTATGAGAGAGAAAATAATCGGTCTTGATTATTTTATTATACTCGTACACTTGGTGTATTGGGCGGATCGCTTGAGATTTATCGATTAGGATTGCCTTAGATAATCGATTTAAATCTCAATGTATTTTATTCTTAATCCCCGATACTATTGCGGGTGTGTATATTTAATATACATGACTGTTGTAAAACGACGATGTATAGTACGAACAATATGCGGAACCCCGAATATAACTCAACAATAAATAAAGAAGGAGACAAGAAAAGAAGACAAGGAATTTACGTGGAAACCCAAATCGGGAAAAACCACGGGAGGAACGACGAGAACTTTCACTATAATATTGCCGACGATTACAAGGATTGATATACACTCTAAAACCCTCTAATCTCACAAAATATTATTTCTCTCTATGATGGTATTAATTCGTGTTTGCTCGTGTTGTTTGTGTCCATGAAGAAGCTCTCTTTATATAGGAGGGAGTCCTAATTATTGTATGGAAACAATAATTCACGCCCATGCTATGCCTTGTAGGAGAAGGAAACCTAAAACGGATCAAAATAGGAAAACTTTCCTATTTCCGCGACTGGGCAAAACGGCGGTCGCGGAACCAATTCGGCGGTCGCCGAATGCCTTTCGACGGGCGCCGAAATGCCCAAAAACACCCCAGTCCGCGATCCAACATACGATGTTCCTCCGGCGGTCGCTGAACATCTTCGGCGGGCGCCGAACCTAAAACGGCGGTCGCCGTTTCTCCTTTTCTCGGTTTTGTGTCAAAACACAACAAATCTCCACCTTGACACCAAACCGCGAAATCTCATCGCACATGCGAAATCTCATCGCACATCAAACCATAAAGCGAAATCACATCGCCCATGCAAAATCACATCGCACTACCATCAAGCTTCGTCCCTCGTCTTCCTCCAAACGCCCCAACGGGCCTAGTTCCTAGAAGATTGGACCTTCAAAGGTCCCCATGAATCGGAACTTACATACCCGAATGTCTTCTTCGATTTGTGAGCCCAATTCGAGATATACCCTCTCGACCGCTTTCCAAGCGCACAATGCTTACCAGGTTTAGAAACACTCCATAGATCGAGAAACACTCGATCCTTCTCGTCGACTTTCCTCACATGCCCAAGCCGCACATGGTCTAGTCGTGTAGACTCTTCATCCGAGAGCCTAGTTTTTCCCACGGTTACTTCGTTCACCGCTTCATCTTCAATAAGCTTGGTCACTCCGGCCTTACTTGGTTGCGCGCCTCTAAGCCGGTGAGACTCTTCTAACAAGAGTCGAGGTTCGGCCCCGGTTACTTCCTTCACCTCGCCTTCTTGGAGGACATAAGGTCTTCTCGCCTTTTCGTCTCCTCCCAACACTACCAAAGCCTTTTCGGTAGCCTCATAAACTCCACCTTCTCCGGTGTAGCTTGTATCCACCTCGGTTACTTCTTTCGCCGAGTTCCCATCGAGGACATAAAGACGACTCGTCTTTCTCCTTCCCCGCAATATTACCAAACCTCCTTTGGTAACTCTTAAAACTCCACCTTTGCAAGTGAGTTTATAGCCCTTCATATCAAGGGTACTCAAGGAAATCAAATTCCTCTTCAAGTCAGGGACATGTCTTACCTCGCCTAACGTGCGCACCGTGCCATCGAACATCTTCAAGCGGATATTTCCAATCCCTTCGACCTTGCACGAGGTGTCATTAGCCATGAACACCGCACCATGCTCCAAAGATTCATAAGTCTCGAACAACGACCGGTCCGGACACATATGAAACGAGCAACCCGAGTCTAAGATCCAATCACCACACAAGTTGGAGTTCTCGCCTAGAGCCATTAGTAGTTCTCCATAGAAATTCCCATCTACTAATCCAACGTCACCGGAATCCTTATTACCGGAATTATTGTTGTTGCTCTCTCTATTCTTCAATGCGTAGCACTCCGAATTTATGTGTCCCTTCTTCTTGCAATAGAAACACACCTTATTCCCGTGTCGCGACTTCGAATTCCCCGAGTCGCTTCCTTTATCACGGTACTTCTTTTGGACGCTAAGTCCTTCGCCCACATCGGGCACACCATCCTTGTTGGACTCCATCCTTTGTACGTTTTCCCTTGACGAGAGAGCCGAAGTTACGTCTTTAAACGTGAGACTATCTCGTCCATAGAGAAGCGTGTCCCTAAAAGCCGCCATGGAAGGGGGTAGCGAGCATAGCATCCAAAACGCAAGATCATCATCTTCGATCTTCACGCCAATTTTCCCAAGGTCAGCTACATGCTCCTTGAATCTCGCTACATGGTCTTGAATCGACGACCCCTCCGCCATCTTGAGGAAGTAGAGACTTCTCTTCAAGTGATGCTTGCTGGACACCGTTTTCTCAACGCACATCGATTCCAACAACTCCCATAATTCCTTTGCGGTCTTCGCCTCCGTCGTTTCCTCAGTCAACGAATCCGAAACATGAAGCCCTATGGTCGCCATAGCCATCTGATCGAGCTCCACCCACTCGTCATGCTTCATGTCTTTCGGCTTGTTGTCAACACCAAGTAGACAAACCTCTTGCTTAAGAGATCTGAGGACTAACCTCATCTTGTGTTGCCAAATAGGAAACCTCGTGTTGAGACTTAAATTCGGTAGATCGTACCTCACGCTCGCCATCGAAACCTCGCTCTGATACCACTTGTTGTAAAACGACGATGTATAGTACGAACAATATGCGGAACCCCGAATATAACTCAACAATAAATAAAGAAGGAGACAAGAAAAGAAGACAAGGAATTTACGTGGAAACCCAAATCGGGAAAAACCACGGGAGGAACGACGAGAACTTTCACTATAATATTGCCGACGATTACAAGGATTGATATACACTCTAAAACCCTCTAATCTCACACAATATTATTTCTCTCTATGATGGTATTAATTCGTGTTTGCTCGTGTTGTTTGTGTTCATGAAGAAGCTCTCTTTATATAGGAGGGAGTCCTAATTATTGTATGGAAACAATAATTCACGCCCATGCTATGCCTTGTAGGAGAAGGAAACCTAAAACGAATCAAAATAGGAAAACTTTCCTATTTCAGTGACTGGGCAAAACGGCGACCGCCGTTTTCCAAACGGCGGTCGCGGTACCAATTCGGCGGTCGCCGAATGCCTTTCGGCGGGCGCCGAAATGCCCAAAAACACCCCAGTCCGCGATCCAACATACGATGTTCCTCCGGCGGTCGCCGGCACCCCTTCGGCGGGCGCTGAACATCTTCGGCGGGCGCCGAACCTAAAACGGCGGTCGCCGTTTCTCCTTTTCTCGGTTTTGTGTCAAAACACAACAATGACTTTGATTTTCCATAGGAATTGATCGATTAGAATAACCGATCAATTACCGGCAAGTTGGGTCACGGTATTTTATATATGACACGCCGTGAATTCTTGACGGGAAAGTGTATCCCGATAAGGGTTGATAATGTCTCCGAGATGAGTTCATAAGGAATTATTATGTAAACCTCATGAGTGGATTTGTTCCGCATAATAATTAAAGTTGAATGGTACTAGTCTCGGAAATAAGAGATGAATAAATTAATTAGCAATAAATTAATTTTATTCATGGATATTTATATCTTAAATACTTGAAATAAATAAATACTACCGGAGATAATATTATTTGATATAATATGGTTTAATATTGGGAGTGCAATTATATATATATAGTGGAAAATAAATATAATTAATAGAATAATTAATAGAATTGAGCTTGGGCTCAATTTAATTATTACTATTGGAATCCCAATATTCTACTTCCTTAAGGTCCCCTACGTAGACAATAAAAGCACAACATGGTCTTCTCATAAAAACAAGACAAGATAATCATATTTGATTAGTCTAGAGAATTGAGAAGGAGATCCATAGAGCTTGGAGGATCGTCGCCCACCCCGACGTTCGAGCTAGTGCAAGGAATACGTAGGAAGGTCTCAAGGTCTTCAACAGATCTCGTTTTTCCGGACAACGAGAAAAAGGTAAAATCATGAAAACCCCCTTATGAATTTAAGTTTAAATATCGTCAAATACCGTAGAACAAAGATCCGAGGATTGAACCCCAGACCGAGGGTCGAGTGGGCAGGGGTGGTCGAACCACCGGACCACCGACGTCTCGAGGATCCCTCGTGGGGATCGCGTACGAGGAGCCCCGGCTGGGAGCCATGGGTCCGATCGAGCGCGGGCTCGATCGCTGGGCGGGCCGCGGAATTGTCCGAAGCCGATCGCTGCGGGCTGTGGGAGTTCCATTGGACAATTCCATTGGTTAGTCAAAGTCACTAATATTAAATGCACACACCCGCAATAATATCAGGGATTAAGAATATATTACACTGAGATTTAATTCGATTATCTAAGGCAATCCTAATCGAATAATCTCAAGCAGGTCCACTCAATACACCAAGTGTACAAGCATAATAAAATAATTAAGGCAAATTATTTCCTCTTATTATACAACGACTATACCGATGGATTGGTCCCTGCCAAACTAAGCCGTGAGTGACTGTTCGATTAATATACGAGTAACCGATAGTATGATCTTCCGTGTGACGTCGCACACCATACTAACTACAACGTATATAATCTAGGACTATATTTTGCATATATTTAATTAAATATAATTAAATATATCTAGAGATCCCCGCCGGGATCGTGCGGCGAGGAAACCCTCGACTGGAGCCGAGGGGTGCGATCGATCCTCGGATCGATCGCGGATGTGCTGCGGGGTCACCCGCAGCCGCCTCGTATGTGCTGCGGGTTCGCCCGCAGCGGGCGTGCGAGGGGAACACCCCCTGTTGGCAGCGAGTCACGCGACTCGCTACGGGGGCTGCTACGAGCATCCCCGGGGATGCCGTGAGGCACCCCAACAATCGCTACGAGGCGATCGCGAGCCCCCCTCGTGGGGCCTAGGATGGGCGCACGCGGCCTTCAGGCCTCGCTGGGCGTTCGGTCGGGCCCCGGCTCACGCGGTGGTTCGCGGTTTGTTCTCCGATGACGGGATTTCGGCCGGGTTGTCGGTTTCCACAATTTTTGATAACCCGGGATATCGATTTCCAACAATTGGTATCAGAGCGTTGGTTCTAAGTTCATGTGTATGTTCGATTATTGTTCTACCTTGCAGGGTTTCCGACTATTATGGCTTGTTTAATAATTTGTTAATTATTGTCAAAATATGCTTATTAAACTCTCGGACATAATATGCTTATTGCAGGGTTTGTGTGGATGAATGTTTGTAATGATGGTTACGATATACCGATCCGATCGATATACCGTGTGTGCGGAAGCGTGTTGACGACGCGAAAAGTTTGTCGTGGAAGCTACGCGGTCAAAATAAATTTATAAAGTTCCTAAACTCAACACAAGATAGCAAGTGATAAGTATATGGTCGATCCCACGAGGAAGCAATTGCAATTTAGTTAATCTCGGCTTTGCCCAAATAGTGTCACAATAAAAAAGTTTTGAATTTGGTTGCTGAGTCACAGCGTTTTATCAAACTACCAACTAACAGAAATAAGTAAACTAATTAACCCAAACTAACATGCAGAAATAATAAACTAACACTTTGACCAAACTGCAACAGAAAAATAATTAATCAAACTGTAATCAAATAAAGAAAAGTAGGCTTCTGGGCTTTGGCTTCTCTCTGGGTTCTCTGGGCAAACTACCGATCCCTGGCACTAATGGTTTTAACTGATGGTTTGTCAATCGGTTATAGGATGTCGAACAAAGTAAAAGTAGTCCTATTAAGTCACGCCTACAGTTACCCCACCCTAATCCGTCCTTACCGGGTAAAGAAAAGGCAAGGTATACTTATGCCTAATCCCCTGAGTCTAGTCAATTCGATACCTATGTGGTCGCATGGATCTAGTTTGCCCAAACTCGCATTACTCTCTCGACGAACCCAATTCGGCCAATAGCATGTCCGGAAATCCGAATCATACGACCGCAAAGCTCCAACACGTTCTAGCGCTATGCTAGTAGTACAACTAGATACTATTATTCGATTTGATCAATCGCTGGTATCTCAAAGTGTAAGGGTTTCCTAACGACCAAATTAGTCCGCCCAAACCTGCAAGAATGTAGTTAAACCTCAACTGTGTATCGGGAACAAACCTCCAAGCAGTTAACTAAGCCCTATCAACCTCATGGTTCTATCTTAGCCCAGAGTCCCCTTCGATCCGCCTTTGCCCAGACGCCCTGGAAACTTAGCTACTCATATGCGATGAAATAAAACAAGAATTAAATTGGAAAACTAAACTGAAATTCATACTATTAAAATCTGAAATTGTTCAAACTGGAATAGCAAAGCAAAATAATAAAAACATGAAGCAATAAATTGTTTTAATGCCCGAAGGCTCGATCAATGAAGAAGCATTTTTCGATCACGAATGAAAGATAAAATGTTTTTACCTCGCTTCAAAAACCGAGGGTACGTTGTAAATAGACCTCTCGGAATATCAATTCGAGGGAGGACTAGAGTGAGAGGTTTCCAAAATCGTATTCATTTCAATATCTCAAAAGTTCAAGTAATTGCAAGTAAACAATCAAAGCAAGTAAACGGGAGTTGTATCAAATGGGAGAAAATCGGAGATAAAGTAATAGTTGTCCTACAAAGTGAATTATGAAACACAAGAGAGTAATCCGGTTGTAATCCTCTTCCAAATCATACAACCTTGTATTTAAGTTCGAGAATTGGACCGGAAAGAAAAGCAACGATCACCGTACGCTAATCGATTTAATTCCCTAGTAAAGCACCCCTTGATGGTGGTGAATTCACTAGATGACCAATTCCGTTCCTTAAGTTTTGAACAATAATTGATTATAATCGAACCTTAGGAAGAAAGCCCCCGTTCCCGGTGATAGCAATCGTTTTAATCCCCAAATGAGTTTAATCCCGTTCACCAAAGATCATACTCAATCGTGGTTCGAAAATAAATCAATTAGGGCAATTTAAACTATCTCTAGCATTTTATCAAACATCTTGTAGGCATGACGTTCACTTCATCTCCTAATGAGAATCTAGCCAACTAAAGCCATGGAAATCAACAACTCAAGCATGGAATCAATAAAGCAAAGCATAATCAACATAAATCTCAAGCAATATATCAAATCTCATACAAATCCAATCATGAAATTAATACTAGAAAATGAAGAAAGCACAACAACAAATGAGGAAAAGAGAAGAGAAAGGTGTAGCCAAATGATGTAGAGGATGAATCTCTCGTCTCCGTATTCGTTCGAGCTTGAATCCTTCGTCAATGGATGCTTGAACTTTTGGGGAAGATGAACTCCAACCTCAATTTGTACTAGTCTCTCTCTCTCTAAAGCTCTCAATTTGTTTGTAGAATGGAAAGTGTGTGTCGTATGGGAAGTGTGTTTCTCCTCCTATTTATAGCTCTCCCGTCAAAATAACCGTTCCAGACTTTTTTCCCTCTAAAATCGGATGTGAAATGCCTCAATTAGCTCGGTCAAAGCTCGGTCAACTCGTGGTCAACACATCTCCACACGGGTCAACATTTCTTTGGTTGAATATCAGCTCATCTTCGACGGCTAATATCTTCTTTTTCTTATCTGATATTACAAAAGTGACCGTTGATCATGTATCTCTACGAGTCTTCTACATCATATCCAAAATTCGGCTCGATCCAACGGTTAACGAAGTCGGAATTGCATTTCTCCCAGAGGTGCGCAGTGCAGTCGCAGAATGATCCGCGTGAGTGGCTCGTGGCTTGATCCGCGGGCTACTACTGGGATCCGCGGGGTGATCCGCGGGGTGGTCCGCGGGTTGTTCTGACAAAACTCATTCTTTCCTCCTTCCTAATCGTGGTCCGCTGCCATTCGCCCTCAGATTGAGCGATCCGCGGCCCTTGTCTCTTCGGTCCGCGGCCTAATCTTTCCTTCGCGCAGTTCTTCGACTACTGGCATATCTTTTCCGTCCGAGCTTCGATCGTCGAGATTCAAAATTCCAAGGAATCCCGACTTTAATATCTTTCCAACCATGTATGTCACAGCCTCTAGTTCTCGAAGAGCATTAACAGTTTTTGTCATGAAGTTGCTGCACATTCCAGGTTCGGATCTTCTCCTCATTTCTCTCGTTTTCACCTACAATTCACACAAAAACTCGACTATACCGTGCATAAGCTCCGTCACGTCAATAATAATCAATCCTTCATTAATCATATATACACAAAATATAGAAAACCACACCAAAATATAACAATAAAAACGAGCAAAATATCGGCACTTCAATCAACATCAGAAACAAAAAGAACTTGGTCGGAAATCTCCAAGCTCCAATCGCCGGCGGCTGCTACGTGAACGGGGTCGTGAATTGTGTGTCTTTACTTCTCCAGCTTCTCTTCCTTATAAAGGCTCGAATTAGGGTTGCGGAATCGCAGTTGCATGGGCCGCTGCATGGGCTTCCTTTTCAGGGCGCCGCTGAGTACTTTCCATCCTTAGCTCCAGCTGCCTTTGACTTTGCCCGCTGGCAATCCGCTTCCCAAAATCTCTACAGGTATTCTTCTCCTCCACAGGTGAACGGATCAGGCACGGTACTTGGTAGTCGATTTGGGTCTTCTGCTTCATGACTAAACCCAAAGTGGTTTGGTTTGCCTGTCAAGGCCAAACTGCTCAGTCATTACCCACTCCAAATCGCTGTTTGCCCAAAGAAGGGGTTTTCCTTGCCTCTTTTGCCCAGTGCGCCACCTATTACCTGTTTGCCTGCACACTCTGACCAAACACTCTACTGTGCCATCCCAGACACATAAAACTGACTCAAACTGACTCAAAAAGGGGCTTAAGATGAGCAAATAAAATGGCTCATCAAACCGCACACACTTGCAATACGCTTGTCCTCAAGCGTGGGGTTTGACTTACCGGACTCAAGACCAAAGTGAAAAAGAAATCAAGATATAGGGGGAAACAAATAAACAGAGACTCAAAGGAGTTTAGCATGATTACAGAATATAAAATTGGCAAAGCAAATACAGGCAAGTCAAAATCCAAGTTAGAGGCATAAAAATTTGGTCAAGAGTCTATACTAGGGCTTGGGGTCACTCCCTCACAAGTGTATCTCTCTTTTCAGTGGATGGGTATAATGTCACTCGTTTTCTGTTGTGAATCTACTTTGCCTAAATTTGACAGTTTGCTGATCAAGTTAATCTGACTAAGTGGGGGGTCTCATCATAGGGGCTTTTATTGGGTTGTAATGTAGGCTCTTTGGGTGGATTTTGAGGAGTAGGCACAGTTTGGGCAGAGGGCTCTTTTGGTTAGCCTTTTCTCTACCGCTTTGCCCCCTTTCTTACGGGCCTTAGCACACAACCAACTTATTATATATTTTTTCTTCTTTTTTTCTTTTTTCTCTCTCTTTTTTTTTTCCAACACCAATCTCTCCACCCATCATTATCTGTCTGGCTGCCCATTCGCAAAGTGCTAGACTGTTATACAAAGAAAATTCAACAGGCTCAAAGGGGCTAGCAAGGGATTAATGTTATTTATGGTCAAACTGAAAGAAATGCCCTAATCATATAATAACCCCCACTCAACAAAACTACTTATCACAGCAAAAAGGCAAAGTCAGGCATCATAAATTTCACAACAGACTCTCAAGAAAGAAATTTCAATTCAGTGTATGGCTCAAATCTCACAGTTTGCCTAGTATAGTTCCATCGTCCCTATTTTCATGCCTGTAACTACAAATTTTGAATTGCTGTATAAGTGAAATTGTTCTGATTGCCCTTGTTGGAGTTGTGTACTTAATGTCTAGATTTAAGTATCGGTAAACTCCCGGTCATGGCATTTAACCTATTTAATTAATAAACAATTATTTGCAATTAATTATTATTAATTAATTATGCAAAATATAGTCCTGGATTTTATACGTTGTAGTTAGTATGGTGTGTCGGGCCCACACAGAAGATCATACTATCGGTTACTCGTATTTAATCGAACAGTTGCTCACGACCTAGATGGACACGGACCAATCCATCGGTATAGTCGTTGTGTGAGAGAGAAAATAATTTGTCTTAATTATTTTATCACACCTGTACACTTGGTGTATTGGGCGGATCAGCTTGAGATTTATTGATTAGGATTGCCTTAGATAATCAATTTAAATCTCGGAGTATTTTATTCTTAATCCCCGATATTATTGCGGGTGTGTATATTTAATATTAGAGACTTTGATTTTCCAAAGGAATTAACCGATTTTATTATTGGGTTAATTACCGGTAAAATTGGGTCGCTATATTTTATATATGACATGCCGTGAATACTTGACGGGAAAGTGTATCCCGGAAGGGTTGATAATATCCCCGAGATGAGTTCATAAGGAATTATTGTGTAAACCTCATGAGTGGATTCGTTCCGCACAATAATAAAGGTTGAACGGTACTAGTCTCGGATATAAGAGATGAATATTATTTATTGAGCAATAAATAAATTTATTCATGGATATTTAAATCTTAAATACACGGAATAAATAATACTAATTGGAGAAATATTATTTGATATAATATAGATTAATATTGGGAGTGCAATTTTATTTATATAGTGGAAAATAAATAAAATTTAATATTGATAAGGATTAATGGATTTGGGTTGGACCCTATTTAATCTTCAATATTTAGAAGCCCAATATTTAGTCTCCTTATGATCCCCTACGTAGCCTATATAAGCACTACATGGTCTTCACTTTTCACAACCTAAGTTACGCTAATCATAAAGTCTTGGAGAGTGAAGGAGATCCATAGGAATCCGATAGATCGTCGCCCACACGACGTTCGGACGAAGTGCGAGGAATACGTAGGAAGATCGCAAGGTCGTCAATTAGATTCGTTTCTCCGTACAACGAATCGAGGTAATATAATCGAGAACCCCCTCTTTGATTATGTGTTGATTAATTGTGATATATACATGAACGCATGATCCGGGAAAACGACGAACCTCGGGGACGGGGATTCGAGATCCCCGGCGAGGATCGAACGCGGCGGTCGAACCCTAGGGTTCGGACCGCCGAACGCGCGACGAGAGGGGAGCCCCGGCTGGACGCCGGGGCACACGATCGAACCTAGGGTTCGATCGTCGGGGATCCGCCGTGGGCTGGTGCCACGGCGGGAGGATCCGCCGGCCCCCTCGTCGGAGGCGCGTGGCGCGGATACGGGAAACCCTCGGCCGAAGCCGAGGGATGCGATCGATCCTCGGATCGATCGCGGGTCAGCTGCGGGGTGACTCGCAGCGACCCCGTGCGTGCTACGGGTTCACCCGTAGCGGCTCGCACGGGGCTGACCCCGTGCGCTAGGGCAGCGAGTCATCGAATCGCTGCGGGGCTGCTGCGAGCAGCCCGGGGATCGCCCGTAGCGATCCCAGCGATCGTCCGAGGACGATCGCGAGCCCCTTGCGGGGGCTCGGCTGGGCGCACGCGGCCTTCGGGCCTCGCTGGGCGTTCGGTCGGGCCCCGGCTCGTGAGGTGGTTCGCGTTCGTGGATCCGACTCGTGGGGGACTTCGGCTGGGGGCGGGCTGCGTGTCTTCGGGCGCGTAGTCTCCAAAGGTCGGACTCCTGCGGATGAGTCGGGGATCCAATCTCTGGCGATTTAGGGTTTTGATCGGGTTATCGGTTCCGCAATTTTGATAGCCCGGGACATCGAATCCCAACAACTGGTATCAGAGCGTTTGGTTTCGTGTTCATGTATATATTCGATTATTGTTCTACCTTGCAGGATTTCCGGCTATCATGGTTGGATTTAATTAATTATTGTTTTTTAATTAATTATCATGATTATTAAACTCTCGGACATGTCGAGATTCGTTTTGTGTGGTTGAATGTTTGTAATAGTAAAAATTCGGGGGTTGACCGAATTTAGGATTTATTATTATTACGCTCTTTATTTTCCGGAAAATATATAGGGTCGATTTCATGTATAGAATCGATACCGGAATTGTAATTTAAATTTTGTAATTTATTTACGTTGGTTTGATGTTGAGACGATCGCCGGAAGACGAAGAAGTGACGAAGAAGAGTAGGGCTTGGGATCGATCCCATGATGGTGATCGATCCATGGCCTAGCCGGCATGGCTAGGCGGCGGCGGCGCTCCTCCCCGAGTGGCCGGCCGGTCGATCATGGTGGGGATGGCGTGGGGTCTCCCAATCCCATGCTATTCCTACCAAGAAATTACTTTCCTAATTAATTCGGATTTTTCCTATTTGAGTGTTCTCCTTTTGGAAACTCTCATGGATTAGGAAAAGAATTAATTTGAATTAATTTTAATTCCTATTGATTTATTTCCTTCATGGAATTATTCAAAGATTGGGAATTTAATTAATTTAGTACTAAATTTATTTTTCCTATTTGATTATTTCTACTCATGGGAATATTCATGGATTAGGAGTAAAAATAAATTTGGAAAGTAGTGAGTCCTAATTTATTTTATTTCCTTGTTTTATTATAGATGTCTTCTAGAATATTCCAATTTTACTTGGATAGATTATTCTAGAGATTTAATAGAACTAGATAGGAAAATAAATAAATAAAAATATTAATAATATTTAATTTTATTTTTGATATATTCAATTGACTTAATTTTCGAATTAAGTAACTTTTGGATTAATTGAAAATAAATAGATTTAAATATTGGAGATTAATATTCTCGTCACATGGAGCATTCAAGAAACGAAGACTAAAGACTAGAAGATGCATATGAAGATAAAGCCATGATAGTCGGGAAAATAATTTCTCTAGCATTATTTTGACTATGTGATCTATGTGCTTTATTGTTTACATGCATGCTATATGTGTTTATTTTATGCACTAGATAGCGTATCCCTTTATCGTAAAAAGCTAAGTGGGAGAGGGGATGGAAACATTCCCATGGTCTCCATCACTGTTCTCTTGGTGACTTTTATGGACTTTCGAAGTTCATATAGACAAGTCATTGAAGGAGAATTCTTGTAATTCCTTTTACAAGATACATTGATCAAGTTTATCAAACAATGCCTAATTTGTCTTTCTGAAACTGACTTCAAGTCGACTCATTCTCACCCCGGGGAGTGGAATGGAGCCAGAGCCACTTGGTCATGTAGAGGACACAAATTAGAGACCTTCGTACCATTCTTTGATAGATGGATCGATTGTCTGCTCGGCTCCCTCATTTATGAGAGATAGGGTCGTTCGCATGGTGAATCACTGGTTAGAAACTTCGAGTTTCACTTATGATTCTCCGCGTCTTGATTTACGACATCGAATGGATCAAGTAATTGGATTTCAATTATATAAATCTATTTGGTATAGTAAACGTCCACACGAACGTGGCTTGCTATACTGAAAGGGATTTTGGAATGATTGATGTAGACAGTTATAGGAAATTGTGAGGGATTGCGAGTTATCGTAAACGTCCACACGAACGTGGCTTGCGGTGACATAACAATTCTAAACGATTTACCTTGGTACTGAGTGATGGTTTACACTTAGGTGCGCTTTATAGTATTCTTCCCAACGAAGTAACGCTATAATGATGTACGACCAAACCAAACCTAATTGCTAACTCATTTGGGTGGGTAAACGTCCACACGAACGTGGCTTGCCTTACCTGATGGGATTTTAGACGCAATTAGTAATTTAATGATATTATTTGAGGGAGTTAATGTCGGACATTAAATTGATTGTTTGTTTACATGTGCTTATAGGTTTAGAGAATAGCTATGAATCCACTTTCTGTGATACTCAAGGAACATAAACTCACTGGTCCCAATTATATTGATTGGAAGAGAAATTTGGACATTGTCCTGACTGCTGAAGAGTACAAGTTTGTACTCTATGAGCAATGCCCTGCTGAACCCACGGCCGCCTCGACTGATGAGGAAAAAGAAGCATATCGGAAGTGGAAAAAGGCTGATGAAATGGCTAGGTGCTATATTTTGGCTTCCATGTCAAATGTACTCCAAACCCAACATGAGCCGATGAACACTGCCGAGGATATGTTATTTAACCTCAAGGAGATGTTTGGGCATCATGACCGTGCGGGTAGGCAAGAAGCAATGAGATTCCTCATGTCGACTACTCAGTCTGAAGGAACGCCCGTTGAGGAGCACGTTCTCAAGATGATGAGTCTGTTGAATGAATTGGAGGTCCTAGGAGCGATGATTGATGGTGAGACGCAAGTCGACATCATACTCCAGTCTCTGACCCCTAGTTTTGAGCAGTTTCGTATGAGCTATAATATGGGTAAACTGTCTTATACTCTTGCGCAACTCCCGACTGAACTGAAGGCGGCAGAGGGGATCTACAAGAAGGGCAAGTCTCAAGCGCTTGTGACTACCAAGTCTAAAAGCTTGAAAGCTATTGGAGGTAGGGGCAAGAAAAGGAAGCAAGCCATGAAACCCAGTGGTGCCAAGAGGAATGGACCACGAGTGGGGGCTAGTAATCCAAAGGGCAAGTGCTTCCGATGCAACAAGTCTGGACACTGGAAGTCTGAATGTCCTCTCAGAGGTACGAATTTTTCTTTAGTCGTAAAAACATAGTCAGCGGTATTATCTACCAGAATTCTGGTGTGTAGATATGGAACCACTGACGGTATGTGCATTTCTTTAAATGCAGGGGTTCCAGAAAACCCGGCGACTTAGAGAAGAAGAGTTCGAGTCTACATGGGCGAAGCTGTTGGGGTAGCAGCGGTTGCAGTGGAAGACATTTATCTGTTTTAAGTTTTCATTTCAGTTATTGCTTTATGTACCCCTCTATTTTGAAAAAGAACTTTTTGTTCTGGTTTTCTTATTAATGGATATTTATTTCTTTAATCATTTGATGGTTTGGATAAGAAATAATGGTGTTATCCATTCTGGTACATTAGATAGCAATACATGAATCCTTAGTCTACCACGATGCAACAAACCGTTATGTATAACTTGTTTTACTTATTAGATGTAGTTCTCTTATTAATCATTATACTTGTGAATTCTTGAACTTAGTAGTATCTATTCAAAAGGGATTCAAAAGGTCAAAATTGATTTGAACAATTATAGTTGGAGGAATGGACCTCCCGACCTAAGAATCGATCTTGAAAGATGATACAACTGAGTTAACCTTTCTGGATAAAGGATGGAATTCGGACAAGTATTGAAAATGATTTATGATTAATGCGGAATGTGTAAATAGAGAAGGTACGAGTCATTCTTTCAAGAATACTCGAAGATGGATTAGAATACTTGATATGCCATAAAAGCGGAGTGTTTTCAACACAAAGCCAATATGGGGAACCTTCAAAGTATATCCATTGAAAGCCTGCGACTTGTTCGCGGAGGCTATCACCTATCTAAACAACACATAGCATAAATCAAAGATTGAGATTAAGTCTCAAACGACTACACCATACACTGCTGTGTGGACATGGTGTGTCAGAAATAAGAGATGAGATTCTAATAGTAAAAGGACAAGTTTGTTCGGAACTACCTATGTTCTATGGATATTTCTGGATACAACGGCACATTCTATGTGGTTGTAGAATATCCTAGAAGAACAAGTAATTGTATGTTCAATAGTACTACAAACCAGATGGGTATCCTCACCCGGTTCTTAGAGGAAGACTATTAGATGAACTACAATGCCCTAATTGACAAAGTACTTTAAGATGAGGAAAGGGAAAGACTGAGAACCAGCCTGACCGAGTAGTAGTACACCACTAACTGCACCTAATGTTATTACTGTTATACACCGGAACGCCATTGCAGTGGGAGGTTGTTAAGCAACCAGAAATGTTCATAAGACTGGAGGAGTTTTGAACTCTGGATCTAGTAGACATGAAATCGATCCCTAGTTCTGCATAAGAATTTGCGAGAAAGGTGTGTTAGAGACGTAATGGAAACAAGGGTGGTGTTTCTCGGAATTTTGTGTAGATAACACTTCATCGTTGGCAACAATGTAAAAGTGTTGTCAGACATAAAATAGAGGTTGTCTAAATAAATCGAGACATAAGATTAAGATGAAGTTGGATCATGTTCTTAGAAATCTTTCGATCTCTAGATAAGAACACTTGTACTTCTCTTAAGATATCTTATACGATTATGGTTTGTTTTAAACATGCACAATTCTGAGAAAGGTTATTGCCTTTCGAGAACACAATGCATCTATCTAAGGTATGTGTTTCAAACGCATAAAGGAGATAGATGTGGACAAAGCAGTTACCTACACTTCGAGTGTAGAGAGCTTCATAGATGCAATGTTATAAAACAAGAACCTGATATCGACTATGCGGTTAGCGTAGTGGGAGGATATCAAAGTAATCTGGATAAGAAATATTCGAATGCTGTACCACCTGATACGAGTCATCGTCAGAGAGACGACGCAGTAGTCACCAAGATAACTTCAGAGCGGCAACCTAGATTGCTCATTCACATAATACTTCTGGGAAGTATAAATTAAGCACGTGATGAGTATGGGAGTCGGGAGTTTGGAGGAAATGACTAGACCTTAGTACAAGTGGGAGATTGTTGGAGTTGTGTACTTAATGTCTAGATTTAAGTACCGGTAAACTCTCGGTCATGGCATTTAACCTATTTAATTAATGAACAATTATTTGCAATTTATTAATTATGCAAAATATAGTCCTGGATTTTATACGTTGTAGTTAGTATGGTGCTGCATGGGCGCACAGAAGATCATACTATCGGTTACTCGTATTTAATCGAACAGTTGCTCACGACCTAGATGGACACGGACCAATCCATCGGTATAGTCGTTGTGTGAGAGAGAAAATAATTTATCTTAATTATTTTATCACACTTGTACACTTGGTGTATTGGGCGGATCAGCTTGAGATTTATTGATTAGGATTGCCTTGGATAATCAATTTAAATCTCGGAGTATTTTATTCTTAATCCCCGAAATTATTGCGGGTGTGTATATTTAATACTAGAGGCTTTGATTTTCCAAAGGAATTAACCGATTTAATTATTGGGTTAATTACCGGTAAAGTTGGGTTGCTATATTTTATATATGACATGCCGTGAATACTTGACGGGAAAGTGTATCCCGGAAGGGTTGATAATATCCCCGAGATGAGTTCATAAGGAATTATTGTGTAAACCTCATGAGTGGATTCGTTCCGCACAATAATAAAGGTTGAACGGTACTAGTCTCGGATATAAGATATGAATATTATTTATTGAGCAATAAATAAATTTATTCATGGATATTTAAATCTTAAATAC
Source organism: Euphrasia confusa (assembly GCA_954870475.1). Taxonomy (NCBI): domain Eukaryota; kingdom Viridiplantae; phylum Streptophyta; class Magnoliopsida; order Lamiales; family Orobanchaceae; genus Euphrasia; species Euphrasia confusa. Next base: position 24,995,758 of record OX940961.1, read on the forward strand.
ACGGAATAAATAATACTAAGATGGAGAAATATTATTTGATATAATATGGAATAATATTGGGAGTGCAATTTTATTTATATAGTGGAAAATAAATAAAATTTAATATTGATAAGAATTAATAGATTTGGGTTGGACCCAATTTAATTTTCAATATTTAGAAGCCCAATATTTATTCTCCTTATGATCCCCTACGTAGCCTATATAAGCACTACATGGTCTTCACTTTCAAGAGAAAAAAAAAAGAATTAATTGACCTACGGAATTCATAAAGTCTTGAGAGTGAGGAGGATCCATAGAGTTCGATAGCTCGTCGCCCACCCGACGTTCGAACGGAGTGCAAGGAATACGCGGGAAGATCACGAGGTCATCAACAAGATTCGTTTCTCCGTACAACGAATCGAGGTAATAATCGAGAACCCCCTTCTATGATTATTTGCGTTGTATATTGTGATATATACATGAACACGCGATCCGGGAAAACGACGAACCTCGGGGACGGGGATTCGAGATCCCCGACGAGGATCGAAGGGGCGGCCGAACCCTAGGGTTCGGACCGCCGCGACGCGCGACAAGGGGACGAGCCCCGGCTTGACGCCGGGGCATGGGATCGACTTCGGTCGATCCCCGGGGTGCCACGGGCTGGTGCCGTGGCGGACCCCAGCCCCTCGTCGGAGGCGCGTGGCGCGAGGGCCCTCGGCTGGAGCCGAGGGGTGCGATCGATCCTCGGATCGATCGCGGGCAAGCTGCGGGTTCACCCGCAGCGACCCCGTACGTGCTGCGGGTTCGCCCGCAGCGGACATGTACGGGGCTCGGCCCTCGCGAGCAGCGAGTCATCGCGACTCGCTGCGGGGCTGCTACGGGTAGCCCCGGGGATCGCTACGAGCGATCCCAGCGATCGTCCGAGAACGATCGCGAGCCCCTCGCGGGGGCTCGGCTGGGTGCACGCGGTCTTCGGACCTCGTTGGGCATTCGGTCGGGCCCCGGCTCGTGAGGTGGTTCGCGTTCGTGGATCCGACTCGCGGGAGAAAATCGGCTGGGGGCGGGCTGCGTGTCTTCGGGCGCGTAGTCTCCAAAGGTCGGACTCCTGCGGATGAGTCGGGGATCCAATCTTCGGTGATCGAGGGTTTTGATCGGGTTATCGGTTCCGCAATTTTGATAACCCGGGACATCGAATCCCAGCATTCGCAGCATACACCATAGGGAACTGGGCAAATGAGTGGCGCTGCAAGGGGTGGGTGATCATTCACTTCATCTGTGCACAGAGAAAAGACCCAAAGTGGAGCCTGATCTTCTTCTCCATGCACCATAGCATACCAAACTCAATTTGGGAGATCGCATTGCTTGTGTCCTGTTTGCCAAAGAAATTGACAGCCAGGATCCTGTGGCAAACCCTCATCGCATCATCCTTCAACTGATGCCCCTTAGTGTTCTGTGCAATGAAAGTCCCCCCTTTGCCCAACACCTTCCAGATCTCGTTCAGCTCGCACTTGGTTCATTCGGGCAAAGCCTTCAGTGCCCTCTGGTACTCCTTTGACTTCCACTCCTCGAAAGTCACCATCCCCAAACTGAGGTCTAGTTCGGTGCAGCTTGCTTTGACCTTGCTTCCCAGTATCTCAAACTGGATGCCAGTAACTCCTTCCTCCTTGTCCTCTTTGACTACCAATGTGTTGAAAAACTCTCTCACCCCCTTATCACTTATTTGCCCACACCACTCCAAAAACTGACTCCACCCAATATTCGCAAAGTACTCCCTCACTTTGGCCTCCACCCCCATTAGCTTCAGTGTGTCAAAGCACATAGTTTTGGGCACCACGATTTTGTGAGGGGCGGCGCTGGTAGTTGCCAGAGTCGGAGCTTTGCGCTTCTTGGTCGAAGCTCTGGTGTTTGGTGTCTTCGGAATGTTGTGGGTGACTTCGATTTCTTGTTCTTCTTCTTCCTCATCATCGCCGCCGGCAGCCGTCGAGTTCTCCTCCTCCTTCTTCTCGTCGCCGCTTGAACCTGCATCAGACAATTTTAAACCCTTACCCTTGACGTCAGATCTGGGTTTCTTCTTCGGTGGGCTCTCAATCACGTCGCTGGTTGGTTGCTCAGACCCCTCCGCTGCGTCGGCCAGGGTTTCCAAATCTTTCTGCTCGGAAAGCTGGGGCACATCGAGCTCAGCGCTGAGTTGCGCTATTAAATTCTGGTCGACCGGCGGCGGGCTGTTCGGTGTAGTGGATGTGGCCAGTATGGTGACGAGCGGAACGGCGGTGGAAGCCTCTCCGGTTGTCTCAGTGGTGGCGGCGGCGGGCGCCTCCTCCTTGTTTTCCTCCACGACAGTATTTTTCTTTGGCTCCGTCATCTTCTTGCGCTTCGATTTGGTTGATGTAGTGGGTGGTGGTGGTGTGTTAAGATCGATATGGGTTCAGTCCGGGATTCCTCTCAATTTATTTTTTGGTCGAGTGCTCACCATTGACGACGACAATTAGGGTTATAGGGATTTTTGAATTTTGGAAGGGGAGTTGATGTGGGTAGTTATCGGGTTTCGTGGGGGGGGGGGGGGGGGGGGGGAGTTATGGAAAGTTAGGATTTGCAGAGTCCTAATGATGGGATGTTTCCCCCTCAATCGCTACGAGGCGATCGCGATCCCCCCTCGTGGGGCCTAGGTTGGGCGCACGCGGCCTTCGGGCCTCGCTGGGCGTTCGGTTGGGCCCCGGCTCACGCGGTGGTTCGCGGTTTGTTCTCCGACGAAGGGATTTCGGTCGGGTTGTCGGTTTCCACAAATTTTGATAACCCGGGATATCGATTTCCAACAATTGGTATCAGAGCGTTGGTTCTAAGTTCATGTGTATGTTCGATTATTGTTCTACCTTGCAGGGTTTCCGACTATTATGGCTTGTTTAATAATTTGTTAATTATTGTCATAATATGCTTATTAAACTCTCGGACATAATATTCTTATTGCAGGGTTTGTGTGGATGAATGTTTGTAATGATGGTTACGATATACCGATCCGATAGATATATCGTGTGTGCGGAAGCGTGTTGACGACGCGAAAACTTTGTCGTGGAAGCTACGTGGTCAAAATAAATTTATAAAGTTCCTAAACTCAACACAAAATAGCAATTGATAAGTATAGGGTCGATCCCACGAGGAAGCAATTGCAATTTAGTTAATCTCGGCTTTGCCCAAATAGTGTCACAATAAAAAAGTTTTGAATTTGGTTGCTGAGTCACAACGTTTTATCAAACTACCAACTAACAGAAATAAGTAAACTAATTAACCCAAACTAACATGCAGAAATAATAAACTAACACTTTGACCAAACTGCAACAGAAAAATAATTAATCAAACTGTAATCAAATAAAGAAAAGTAGGCTTCTGGGCTTTGGCTTCTCTCTGGGTTCTCTGGGCAAACTACCGATCCCTGGCACTAATGGTTTTAACTGATGGTTTGTCAATCGGTTATAGGATGTCGAACAAAGTAAAAGCAGTCCTATTAAGTCACTCCTACAGTTACCCCACCCCAATCCGTCCTTACTGGGTAAAGAAAAGGCAAGGTATACTTATGCCTAATCCCCGGAGTCTAGTCAATTTGATACCTATGTGGTCGCATGGATCTAGTTTGCCCAAACTCGCATTACTCTCTCGATGAACCCAATTCGACCAATAGCATGTCCGGAAATCCGAATCATACGACCGCAAAGCTCCAACACGTTCTAGCGCTATGCCCGTAGTACAACTAGATACTATTATTCGGTTTGATCAATCGCTGGTATCTCAAAGTGTAAGGGTTTCCTAACGACCAAATTAGTCCGCCCAAACCTGCAAGAATGTAGTTAAACCTCAACTGTGTATCGGGAACAAACCTCCAAGCAGTTAACTAAGCCCTATCAACCTCACGGTTCTATCTTATCCCAGAGTCCCCTTCGATCCGCCTTTGCCCAGAAGCCCTGCAAACTTAGCTACTCATATGCGAAGAAATAAAACAAGAATTAAATTGGAAAACTAAACTGAAATTAATAATATTAAAATCTGAAATTGTTCAAACTGGAATAGCAAAACAAAATAATAAAAACATAAAGCAATAAATTGTTTTAATGCCCGAAGGCTTGATCAACTTCAGAAACAAAAATAACTTGTCCGGAAATCTCCAAGCTCCAATCGCCGGCGGCTGCTACGTGAACGGGGTCGTGAATTGTGTGTCTTTACTTCTCCAGCTTCTCTTCCTCATATAGGCTCGAATTAGGGTTGCGGAATCGCAGTTGCATGGGCCGCTGCATGGGCTTCTTTTTCCAGGCCCCGCTAAGTACTTTCCATCTTTAGCTCCAGCCGCCTTTGACTTTGCCCGCTGGCAATCCGCTTCCCAAACTCTCTACAGGTATTCTTCTCCTCCACTGGTGAACGGACCAGGCACGGTACTTGGTAGTCGATTTGGGTCTTCTTCTTCATGACTCAACCCAAAGTGGTTTGGTTTGCCTGTGAAGGCCAAACTGCTCAGTCACTACCCACTCCAAATCGTTGTTTGCCCAAAAAAGGGGTTTTCCTTGCCTCTTTTGCCCAGTGCGCCACCTGTTACCTGTTTGCCTGCACACTCTGACCAAACACTCTACTGTGCCCTCCCAGACACATAAAGATGACTCAAACTGACTCAAAAAGGGGCTCAAGATGAGCAAATAAAATGACTCATCACGTGTAAAGCGATAGATCTACTATGCCATGATCTTAGTGCACACAAATATGTATAGACACACATATATTTATATATATATATATACATCCAATATATATATATATATATAGAGAGAGAGAGATATCAACGAGATCTTACTTTTGGTGACGAAGTGATTCGTTGATGTCGTTGAGGTGGTGTTGAGTCGATTGAACCACCTCAAATGGATCAGCCTCGAAATGTTCACCTTTGGAATGACCTTGTCACGCCTTTGGATCTCCCGGATGTTGAAGCTGCACAAATGGCCCGGCCTCTACGTGTTGCACACGAACCCGGATGATGACTTGCTTGCTTGATCGAGTTGATTCTCCAAGAACAACCTCTTTTCTCTCTTTCTCTTGTGAATTTCGTGGGTGGTGATTGTGTGTGATGAAAATCAAATTTTCATCTATATATTCACTTCATTATGCACACCATTACACCTCTTTGTAACCTCCATCATAATGTGCATAAAGATGCACCATTTAACACACAAAAGGGGTTACAAAGGAGGTGAAAGGTCATGCCACATACACATTCCACACAATGCATTGTATGTGGTACCACTTGCTTGTGTGGCATGCCATGTCACACTATGTGACATGCATCCATGCAAGCCATCCAATGCATGCATATAAATTCACGTAAATATTAATTCTAAATCAATCTAATTAACAAGCATCGTACATCATCTTTGAGTCCGTGTGTGACCCTGTAGGTATGATTTATTGATCAATATTATATTTTTCCCAACAATTTAATATTATCAAATAATCATTTAACATCTATAGACGACCTTATGAATTTATCGATTGCACACGTAGGATCGAAGAACATATCCCAACAATCTCCCACTTGGCCTTCAGAGCCAGTGTGCTGCCAATTTCCTGTTGTCACTTTATGTCTAAATTTGAACTTGAGGCAAGACTCGAGTCATCCTAAATCGGTTCAAACATTTCTTGGACTTTGAGACAGACTGTAAAACCAGATTTATCACTATGATACGAATCTGGACGTGGCCACGTATTTTCCACAGTCTCGACTCTCCAAGTGGTCGGTAAGACATGTATCCCATTATAAAATGGAGGACAATCCCATCTTGTCAATCCAAGCTCTCCCACTTGCTTCCTGATATACCTAATAACAAGTTTTATAACCTCCTTTTACGAAAGATGTTTACTTGTATCAAAGTACCCCATTTCACAATGGAATTACTCTGGACTATTCAGGTCAGAGGAAATTGCTCGACAGTCAATGAAATAGTATTTGCTGGGATTCGATGTCCCGGGCTATCAAAAATTATGCGGAACCGATAACCCGACTGAAACCCCGTCGCCGGAAACTACGAACGCGAACCATCTCACGAGCCGGGGCCCGACCGAATGCCCAGCGAGGTCCGAGGACCGCGTGCACCCAGCCAAGCCCCCGCAAGGGGCTCGCGATCGTCTACGGACGATCGCTGGGATCGCTACGAGCGATCCCCGGGCTGCTCGCGGCAGCCCCGCAGCGAGTCGATGACTCGCTGCCCCAGCGCACGGGGTCACCCCGTGCGAGCCGCTACGGGCGAACCCGTAGCACGCACGGGGTCGCTGCGAGTCGCCTCGCAGCTGACCCGCGATCGATCGCATCACTCGGCTTCGGCCGAGGGTTTCCCGTACCCGCGCCGGCGGCGATGAGGGCGGGGGGATCCACCGTGGCACCAGCCCACGGCATCCCCGGCGATCGACCGAAGTCGATCGCATGCCTCGGCGTCCAGCCGGGGCTTCCCCTTGTCGCGCGTCGCGGCGGTCCGAACCCTAGGGTTCGACCGCCTCCTTTGATCCTCGCCGGGGATCTCGAATCCCCGTCCCCGAGGCTCGTCGTTTTCCTGGATCGTGCGTTCATGTATATATCACAATTAACAAGCAAATAATCATAGAGGGGGTTCTCGATTATATTACCTCGATTCGTTGTACGGAGAAACGAAATCAAACGATGACCTTGCGATCTTCCTACGTATTCCTTGCACCTCGTTCGAACGTCGTGTGGGCGACGATCTATCGAACTTCTATGGATCTCCTTCACTCTCCAAGACTTTATGATTGGCGTAGGTTAGAAATTAAGTTGTGAAAAGTGAAGACCATGTAGTGCTTTTATAGGCTACGTAAGGGATCATAAGGAGGTGGAATATTGGGCTCCCAATATTGAAGATTAAATTGAGCCCAATGCTCAAGTCCATTAATCCTTATCAATATTAATTAATTTATTTTCCACTATATAAATTAATTGCACTCCCAATATTAAACCATATTATATCAAATAATATTTCTCCGGTAGTATTATTTATTCCGTGTATTTAAGATTTAAATATCCATGAATAAATTTATTTATTGCTTAATAAATTATATTCATCTCTTATATCCGAGACTAGTACCATTCAACCTTTATTATTGTGCGGAACAAATCCACTCATGAGGTTTACACAATAATTCCTTATGAACTCATCTCGGGGATATTATCAGCCCTTCCGGGATACACTTTCCCGTCAAGTATTCACGGCATGTCATATATAAAATATAGCGACCCAATTTTACCGGTAATTAACCCAATAATTAAATCGGTTAATTCCTTTGGAAAATCAAAGTCTCTAATATTAAATATATACACCCGCAATAATATCAGGGATTAAGAATAAAATACTTTGAGATTTAAATTGATTATCCAAGGCAATCCTAATCAATAAATCTCAAGCGATCCGCCCAATACACCAGGTGTACAAGTGTGATAAAATAATTAAGATAAATTATTTTCTCTCACACAACGACTATACCGATGGATTGGTCCGTGTCCATCTAGGTCGTGAGCAACCGTTCGATTAAATACGAGTAACCGATAGTATGATCTTCTGTGTTCCCATGCACACCATACTAACTACAACGTATAAAATCCAGGACTATATTTTGCATAATTAATTAATAATAATTAAATGCAAATAATTGTTTATTAATTAAATAGGTTAAATGCTATGACCGGGAGTTTTACCGATACTTAAATCTAGACATTAAGTACACAACTCCAACAGTATTATGACTCGAAATCTTAAATACTATTCCAGTCGGGTCTTTTCGATCATTCGCTCTCAGCTAATATCTATGTAATTGTACTTGATGTCCCACATCACTAGCCCATGAAGCGGCGCTATAGTACACATTACAATCTAGTTCTTTGTATCGTCAGTTTGTCGTACTCGATGATACGAACTAGGAACAATTTATGACTTAATTATATTAGTTCAACAATTGGTACTTCATTATGTGGTAAATCGACCTCATAAACCAATTAATATAATTTAATCATTTGGACAATTCATACAATTTAAACCACAATTATATGAAGAAATTATTGAATATCATAAAAGATACGTGAATGTTTACATAAACTCCAAAAGTAGACAATACAGTAATAGGAATCACAATCCATCTCTAAGATATCGTATCCCTATTGCAGTCGAAAGAGCATCATGCTTTGACTGCTGGAGTGGTTTAGTTAACGGGTCTGCAACATTATCATCAGTTGCAACTTTATTTATCTCGATGTCTCCACGACTAACTATCTGTTGGAGTTGTGTACTTAATGTCTAGATTTAAGTATTGGAAAACTCCCGGTCATGGCATTTAACCTATTTAATTAATAAACAATTATTTGCAATTAATTATTATTAATTAATTATGCAAAATATAGTCCTGGATTTTATACGTTGTAGTTAGTATGGTGTGTCGGGCCCACACAGAAGATCATACTATCGGTTACTCGTATTTAATCGAACAGTTGCTCACGACCTAGATGGACACGGACTAATCCATCGGTATAGTCGTTGTGTGAGAGAGAAAATAATTTATCTTAATTATTTTATCACACTTGTACACTTGGTGTATTGGGCGGATCAGCTTGAGATTTATTGATTAGGATTGCCTTGGATAATCAATTTAAATCTCAGAGTATTTTATTCTTAATCCCCGATATTATTGCGGGTGTGTATATTTAATATAAGTGACTTTGATTTTCCAAAGGAATTAACCGATTTAATTATTGGGTTAATTACCGGTTGAGTTGGGTATACGACATGCCGTGAATACTTGACGGGAAAGTGTATCCCGTAAGGGTTGATAATATCCCCGAGATGAGTTCATGAGGAATTATTATGTAAACCCTGCAGGTGGATTTAATCCGCATAATAATTAAGGTTGAACGGTACTATTCTCGGATACAAGAGATGAATAATATTTATTGAGCAATAAATAAATTTATTCATGGATATTTAAATCTTAAATACACGGA